>JAQQTP010000057.1:6727500-7927500 GCA_029884605.1 Ormosia emarginata
TCTTTGAGTCGTTTTGTGTCTACCTTCTTCTTTCGGTTGGTGGATCTGGATCCGGAACTTGGATATAAGACGTAGCAAACTAAGGTTTAGCTGGGTGTTCTCTTCCGTTACTAATTCGTGGAACTATTACATCTATCAATTAGGGGAAGCCGGCTTCGTCTACTTATCTATGTATGGTGATTCACCTACCATTCCTCCATAAGCGTGTGGCTGAATTCACTCCTTAGTCATCACCAATTCGCAAGGGTTAGCCACTCCGCTGTACAAAAAGCGTTGACTTCGAATGTGGTCATTTCCTGAAAACGGGTTACAAGCTCTCTTAATAACAAGAAGGGGTTCACTTTGCTCTTGCGCTGCGTTGACGGCCTTGCTTGCATGCTGAATTTCGCTACTGACTAGAGTTCTTGATTGGTTCACTCCGCCCTGCTTTTCCTTAGCCCACGGAACGGTTTCGATCCTTGCTTTCAACCAGCTCTCAGCGCTGGACAGCACAACTACGATCAAAAGCAATTTCTCCCACCCCCACGGATGAAAACGAAGGTGCCTCAAGGTATACGGCCGTTAAACTTCTCCAAGAGAGGTTCCCCGAGGTATCAGGGAACTAAAAGGTCAAGTTTTCGAAGAGTTGGGGGACACTGTGTGAATTTCTCACTTCTGGGGACAGGGAAATGATAGCGGTCTGGGGCAGATACACGAAGGGCCAGATCGTGGAGATCGCGTCTCTAAAAAAGAAGAAGAAAGGGGGATCTTTCGTCGCAGCGAACGACCAAGTAGATTGGAAGCCCATGACCCATTCTTTCTCCTCTTTCAATGCTGACCGAGTCAATCTAGTCGATTCGGAGGAAGTGGGAGAAAGGGTTCGCGCCTACCTTGAGCAGCTTGGCTTGCCCCTTTCTCTTATCTACGATTCCACCAAATGCAACTGATTCACAAATCGTGAATTAGCCTCGAGTCAGGCCTAAGCCCGGAAGTGCTTTCGCTCTAAACTCTGTTTTCTTATGCCCGAACACTATAATCAGAAGGAAAAGCTACTCTACTGGCTTGGGAGAACTTGAATCATCTTTCTATCCTTATATAGCAACCAAGACGCAATCAGTCAATACCAGGCAAAGTCAAAACAAAACTACGATTTCCGGTCGTTTCTCTTTAGGTCGTTTATCGGTCCTTCGTTCGACATATATAATCTCATAGAAAGACGTCCCTACGGAAGAATCGACAGCTTCTCTCGAGATGCAAAGAATAGCGTAAATAAAGACTCTTTTGGTCCTTAAAAACAAGGAACTCACTTTCAGGCACGGCTTCGCCTTATTACCAACTGTGCTCTATCAGGCTTACCAGAAACTATTGGAATAGATCCACACTTAATCTTATATATATAGCATATTCGAGGTCAGACTTGTTTTGATCGGGATTAGCACTCTGCTTTGCCTATCTATTCTATGAGGAGAAAGACTTTGTTTAGGACTTTGTTCTTGATCTGGGATCGGGGAAAACGTTTACCTTTTAGTAGCTCTTTTTCTGAACCAATAGATCTCGTACCAAAAGCATCTCCGTCCGAAGTGTGTCTGTCATCCTGAGCGTTGTTTGGGCAGTTCATACGAAAAGGATGGAGTCCAGAACCAGGCATTTGAGGACCCAGTTGGAGTACCGAGGTAGATGGGACGAGAGCCTTGAAAGCCCCTTTTAGCTTAACCCTTACTACAATCGAGACTAGGAAGTTAGATCCTGCCCTCCGCTCGAAGAGCGACAAGCTGTAATGTCAGCTTTGGCTTTCCAAAACCTTTAAGGCGGCGAAAAGAGTAGCTGAAGCTTTAAGAAAGAAAGGGTGCTTTCAAAAGAACCCCTCGTGAGTGAGTGATTCCAGATAGATTTAAGACGATTTCTGGCATTCTTTACTTTATTTAGTACTTTCCCCTGGCCTGGATAGATGGATAGATAGAGTTGAAATGTGAGTGACTGGCACCAACCACTAGTTGATTAGAAATGTCAACCCGGCCAAGATAAAGAATGTTAATCGAAATGACTGGCTTCAACACTTTCTTTTCGTCTTTTCGAAGGCTATCTTGCCTCTTTCCGAGAATGAATGACACTAATAAGAAGTGAATCCCACCTATATGCTTTCGTGCTTGAGCTTCCCACCTGATTGATTTGCTAACCGATTTGCCTAAATGCAGCTCGATCCGGCTTCAGTCCTTTGTTTTGGCACAGCACAGGTTTGTGAAAGCTGTTCATCTGCCCTTGTTGGAAGACTTACCACTATCATGGGATCCGTATTAAGCATACCTGCTGAGAACATCCTTTGTTTGGTGATGTTGCCAATTCGATTCCTTCTCCTAAAAATGTTAGTGAGCCCCCGATCCCTCACTCACCTCCCCACCTCGAGGATGGGCTTTGTCCTATTGACAAGATATGTCAAGTCAATAAGACTACAACCGGATCCTAACTTGTTAAGATTTTCTCTTGCTTTAGCAAAACAATCATTCAAGCTAAGCCCAGGTAGCAACTTCACCTTCTCCCCCCCGTTCTTACACTATTCCCAATTGCCACCTCTTGATTTTTTTTTCACTTTAGTTAAGTCTAACTTTGAAGAAAAAGATTTCATTTATAATTTTCTAATATGGAAAGCTACGGTGCGTTCCACATTCAACTTCTCTCGCATAACGCTCGTATATCCCAAAACCAAGAAGTTTGCCATGTAGGTAAAACAAAATGCCCCTAATCTCATTTCGCTTGCTCTATTCATTAAGCTCATCCCTAGAATACCCGTCAGAGGGCAGAGCTTTCTCAATGGCTTTTTTTTATTTTCACTTGATTGCCTAAAACGACTTTTACCTGATTGTCAGATAACTCCTGAAAATGAAACCCCGTGCGCTCAGCTAGTTCGGTGTGACAAATGTTGTCATCCAGTAAAGGTTGGTAAACGTCAGGGTCAGGGGCAACGGGCTCCGCTAGGGTGGTGGGTGATGCGTGCGGATGTAGTGATTAAAATTAAGATAAAAATCAGTTGTCAGGCCCACCAGAAAATAAAAACCTTACAACTAGTTGTAGTTAGTAAGGGTCGATCCACAGAGAACCAATTCAATTAACACTATTAAACAATTTCCAATTTAGACTCTGATTAACAATAAACAGTAAAAGGGGGGTTTTGGAGTTTTGATGAACAATGAACAGCTTCAAAGATAACAATAAACAAACTGAAATCAACAATATAAGAAAATTGGTTAAGAGATTGAATCCACCACTAGATTTATATAATAATGTAAATCCACATATCCTTTTATTCCAACATGCTCAATTATGTTTTTATGCAATTGTGAGATTAAATCTCTGTTTTCCTTACGTGTTGGCCAATTTAGCAACCGCTCAAATCAACTCCTAATCACCGATTAGTCATAAAGCAACCGCTCTTACAACTATCCAACAATTGCATTAAGATTTAGAAAACCAATTACACTAAGGTCTAATCACACACCGGGATTAAATTACTTAGAACATATATTTCTCTAGATCTAATACATGCAACCGCGCATAATAAACCCAGATCTACCACTTTTATAACGGCAAATAGCACAAAGATAATTATACCCACATGAACATCATACATCCCACTAGATCTACTACCGCAACGCGCATAATAAACCTAGATCTACTACTTTGAAAGTAGGAACAAGTACAAAAACCTTCATACCAACAATAGATTGTAAATATATGAATAAAAACATAAGCGTGTTGAAATAATCAAATATGCAAAGTTTACAACATTAATACTAGCGGTTTCATCACCCCCTTAACCAAGGGAGGTTTAGTTACACATAGCTAGAAAGAAATCACAAGAAAAACTATGAAGAAACAAGAAGAAACTATGAAGAAACAAGAAACTAAGAGAGAAAATGAAGGAGAGTTACATGTTGTTCATGATAAATGGTGCCTTTTATAGAAGTCTAAGGTAACAAAATGACAAAGGGAAGTGGGTGGATGAGTGGATGAGTGAGTGGAGTGTTTTAGTGGATGGATTAGTGGGTTGGTTTAGTGGATTGGTTTAGTGGATGAGTGAGTGGAATGGTTGAGTGGTTGAATTAGTGAAAAATGCCAAAGGACTTTTGGTGAGTGGGAAATTATGGACATGAATGGGTGAGTGGATGGATTAGTGGATGGATTAGTGGATGAATGGGTGGAGTGGTTAAGTGGTTGGATTAGTGTATGAGTAGATGAGTGGATGAGTTAGTGGATGAGTGGGTGAGTGGATGAGTGGATTAGTGGATGGATGAGTGGATTAGTGGATGGTTGAGGACGAAAATTTCGTGTCTGACTTGGAAGCCAAAAACGACCCACTATACTTCAGAACCACGAAAAGTGTTCTTCATGAAAGTTGTAGATCCTTGTCTTGGCTATAAAATGGATAGCTGGTTCGTCCAATTTGGCTTCCTTAAGGCTAAGATATGTCCCAAATACCGTAGGTTGCTCAAACCCAACTTCAGCACCTCTGTTCCGACTTGCAAGCTCAAAATGACCTACTAGACTTCTTTTTCTCAAAATGTGTTCTTCATGAAAGTTTTTTATTTGGATCTTGACTATCCACTGTCCAAATTTCAGCCTATCTCCATTATTAAATCTTCAGATATGATTTTTTGAGTGCACACTGTTCGGATTCTACTGACAGAACCCGTATTCTGACTTCCATGTAAACTTAGGTCCCTTAGACATCTGAATCAGACTTCGAGCTCTGCATAAAAGTTGTAGAGCTTCCTCTTAGCTTTCCTACAAGATAAAATTCATGATTATCAGATATCAGAAACTCAAGTTATGACCAAAATACAGAAACAGTGTAAAATCTCAATAATGCTGAAAATATTCAATTAGGACCAATTTGAGCTCAAACTCACAAAATCATGTCAAACTCAATCAATTAAGAATATGGAGAGTGTAAATGACTAAATATAAGGGTTTCTTAATGAATAAAATATGTGTTTATCAAATTCCCCCACACTTAGCTTTTTGCACTCCTGGGCAAAACTCAAGACCAAAACAAGGACATAAGAGATTAACAAAATTTTAAATTCCAACGACATTCAAGAGTCCAAAATTTTACAATCAAGAAGAACAACCAAAGGTTTAAGGGATCAAAACATTCATGAGTTAACAATTCTCCACATCTCAAACCAACAAGTAAGGTATCTTCAACATGAATCGAGAATGATAGATCTTCACAAGATTCCCTCTCAATCTCTCAAGTGTTTAAAAGGTAGGTATTTCACTCAATTCAACCCATGAAAATTACACTACCATAAGCTTGCTTATCTTCTACTTCTCCACTACTCAAAACACATGCACACACAAATCATGAGGACTTTATTCAAGGTTGTAGTGAGGTCAAGGTAACAGGAGAGGATAAAATGGATATGAGAAGATAAATACTAAAGAGAATAAAAGCAAATAAGAGCTGAGTTCAAATAACAAGCATAAAAGTTCATCCCAACTCTAGTGTATATCCCTTTACATATTCATTTCCCAATCCTTTTCTTTTTTTAAACACTTGGTTTTTTTTTTCTTTTTTTTTAGGCACTCTTTCCTTTTTCAACAACCATTTTGTATACACACCCCCACACTTGTTCAAAAACTCATCCATTAACAAAGCTAATGTTCTTTTATTCCCTAAGGTAAAATAAGAACACGATTTTTCATTTAAGGTACATAATGAGCTAGAAACAAGGAATGGTCAAATAAGCTCAAAGGGGTTAAGCAAAGGAAAATATACAAGGTTGGCAGGAATCAGAGAATTTCCAAGAAGTCAAAAGAGTGCTTGATATCAAATTGAAAACAAGGTTGGCTATTTGGTTAAACTAGCTAATTAAGAAAGAGGGCCTCAATCATGTTCATGCATGCAAGTGAAATGTAGCCTTAAAAAGAATCAAAGCAAGTTCTAGAGTGGTCATTAACATGAGTGAAAATCACACAAGAAAGAAGAGAATGACATAAATGTTGAATCCATCCATTAGGCTCAAAATCTCACAAGGTATGCATCCATCAAACTCAATTCATCAATTTAATCATCCATCACCAAGCATATCAGTTCAAGAAGGGAGAAAAGTTATTCAATCATGCAATGAACCCCCTTTTTTTTTCTTTTCTTTTTTTTTTTGAATTTTTTTTTTTTACAAAAAGAACATGCTGAAATCTCTCCCCCACGCTTAATATAACATTGCCTTCAATGTGAAAGAGAGATATAGAAAAGAGCAACACAACCTGATAAGAAGTGAATCAACGCCAAGCAGAAAAGAAACACACTGTCAGTACCGCATCAGACCCTGAAAAGAAATCAAACAATAAAACTTTAGTACTAATTAGTTACTACCTAAAAAACTCCTTACTCTGCCACCAATTAAGATGCGTCTCAAGAGTAAAATTACTCCTTACTCGCCATCACTAATTGATTTAATAAGTACATGACAATCATATCATACTTTCCAAACAACACAACAATTTTTTTTTATTTTTTTTTTATATATATATATATATATATATATATATATATATATATATATATATATATTTGGGTCAACTATCCTTCCCCCCCAACTAGATCACAACATTGTCCTCAATGTTAAAATATAGATGAGTAAAGGACGAGAAGATATTACCGTTGGAGAAAGCTTACACAAATTTAAAAGAAACAAAGTACAATAAAATCAAACCCATTAAAGATGAAGTCGCAGATCGGCTTTTGTTTCTTGTTACTTCCTTCGCCGCTTCTTCCTGTTGACCAATCTATCCGAGCTAATACCGGATCGGTACATACTCAAAAGCTTCTAATTTATCAATGAGCTCATCAATAGTGGAGCGAGATAAAAAGTTGTCTTGCCGAAGGAGTGATAAATTTACGTTCCATGACTTTGTCAAGAAAAGATAACAAAAGATCAAAGAAATTATTAACATTCAACAAACCAATGGGTCTATGGCGGATGTTCAGTTCGGCCCAAGAGACAATTTGAAAAATCTCTTCCAAAGTACCAAAACCACCAGGTAAGACAAGAAATGCATCAGAATTGTCAACCATTGTTTTCATTCGTCCATGCATAGATGTTACCTGAATTTCTTCTCCAATTGTCCTTCCAGTGATGTTATTTTCAGCTAAAGGTTTAGGAATAACACCTAAAACCTGACTGTCTCCTAAAAAGGCAGTAAGTGATACAGCCCCCATTAACCCATGACAACCTCCCCCATATACAAGATGAATATTCCTCGTAGCAAGTGATCGACCAAGAGTGCTAGCTGCGTTTACAAACTCTAATCCCTTCCCATAACTCGACCCACAAAAAACACAGATATTTTTGAGGTTACGAATAGGAGGTCCCATTCTATACTTTTCCTCCCTTTGAGTGTTTCTTAGTTGAAGGAAAATTGAGAAAATTGAGTGTTTAAATAGGAAAAAGAATGGAAAGGGGAATAATTGCACCTATGAGGGTAGGTTGGCTGTTGTCAGAAAAGGTTGAAATTAAGAAACACAAAATCTTTTTTTTTTTGTTTTTTTTTTCTATTTTTTTTTTGTGTTTTGTTTTTGTTTTTTTTTGTTTTGTTTTTGTTTTGTTTTTTTTTGTTTTGTTTTTTTTTTGGCTTCAAGAAAACCATCAAGGTAAAGAAGTCTAGAAACCCCTGAAGGACCTTGCTCAAAGGATCGTCTGTACAAAAATCAAAATACAACAAAATGATACAAAGATAAAAGAAATAGAAAATGATGACATACCTGTATGTACAGTGTCCATGGCGTATCTTTATATTAAGATTGGGATGGAGGTAGTCTGCTCTTTCGGCTTTGTGCCAAAGCATTGTTGACCAGTATTCGACCCATTCAAGACCAGCGCAACATAGGGCTCCCAAAAGGGACAAGTGGCCATAATACGCTTGGCTGCCTCACGTGTGGGATACAATCTACCTTCTTTGTTTTTCAATTAAGAAGGCTGGATCAGGATGCATGCATTTCCCCATTCACGGTGTGTGTTACCAAAGCCAACTCTAAGATGTATACAAATTTTTTTTTTGTTTGTTTTTTTGTTTTTTTTTTATTTTTTTTGTTAGAGATTCAAATGCTTACAACCAACAAACAGATAAAAACATAATCTAAGAAACTAATGAAAACACAAAATAAAAAGGGATAAAGAGAGCAAATCTGGTTGGGTTGCCTCCCAATGAGCGCCTAGTTTATTGTCCTCAGCCCGACATGATGATACTTTCAATGCTCCTCATATTGTGGAAGGATGAGGGTCATCACTTCCATCTCTGCACTGTCAGGAAGTTCATGATATGGTTTGAGACGATGACCATTGACCTTAAATGCTTTGCCAGAATTTTCACTCCTGATCTCAACTGCACCAAAAGGAAAAACATTAGTTACCACAAACGGCCCAATCCACTTAGAACGCAGTTTACCTGGAAATAATTTGAGTCTTGATTGGAATAGCAGGACTTTTTGTCCTCTGTGAAATTTCTTTCTCGGAAATCAATTGGTCGTGGAATGCCTTAGCTTTAGTCTTATAAATCGGGGCATTCTCAAAGGCCTCATTTCTTAGTTCTTCCAATTCCTCGTAATGGAACTTCCTTTGCTTTCCAAAGACCTTCCAATTCCATATTAACTTGTTTAATGGCCCAAGAAGATCGATGTTGCAACTCAACGGGCAAATGACAGGCTTTCCATACACCAACCGAAATGGTGACATGTCGATGGGAGTCTTATAGGCAGTCCTATAAGCCCATAAAGCATCTTCAAGTCGAGTGCTCCAATCCTTTCTTGAGGGGTTCACTTTGTCTTTTCAAGGATTGACTTAATCTCCCGGTTGGACACTTCAGTTTGCCCATTTGTCTGTGGATGGTAAGGAGTGGAAATTCTGTGCATTACTCCATATCTCTTCAATAGAGCATCAAAGGTTTTGTTGCAGAAATGGGTCCCTTGGTCATTGATGATAGCCCTTGGGGTCCCGAACCTGGAGAAAATATGTGACTTAACAAAATCTGCAACAGTTTTAGAATCATCAGATCGAGTGGCTTTTGCTTCCACCCATTTAGACACATAATCAATAGATAAAAGAATGTATGTGAAACCAAATGAAGGAGGGAATGGTCCCATGAAATCAATACCCCACACATCAAAAAGTTCCACAAAAATGATCGGAGTCTGAGGCATTTGATTACGAGGACCAATATTACTGTTTTCTCGACAATGGCCACAAGACTTACGAAGTTGTAAGCGTCTTTTGAAAATTGAAGGCCAATAGAAACCACCTGTCAAGCACTTTATTGGCTGTCCTTTTATCGCCAAAGTGTCCTCCACATGCATAGGTGTGGCAAAAGGAGAGGATGGAGTGTGTCTCTCGAATCAGAATGCACCTCCTAATGACTTGATCTGCACAATGCTTCCATAAGTACGGGTCATCCCGGATATAGTATTTACTGATCACTCCTTAATTTATCTCTTTGGGCCTTGTTCAAACCCTCCAGGAAAGTCCTTAGTAACCAGGTAGTTAACAATGTCAAGCATACCAAGGGATTATGGTGTTGACAACCATCAAATATTCATCAGGAAAAGTCTCCATGATAGGCATTTCTTCCTCTTGATTACCAATCTACTCAAGTGATCGGCCACCAAGTTTTCGCTCCCTTTCTTGTCTTTAATCTCCAAGTCAAATTTCGGAGCAATAAAATCCATCGAGCAATCTAGGCTTTGCTTCTTTCTTTGTTAGAAGATACTTCAAGGTGCATGATCTGAAAACACAATCACTTTAGAACCAATTAGATATGATCTAAATTTTTCTAAAGCAAATACAAATGACTAGAAGTTCCTTTTACGTGGTTGAGTAATTAAGTTGAGCATCATTTAGAGTCCTTGATGCATAGTAAATGGCATAAGGAACTCTATCAACTCGTTGTCCCAAGACAGACTCCTACCGCAAAGTCACCGGCATCACACATTAGTTCAAAAGGTAACTTCCGGTTGGGTGGCCCGATGATAAGTGCAACGATTAACAACTTCTTGAGTTTATTGAAAGCTTCCATACATTTCTCATCAAAGTTAAAATTAACATCTTTTGAAGAAGTCGCAAAGGGGCAATGAGACTTTAGAAAAGTCTTTAATGAATCTCTGGTAGAAACTCGCATGACCAATAAAAGAACGAATCTCCCGCACACTAGTGGGTGGTGGCAAAGAATGCATGAGTTCTACCTTAGCTTTATCTACTTCAATTCCCCTAGCGAAATTACATGACCTAACACAATACCTTCATTCACCATGAAATGACATTTTTCCCAATTCAACACCAGGTTAGTGTCAATGCATCTTTTAAGCACCAAAGTTAAATGTTCCAAACAATTTTCAAAATCATTTCCAAAGACACTAAAGTCATCCATAAAAACCTCAATGATGTTTTCAATGTAATCAGAAAATATACTCATCATGCATCTTTGGAAAGTTCCTGATGCATTGCAGAGTCCAAAAGGCATTCGCCCATATGCAAAGGTACCAAATGGACAAGTGAATGTAGTCTTGTCTTGGTCTTCTCGGAGCTATGGCAATCTGATTGTAAGAACGAAAAACCATCCAGAAAATAATAATAAGAATGACCACTAATCTTTCTAACATTTGATCAATGAAAGGTAAAGGAAAGTGGTCTTTTCTCGTGGCGGCATTCAACTTCCCGTAATCAATACAAACACGCCACCCGTCTCGTAACCTAGTGGGAATAAGCTCATTTTCAGCATTTCTTACCACAAGTAATTCCGCATTTCTTTGGTACTACCCGGACCGGGCTTACCCACTTGTCTTTGTCGAAATGGGGTAGATCACCCCCACACTTAGGAGCTTCAAGATCTCCTTTTTCACAACCTCCATCATGGGAGGATTCAATCTCCGCCGAGGGTCTCTCACAGTTTAGTATCCTCCTCCATTAATATCCCGTGCATACAAACGGAGGGACTAATACCCTTGATATCGCCTATTGACCAACCAATGGCTGTCTTATGTTCCCGCAAAACAGACTACCGTTTCTCTTCTTGCTCTTGGGTGAGTGACTTTGCAATTATTCTGGAAGGGTGTCCTTCTCCCCAAGAAGATGTATTTAAGATGATCGGTAGTGCTTTCGGTTCCAATTCAGTGCCCGCACATGTGAAGGTTGAGGTATATCGGTAGTAACAGGTAAATCAACAAAAGTTACCTCATGCTCTTCTTCGGGAGTGGAAGAGAGCTCTTGTAAGGCAAAGACAACAATTTCATCAATGTCTTCACTCCATTGCTCTTCTTCACTCTTCTTCTTTTCCTCCCGTACATCTAAGCTATGAGTTAGAATTGTATCAAGAGCATCAAAATGGTCAATATCAAAAGTCTGAGAAATTAAAGAATCAAAAGGATCAAAAGAATCAATTAAACAAGCAGAGTGCACATCACTTGGGTATCTCATAGCTTCAAAAATATTGAATCTAATTAATTCCCCATCAAATTCCATTGTTAGAATTCCCGAGTGCACATCAATTTTTGTCCGTGCGGTCTTCAAAAATGGTCTTCCTAGCAAGATAGGAGCAGATTTGGGAGACTCATCCTCTTCCATGTCCAAAACATAGAAGTCTCCATTTAGGAAACACTAATTCATTCACTGTACCAAAACATCTTCAACCACACCCTTAGGGTATGCATTAGATCTATCGCCCAATTGAATAACAACACCAAAGTAGGTTCCAAAGGACCCAAGTATAAAGATGCATAAATAGAATATGGCATGACATTTATAGATGCACCTAAATCAAGCATTGCCCTTTCAAACCTTGTGTTACCTATAGTGCATGGAATGGTGAATGTGCTGTGGTCCTTACATTTGGTTGGGAGTTTCTTTTTTTAATTAAGTGAAACATTTTCTCCCACTTGGACCTTTTCATTTCCTTTTAACTTCCTCTTGTTAGTGCATAATTCTTTCAGAAATTTTGCATATCTAGGTACCTGCTTAATGGCATCTAACAAAGGGATATTAACCTCTACCTTCCTAAAAGTCTCAAGTATTTCTTTTTCTGCTTCTTCTTTCTTGGTTTTAACCAACCTACTAGGAAAAGGAGCTTTAGTGACATATTTAGGAATGGGTTCAGAAATACTTACCTTAGGGGTTTTGGAAGTTTGGCCCTTATCATTTGCTTCTTTGGGTGGTTCATCCTTCTCTTGAATGATTGGTGGAAGAGAGGTAGGCTCATCCATCGTCTTTCCGCTTCTCAATGTGACAACACTAGCATTTTCCCTCGGATTCACTTACATTTGTGAGGGTAGTTTCCCCGAAGCTTGGCTTTGAAACTTGTTGAATTCGTGGACAACTGTCCTATCTCGATTCTACAAGTTATTGATTGCGATCCTTGTTTCTTGTTTGAAACTTTATATAGTTGCATTTGTTTCTTGTTGGAAGCGCAAATTATTAGTGGCCATTTGTTTTACTAGCTCCTCTAATGAAGGCTCGATTGCTTAGGAGCTTGAACTTCTTCTTCTCTCGAGGGAAAGGTACTTGCCTTTGTTGGAATCCGGAGGTCCATAATTTGGAGGTTGATTTTGAGGTTGCTTTGCATAGCTGAAATTTGGATGATCCCTCCAACCCGGATTATATGTGTTTGAGTAGGGGTTGTAATTTTTTGAAAGTCCAAAGATATCCCTCTCGCTCTTACCTCCTCATTTGTGTCTTCTTAGAGAGTGGGACACATATCGGTGGGATGTCCGGATGAACAACGGATCCCACAAGCATGAACCGATGCTTTACCCGAATCCATTAACCGTTGAACCATAGCAGACAATTGAGTTATTCTTCTTTGTATCTTGGTTGTCTCTACTTCTTTCTTTCGCTCTTACTCCAAAGTGTCATTTCTAGAGTAGAATTGTTGAGTATTGGCGACCATTCTTGAGATCAAGTTTCTAGCTTCTTGAGGAGTTTTATCAATCAATGCTCCTCCGCTAGCAAAGATCAATTATGTTGCAATCCATCACTTGTAAGCCTTCATAGAAATACTTGAATTAAAAGTTGCTCACTTATTTGATGATGAGGCGGCTGAAACATAGCTTCTTAAATCTCTCCCAAGTAGTCATGGAGTGATTCCCCATGCCTTTGTTGAATACCACAGATTTCTTTTTTGATTGTTGCAGCTTTTGAGGCAGGGAAGTATCTGTCTAGGAAAGTTCGGGCCATGTCCTGCCATGATTGGATGGATCCGGGTGGCAAGTAGTAAAGCCACTCCTTAGCTGAGTCTTTCAATGAGAATGGAAAAGCTCTCAACTTGACTTGCTCTACATGAATTCTGCGCAGGTTTCATGCTAGAACATACCACATGGATTTCCTTCAAGTGCTTGTTGGGGTCCTCTCCGGGTAATCCATTGAAAGATGGCAAGAGATGGATTAAACCGGATTTCAATTCAAATGCCTCTTCATTTTCAAGAATGTCTATGCAAAGAGGCTGTTGATCTAGATCTGGAGCACCCAATGCCCTTAAAGTGTTTTACGCCATTGTCACTTCTTCGAGATATTTCGGATGACTCAAATGTCTCGAACTTGATAGATCAATGTAACGGGCGGCTTCAATGTCGGCAGTGTGAGTTGGAAGTTAGCTAGGATGGAAGGGAAATTGAGGATGTGAAGTGAGTTGATCAATATAGTTCCTCAAATTTAGCAATCCTTCGTCTACTCCTTCAAGGGACATCAACACCTACAAAACACTCGGAAAGAAAGATTAAAAATAAAATAAAATAAAATAAAATAAAAACAGAATAAAAATAGGAAATAAATTAATAGTGTAATTGAAAAAAATTGGTTCCCGACAACGGCGCCGCCAAAAATTCGATGCGTGCGGATGTAGTGATTAAAATTAAGATAAAAATCGGTTGTCGGGCCCACTGAGAAAATAAAAACCTTACAACTAGTTGTAGTTAGTAAGGGTCGATCCACAGAGAACCAATTCAATTAACACTATTAAACAATTCCCAATTTAGACTCGATTAACAATAAAAAGATAAAAGGGGGTTTTGGAGTTTTGATGAACAATGAAATGAACTTCAAAGATAACAATAAACAAACTGAAATCAACAATATAAGAAAATTGGTTAAGAGATTGAATCCACCACTAAATTTATATGATAATGTAAATCCACATATCCTTTTTATTCCAACATGCTCAATTATGTTTTTATGCAATTGTGAGATTAAATCTCTGTTTTCCTTACGTGTTGGCCAATTTAGCAACCGCTCAAATCAACTCCTAATCACTGATTAGTCATAAAGCAACCGCTCTTACAACTATCCAACAATTGCATTAAGATTTAGAAAACCAATTACACTAAGGTCTAATCACACAGGGATTAAATTACTTAGAACATATATTTCTCTAGATCTAATACCGCAACCGCGCATAATAAACCCAGATCTACCACTTTTATAATTGACAAATAGCACAAAGATAATTATACCCACATGAACATCATACATCCCACTAGATCTACTACCGCAATCCGCGCATAATAAACCTAGATCTACTACTTTGAAAGTAGGAACAAGTACAAAAACCTTCATACCAACAATAGATTCGTAAATATATGAATAAAAACATAATCGTGTTGAAATAATCAAATATGCAAAGTTTACAACATTAATACTAGCGGTTTCATCACCCCCTTAACCAAGGGAGGTTTAGTTACACATAGCTAGAAAGAAATCACAAGAAAAACTATGAAGAAACAAGAAGAAACTATGAAGAAACAAGAAACTAAGAGAGAAAATGAAGGAGAGTTACATCTTGTTCATGATAAATGGTGCCTTTTATAGAAGTCTAAGGTAACAAAATGACAAAGGGAAGTGGGTGGATGAGTGGGCGAGTGAGTGGCGTGTTTGAGTGGATGGATTAGTGAGTTGGTTTAGTGGATTGGTTTAGTGGATGAGTGAGTGGAATGGTTGAGTGGTTGAATTAGTGAAAAATGCCAAAGGACTTTTGGTGAGTGGGAAATTATGGACATGAATGGGTGAGTGGATGGATTAGTAGATGGATTAGTGGATGAATGTGTGGAGTGGTTAAGTGGTTGGATTAGTGTATGAGTGGATGAGTGGATGAGTTAGTGGATGAGTGGGTGAGTGGATGAGTGGATTAGTGGATGGTTGAGGACGAAAATTTCGTGTCTGACTTGGAAGCCAAAAACAACCCACTATACTTCAGAACCACGAAAAGTGTTATTCATGAAAGTTGTAGATCCTTGTCTTGGCTATAAAATGGATAGCTGGTTCGTCCAATTTGGCTTCCTTAAGGCCAAGATATGTCCCAAATACCGTAGGTTACTCAAACCCAACTTCAGCACCTCTGTTCCGACTTGCAAGCTCAAAATGACCTACTAGACTTCTTTTTCTCAAAATGTGTTCTTCATGAAAGTTTTTTATTTGGATCTTGACTATCCACTGTCCAAAGTTCAGCCCATCTCCATTATTACATCTTGAGATATGATTTTTTGAGTGCACACTGTTCGGATTCTACTGACAGAACTCGTATTCTGACTTCCATGTAAACTTAGGTCCCTTAGACATCTGAATCAGACTTCGAGCTCTTCATCAAAGTTGTAAAGCTTCCTCCTAGCTTTCCTACAAGATAAAATTCATGATTGTCAGATATCAGGAACTCAAGTTATGACCAAAATACAGAAACAGTGTAAAATCTCAATAATGCTGAAAATATTCAATTAGGACCAATTTGAGCTCAAACTCACAAAATCATGTCAAACTCAATCAATTAAGAATATGGAGAGTGTAAATGACTAAATATAAGGGTTTTTTAATGAATAAAATATGTGTTTATCAGTGGGGTTTGGTGCTTGGGCTTGGTTCACATTGGGCTCAGGCTATGGTACACGCGAAAAGTTTCTACAGCTTCTGCCGGAGGAAGGCAAGCTATCTATGAAGGCTACAAAAAAAAGGGTTTAGCAACAAGCAAGGACAGTGGATTCAAAATCTGAATACCACTCCAAAGGCAAAAGCATATTTTTACAAAGTGCTATAGTGAGACTATATAATATAGTCTTAATTATCCTTCTATAAATTATTATAAGTTTCCCTTTCATTTTGTGATTCATTTGTCATTCAAATTCAATTCATTTAACCTCGAGGTTAAGGGGAATGCCGCAAAATGGGCTATGGGAGTCGAACCCAATTCTGCCAAAACCCTTGATAAGCAAAAGCAAGAAGGAAACTGGCATACCTTTTATTTACCTCTCTTTCTTCTCTTATGAAATTGAAATATCTAGTTAAAATCATCTTTCATACCTAAAAGAAACCTCTCTTTTATATATGATACTACCAGACGCGCCCCAGCTTCGAACGAGCTCACCCTATGGACCTTATTGAACTAGATTCCCTGCTAGCGAAAGCGGCTTAGAAAGATAAAGGAGCACAAACAAGGGTTGTTTGAAAATGAACAGATAAGCTAACACATTACTGACTTTTTGCCTACTAGCAATGCAACTACTATTGAGAATACTAAAACTGAACTAGTTGAAGCTAAGGGCCTACCTTCCCACCTACTGAGGTAAGGGGCAAAGGATCCACTTGATTCATCACTTGATTCATAACCATTAGATAGAGATAATCCCACTCGGCCTAGCTATAACTATCACAATGCGTCTCGATGCCAAAGCTTCCTGAGCCAACTGAAGCAAGGAATCTGAGTAGATGAGCACTAGCATCCCTTACTCTCTATCGATTGCTCACCGCCATCTCATCCAAAGGAATAGAATTGGAGGGCGAACTTCCCATCTATTCCCATCTCAATGTGACCATTGATAATTTTCTCTATTGAAATTGAATCCAATTCTAGCTTACTGTTCAAACAAAGGGTAAAAAAAGGACAGAAGAAATGAAATAGGTTAGAGACAGAGGTTAGGGACGATTACGAGTGCCTGTTTTGGTTCTTATGAGTAGGAGAAGAGGAGATTAGTAGCCTGAGTGAGAACTCCCAAGCCAAATCTGTGCTCTTTCAGTAGCTTTGGTAAATATCCTTTCTCCCTTCCTAACCTAACCTTCTGTTTCCCGTGGGCTAGGCAGCTATTTTCTTTTTTATTTATGATCTTTCTTATTTACCTTTACTTTAAGGCATCCTATTCTCCCTTTTGAGTTTCTTTTGGAATCGTCTTCTTTTAAAAAAGATCTTCTTCCTTGTTCTTCCCTTTTCCTATGATCTTGACCTGCAAAGTGATTTCCAAAAGCTCCCACTATGACTAAAAAGCTCCCAATAGGCCAAGTAGCCACTTATATTATAATAAAGTAAGTAGGAAGGAGTGAAAGCTACTCGACTAGACGAGAGAGGCGATCAAAGGAAGCTGGATCACCTTCTCTCGTCCGTTACAACATAGGTCGTTCCAATCCCGGATGAAAATCTTCCAAAAAGTCAAGAAGAAAGGTCCAATAAAAATGCTTAGAACTAGAAAGAAATATGATCCTATAAAAAAAGGAACTATTCATCATAGATTGGTGATTTGATATATCACGAATGCAGTCATCAAGCATCAGGCAGAATGTATTGCTACCTCTTCCTCCCTCCACTATTCTTTAAGCAAATGCTTGCGGGTAGGATTTCTCTCTAGAACCATCTTTCTTATGCAATTCGAGGAGAAGCGAGTAAACTTACCTGCACCCTAATTATTGGTAGAGTTCTCAAAGAACTCCCTCGCTTGGCATATCAGCAAAGAGAACTACAATTCCAACTAGATCCAATGAGAAGAGAATTCGAACACCAACCCTTAAGACTGTAATTGGCTTGCCAGTCTTTTCCCTTGTGCTTGATAACTCTTCTGACAAGGAGTTCGCAATTGGAGGAGGGGCGAATGGAAGTACTTCACACTAAAAACTCACTTACGAAATGGAACAAAACTCTCAGGATTCAAGAAGGAGTAGGCAGGCTCTTTAGGGTGATTCTCATCTTCCTTAGACATAAAATCTAGTTAGACCCACTAGGTAAATAAAGGAATTACCAAGGTAAGACACATATCATAATCTTACATCTACCTTTGCCTTACCCACAGAAAGCCTTCGCACAGATTTCCTTCCAACATTTTTAGCAAAGGCCCGGAGAGAATAGTCTAGTTAGTAGTCCTACAGAAGCCAAAATCAATCCTATAGATTAGAAACTGTAACCTATAATCTTTATTCTAATACTTGAAAGATTATATGCATATCCTCACCAGGGAATATGCGTAGAAAAAAGCACATTTTTTCACTTTATCATTGGATTGCGAACTTACTTATCCTTTTGATGAGAATGCCACTACTCTTACTTACTATCCTCAAACCCGCCTATTGGCATGTCTGGATCAGGTGAATCGCTTGGCTAGATATCTCCTTAAGCAAGATATCATTAACTCCTTAGTTCCTTAGAAAAGGATAAGAAGGGAGAAACACAAAAAGAAAAATGCCCTAGCCTTATATGTTACTCTTTAGAAATAAAAAAAACCTATGGTAAGGCTATGTCTCTGAGGGGTTCAAGCACTTACCCCCTCACCCTACCCTCATAAAACCTAGTTGCTCATCTATCTCTACAATGATTACTTATATGTAAAAGACTCTTAAAGTACTACACTGATGTAAATGCAAAGAGCAAATCATAACACTTAGAGATAAGGAGGTGTATGAAGAGTTCAAAAGAAGAAGAACTACAAAAAGACACCTCACAGGTACAGCAAAAGGGAAGGAACTTCAATTAAAAAAGAGAAATGAAAAGAAAATGTAAACTAACAGTAAGTAATAACATTATGGTATATCCTTTTATAAAGAAAGAGCGTCTTCACACGGGTGACATTAGAATCAGTTCATGTACAGTAGTTGTACTTTGTTATATTATAGAGAAGATCTTTAGGGAGCACTCTGAGTCTTTTGATTTCTTAAAATTTGACAAGATATATATTATATTAATTCAAAAATCAGAAATGGGACTTATTCTTTTTCACCTCTGAAAGTGGAAGCTTACTTAAACAGACATCATCTTCCTCCACATACCTTCGTCATCTATGTAGAATATTATTATTATATGAAGCTATATCTTGCTATAAAGGCAAAAAAAGAAGATAGACTTGTCTTAATGGCTCTAGGCCACATGTTAAATATGTATTTTGTAAACACACGTTTATCTAATTGGGAAGCTACTTTTAAACCTCCTTGTTCCCAATTTCTTAATTCGATTGAATTTATAAAGCTGATGTCTTATATCATGTCGATTTAGGTCCTTCGTTGTATAGTCTATCAAAGTCTTATCTGTTGTATCAACTTTAATTTGTTGTGAAGAATGAAACAATTTGTCAATTAATATCAGAATCAATGCATTTACCTATTCTTAATGGCAATGATGATCTCTCTTCCAAATTCAATATCAAAATCACATCTGTTAGTGTTCTACTTGATGTTTTATTGAATTTTGTCTTCTTAGATCTCGATAGAGAGATATTTGAGATCTTTCCAGATGGTGGTATTCATTATGTTAGTTATTTCACGGAAGCTATCTAATACCAAAACCTAGCACTCAAGAAAGACTTTTAGAGGCTGGTGATTAATCTGTATCTGATGTTGAATATTATTTTCCTACTATGTTAGAAAAAGTGTCTTTGGATTGTAATATCACATCTGTTAGAAGGGGTCAGACTCCAATTACAACTTCTTATGGAGAACTAGTGCGTGTTTGTAGTGATGGTTCAATTTATTTTGATAAGAAAAGAAAAAAAGAACACGAAAAGAAGGATGAAAAGAAGATTCTTATGATATCATTATTTTATTATCTAACAAATAGACAACCTATTGTCAGGAAAATGAGTTTAGCTGATAGAACATCTAGTAGTGTTGATGATAAGAATGTGTTACCACCAACCTGGTTACAAGTTCAAAACGACATCTCTAGTAATAAAATGATCTACCCTTTTAGTGGTCATAGATAGCCTCAAAAGGACAAGAGTATGTTCAATGATGTTCTAAAGATGTTCTCTTCTGGAAAAAGGCATCATGTGTTTCATAACAATGGATGGATAGCTAAATATTATTTTGGTGAATAGATCCCCCTTATATAAAAAGAAAAACTAGCATACTTGAAAGGCTTGCTCTGCTCTCCAGATTTCTTTTATCATCATTTCTTATATAATCAGGGATTGCGATGTCTTTTTTTCACTAAAAGATCAAATCGTATCAAACGGTTTGAGGGAAGCAATCTGATATTCTTATACGCGGGACATGCATTTTATTGTATGCTTGTATGGTATGATCGGTTTTTCGATTTGGTGGGCTATAGCGCCTGACCCTTTGCTTAATATACCTATCTCAGTATACTCAAATGATCCTGGTCTGATACTCAAACACTTTCGCGATACGTTTCATAATCAGATATGTAATGTTCACCTAGATGTTGTAAGCCCATGCTTTTACAGTGAACCTATTAATAAGATGGTTAGGGAAATTAGGGAAGATCATATATCTTATGATCCGTTTAGCTTAAATAGCCATAGAGCTAAGCTACTCAGCCTTTCTACTTTTATAGCATATATTATATATTGTATTGCACTAGCAGAATCCGTATCGACGGAGGGAGTCTATGTCAATATGGTGTAATGGATTAAGTGATGTTCATCTATATCCACTATGCTAGTCTAGTCAGAAGGCTGAGGATGGAGAGTGGAGTGTGAAGGATGTCACACAACATATAGGCTTATCAGCGACATGATTGAATCCCTTGTTTCAAGACTATCCATTCTTTGTCAAGCTTGGCCCAATCCTTTATGCTGGACTTTACATGTAATTGTCTTGGATAAGAGTAGGAAAGGCAAGTCTTGGAGAACTACTTATGTTTCGAGTGAGTAGGTTGATTAGTGAAATGAAGTCAATCATTACTAAACTAAGGCGCAGGGATTGCTCTTGGATTGATTGCACTTTATAGCTAAGCTAGACAATTCCAGATTGATTCTGATTTCATTGAGTTTAGAAAAGGCTCTTTCAATGACCGATTCCACTCATGGAGGGAGTTGAATTGAATGTTTGAAGCATCTCTCTGAAGCCGGACTCCCCTTTTCACTGAGCTATTCTCCTGCGCTGATCGATTGGACTTGCTCTGCTCTCAGCCTATGTATGCGAGTTCACTTCGCGCCCTCTTCGGTCAAGTGGTAAAGGAGCCTCTCGCTAATCAATAATAGAATGCGATCCCTTCTTTCTTCCATTCCCTTCAGCTGAATGAATGGGGGCATGGCAGACTCGTTGGTTAAAGTAAGGACAGCCTATAATATAATATAAATAGCTCGCTGAAGCTACTTCGGAATTCAATAGAATGTTCTCCGCGTCCTTGGCACCTGCCCTTGGGACTGTCTGAGTCTAATTCCAAATCCCTATCGTCAACTCGGGGCTCACTCCTAGCCTATGATTTTCGTATATTCATAGTTTGCTTAAGACTTCCTGAATGGCTTTGAGGAGTATGAGAAAGCTGCTCTTCTTTTTTTACTGACTCGGCTCGTCACCGGTACGTAACCCGTCGCTTTTTAGTTTAGTAGTGCTCTTCCTCTGCTCAGAACATGTATGGGGGAGAAAACTCCACTCAATAGGTAGAGTGACTGCCCCATCCTGTTCCGCTACTTCTGGTAGAGTGGTTGGATAAGATCTAGTGGCTGTTGCCTCAGCTGTCTTCAGTTCAATACGGCTTGGGGCTTCCCCTTTTTTCCGCTCATCTCACTTGGTTCGAGCGAGTGGTCTGGTGCTAAGCTGTCTTTAGAAGGGCTTCGGGAGCTAGGTTCATACCCTTGGGAGACCATTACCTTCTTTTTCTAATACCCGGACTTCCTCTTCTGACTGACCTTCCTCGTCAATGAAGCCGACATGGGGCTACAGTCAGAAAGTCTTTCTTCCCCAAGGGGCAGTTCTTGGAGAATCAATAGTGGCAGCTTCCTCTTTTATTCTAGAGTAGCCCCTCCTTCCTTTATCGACTTTATCGAACAGAAAAGGAACTCACTGATAGCCCGGATTGTCTTGCGCCTCCGCTTTCTTTCAGGGAGTCATAAATGAGAGAAAGAAGGTGAGACCTACTAAGAGTATGCCCTTGTTCTTTGACTTTTCCCAGTCTAGTCCCCGCTGCTTGCTTGGTCCGATTTGACTTGCTTGCTTTCCTGGTGTGCTTGCTTTACCAATTGAAGTTTCGGGTGAAGACTCAGATGAGTATGCCTCATATGTCTTAGGCAAAGTCGAGTTCTTTTCTTCTTCATCAGGGAAACTGCTCAACCTCAAGGTTGGGAAAAATCCCTCCACCCCAACTGAATGAATGGCGGGATTGAATCTCTAAAGATAAGGTCTTCTTCCACGCTTATACCATTTCTGGGCTTCCATTTCACCGGCGAGGAATGAAAGACCGAACCTGAAGATAGCACCTACTTCCTCATTGGCATAAGCAGAATCAGGCTTTTTGTCTTAGCCATTCATTAGGCCCTAGCTCAAGTGACTCCCGGGGAAGGGAATAGCTCCCCCGAAAGGGATGGTATAAAGAAGAACTTGATCTTACCCTCGACAGAAACCTCTTTCATCACAGTCTTGTAGGAGAACTCGCCCAAAGGTTCATTCC
This sequence comes from Ormosia emarginata, assembly GCA_029884605.1. Taxonomy (NCBI): domain Eukaryota; kingdom Viridiplantae; phylum Streptophyta; class Magnoliopsida; order Fabales; family Fabaceae; genus Ormosia; species Ormosia emarginata. Next base: position 6,750,103 of record JAQQTP010000057.1, read on the forward strand.
TTCCCTACTTGATAGGTGTGTTGACAAAGGAAGGGTCTAACCCAACAAGGAAGGGACACATTGCTAGAAGGACAAATTGCCAGTCTGACCATTACTGAAAGCAAGGTTAGCGTCCTACCTTCTTCTTTCTTTCCGTTCTTTCCTCCCCAGCTAAAGCTAAGCTAATTGAAGACCAGCTTCTGAGTGGAAAAGAGAAGAAAGACCAGATACCAGAGAATCAAGCAAAACAGGGAAATCAACAGAAGAAGCAGAAGACAGAAGCTCGACCAGGGGTTTCAAACGAAACTGATTGACAACCAAGGGATGAGGGGTTTCCCACCTCAAGAGGAAGAGAATGAGGTAGCTCAGTAGCAGCGAGAGAGGAGGCATTGGCTCTACTAAAGGAGAGGAGTGAAGCTCAGTCATAGACCCCCTCTCTTCGATCTATCTTCCGGTTCAGATAAGGAAAGCGGGGAATCTACTAAACGAAGAAGTGTGCAGTCCTGAGTAAGCTGGTCCCTCAGTCAAACTTCTTCCAGTTCGCGTTGTTTACCCCGAGTGGATCAAAGGGTTCCTTCGGAGCAAATAAATCTTGCGCTGCTTTATTATTATATTATTAAGGAGCTCCCCACATTCGCACGGGCTGGGGACATGATGAGAGCTGCAAACATGGCTCTGGAATGTGTCCCTTACCACCCTAACTACTAGCTCTAGATCAGGAGAGGAAAGAGCCCTCGGATTTACAAGCAATTGCTCTGGTATGCTAAACCACCAAACGGAGAATCCAATCCATAAGCAAGTTAGGAGAAAAAATCGCATATCCCTTACATACGAATAAATGAGTGCCTCCTCTAAGCTAAACTCTTTGATTCTGGAGGTTTTTCGCTGTAAAAAAAAAACCCCTGCCTTCGATCTGGTGATCTCAGTAAATATGAATCTCTTCCTACTTCTCTTATTCTGAACGGTAATTGCTCCATATTCGCTGTAGGTGGAAGCCAAGGACCAATGGAATACATTCTATGTCGCTCGCCCTGCTTTCTAACCCAAAGTGTACGCCGGGCAGGAAGTCGAATGGTGCAGGTGGATGTACTTATAGTATAACTGTCGTTGGAAGGGACTTCTCGTACTTCAGGCACTCCAGAGGTTAGTTTTTAAAAGAGTGAGAACATGTGAAACAACAAAGAAAATTAGGAATGGAAGGTGGGTGCCCTCTATCTTGGGGGTTGATTCTAGCTAAAGCTAAAATATCTAAAACGAATAGGTAAGGGAACTGCATCTTTCACTAATGTACCAACTGTCGTGAGTTGGGCGGGTCAAGGACCTGGGGCAGTCGCTACGGAATAGACTTGAAACCGAGCGGGAACATGGCTGGGAGTAGCTTTTAACAGTGCTGGTCTACCCCGATTTACCCATTGAGAGGGACTGAAAGCCTTGGTTTCGCCACCCCTATTTCATTAGTAGAGCTCTATTGAGAAAGACCTTGGAATTGGCCAATCACCAAGGGCGATGTTAGGTTAGCATTCTTTTAGAACGAATAGAACGAACTCGAGTTCAGTTCACCGGTACGGCACAGCCGGGGAGAGCGGAGAAAGGTAAAGCACAACTAGAATGCTTTTTCAGAAAGAATCCCACATAAATAAGCTTCCGAAAGAAGTAATGCAATTGGTTGACCCAACAAGGTAACGGAGAGGAAAGACCCCTACCGCTAACTTCTCTGTCCTAATCTCCTGTGTCGAAGCTTTCAGGTCCTTAGATCGGGTCAAGCTTGGCACTCCTCCAACTCTAACCTCTCTTTCCTACTGCACTGAAAGCCTTCTTTTCTTAACCAGCTATTGAATGAGTGAAGTAGCTGGTTAAGAAAAGAGTTGCTTTCCTTTTACCGCTTTGCTATCTCACGAATTGGATTTGAACCAATATCAAGCTACTTGCCTTTTAGTAGATCGTGAGTGGGTCTGTCGTCCTCCTCATTATAGTCCTCCTAAAATCAATAGCATTTCGTCGGAAAACATCCTGTCTTTTTACCTGAGTAGTCCTATGCATAGTCAGTACTATAGCCCCAATCATGGCTACTAATAAAATTAGACTAGGAACCAAAAACCAGACGAAATAGTATGTATAAAGTACATTTCCCAATGTTTCCAAATTAGTCCAACTTCGTACCTTTCCGGCATAAACCGTATATCTCAGAGAGGTCGTCTTTCTTTGGGTTGGTAGTAATGGAATGGTTTCATTATCTAAAATGAAGAACATTTCCCACCAAAGGATCAGTCCAATAATACCACTCACTGGTAAATAGCGCAATACTTCTTCGTGAATCTCCGCTATTTGAATATGGAACATCATAACAACGAATAGGAATGAAACGGCTATAGCTCCTATATGAACTACTGGGAAGATCATAGCGGAGAAGTCGAGACCTAACAAAAGAAGTAAACCTGAAGTGTCGCGAAAGACTGGGATGGGAAACAAAACGGAATGTACCGGATTTTTAGCACGTGCAACCATCAAACCAGAGACCAAAGCAGGGCTCGACAAAACAGAAAGTATCACAATGCCATTTGAAAATTAAGACCCAAATTTATAACTTTCATGAAGAACATAAGAGTCAGATCGAATGTCTTGGAGGTCATATTAGGCTTGGAATTTAGAACAGAGGAGCTGTAGTTGGGCCTGAATAGTGTGCAGTGATTGGGCCATATCTCGAGCTATAAGTGGTTGAAGGAGCTGATATTTTACCTAAAGATAGTTAAGACCCTTATCTACAACTTTCATGAAGACCATTTTGCCCAATTCTAATGGAATCCATAAGATAAGCACTGAATCATTTGGTTCTAGTAGGGAGATAAGTGTAACACCCCAAATTTATTGATTTCATCATAGATATTCATTTTATAATATTTAAGATTTTTTGAAAATTTTCTGGCTTTTTCTGAGAACGCGAAATATTTTAATATATTCCTCGTTTAGCGTATATATTGAACAGAGTCGGGAAAACAACTGTAATGCTCCAAAAGTTAGAAAATTATAGGACGAATAGTCGTTTTATAATATTTACAATTTTTGAGAATTTTTTGGGATTTTTTCGAAATCGTCGAATATTTTAATATATTTCTTATTTTGCGTACCCGCTGAATGGACCCGAGGAAATGAGATATTTTCTCCGAGAACCTTAAATTGTGGAAACGTCGACGGAGGATCTTACTAAACCCGAGGCCGGACATAGTTTACGAGGTTTCATGTTTTTCGAGAAATTTTAACAGATAAAATAATAAAACACTGCGAAAAATTTGTCTGTCAGATTAATTAATACTGACTTCTATCAACTGTAACTATTATCCATTGGATAATAGTATGTAATAAAAATCCTATCACCTTATCCTAATGCAATCTACTTTATGTCTAATCAAATCACTTTAATTCAAATTTGAACACTATTCAAGAAGCTTCTTTGAGAAGCTTTGACCCAAGATGACCACAATGCCCTCGGCTTATATGAGAAGCTAGCAATTCCCTCTCTCCTCTCTCTCAAAAGCTGTGGCAATGATAAACACATATTTTATTCATTAAGAAACCCTTATATTTAGTCATTTACACTCTCTATATTCTTAATTGATTGAGTTTGACATGATTTTGTGAGTTTGAGCTCAAATTGGTCCTAATTGAATATTTTCAGCATTATTGAGATTTTACACTGTTTCTGTATTTTGGTCATAACTTGAGTTCCTGATATCTGAAAATCATGAATTTTATCTTGTAGGAAAGCTAAGAGGAAGCTCTACAACTTTGATGAAGAGCTCGAAGTCTGATTCAGATGTCTAAGGGACCTAAGTTGACATGGAAGTCAGAATACGGGTTCTGTCAGTAGAATCCGAACAGTGTGCACTCAAAAAAATCATATCTCAAGATGTAATAATGGAGATGAGCTGAAATTTGGACATTGGATAGTCAAGATCCAAATAAACAACTTTAATGAAGAACACATTTTGAGAAAAAGAAGTCTAGTAGGTCATTTTGAGCTTGCAAGTCGGAACAGAGGAGCTGAAGTTGGGTTTGAGCAACCTACGGTATTTGGGACATATCTTAGGCTTAAGGAAGCAAAATTGGACGAACCAGCTATCCATTTTATAGCCAAGACAAGGATCTACAACTTTCATGAAGAACACTTTTCGTGATTCTGAAGTATAGTGGGTACTTTTTGGCTTCCAAGTCAGACACGAAATTTTCGTCCTCAACCATCCACTAATCCACTCATCCATCCACTAATCCACTCATCCACTCACCCACTCATCCACTAACTCATCCACTCATCCACTCATACACTAATCCAACCACTTAACCACTCCACCCATTCATCCACTAATCCATCCACTAATCCATCCACTCACCCATTCATGTCCATAATTTCCCACTCACCAAAAGTCCTTTGGCATTTTTCACTAATTCAACCACTCAACCATTCCACTCACTCATCCACTAAACCAATCCACTAAACCAACCCACTAATCCATCCACTAAAACACTCCACTCACTCATCCACTCATCCACCCACTTCCCTTTGTCATTTTGTTACCTTAGACTTCTATAAAAGGCACCATTTATCATGAACAACATGTAACTCTCCTTCATTTTCTCTCTTAGTTTCTTGTTTCTTCATAGTTTCTTCTTGTTTCTTCATAGTTTTTCTTGTGATTTCTTTCTAGCTATGTGTAACTAAACCTCCCTTGGTTAAGGGGGTGATGAAACCGCTAGTATTAATGTTGTAAACTTTGCATATTTGATTATTTCAACACGCTTATGTTTTTATTCATATATTTCTGAATCTATTGTTGGTATGAAGGTTTTTGTACTTGTTCCTACTTTCAAAGTAGTAGATCTAGGTTTATTATGCGCGGTTGCGGTAGTAGATCTAGTGGGATGTATGATGTTCATGTGGGTATAATTATCTTTGTGCTATTTGCCGTTATAAAAGTGGTAGATCTGGGTTTATTATGTGCATTGCGGTATTAGATCTAGAGAAATATATGTTCTAAGTAATTTAATCCGATTGTGTGTGATTAGACCTTAGTGTAATTGGTTTTCTAAATCTTAATGCAATTGTTGGATAGTTGTAAGAGCGGTTGCTTTATGACTAATCGTGATTAGGAGTTGATTTGAGCGGTTGCTAAATTGGCCAACACGTAAGGAAAACAGAGATTTAATCTCACAATTGCATAAAAACATAATTGAGCATGTTGGAATAAAAGGATATGTGGATTTACATTATCATATAAATCTAGTGGTGGATTCAATCTCTTAACCAATTTTCTTATATTGTTGATTTCAGTTTGTTTATTGTTATCTTTGAAGCTGTTCATTGTTCATCAAAACTCCAAAACCCCCCATTTTACTGTTTATTGTTAATCAGAGTCTAAATTGGGAATTGTTTAATAGTGTTAATTGAATTGGTTCTCTGTGGATCGACCCTTACTAACTACAACTAGTTGTAAGGTTTTTATTTTCTGGTAGGCCTGACAACTGATTTTTATCTTAATTTTAATCACTACATCCGCACGCATCAGAATTTTGGCGCCGTTGCCGGGGAACCAATTTTTTCAATTACACTATTAATTTATTTCCTATTTTTATTCTGTTTTTATTTTATTTTATTTTATTTTATTTTATTTTATTTTTAATCTTTCTTTCTGAGTGTTTTGTAGGTGTTGATGTCCTTTGAAGGAGTAGGCGAAGGATTGCTAAATTTAAGGAACTATATTGATCAACTCACTTCACATCCTCAATTTCCCTTCCATCGGCTAACTTCCAACTCACACCTGCCGACATTGAAGTCGCCGTTACATTGATCTATCAAGTTCGGAGACATTTGAGCCATCCGAAATATCTGAAGAAGTGACAATGGCGAGAAAACACTTTAAGGGCATTGGGTGCTCCAGATCTAGATCAACGACCTCTTTGCATAGACATTCTTGAAAATGAAGAGGCATTTGAATTGAAATCCGGTTTAATCCATCTCTTGCCATCTTTCAATGGATTACCCGGAGAGGACCCCAACAAGCACTTGAAGGAAATCCATATGGTATGTTCTAGCATGAAACCTGCAGAATTCATGTAGAGCAAGTCAAGTTGAGAGCTTTTCCATTCTCATTGAAAGACTCACTAAGGAGTGGCTTTACTACTTGCCACCCGGATCCATCCAATCATGGCAGGACATGGCCCGAACTTTCCTAGACAGATACTTCCCCCGCCTCAAAAGCTGCAACAATCGAAAAGAAATCATGTGGTATTCAACAAAGGCATGGGGAATCACTCCATGACTACTTGGGAGAGATTTAAGAAGCTATGTTTCAGCTGCCCTCATCATCAAATAAGTGAGCGACTTTTAATTCAAGTATTTCCATGAAGGCTTACAAGTGATGGATCGCAACATGATTGATCTTTGCTAGCGGAGGAGCATTGATTGATAAAACTCCTCAAGAAGCTAGAAACTTGATCTCAAGAATGGCTGCCAATACTCAACAATTCTACTCTAGAAATGACACTGGAGTAAAGAGTGAAAGAAGTAGAGACAACCAAGTATATACAAAGAACAAATGACTCAATTGACTACTATGGTTCAAAGCAATTAATGGATTCGGGTAAAGCACCATTCATGCTTGTGGGATCTGTTGTTCATCCTGGACATCCCACGATATGTGTCCCACTCTCCAAGAAGACACAAATGAGGAGGTAAGAGCAGTAGGGGGATATCTTTGGACTTTCAAAAAATTACAACCCCTACTCAAACACATATAATCCGGGTTGGAGGGATCATCCAAATTTCAGCTATGCAAAGCAACCTCAAAATCAACCTCCAGCTTATGGACCTCCAGGATTCCAACAAAGGCAAGTACATTTCCCTCAGAGACAACAACAAGTTCAAGCTCCTAAGTAATCTGAGCCTTCATTAGAGGAGCTAGTAAAACAAATGGCCACTAATAATTTGCAGTTCCAACAAGAAACAAATGCAACTATACAAAGTTTCAAACAAGAAACAAGGACTGCAATCAATAACTTGCAGAATCAGATAGGACAGTTGTCCACAGAATTCAACAAGTTTCAAAGCCAAGCTTCGTGGAAACTACCCTCACAAATGAAGTGAATCCGAGGGAAAATGCTAGTCTTTGTCACATTGAGAAGCGGAAAGACGATGGATGAGCCTACCTCTCTTCCACCAATCATTCAAGAGAAGGATGAACCACCCAAAGAAGCAAATGATAAAGGGCAAACTTCCAAAACCCCTAAGGTAAGTATTTCTGAACCCCTTCCTAAATATGTCACTAAAGCTCCTTTTCCTAGTAGGTTGGTTAAAACCAAGAAAGAAGAAGCAGAAAAAGAAATACTTGAGACTTTTAGGAAGGTAGAGGTTAATATCCCTTTGTTAGATGCCATTAAGCAGGTACCTAGATATGCAAAATTTCGAAAGAATTATGCACTAACAAGAGGAAGTTAAAAGGAAATGAAAAGGTCCAAGTGGGAGAAAATGTTTCAGCTGTAATTAAAAAGAAACTCCCAACCAAATGTAAGGACCCTGGCACATTCACCATTCCATGCACTATAGGTAACACAAGGTTTGAAAGGGCAATGCTTGATTTAGGTGCATCTATAAATGTCATGCCATATTCTATTTATGCATCTTTATACTTGGGTCCTTTGGAACCTCTTTGGTGTTGTTATTCAATTGGTGATAGATCTAATGCATACCCTAAGGGTGTGGTTGAAGATGTTTTGGTACGGGTGAATGAATTAGTGTTTCCTAAAGAGACTTCTATGTTTTGGACATGGAAGAGGATGAGTCTCCCAAATCTGCTCCTATCTTGCTAGGAAGACCATTTTTGAAGAGGCGCACGGACAAAAATTGATGTGCACTCAGAATTCTAACAATGGAATTTGATGGGGAATTAATTAGATTCAATATTTTTGAAGCTATGAGATACCCAAGTGATGTGCACTCTGCTTGTTTAATTGATTCTTTTGATCCTTTTGATTCTTTAATTTCTGCAGCTTTTGATACTGACCATTTTGATGCTCTTGATACAATTCTAACTCATAGCTTAGATGTACAGGAGGAAAAGAAGAAGAGTGAAGAAGAGCAATGGAGTGAAGACATTGATGAAATTGTTGCCTTACAAGAGCTCTCTTCCACTCCAGAAGAGCATGAGGTAACTTTTGTTGATTTACCTGTTACTACTGATATACCTCAACCTTCTGTTGTGCAGGCACCTGAATTGGAACTGAAAGCACTACCTGATCATCTTAAATACATCTTCTTGGGGGAGAAGGACACCCTTCCAAGTAATAATTGCAAAGTCACTCACCCAAGAGCAAGAAGAGAAAGTGGTAGTGTTTTGCAGAACATAAGACAAACTGACCATTGGTTGGTCAATACCGATATCAAGGGTATTAGTCCCTCCGTTTGTATGCACGGGATATTAATGGAGGAGGATACTAAACTGTGAGAGACCCTCAACGGAGATTGAATCCTCCCATGATGGAAGTTGTGAAGAAGGAGATATTGAAGCTCCTAAGGATGTGGGTGATTTATCCCATTTTTGATGGCAAGTGGGTAAGCCCGGTCCAGGTAGTACCAAAGAAATCTGGAATTTCTTGTGGTAAGAAATGCTGAAAATGAGCTTATTCCCACTAGGTTACGTATTGTGGTGGCGTGTTTGTATTGATTACGGGAAGTTGAATGCCGCCACGAGAAAAGACCACTTTCCTTTACCTTTCATTGATCAAATGTTAGAAAGATTAGTGGTCATTCTTATTATTGTTTTACGGATGGTTTTTCGAGTTACAATCGATTGCCATAGCTCCGGAAGACCAAGACAAGACTACATTCACTTGTCCATTTGGTACCTTTGCATATAGGCGAATGCCTTTTGGACTCTGCAATGCACCAGGAACTTTCCAAAGATGCATGATGAATCATGCAGCCTTGAAGTATCTTCTAACAAAGAAAGAAGCAAAGCCTAGATTGCTCCGATGGATTTTATTGCTCCAGGAATTTGACTTGGAGATTAAAGACAAGAAAGGGAGCGAAAACTTGGTGGCCGATCACTTGAGTAGATTGGTAACTGAAGAGGAAGAAATGCCTATCATGGAGACTTTTCCGGATGAATATTTGATGGTTGTCAACACCATAATCCCTTGGTATGCTGACATTGTTAACTACCTGGTTACTAAGGACTTTCCGGAGGATTTGAACAAGGCCCAAAGAGATAAATTAAGGAGGATGTAAATACTATATCTGGGATGACCGTACTTATGGAAGCATTGTGCGAGATCAAGTCATTAGGAGGTGCATTCCGATTCGAGACACACTCCATCCTCTCCTTTTGCCACACCTATGCATGTGGAGGACACTTTGGCGATAAAAGGACAGACCAATAAAGTGCTTGACAAGTGGTTTCTATTGGCCTTCAATTTTCAAAGACGCTTACAACTTCGTAAGTCTTGTGACCGCTGTCAGAGAACAGGTAATATTGGTCCTCGTAATCAAATGCCTCAGACTCCGATCATTTTTGTGGAACTCTTTGATGTGTGGGGTATTGATTTCATGGGACCATTCCCTCCTTCATTTGGTTTCACATACATTCTTTTTATCGTTGATTATGTGTCTAAATGGGTGGAAGCAAAAGCCACTCGATCCGATGATTCTAAAAGCATTTGCGAGATTTTGTTAAGTCACATATTTTCTCTAGGTTCGGGACCCCAAGGGCTATCATCGGTGACCAAGGGACCCATTTTCGCAACAAAACCTTTGATGCTCTATTGAAGAGATATGGAGTAATGCACAAAATTTCCACTCCTTACCATCCACGAGACAAATGGGCAACCGAAGTGTCCAACTAGGGAGATTAAGTCAATCCTTGAAAAGACAAAGTGAATCCCTCAAGAAAGGATTGGAGCACTCGACTTGAAGATGCTTTATGGGCTTATAGGACTGCCTATAAGACTCCCATCGGCATGTCACCATTTCGGTTGGTGTATGGAAAGCCCTGTCATTTGCCCGTTGAGTTGCAACATCGATCTTCTTGGGCCATTAAACAAGTTAATATGGAATTGGAAGGTCTTTGGAAAGCAAAGGAAGTTCCGATTACAGGAATTAGAAGAACTAAGAAATGAGGCCTTTGAGAATGCCCCGATTTATAAGACTAAAGCTAAGGCATTCCACGACCAATTGATTTCCGAGAAAGAAATTTCACAGAGGACAAAAAGTCCCGCTATTCCAATCAAGACTCAAATTATTTCCGTGTAAAGCTGCGTTCTAAGTGGATTGGGCCGTTTGTGGTAACTAATGTTTTTCCTTTTGGTGCGGTTGAGATCGGGAGTGAAAATTCGGCAAAGCATTTAAGGTCAATGGTCATCGTCTCAAACCATATCATGAACTTCCGACAGTGCGAGAGATGGAAGTGATGACCCTCATCCTTCCACAATATGAGGAGCAGTGAAAGTATCATCATGTCGGGCTGAGGACAATAAACTAAGCGCTCATTGGGAGGCAACCCAACCAGATTTGCTCTCTTTATCCCTTTTTATTTTGTGTTTTCATTAGTTCCTTAGATTATGTTTTTATCTGTTTGTTGGTTGTAAGCATTTGAATCTCTAAAAAAAAAAAAAAAAAAAAGCAGCTGTGTGCCCGACAATAAGGTAGGTAGTGTCATTAAATTTTGTCACTCGGAAGCATGTGAAGGTCACTTTTCTTCAGCGACAACAACTGCGAAAATCTTGCAGTATGGATTTTATTGGCCTACTTTATTCAAGGTCTGTTACACCTTTTGCAAAAGTTGCGGAAATTGGTCAAAAAGGTTCTGCTTTGAGATTATTATCTGCACCTACTCCTTGAAAAATTGAGATCTAGGTGGCGCGGTTCTTTTGCTGTCAAACACGTGTATCCTCTGGGGCCGTAAATATTGAGGATCCTAGGAATGGTAATGCGCGTAAAGTTAATGGACAAAGACTCAACCATTCCTGGAAAATCAAGTTCTTGAGTTCTTTGTGTTGCTAGGTTAAGTGGCGGATACGGTACTCGTGACTCTCAAGTCGGTTTATTTTTCGTTTCCCAAAATAACTGAATCCTTCTTCTCCTTCAAAATGGATGTCATTCTTTCAAACACGAGAAAACATTTTCCTTCTTTTCCTCAAAATGCTCGAGAAAAATCTACAAAGTTCGATGTGAAAGATTGAGACCGTTAATGCACAAAGGTATGCCGAGAAGATGTCGCTGGATAATTGAAGCAAAGGTTCGATTAGCGGTGAGTCCTCAATTTCATTTGACTCATATATGCCCGGTCTTGGAAGAAGTTCATATTCTAAAAGGAGAAGAGCAAAAAGGTTACAAGTACTGTTACAAATGTGGACGATGGAGCTGTAACAAGCGATGTCATACTTTGGGGATGGTTTCCACAAATAGAGAAGATAAAATTTTCTTCATTAAGAATGGATGAGTAAGGAGTCATTAGATGATATCTTATCGACTCTTGAGACGCATTCTTGTGGATTGGTGCATCGTGAAATTCTTAAATTGTGGAATCTCTTCAAGGATGAAGAAAAACGCTACGATCTTAGGAATCGACTCTAAAAGACCCTGTTTGCCGTTTATAAGAAAATTGGATGGGAAGCCTATCCCGACTCATAGAAGGCGTTTAAGCCGTTTCGGACGTAAAACCGAGAGGAAGATGTGAGCCACAATCACAACAATCTGTACATATCATCATCTTCTTCTTCTTCTTCTTCTTCATGTCATCTCTCAAAAACAAAAAAAAAAAAAAAAAAAAAATAAAAAACAAAAAAAAAAAACAAAAAAAATTATGTATACGTCTTAGGGTTGGCTTTGGTAACACACACCGTGAATGGGGAAATGCATGCATCCTGATCCAGCCTTCTTAATTGAAAAACAAAGAAGGTAGATTGTATCCCACATATGAGGCGCCAGCGTATTATGGCCACTTGTCCCTTTTGGGAGCCCTATGTTGCTATTTGGTCTTGAATGGGTCGAATACTGGTCAACAATGCTTTTGGCACAAAGCCGAAAGAGCAGACTACCTCCATCCCAATCTTAAGTAAGTATACACTCATCTTTCATCAAGTTTTTCTAACAAATTCAAAAAAAAAAAAAAAAAAAGAGAGAGGACGTGATGTCTACTGCACTCATGACGCGCAGTATAAAGATACGCCATGGACACTGTACATACAGGTATGTCATCATTTTCTATTTCTTTTATCTTTGTATCATTTTGTTGTATTTTAATTTTTGTACAGACGATCCTTTGAGCAGGGTCCTTCAGGGGTTTCTAGACTTCTTTACCTTGATGGTTTTCTTGAAGTCAAACAAAAAAAAATAAAAATAAAAAAAAATAAAAAAATAAAAAAATAAAAAAAAAAAGAGGAGAAAAGATTCTGTGTTTCTTAATTTCAACCTTTTTCGACAATGGCCAACCTACCCTCATAGGTGCAATTATTCTCCTTTCCATTCTTTTTCCTACTTAAACACTCTATTTTCTCCATTTTCCTTCAACTCAGAAACACTCAAAGGGAGGAAGAGTATAGAATGGGGCCTTCTATTCGTAACCTCAAAAATGTCTGTGTTTTTGTGGGTCGAGTTATGGGAAGGGATTAGAGTTTGTAAACGCAGACTAGCACTCTTGGTCGATCACTTCTTTGCGAGGAATATTCATCTTGTATATGGGGGAGGTTGTCGTGGGTTAATGGGGGCTGTATCACTTGTCGCTTCTATAGGAGGCAGTCAGGTTTTAGGTGTTATTCCTAAACCTTTGGCTGAAAATAACATCACTGGAAAGACAGTTGGAGAAGAAATTCGGGTAACATCTATGCATGGACGAATGAAAACAATGGTTGACAATTCGATGCATTTATTGTCTTACTGTGTGGATTTGGTACTTTAGAAGAAATTTTTCAAATTGTCTCTTGGGCGAACTAAACATCCACCATAGACCCATTGGTTTGTTGAATGTTAATAATTTCTTTGATCTTTTGTTATCTTTTCTTGACAAAGTGTGGAACGTAAATTTATCACTCCTTGAAGAAGACAACTTCTTATCTCTGCCTCCACTATTGATGAGCTCATTGATAAATTAGAAGCTTTTGAGTATGTACTGATCCGGTATTAGCTCAGATAGATTGGTCAACAGGAAGCAGCGAAGGAAGTAACAAGAAACAAAAGCCAGATCTGCGACTTCATCTTTAATGGGTTTGATTTTATTGTACCTTGTTTCTGTTTAAATTTGTGTAAGCTTTCTCCAACAGGTAATATCTTCTGTCCTTTACTCATCTATATTTTAACATTGAGGACAATGTTGTGATTTAGTTGGGGGGGGGAAGGATAGTTGACCAAAAAAAAAAAATAATAATAATAAAAAAAAAAAAAAAAAAAAAAAAAAAAAAAAAAAAAAATAAAAAAATAAAAAAATAAAAAAAAAAAAAAAAAAAAATTGTTGTCTTTGTTTGGAAAGTATGATATGATTGTCATGTACTTATTAAATCAATTAGTGATGGCGAGTAAGGAGTAATTTTACTCTTGAGACGCATCTTAATTGGTGGCGAGTAAGGAGTTTTTTAGGTAGTAACTAATTAGTACTAAAGTTTTATTGTTTGATTTCTTTTCGTGGTCCGATCTTGAGTCGACAAAGTGTGTTTCTTTTTTACGCTTGGCGTTGATTCACTTCTTATCGGGTTGTGTTGCTCTTTTCTATATCTCTCTTTCACATTGAAGGCAATGTTATATTAAGCGTGGGGAGAGATTTCAAGCATGTTCTTTTTGTAAAAAAAATTCAAAAAAAAAAAAAAAAAAAAAAGAGGGTTCATTGCATGATTGAATAACTTTTCTCCCTTCTTGAACTGATATGCTTGGTGATGGATGATTAAATTGATGAATTGAGTTTGATGGATGCATACCTTGTGAGATTTTGAGCCTAATGGATGGATTCAACATTTATGCCATTCTCTTCTTTCTTGTGTGATTTTCACTCATGTAATGACCACTCTAGAACTTGCTTTGATTCTTTTTGAGGCTACATTTCACTTGCATGCATGAACATGATTGAGGCCCTCTTTCTTAATTAGCTAGTTTAACCAAATAGCCAACCTTGTTTTCAATATGATATCAAGCACTCTTTTGATTTCTTGAAAATTCTCTGATTCCTGCCAACCTTGTATATTTTCCTTTGCTTAACCCCTTTGAGCTTATTTGACCATTCCTTGTTTCTAGCTCATCATGTGCCTTAAATGAGAAATCGTGTTCTTACTTTACCTTAGGGAATAAAAGAACATTAGCTTGGTTAATGGATGAGTTTTTGAACAAGTGTGGGGGTGTGTGTACAAAATGGTTGTTGAAAAAGAAAAGAGTGCCAAAAAAAAAATGTATGTATATAGTTATGTTCATATATATAAAGAAAAAGAAAAAAAAAAAAAAAAAAAAGAAAAAAAAACCAAGTGTTTAAAAAAAGAAAAAGATTGGGAAATGAATATGTAAAGGGATATACACTAGAGTTGAGATAAACTTTTATGCTTGTTATTTGAACTCAGCTCTCATTTGCTTTTATTCTCTTTGGTATTTATCTTCTCATATCCATTTTATCCTCTCCTGTTACCTTGACCTCACTACAACCTTGAATAAAGTCCCCATGATTTGTGTGTGCATGTGTTTTGAGTAGTGGAGAAGTAGAAGATAAGCAAGCTTATGGTAGTGCAATTTTCATGGGTTGAATTGAGTGAAATACCTACCCTTTAAACACTTGAGAGAGATTGAGGGAATCTTGTGAAGATCTATCATTCTCGATTCATGTTGAAGATACCTTGCTTGATGGTTTGAGATGTGGAGAATTGTTAACTCATGAATGTTTTGATCCCTTGAACCTTTGGTTGTTCTTCTTGATTGTAAAATTTTGGTCTTGAGTTTTGCCCAGGAGTGCAAAAAGCTAAGTATGGGGGAATTTGATAAACACATATTTTATTCATTAAGAAACCCTTATATTTAGTCATTTACACTCTCCATATTCTTAATTGATTGAGTTTGACATGATTTTGTGAGTTTGAGCTCAAATTGGTCCTAATTGAATATTTTCAGCATTATTGAGATTTTACACTGTTTCTGTATTTTGGTCATAACTTGAGTTCCTGATATCTGAAAATCATGAATTTTATCTTGTAGGAAAGCTAAGAGGAAGCTCTACAACTTTGATGAAGAGCTCGAAGTCTGATTCAGATGTCTAAGGGATCTAAGTTGACATGGAAGTCAGAATACGGGTTCTGTCAGTAGAATCCGAATAGTGTGCACTCAAAAAAATCATATCTCAAGATGTAATAATGGAGATGGGCTGAAATTTGGACATTGGATAGTCAAGATCCAAATAAACAACTTTCATGAAGAACACATTTTGAGAAAAAGAAGTCTAGTAGGTCATTTTGAGCTTGCAAGTCGGAACAGAGGAGCTGAAGTTGGGTTTGAGCAACCTACGGTATTTGGGACATATCTTAGGCTTAAGAAAGCCAAATTGGACGAACCAGCTATCCATTTTATAGCCAAGACAAGGATCTACAACTTTCATGAAGAACACTTTTCGTGATTCTGAAGTATAGTGGGTACTTTTTGGCTTCCAAGTCAGACACGAAATTTTCGTCCTCAACCATCCACTCATCCATCCACTAATCCACTCATCCATCCACTAATCCACTCATCCACTCATCCACTCATCCACTAACTCACCCATTCATCCACTCATACACTAATCCAACCACTTAACCACTCTACTCACTCATCCACTAATCCATCCACTCATCCATCCACTCACCCATTCATGTCCATAATTTCCCACTCACCAAAAGTCCTTTGGCATTTTTCACTAATTCAACCACTCAACCATTCCACTCACTCATCCACTAAACCAATCCACTAAACCAACCCACTAATCCATCCACTCAAACACTCCACTCACTCACCCACTCATCCACCCACTTCCCTTTGTCATTTTGTTACCTTAGACTTCTATAAAAGGCACCATTTATCATGAACAAGATGTAACTCTCCTTCATTTTCTCTCTTAGTTTCTTGTTTCTTCATAGTTTCTTCTTGTTTCTTCATAGTTTTTCTTGTGATTTCTTTCTAGCTATGTGTAACTAAACCTCCCTTGGTTAAGGGGGTGATGAAACCGCTAGTATTAATGTTGTAAAGTTTGCATATTTGATTATTTCAACACAGTTATGTTTTTATTCATATATTTCTGAATCTATTGTTGGTATGAAGGTTTTTGTACTTGTTCCTACTTTCAAAGTAGTAGATCTAGGTTTATTATGCGCAGTTGCGGTAGTAGATCTAGTGGGATGTATGATGTTCATGTGGGTATAATTATCTTTGTGTTATTTGCCAGTTATAAAAGTGGTAGATCTGGGTTTATTATGCGTGGTTGCGGTATTAGATCTAGAGAAATATATGTTCTAAGTAATTTAATCCCGGTGTGTGATTAGACCTTAGTGTAATTGGTTTTCTAAATCTTAATGCAATTGTTGGATAGTTGTAAGAGCGGTTGCTTTATGACTAATCGGTGATTAGGAGTTGATTTGAGCGGTTGCTAAATTGGCCAACACGTAAGGAAAACAGAGATTTAATATCACAATTGCATAAAAACATAATTGAGCATGTTGGAATAAAAAGGATATGTGGATTTACATTATCATATAAATCTAGTGGTGGATTCAATCTCTTAACCAATTTTCTTATATTGTTGATTTCGGTTTGTTTATTGTTATCTTTGAAGTCGTTCATTGTTCATCAAAACTCCAAAACCCCCCTTTTACTGTTTATTGTTAATCAGAGTCTAAATTGGGAATTGTTTAATAGTGTTAATTGAATTGGTTCTCTGTGGATCGACCCTTACTAACTACAACTAGTTGTAAGGTTTTTATTTTTTGGTGGGCCTGACAACTGATTTTTATCTTAATTTTAATCACTACATCCGCACGCATCAGGCAACCACTGGGCCAAGGGGGGGAAATTGGTTTCATTCACTTAACCAAAACACTCCCAACAATCTCACTTTAACCTAATTGTTTATCTCTCTAGAAACTTGATCTTCTTTCTTACTCTCCCTTCTCTCTAGAAACTCCATAGCCACACAGTTCTGCAGCCCCCATCCCTCACCATTCTATTCACCTTTTCTCTTTATCAATCACATTTCCTTACTCTCCATCACCATCTCTACCACTTTCATTTACAAAGTTTCACCAAAATAATCTATTTTCTCTTTCTCTCCATTTCGGGTTGCCTCTTCCACCCACACCATTTTCGTTTTCTTGCTTCACTAATCCCATTCTTAGCTTCTCTTCATCATTCTAAGTCTTTTTCCTTTCATACCCTACATCAAAATCTTTCATCTTCACCATCCTTCTTCAAGATCAAAGTTTGAGACTTTAAGGTAAAAATCACAACTTTCTTCTCTTCTCTTCTCCTTTTCATGTTCTAAGCCCATTTTCATGGTCAATGATACTTTTCTTTTCAAGTTATGGTGTTGATTCTTTGAGGTTGTTTTCTAGGGTTTTGAGGAGCCAAAACCGAAATCACAAGGAGCACTTTGGAGGCCATTTTCGTGCTCTCCTCTTTGGTAAGAGGGAGATCACTCTATTCAACCTATAATGGTAGTTGAAAACTTGTTCATTTAAGGATTTGTGAGAAACCCTAATATGGGTTACTCTTTTAATTTTGTTGTCTTCTAATTGGTTCTTTATATTTCTATTACTTTCTTTAATTTTGTATGGATTTGATTCTTGAACATGTTGTAATAATTCTAATGAGTTGGAATTAATGAAATTGAGACAAAAGCCCCTTGCTTTATGTAAGGAGGCTCACGGCCAAGTCCCCATTGGTGGGGTGGGGATGCTTAAAATTTTTGTAACCTAATTGATTGGTGATAATTGAGTGGACAAGGACTAATAGAAGAAGAAAGAAAAGAAAATTTGGACCCCTAGCCCTATGATGGCTCACGGCCATGGGAAAGGAAAGTGGTGGAAGTTTGTGACTTGGATGAAAAAAATTGGTAATTGGACATTAGAAGACAATTAGGGATTCATAATGTGTAAATATAAGGAATCAAAGACTAATTTGGTATCTTGAAGAATTTCATTTAAGAGAAAGAACATGAGTGTGTGAGTTTGGAAGAACTTGAAGTAAGCACTTAAAGTGGATTAAAAGCAAGATAATAGTGCATAAAGATGAAAGCAAACATTGAACTTGAGAACCTAATGAGGGCCACGGTTTTGACCTAATTAAGATGGAAATAAATTGACTTTGATGAACTAATGGGATTAAGAGAATTAGTGGTAATGAATTAATGCCTATTGTGGTGAAAGAATGGAAATGCAAAGATTCTTGAATGCCATGGATATAAGGAATTAAAGTGATCCAAAAGTTGTCACATTAAATCAATATCGTGTAACTTAATAAAGTGGAATCCATAATGTGGACCATAACGACGAATGAAGATTAGAAAGTGGTATTGACATTGAATTTGACTCTATGCTATTGTGGACCCTTATATGGAATAGACATTTGATAGATATGGATTATAAAAACACCTTGAAGTGATGATGTCAATAAATGAATTTGTGTACATATATATATATATATATATATATATATACATACCATTGTGAAGTATTGTGATGAACATACATGATTTGACATTGTGTCATCATGCACATGCGTTGTCCGTTGGACATTGTTAGAAGGGCTGTAAGTGCCCAAGAGTTTGAATAACACCTATGTGCGGGTGCGAATAGACCAAGCGTAGGTGTCATATGTTGTTGACCCTGGGGGCGTCGGGGTGTGGGTATCTCACAATAGACAGTGGTAGCTCCACTGGGGCTGTGGGATGGACCAATGCGACACACCGACGATCCTGTCTGAGACGCTGTCCTATATCGTGATCAACTGTCGAGGTACCATGTATAAGCCATTGCGCAAACGTTTTACGAAACAAAGCACACAGTATTTTTAAGGCTAACGATGTACTGGTATTACTCCTTGATCATTCACTCTGAAAATGTTTATGTTTAGCTCTATGGAGTAGGATTTTTGATACACTTTTGCATTGTGAACTGTCAGTCGCATAACTCATGAGCATTAATAACTGTGAAACATGGTTATTGTTATTCCTGTAATAATTATTGGTTACTTGAGCTGTTGACTGCTGATGGTATCTCTGTTATTTAAATGTTGTTATTTTGCTTTTGCTGTAGATTTCAATACGGTTGTGATTAAATGTACAATCTGTGTTATATGTGGGCATTTAGCGCCGTTTAGTTTCTTGCTGCTGTTATTAGTAATGAATGAAGAGTATCTCACCTCTTTACTGTATATTATGCTATTATGTATTATCATATGAATGTTCGAAGACATTCGTGAGGAGGACAAGGAAACCACTGAGTTTCAGGGTTTCTAGCCGTATCTTGACTGAGATCGAGGTTGCTGAGGATGTCGTCTCGTCCCTGCGGATTCTTTGGCTACGTGCGGATCAACTTTCATAGTGGCCTGGATTGCTAGCATATCAATGTATAGCTGACCGTTGCATCTATCACGGCGAGCTGACTGTGTCCTTAGCGTGGAGACGTTATGACGCGCCCATTTTTGATTTCCATGCTTTTGTATGGCTGGAATTTTACCTGCCTGTGAGAGACATGTGGGCGGATATGTATTATACCCCACGTGATGACTCCTTCTTGTCTACTGCTCGGGCTTCTAACTATTGCTCTATCGCTTCAATGGATGTTTCGTCGGACGAAGAGGACCTCGATGAGGACCCATCTACGGTTCCTTCTCGATCTTGTCAGTCTTAGAGACTGATTTTTATCGGTGGCTACTGATGGCCGTCCGTTTATTTTGTGGGAGCCTGATGTGTTATTAGATTGATGGGTATATACATATATTGTATCTCTTGGGGTGGGTACACATTTTGCTTTTTGTGCTTAATTTGGAAATGTAATTAATACAGGCTTGTACATACAATTATGATAATGTATTTCTGATGTATGGTTTAATTTTTGTTGATTGTACTATAACTGTTCAATGTTTGAAATTTTGCTACAACAGGGATTTTCTAATTTACTTTTGTACTACTTATAAGGACTTACAAAAAAAAGAATAATGTAGTGAAAGTTTTAAGATAAATTGAACAAGCATTAATACACCGGGTTAGAAAAAAAAACAAGCACTATTTTATGCAGTATAATTTACTTTATGTTTTACGATTATATAAATATAATAGTGTGATGATCCTTCTTCGTGAGTATTGGATTAGAAAAAAGGGCGTTACACTGTCTTGGTATCAGAGCTCCCGGTTACGTTTTCTTTTGGGTCATGTGGTTTTGGACTGTCTTGTTTGTGCTATGTGATTCTCTGTGATTTTCCATTGTTTAGTATTCGTAAGGATACATTTGACTTTCTCTGTGTTTTGTATAGTTTGACTTAAAAGAAGTGATGGCTCGTAGTGGCGATATGGCTGCTGCTATTGAAGCGATACAAAAGATGGCTGAGGCAATACTACAACAGAACTAGCAGACAGCTCAACAACAGGCTAGAGTTGTACAACAGCTAGAAGCTACGGCAGATGCTCAGAATTTAGAGGGATTTCTTCGTGCTAACCCTCCACAGTTCCAAGGAGAGTTTGATCCGGAGAAAGCTACATTGTGGATTCAAGAGCTAGAGAAAATATTTATAAGCATGAACTGTGCTGATGATAGGAAGGTGACCTATGCTGCATTTATGCTGATGGGAGATGCGGAGCATTGGTGGACTGGAGAACAAAGGCTGCTGCAGGCTGCAAATAGAGTGATAACTTGGGAGGTGTTCAAAGAAAGGTTCTTGAACAAGTATTTTCCTGAAAGTACTAGGCACGCGAAAGAAATGGAATTTTTGGATATGCGACAAGGAGGTATGACTGTTAGCGAATACGCTGCCAAGTTCGAGAGCTTGTAGAGGTTTTCGACCTATTTTCAACATCAACCAAATGAGATCTGGAAGTGCTGGAAATTTGAAGAAGGCCTAAGACATGATGTCAAGAGGATTGTCATAGCTCTAAAGATCACTCAGTTTTCCAAGCTACTTGATACATGCTATCGATTGGAAAGTTTGGACCAAGCACGAGATGCGAGAAATAGAAATTTTGGGCCAATTTGGTCCCAAAGAGGAGGTTGTGGTAACACAAGTCGTTATCAAAAGAAGCCCTATTCTAGACCATCTGGAAGTCAACAGCAACAAAGACCACAAGGGGGAAGCCCAACCGGAAGTCCGGGAAGGACGGGCCAGAACGCGGCATCTACTCCAAGGTGTATGAAGTGCGGAAATGAGCACTTTACAAGAGACTGCACAATCAAAGGAATTATTTGCTTTCGGTGCGGGAAACCTGGTCATGTTTCTTGAGACTATAACCAGACCAAGGTGGAATCATCCGTCAATACTGCTAAGATTTCTAAACTGCAGGCTGGAGGCAGAGTCTACACCCTGAGTGGTGCTGAAGCCTCTAAATCCGAGGATCTGATACAAGGAGAAGGAATCTTTAAAGGTAATCTTTTAATTATACTGTATGATTCTGGTGCAACTCATTCTTTCATCTCATATGACTGTGTGAAAAGACTTGGTTTGCCTGTGTCTTCTTTGCCATTTGATTTGATTATTTCGACTCCTACTGCAAAACCTATCGTTACTGCTAAAGTCTGTCTGAGTTGTTCTTTAATTATGGATGGTCAAATCTTTTCTGTCGATTTGATCTATTTATCATTATCTCAATTAGATGTGATATTAGGAATGGATTGGTTATCTGCTAACCATATCCTGTTAGACTGTTCTAGAAAAACAATAGTTTTCCCTTTGGATGAGAATTCTAGACTTTTGACTGCCAACCAAGTGAAAGCTTTCTTGAAAGAAAGAGCTCGAGGATACATGCTGATATCTTCTTTGAAGGTTGAGAATGAAGTCGATGTGGACGCAATCTTTGTTGTACGAGAATTTCTTGAAGTTTTCCCTGATGATGTACCTGGTCTGCCACCAGAATGAGAAGTTGAATTTGTTATTGACTTAGTACCTGGAGCTGGACCAATTTCCATTGCGCCTTGCCGTATGTCACTAGCAGACTAAGTGGAACTCAAGAAGCAACTGGAAGAGCTTCTGGAAAAGTAATTAGTGAGACCCAGTGTATCACCTTGGGGAGCACCTGTGTTGTTGGTTAAGAAGAAAGATGGTACTTCAAGATTATGCGTGGATTATCGTCAGTTGAACAAAGTCACGATCAAGAATAAGTACCCATTACCTAGGATAGATGACTTGATGAACCAATTAAAAGGAGTAGCCATGCTTTCAAAGATAGATCTGCGATCGGGTTACCACCAAATCAGAGTGAAAGTGGAAGATATTCCCAAAACAGCTTTTTGTACTCGTTATGGACACTACAAATATTTGGTAATGCCTTTTGGTGTGACTAATGCACCTGCTGTCTTTATAGACTATATGAATAGGATCTTTCATCCTTTTTTGGACAGATTTGTTATTGTTTTCATCGACGATATCCTGATCTATTCACAAAGTCAAGAGGATCATGCTGAACATCTCAGTATAGTTCTTCAGATTTTGAAGGAGAAAGAGTTGTATGCTAAGTTGTCCAAGTGTGAGTTTTGGCTGGATAAAGTAAAATTCTTGGGCCATGTAATTTCAAAGGAAGGAATTGTTGTGGATCATTCAAAGGTGGAAGCTGTGCTATAATAGGAAAGGCCAACGACGGTGATAGAAATCCGAAGTTTTGTTGGATTAGCCAGATATTATCGGTGGTTCATTGAAGGATTTTCTAAGATTGCCAGACCGCTCACTCAACTCACCAGGAAGAACCAAGCGTTTGAATGGACAGATGCTTGTGAAGGAAGTTTCCAAGAGTTGAAAAAGAGACTGACTACTTCACCTGTGTTAATTTTACCTAATCCAAATGAACCATTTGAGGTGTACTGTGATGCTTCTTATCAAGGATTGGGATGCGTTCTTATGCAAGGTGGAAAAATGGTGACTTATGCCTCAAGACAATTACGAGTGCATGAGAAGAACTACCCTACGCATGATTTGGAGTTAGCTGTCGTGGTGTTTGCCTTGAAGATATGGAGACATTATCTATATGGAGCAACATTCAACGTCTTCAGTGACCATAAGAGCATGAAATACCTATATGATCAGAAGGAGCTGAATCTGAGACAACGAAGATGGCTGGAGTTCCTAAAAGACTACGATTTCTAACTTCAGTATCATCCTGGAAAAGCAAATGTAGTAGCTGATGCTTTGAGTAGGAAGACAATCAGTGTTTCTACCATGATGATCAGAGAGAAAGACCTGATAGAGCAATTCAGAGATATATGGTCATTTGTAGAGTTAACACTGGGTAAAATCTGTATGAATATGGTCACTATCTCGAATGACTTAATGAATGATATTCGAGAAAAATAGAAGATCGATAAGTTCCTGCAAGAGGAAAGAGAATTGATAAGGCAGGGCGGTGTATCAACATTGAGGAAGGAAATGATGGAATTATGAGATTTCAAAGAAGAGTCTGTGTGCCTAAGGAGGAGGAACTCAGGAAGTACATCCTTGAACATGCTCATTCGAGTCAGTTGAGTATGCATCCTGGAATGACCAAAATGTATCAAGACTTGAAGAAGTTATTTTGGTGGCATGGGATGAAAAGAGATATTGCTAGATGCGTATCATCTTGTTTGGTTTGTCAGAAAATGAAGATTGAACACCAAAGACCAGCTGGAATGCTACAACCGTTGAATATTCCCGAATGGAAGTGGGATAGTATCACCATGGACTTTGTTATCTGGTTGCCAAGGACAAGGAGAGGATATGACTTAATATAGGTGATTGTAGATCGACTTACGAAGTCAGCTCTCTTTTTGCCGATCAACATAAGATATTCGTTGGAGAAGTTGACTCAGATATACATTGGTGAAATTGTCAGACTTCATGGTGTGCCCACGAGTATTATTTCTGACAGAGATCCGAGGTTTACATCGAAGTTTTGGCAGAGTCTTCAAGAGGCTATAGGAACGAAGTTACGATTAAGTTCTACATACCACCTACAGACTGATGGTCAATCCAAAAGAACAATTCAAGCGTTGGAGGATCTGCTGAGAGCTTGTGTTATAGAGCAAACTACAGGTTGGGATGAAATTTTACCGGTAGTAGAATTCACCTACAACAATAGTTATCATTCAAATATAGGGATGGCACCCTACGAGGCTTTATATGGGCGAAGGTGTCGAACGCCTCTGTGTTAGTATTAAGATGGAGAACGACTTAGCGTTGGACCGGAACTTATTCAACAAATAACCGAAAAAGTCAAGATGATTTAGGAGAAAATGAAAACGGCCCAGAGTCGTCAAAAGAGTTATGCAGACAAAAGAAGGAAACCTCTTGAATTCGAAGAAGGAGAACATATCTTCTTGAAAGTCACACCTACGACTGGGGTCGGACGTATTCTCAAATCTAGAAAACTTACTCCAAAATTCCTCGGACCTTACCAAATTCTTCATCGGGTTGGTCATGTTGCTTACCAAATAGCTTTATCCCCTTTTCTTTCAAATCTCCATAATGTCTTTCATGTGTCACAACTCAAAAAATATATTCCAAGTCCTGAT
This sequence comes from Ormosia emarginata, assembly GCA_029884605.1. NCBI lineage: Eukaryota > Viridiplantae > Streptophyta > Magnoliopsida > Fabales > Fabaceae > Ormosia > Ormosia emarginata. The sequence goes on from JAQQTP010000057.1 coordinate 6,774,799, forward strand.
CATGTCATAGCACCTAATTCGGTACAATGAAAGGAAAACTTGACTTATGAGACAACTCTTGTAAGGATTGAGGATAGGAGGATGAAGCAACTCAGAGGGAAAGACATTATACTGGTGAAAGTAATTTGAAACGAAGCAACTAGAGATGTGACCTGGGAACTAGAGGACAAAATGAAGGAGCAATACCCAGAGTTATTTTAAGGTACAAAAATTTTGAGGATGAAGTTCTTAATTGTTGGGGAGAGTTGTAACACCCCAAAATTTATTGATTTCATTATAGATATTCATTTTGTAATATTTGAGATTTTTTGGAATTTTTCTGAGATCGGGGAATATTTTAATATATTCTTCGTTTTGCATGTATATTAAGCAGAGTCGGGAAAACGAGTAATGCTCCAAAAGTTAGAAAATTATAGGACGAATAGTCGTTTTATAATATTTACAATTTTTGAGAATTTTTTGAGATTTTTCCGAAAACGTCGAATATTTTAATAGATTTCTCGTTTTGTGTGCCCACTAAACAGAGCTGTGGAAATGAGATATTTTCTCCGAGAACCTTGAATTGTGGAAACGTCGACAGAGGATCTTACTAAAACCGAGGTCAAACATAATTTACGAGGTTTCACGTTTTTTGAGAAATTTTAACAGATAAAATAATAAAACACGGTGAAAAATTTATCTGTTATATTAATTAATACTGACTTCTGTCAACTATAACTATTATCTATTGGATAATAACATGTAATAAAAATCTTATCACCTTATCCTAATGCAATCTACTTTATGTCTAATCAAATCACTTTAATTCAAATTTGAATACTATTCAAGAAGCTTATTTGAGAAACTTTGACCCAAGATGACCACAATGCCCTTGGCTTACATGAGAAGCTAGCAATTCCCTCTCTCCTCTCTCTCAAATGCCGCAGCAACCACTTGGCCAAGGGGGGGAAATTGGTTTTATTCACTTAACCAAAACACTCCCAACTATCTCACTTTAACCTAATTGCTTATTTCCCTAGAAACTTCATCTTCTTCCTTGCCCTCCCTTCTCTCTAGAAACTCCATAGCCACACGGTTCTGCAGCCCCCATCCCTCACCATTCTCTTCACCTTTTTTCTTCATCAATCACATTTCCTTACTCTCCATCACCATCTCTACCACTTTCATTTACAAAGTTTCATCAAAATCTTCCATTTTCTCTTCCTCTCCATTTCGGGTTGCCTCTTCCACCCACACCATTTTCATTTTCTTGCTTCACTAATCCTATTCTTAGCTTCTCTTTATCATTTTAAGTCTTTTTCCTTTCATACCCTACATCAAAATCTTTCATCTTCACCATCCTTCTTCAAGATCAAAGTTTGAGACTTTAAGGTAAAAATCACAACTTTCTTCTCTTCTCTTCTCTTCTCCTTTTCGTGTTCCAAGCCCATTTTCATAGTCAAGGATACTTTTCTTTTCAAGTTATGGTGTTGATTCGTTGAGGTTGTTTTCTAGGGTTTTGAGGAGCCAAAACCGAAATCACAAGGAGCACTTTGGAGGCCATTTTCGTGCTCTCCTCTTTGGTAAGAGGGAGATCACTCTATTCAACCTATAATGGTGGTTGGAAACTTGTTCATTTAAGGATTTGTGAGAAACCCTAATATGGGTTACTCTTTTAATTTTGTTGTCTTCTAATTGGTTCTTTACATTTCTATTACTTTCTTTAATTTTTGTATGGATTTGATTCTTGAACATGTTGCAATAATTCTAATGGGTTGGAATTAATGAAATTGAGACAAAAGCCCCTTGCTTTGTGCAAGGAGGCTCACGGCTAAGTCCCCATTGGTAGGGTGGGGATGCTTAAAATTTTTGTAACCTAATTGATTGGTGATAATTGAGTGGACAAGGACTAATGGAAGAAGAAAGAAAAGAAAATTTGGACCCTTAGCCCTATGATGGCTCACAGCCATGGGAAAGGAAAGTGGTGGAAGTTTGTGACTTGGATGAAAAAAATTGGTAATTGGACTTTAGAAGACAATTAGGGATTCATAATGTGTAAAGATAAGGAATCAAAGACTAATTTGGTATCTTGAAGAATTTCATTTAAGAGAAAGAACATGAGTGTGTGAGTTTGGAAGAACTTGAAGTAAGCACTTAAAGTGGATTAAAAGCAAGATACTAATGCATAAAGATGAAAGCAAACATTGAACTTCAGAACCTAATGAGGGCCACGGTTTTGACCTAATTAAGATGGAAATAAATTGACTTTGATGAACTAATGGGATTAATAGAATTAGTGGTAATGAATTAATGCTTATAGTGGTGAAAGAATGGAAATGCAAAGATTCTTGAATGCCATGGATATAAGGAATTAAAGTGATCCAAAAGTTGTCACATTAAATCAATATCGTGTAACTTAATAAAGTGGAATCCATAGTGTGGACCATAATGACGAATGAAGATTAGAAAGCGGTATTGACATTGAATTAGACTCTATGCTATTGTGGACCCCTATATGGAATAGACATTTGATAGATATGGATTATAAAAACACCTTGAAGTGATGATGTCAATAAATGAATTTCACGTACATATATATATATATATATATATATATATATATATATATATATATATATATATATATATATATATATATATATATACACATACCATTATGAAGTATTGTGATGACTATACATGATTTGACATTGTGTCATCATGCACATGTGTTGTCCATTAGACATTGTTAGAAGGGTTGTAAGTGCCTAGGAGTTTGAATAACACCTATGTGCGGGTGCGAATAAACCAAGCGTAGGTGTCATATGTTGTTGACCCTGGGGGTATCGGGGTGTGGGTGTCTCACAAGAGACAGTGGTAGCTCCACTAGGGCCGTGGGATAGACCAATGCGACACACCGACAATCATGTCTGAGATACTGTCCTATATCGCGATCAACTGTCTAGGTACCATGTATAAGCCATTGCGCAAACTTTTTACAAAACAAAGCACACAGTATTTTTAAGGTAACGATATACTGGTATTACTCCTTCATCATTCACTCCAAAAATATTTATGTCTAGCTCTATGGAGTAGGGTTTTTGATACACTTTTGCATTGTGAACTGTCAATCGCATAACTCATGAGCATTAATAACTGTGAAACATGGTTACTTTTATTCCTGTAATAATTGTTGGTTACTTGAGCTGTTGACTGCTGATGGTATCTCTATTATTTAAATGTTGTTATTCTGCTTTTACTGTAGATTTCAATACTGTTGTGATTAAATGTACAAACTGTGTGATATGTGGGCGTTCAGCGCCGTTTAGTTTCTTGCTGCTATTATTGGTAATGAATGACGAGTATCTCACCTCTTTACTGTATATTCTGCTATTATGTATTATCATATGATTGTCCGAAGACATTTGTGAGGAGGACAAGGAAACCACTGAGTTTCAGGGTTTCTTGCCGTATCTTGACTGAGATCGAGGTTGCTGAGGATGTCGTCTTGCCCCCGCGGATTCTTTGGCTACGTGCGGATCAACTTTCATGGTGGCCTGAATTGCTTGTATATCAACGTACAGACTAACCATTGCATCTATCACGGCGAGTTGACTGTGTCCTTAGCGTGGAGACGTTATGACGCGTCCATTTTTTATCTCCATGCTTTTGTATGGCTGGAATTTTACCTGCCTGTGAGAGACATGTGGGCGGATTTGTATTATACCCCATGTGATGACTCCTTCTTATCTACTGCTCGGGCTTCCCGCTGTTGCTCTATCGCTCCGATGGATGTTTCGTCGGATGAAGAGGACCCCGAGGAGGACCCATCTATGCTTCCTTCTCGATCTGGTCAGTCTTAGAGACTATTTTCTATCGGTGGCTACTGATGGATGTCCGTTTATTTTGTGGGAGCCTGACGTGTTATTAGATTGATGGGTATATACATATATTGTATCTCTTGGGGTGGGTACACATTTTGTATTTTGTGCATATTTTGGAAATGTAATTAATACAGGCTTGTACATACAATTATGATAATGTATTTCTGATGTATGGTTTAATTTTTGTTGATTGTACTATAACTGTTCAATGTTTGTAATTTCGCTACAACAGGGATTTTCTAATTTACTCTTGTACTACTTATAAGGACTTACAAAAAAAAATGTAGTGAAAGTTTTAAGATAAATTGAATAAGTATTAATACACCAGGTTAGAAAAAAAACAAGCATTATTTTCTGCAGTATAATTTACTTTATGTTTTACGATTATATAAATATAATAGTGTGACGATCCTTCTTCGCGAGTATTGGAATAGAAAAAGAGGTGTTACACTGTCTTGGTATCAAAGCTCCCGGTTGTATTTTCTTTTGGGTCATATGGTTTTGGACTGTCTTGTTTGTGCTGTGTGATTCTCTGTGATTTTTCATTGTTTGGTATTCGCAAGGATACATATGACTTTCTCTGTGTTTTGCATAGTTTGACTTAAAAGAAGTGATGGCTCGTAGAGGCGATATGGCTGCTGTTATTGAAGCGATACAAAAGATGACTGAGGCAATGCTACAACAAAACCAGCAAACAGCTCAACAACAGGCTAGAGCTGTACAACAACTAGAAGCTACAGCGGATGCTCAGAACTTAGAGGGATTTCGTCGTGCTAACCCTCCACAGTTCAAAGGAGAGTTTGATCTGGAGAAAGCTACATTATGGATTCAAGAGCTAGAGAAAATATTTACTGGCATGAACTATGTTGATGATCGGAAGGTGACTTATGTTGCATTTATGCTGATGGGAGACGCGGAGCATTGGTGGACTGGAGAACAAAGGCTGCTGCAGGCTGCAAATAGAGTGATAACTTTGGAGGTGTTCAAAGAAAGGTTCTTGAACAAGTATTTTCCTGAAAGTGCTAGGCACGCGAAAGAAATGGAATTTTTGGGTTTGCGCCAAGGAGGTATGACTATTAGCGAATACGCTGCCAAGTTCGAGACATTGTCGAGGTTTTCGACCTATTTTCAACATCAACCAAATGAGATCCGGAAGTGCCGGAAATTTGAAGAAGGCCTGAGACATGACGTCAAAAGGATTGTCATAGCTCTGAAGATCACTCAGTTTTCTGACCTACTTGACACATGCTGTCGATTGGAAAGTTTGGACCAAGCACGAGATGCGAGAAACAGAAATTTTGGGCCAATTTGGTCCCAAAGAGGACGTGGTGGTAACACAAGTCGTTATCAAAAGAAGCCCTATTCCAGGCCATCTGGAAGTCAACAGTAACAAAGACCACAAGGGGGAAGCCCAACCAGAAGTCCGGGAAGGACGGGTCAGAACGCGGCTTCTATTCCGAGGTGTATGAAGTACGGAAAGGAGCACTTTACAAAAGACTGCACAATCAAAGGAATTATTTGCTTTCGGTGCGAGAAACCTGGTCATGTTCTCGAGACTGTAACCAGACCAAGGCAGAACCATCTGTCAATGTTGCTAAGACTTCTAAACCGCAGGCTGGAGGCAGAGTCTACACCCTGAGTGGTGCTCAAGCCTCTAAATCCGAGGATCTGATACAAGGAGAAGGAATCATTAAAGGTAATCTTTTAATTATACTGTATGATTTTAGTAAAACTCATTCTTTCATCTCATATGACTGTGTGAAAAGACTTGGTTTGCCTGTGTCTTCTTTGCCATTTGATTTGATTGTTTTGACTCCTACTGCAAAACCTATCGTTACTGCTAAAGTCTGTCTGAGTTGTTCTCTAATTGTGGAAGGTCGAATCTTTTCTGTTGATTTGATGTGGTTACCATTATCTCAATTAGATGTGATATTAGGAATGGATTGGTTATCTGCTAACCATATCATGTTAGACTATTCTAGAAAAACAATAGTTTTCTCTTTGGATGAGAATTCTAGACTTTTGACTGCCAACCAAGTGAAAGCTTTCTTGAAAGAATGAGCTCGAGGATACATGCTGATATCTTCTTTGAAGGTCGAGAGTAAAGTCGATGTGGACGCAATCTCTGTTGTATGAGAATTTTGTGAAGTTTTCCCTGATGATGTACCTAGTCTGCCACCAGAATGAGAAGTTGAATTTGCTATTGACTTAATACCTAGAGTTGGACCAATTTCCATAGTGCCTTACCTTATGTCACCAGCAGAATTAGTGGAACTCAAGAAGCAACTGGAAGAGCTTCTGGAAAAGTAATTAGTGAGACCCAGTGTATCACCTTGGGGAGCACCTGTGTTATTGGTTAAGAAGAAAGATGGTACTTCAAGATTATACGTGGATTATCGTCAGTTGCACAAAGTCATGATCAAGAATAAGTACCCATTACCGAGGATAGATGACTTGATAGACCAATTAAAAGGAGCAGCCGTGTTTTCAAAGATCGATTTGCGATCGGGTTACCACCAAATCAGAGTGAAAGTGGAAGATATTCCTAAAACAGCTTTTCGTACTCGTTATGGACACTACGAGTATTTGGTAATGCCTTTTGGTGTGACTAATGCACCTGCTGTCTTTATGGACTATATGAATAGGATCTTTCATCCTTATTTGGACAGATTTGTCATTGTTTTCATCGACGATATCCTGATCACACAAAGTCAAGAGGATCATGCTGAACATCTCAGTATAGTTCTTCAGATTTTGAAGGAGAAAGAGTTGTATGCTAAGTTGTCCAAGTATGAGTTTTGGCTAGATGAAGTGAAATTCTTGGGCCATGTAATTTCAAAGGAAGGAATTGTTGTGGATCCTTCAAAGGTGGAAGCTGTGCTACAATGTGAAAGGCCAATGTCGGTGATAGAAATCCGAAGTTTTGTTGGATTAGCCAGATATTATCGGAGGTTCATTGAAGGATTTTCTAAGATCGCTGGACCGCTCACTTAACTCACCAGGAAGAACCAAGCATTTGAATGGACAGATGCTTGTGAAGGAAGTTTCCAAGAGCTGAAAAAGGGACTAACTACTTCACCTGTGTTAATTTTACCTAATCCAAACGAACCATTTAAGGTGTACTGTAATGCTTCTGATCAAGGATTGGGATGCATTCTTATGCAAGGCGGAAAAGTGGTGGCTTATGCCTCAAGATAATTACGAGTGCATGAGAAGAACTACCTTACGCATGATTTGGAGTTAGCTGTCGTGGTGTTTACCTTGCAGATATGGAGACATTATCTGTATGGAGCAACATTCAACGTCTTCAGTGACCATAAGAGCTTGAAATACCTATATGATCAGAAGGAGCTGAATATGAGACAAAGAAGATGGCTGGAGTTCCTGAAAGACCACGATTTCCAACTTCAATATCATCTTGGAAAAACAAATGTAGTGGCCGATGCTTTGAGTAGGAAGACAGTCAGTGTTTCTATCATGATGATCAGAGAGAAAGACCTGATAGAGCAATTCAGAGATATATGGTCATTTGTAGTGTTAACACCGGGTAAAATATGTATGAATATGGTCACTATCTCAAATAGCTTAATGGATGATATTCGAGAAAAATAGAAGATCGATAAGCTCCTGCAACAGGAAAGAGAATTAATAAGGCAGGGCGATGTATCAACATTGAAGGAAGGAAGTGATGCAATTATGAGATTTCAAGGAAGAGTCTATGCGCCTAAAGAGGAGGAACTCAGGAAGTACATCCTTGAACATGCTCATTCGAGTCAGTTGAGTATGTATCCTGGAATGACCAAAATGTATCAAGACTTGAAGAAGTTATTTTGGTGGCATGGGATGAAAAGAGATATTGCTAGATGTGTATCATCTTGTTTGGTTTATCAGAAAATGAAGATTGAACACCAAAGACTAACTGGAATGTTACAACCGTTGAATATTCCCGAATAGAAGTGGGATAGTATCGCCATGGACTTTGTTGTCGGGTTGCCAAGTACAAGGAGAGGATATGACTCAATATGGGTGATTGTAGATCGACTTACGAAGTCAGCTCACTTTTTGCCGATCAACATAAGATATCCGTTGGAGAAGTTGACTCAGATATACATTGGTGAAATTGTCAGACTTCATGGTGTGCCCACGAGTATTATTTCTGACAGAGATCCGAGGTTTACATCGAAGTTTTGGCAACGTCTTCAAGAGGCTATGGGAACGAAGTTGCAATTAAGTTCTGCATACCATCCACAGACTGATAGTGAATCCAAAAGAACAATTCAATCGTTGGAGGATCTGTTGAGAGCTTGTGCTATAGAGCAAACTAGAGGTTGGGATGAAATCTTACCGTTGGTAGAATTCACCTACAACAACAGTTGTCATTCAAGTATAAGGATGGCACCCTACGAGGTTTTATATGGGCGAAGGTGTTGAACGCCTCTGTGTTGGTATCAAGATGGAGAACGACTTACCGTTGAACCGGAACTTATTCAATAGACAACCGAAAAAGTCAAGATGATTTAGGAGAAAATGAAAACGGCCCAGAGTCGTCAAAAGAGTTATGCATACAAAAGAAGGAAACCTCTTAAATTCGAAGAAGGAGAACATGTCTTCTTGAAAGTCACACCTGCGACTGGGGTCGGTCGTATTCTCAAATCTAGAAAACTCACTCCAAAATTCTTTGGACCTTACCAAATTCTTTGTCGGGTTGGTCCTGTTGCTTACCAAATAGCTTTACCCCCTTTTATTTGAAATCACCATAATGTCTTTCATGTGTCACAACTCAGAAAATATATTCCAAGTCCTGATCATGTCATAGCACCTGATTCGGTACAATTAAAGGAAAACTTGACTTATGAGACAACTCTTGTAAGGATTGAGGATAGGAGGATGAAGCAACTTAGAGGGAAAGACATTGCACTGGTGAAAGTAATTTGGAACGAAGCAACTGGAGATGCGACATGGGAACTGGAGGACAAAATGAAGGAGCAATACCCAGAGTTATTTTAAGGTACGAAAATTTCGAGGACGAAATTTTTAATTGTTGGGGAGAGTTATAACACCCCAAAATTTATTGATTTCATTATGGATATTCATTTTATAATATTTGAGATTTTCTGGAATTTTTCTGAATTTTTCTGAGAACGCGGAATATTTTAATATGTTCATCGTTTTACGTGTATATTAAGCAGAGTCAGGGAAAACGACTGTAATGCTCCAAAAGTTAGAAAATTATAGGACGAATAGTCGTTTTATAATATTTATAATTTTTGAGAATTTTTTGGAATTTTTCTGAAAACGTTGAATATTTTAATATATTCATCGTTTTACGTGTCCACTGAACAGAGCCGGAGAAATGAGATATTTGCTCCGAGAACCTTGAACTGTGAAAACATCGACGGAGGATCTTACTAAGCCTGAGGTCGGACACAATTTATGAGGTTTCACGTCTTTTGAGAAATTTTAACAAATAAAATAAGAAAACACTGCAAAAAATTTATCTGTCAGATTAATTAATACTGACTTCTATCAACTATAACTATTATCTATTGGATAATAGCATGTAATAAAAATCTTATCATCTTATCCTAATGCAATCTACTTTATGTCTAATCAAATCACTTTAATTCAAATTTGAACACTATTCAAGAAGCTTCTTTGAGAAGCTTTGACCCAAGATGACCACAATGCCCTTGGCTTACATGAGAAGCTAGCAATTCCCTCTCTCCTCTCTCTCAAATGCCGCAACAACCACTTGGCCAAGGGGGGGGAAATTGGTTTTATTCACTTAACCAAAACACTCCCAACTACCTCACTTTAACCTAATTGCTTATTTCCCTAGAAACTTCATCTTCTTCCTTGCCCTCCCTTCTCTCTAGAAACTCCATAGCCACACGGTTCTGCAGCCCCCACCCCTCACCATTCTCTTCACCTTTTCTCTTCATCAATCACATTTCCTTACTCTCCATCACCATCTCTACCACTTTCATTTACAAAGTTTCATCAAAATCTTCCATTTTCTCTTCCTCTCCATTTCGGGTTGCCTCTTCCACCCACACCATTTTCATTTTCTTGCTTCACTAATCCTATTCTTAGCTTCTCTTTATCATTTTAAGTCTTTTTCCTTTCATACCCTACATCAAAATCTTTCATCTTCACCATCCTTCTTCAAGATCAAAGTTTGAGACTTTAAGGTAAAAATCACAACTTTCTTCTCTTCTCTTCTCCTTTTCGTGTTCCAAGCCCATTTTCATAGTCAAGGATACTTTTCTTTTCAAGTTATGGTGTTGATTCGTTGAGGTTGTTTTCTAGGGTTTTGAGGAGCCAAAACCGAAATCACAAGGAGCACTTTGGAGGCCATTTTCGTGCTCTCCTCTTTGGTAAGAGGGAGATCACTCTATTCAACCTATAATGGTGGTTGGAAACTTGTTCATTTAAGGATTTGTGAGAAACCCTAATATGGGTTACTCTTTTAATTTTGTTGTCTTCTAATTGGTTCTTTATATTTCTATTACATTCTTTAATTTTTGTATGGATTTGATTCTTGAACATGTTGTAATAATTCTAATGGGTTGGAATTAATGAAATTGAGACAAAAGCCCCTTGCTTTGTGCAAGAAGGCTCATGGCCAAGTCCCCATTGGTGGGGTGGGGATGCTTAAAATTTTTGTAACCTAATTGATTAGTGATAATTGAGTGGACAAGGACTAATGGAAGAAAAAAGAAATGAAAATTTGGACCCCTAGCCCTATGATGGCTCACGGCCATGGGAAAGGAAAATAGTGGAAGTTTGTGACTTGGATGGAAAAAATTGGTAATTGGACATTAGAAGATAATTAGGGATTCATAATGTGTAAAGATAAGGAATCAAAGACTAATTTGGTATCTTGAAGAATTTCATTTAAGAGAAAGAACATTAGTCTGTGAGTTTGGAAGAACTTGAAGTAAGCACTTAAAGTGAATTAAAAGCAAGATACTAATGCATAAAGATGAAAGCAAACATTGAACTTGAGAACCTAATGAGGGCCACGGTTTTGACCTAATTAAGATGGAAATAAATTGACTTTGGTGAACTAATGGGATTAAGAGAATTAGTGGTAATGAATTAATGCCTATTGTGGTGAAAGAATGGAAATTCAAAGATTCTTGAATGCCATGGATATAAGGAATTAAAGTGACCCAAAAGTTGTCATATTTAATCAATATCATGTAACTTAATAAAGTAGAATCCATAATGTGGACCATAATGACGAATGAAGATTAAAAAGTGGTTTTGACATTGAATTTGACTCTATGCTATTGTGGACCCCTATGTGGAATAGACATTTGATAGATATGGATTATAAAAACACCTTGAAGTGATGATGCCAATAAATGAATTTGTGTACATATATATATATATACCATTGTGAAGTATTGTGATGAATATACATGATTTGACATTATGTCATCATGCACATGTGTTGTCCGTTGGACATTGTTAGAAGGGTTATAAGTGCCCTGGAGTTTGAATAACACCTATGTGCGAGTGCGAATAGACCAAGCGTAGGTGTCATATATTGTTGACCCTAGGGGCATCGGGGTGTGGGTGTCTCACAATAGATAGTGGTAGCTCCATTGGGGCCGTGGGATAGACCAATGTGACACATTGACGATCCTATCTGAGACGCTGTCCTATATCGCGATCAACTGTCGAGGTACCATGTATAAGCCATTGCGCAAACTTTTTATGAAATAAAGCACACAGTATTTTTAAGGCTAACGATATACTGGTTTTACTGCTTGATCATTCACTCCAAAAATGTTTATGTCTAGCTCCATAGAGTAGGGTTTTTGATACACTTTTGCATTGTGAACTGTCAGTCGTATAACTCATGAGCATTAATAACTGTGAAACATGGTTACTGTTATTCCTGTAATAATTATTGGTTACTTGAGCTATTGACTGCTGATGGTATCTCTGTTATTTAAATGTTGTTATTCTACTTTTACTGTATATTTCAATACTGTTGTGTTTAAATGTACAAACTGTGTTATATGTGGGCGTTCAACACCATTTAGTTTCTTGCTACTATTATTGGTAATGAATGACGAGTATCTCACCTCTTTACTGTATATTATGCTATTATGTATTATCATATGAATGTCCGAAGACATTCGTGAGAAGGACAAGGAAACCACTGAGTTTCAGGGTTTCTGGCCGTATCTTGACTGAGATCAAGGTTGCTGAGGATGTCGTCTCGCCTCCATGGATTCTTTGGCTACGTGCGGATCAACTTTCATGGTGGCCCGGATTGTTGGCATATCAACATACAGACTGACTGTTGCATCTATCACGGCGAGCTGACTGTGTCCTTAGTGTGGGGACGTTATGACGCGTCCATTTTTGATTTCCTTGCTTTTGTATGGCTAGAATTTTACCTGCCTGTGGGAGACATATAGGCAGATATGTATTATACCCCACGTGATGACTCCTTCTTGTCTACTGCTCGGGCTCCCGCCCATTGCTCTGCCGCTCTGATGGATGTTTCGTCGGACGAAGAGGTCCCCGAGGAGGACCCATCTACAGTTCCTTCTTGATCTCGTCAGTCTTAGGGACTATTTTCTATCGGTGGCTACTGATGGCTGTCCGTTTATTTTGTGGGAGCCTGACGTGTTATTAGATTGATGGGTATATACATATATTGTATCTCTTGGGGTGGGTACAGATTTTTCTTTTTGTGCATATATTAGAAATGTAATTAATACAGGCTTGTACATACAATTATGATAATATATTTCTAATGTATGGTTTAATTTTTGTTGATTGTACTATAACTGTTCAATGTTTGAAATTTCGCTACAACAGGGATTTTCTAATTTACTCTTGTACTACTTATAAGGACTTACAAAAAAATAATAATAATGTAGTGACAGTTTTAAGATAAATTGAACAAGCATTAATACACCGGGTTAGAAAAAAAAACAAGCACTATTTTCTGCAGTATAATTTACTTTATGTTTTATGATTATATAAATATAATAGTGTGACGATCCTTCTTCATGAGTATTGGATTAGAAAAAGGGGCGTTACAACAAGGATCAAAATAATTTTCCACTCACTTATCATCATCAAACAACTTCTTTGGCATTTTCTCATCATCATTAAACAACTCCATTATCATTTTGTACTCCATCAACTCTATAAAAAGGAGCATTGGCAGATCATTTTGATGATCATGGCTTAGAGATCAAGATTATACTACTGTGTTATTTGTTTCTTTTGTTGTAGTTTTCTTTGTTCTAAATTAAAGTTATGTTCATCTTTTTCTTCTTATCTTTTTTTTTCTTCTTGTTCATGAGTAACTAATTTTCATTTTGCTTTGGTGAAATGGTGAAGCTTTTGGTAATAAACTAAGCTTTGATTAATTTCTTTCTTGTGCTTAAATGATGTATTATCAAGTAGTCATTATATGTGTTGTATTGTGTTTCCAATCAATTTAGAAACCCTATTTGTAAAGTGGAGATCTTGATTCATTGTAGATAAGAGGTTGACACAATGAATTCTTGAGCCCATTTATAAGTGTTGGTGTTAGTGGATAATTAAAGGAACTATAATATAATTACATATATAATCTTAAATGAACTTTGAATGTTGTATTTTTTGATTAGAACCTCTATTATGCGTAGATTTCAATTGAGTTATAAAAAGAAATAATCTTGTCTTTAATTTGTTACCAAGAGTGGATCTCCTAACCCAAGCATAGTTTTTTTTCATTTGTGAACAACTTTTATCACCTTTATTGTTGTGATAAATCTTTTCCTTACCTCAAAAAATTTTTCTTCATCAATTCCCTGTGGATCGACGTCGGACTCCCGAGAATTTATTACTTGAAATAACTTGCACTCAGGTTAGCAACTTTTAATAACCATAAAGTTTTTGGCGTCATTGATGTGGACTTGATTTGTAGTTTTAATTTATTATGGTTCTCTTTCTTTAAGTAAACTTCACCATCAAGTATATTCTTCCTCTACTCTTTTAACTTTTTAACTTGCTAACTTACTAACTTTCTAACTTACTAACTAACTAACTAACTTATTTATTTATGTTATTTATTTATGCTTTCTAACTTATTTATTTATGCTTTCTAACTTTCTAACCTTTTTATTTATGTCATTTATTTACGCTTTATGACTTACTAACTTGTACATTATTTTGTATTTTAAGTCATTTATTTATGCTTACTAACTTATTTATTTATGCTTTCGACTTATTTATTTACGCTTTTCGACTTACTAAGTTACTAACTTCTTTATTTATGTCATTTATTTTTGTTTTCTAACTTATTTACTTATGTCATTTATTTTTACTTTATGACTTACTAACTTGTACATTATTTTTTATTTTAAGTAATTTATTTATGTTTAATATTTAATGGTTGGTTTATACTACCATCTTGTACAATATTTTTTTTTAATTTTTAAGTCACTTATTATTGCTTAATTGGTATTGTGATTCAAATTTTGGTTGTTTGGTTAAAATTAATCCTGGTATTTTATATATTGATTTCTTTGAATCATAATCACACACAATTGATACAATGACTGAAAATGAAGGTATACATGATGAACATGAAAATCAACCATTGTGAGCTGAAAATGAAAGTATACATGATGAACATGAAAATCGACCGTTGTGAACTATGCGTGTATATTTGCAACCACCTCGAAATTCTAGTCCATTATGTTTTATCTTTCCACTCACTGCTAACAATTTTAGATTTAAGTCGGGTATGATTTCTTTACTTCCTAATTTCCATGGTTTAGAATATGAAAGCCCATATTTACATCTAAAAGAATTTGAGGAAGTATGTATCGCTTTTAATGATCAAACTTACACTGAAGAGATTGTTAAGCTTAAATTGTTTCCTTTTTCTTTGAAAGATAAAGCCAAAACTTGGTTTAACGCTTTGAAACCAAGATCAATTGGCACATGGCAAGAAATGCAAGGTTAGTTTTTAAGAATTTTTTCCAACACATAAAATTAATGCTTTGAAAAGACAAATCCAAATTTTTTGCAAAATTTAAATGAAGCATATTTTCAATGTTAGGAATGTTTTAAAGATTTGTTAAATTCTTGCCCACATCATGGTTTTGAAAAATAGTAGACTATAAGCTTCTTTTATGAAGGTTTAACACTTGAAACCAAACAATTTGTGGAAATAATGTGTAATGACAAGTTTCGTGATAAAGAACCTGAAGAAGCTTTAGATTATTTAAACTATTTAGCTGAAAATTCTCAATCTTGGCATGATACTAATCTTTCTAAAAATTCAATTAAATATAACCTTACAAGTGCAAGTAATGGAAAATATCATCTTAGTCAAGAAGAAGATCTAAATGTTAGGTATGCTAGTATGGCTAGAAAGGTTGAATCTGTGGAATTAGGGAAAGTGAAAGAAGTCAAATCTGTGCAAAATGAAGAAATTTGTGACATTTGTGACAACTTAGGACACTCAACAAATGAATGTCGAAAGATACTAGTTTTTAAAGAAGTAGTGCATGAGCAAGTAAATGCAATGAACAATTTTAAAAAGCCATTTACTTCTTTTTCAGATTCATATAATCCGGGATGGAGAAATTGTAACACCCCAACTTTTAAGTTAAGTACGATATTGTCCTAAATGTACTGTTTTATGTTTCCTGTGAGTTATAAATAGAATTTGACTGTTTCGTAATTTTATTTGACTGTTGTGTGTGATTTGCTCCGAGTCAAGAAAATAATAATTTTCTGACCGAAAAAATCTTATTTTAATTATTTGGAGCTGGGAGATCTTACTAAACCTAATTCTGAATGATAAGTGTGTTAATCTTTTAATTTTTAGGATTTAACTGTGCAATAAAAATATTTTATATTATTATAATATTATCTTATGGTACAGTACTTACTGTCTTAAAAATAGTAGAAATCTGCTCCAAGATGACCATGGACCCGAAAAAGTTTGTGGGACCCACGTTTAGAGAGCCAATCAACGTTTCTAGCTAGATTAAATCCTAAGCCAATGAGAGCTAGTCAATAATAGTGGCTTGAAAATTTTAAACCAATAGGAAGCAAGTCCACAAAAATGGTTAGACTTGTTAGTTTATGACTAGAAAGCTTAACCAAGTTAGCTTAAACCTAACTAAGTTAGTATAGGAAGCTTATGTAATAACTAAATGAAGTAAACTTAGTTAGCTACCTATTTAAGTTCTAGTTAGAGAAGATTCTAAAAATATCAAGACAAAGCTTAGTTATCCTAAGTAACTAGATAGTTAGGCAAGTAACTAAGCAAACTAATCAAATACACTTAAGTGTAACTAGATTACATAAATGAGCACAAACTTGGTTTGCTTCTCATTAGGCCATTCGGTCAAGCAAGGTTCAAGAAGGATCAAGAAGGCTTAGTCACTTGATGACTTAGTTTTTCTACACCAATTAGAAGCAAGCTTGGAGGCAAAGCCTTTGATATCATCCATTGATCACATCTATGGTTGTTAGGGGTTAGGAGAAGTCAAGCAAAGGGGCCACCTCCTTGAATGAAGCTCACGGCCAAGTGCTAGGCTAGGAGACCAAAAATCATTCCATCTTCATTTTCATTCTACTATCACTTGAATCCTTTCTTCTCTTTCTACCAAAAACCAAAGAAACACCATTGCTACTCCTCTTGAGAGCTCACGGCCACCACCCTAAATATACACCTACACTCTTCTAAATTTTCATCTAATCCAACTTCTCAAATCCAAATACCATTCTAAGAACATCTCTAGTTAAGAGTTTCTCCAAAATCTTTCATCTTAAGCTTGGAAAACCACTTTGAGGATTATTTCCTACAAGGTAAAAATCCTTGTTTTTCTTTTCTAACATGATTTTTGAGGTTCTAAGCCATGATTGATCCATGGTTTGTTATTTTCAACCATAGTATTTGATTCTTTAAAATTGTTTAAGATTGTTAGGGTTTCTTTGGAGAGCTACATGAAATCTCTAGGAGGAGTTAGAAGGGGTTGTCTTCCTTTAAGGTAAGAGGGAGATTTAATCTCATCAACCTTGTGTGGTGATGAGAAAATAGATTGTATTTGTGGTGAAGAATCCATAAGGATTCATTCACTTGGTTGTTTAATGCTTTTCTATTTGTGGTTGATTTTATTTGTAAGCATGTCTATAGCTTTAAAATATATTACATGTGTTTATAGATGTATGGTTATTAATGTAGGATATGAATAACATGTAAGGATTGCATGAGTGTTCCAAAGAACACAAAAGGAGCTCACGACTTCACCAAGAAAAAAGGGACTAAGATGTTCTCAACCATTTTCTAAAAGAATAACTCAATTGACTTAAGTAAATTAATGAATTTGAAAATGTTTTAGAAGATGGAAAATGATTCAAAAACCATTTGTGAAGGATATGTTGAATTCGGCCAAAATGCCACATTTTGTATATTTGATTTCCCAAAATTATTTTTTAATATAGATTAAGTAATTAACTTAAAGAGAATTCCAATTCAATGAGTTTTTGGCAAACAAAATAAATAAATTTAGTTTTATAAACTAAAACTAGAGTTTTTTTTAAGAAATAAGCTGAACACTTGAAAAACGTTAACGTAGAAGCTCACCTTTGGGTTTTGAAGCACGTTAGTGAGTTTCAAAATGTAAATAATGGTTATGATTAAAGCTAGGCAATTTTTTTTTAAGAAAAACGTAGAAAATATCTTTTAATAAATTTTCTAGACAAATTGTTATCAAAATTTATTAAAAATGGACAAATAATGGGAAAAGTTTCATAATATATTCATAACGTAAGGAAAACACTATACGTAGTTGGAAAATACTAGAAATAGCTTACGCATATTCAAAATAAAGATTTTTAAGATACGCAATTGAGAAAACAATTTAAAAATCTTACGCGATTGAAAAAACGACTTAAAAATACTACGCGATTTTAAAAACATTGAAAAATATTTACGCGATTTGAAAATGTTTGAAAAAGAGACAAGATTGTGAAAATGCGATAAAATTTCTACGTGACTAAATGGAACAGTGAGTTTTACTGTCAGGCCAAAGTGGTGGACCCAGACATGTTGAGAAATAGTACTGTCAAGTGGAGACGTACTATATTTGGAAATATTGAGACTGAGGGTATTTATGTAAATATGGTGACATATTGAGACTGAGGGTATTTATGTAATTATGGATTGTATTCATGCATTGAGAGTTATGTCAATTTGATTGAAATTGACGATTAGCTGACGAGATGAATTACGCCATATTGTGTGTATGATAGGCGTAGTGTGTTCATTGATTGAACTTGGAGGCATTAGTGTGCGGAGGATTCCACATGTGGACAGTTGGTAGCTCCTCTGGGCCGTGGTAACGGGCAACACACTAATGATCTCTACAAGCACTATTCTTAATCAAGATCTTGTGGAGACTGTCTAGTATAATGCCTGTAGTGCACAACGTATTTGGACTGTGTACTACTTACACGATGTTTTGACTATGGGCTATTGATGTAACACCCTGAACTTTCTATCTTAAGAACAGTAATTTTGACAGTTAACAGAATTTTACTGTTTAGTAATTTCTGAATACTGTAAAATTATTTTGATTATTCCGTCAGCATATTTGATCGTTTTGAGTAAATTGCTTCGTGTCATGAAAATAAAAATTTTCGTGCCGGGGAAAAATTTACGTAATTTAATTTTTACTATTTAGTGTTAATTAATTTACGTAATCTGATTTGATATTTGTGAGTTTTCTAATTTTTGTGATTTTATGTGTGATTATGAAATTTTTATATTTTAATAATTTTTGGACAGTATCTGGGCCCTAGGGGTCCTACTTGGGCTCGGGGTGGGTCCCAAAAAGTGAAAATTTTTCTACCTTTAGAAAAATTTGTACTGTTTAGACGAAGACAGGGGATCTTACTAAACCTGAATCTGGAAACAGTTTTAGAAAATTTCTTTTTACAGTGTTTTTGTCTTGTATTTAATTATCAGGCGATAAAAATACAGTAAAAACATTATTTGTAGTGTTACAGCAGATGAAAATAATAATTATACTGCTTGGTCAACAATAGTGGTTATAACCACTTTAGGACTTTAAATATCAACCATTGATTAAATCAATGGATGAGATCGATCTTATAAAATGGCTAGGACCATTTATAACCGTTGGATCAAAATTAAATCAAGGGTGGAGATTTAGTCTTATAATTGGATATGACCATTATCAATCCTTGGATGTAGATTTAATCAATGGTGGAGATGGATCATTAATGACCATTGGATTTGGATTTAGATCAATGGTGGAGAATTGGTCATCAAAAATGATTACAACCATTTTGGACCCTTGGATGTAAAGTTTGAAGGTGTAATCTTGACCCTTCATTTTGGAGACACATTCAATGGTTAGGATTGCAAACAAAAAAATAATCCAATGGCTCAATTTAAGTCTTCTTTCTATAACCTAAACCTAGTAGCTATTTTAATCCAAACCATTCTTTTAATTAAGGGCTAAGATGGCTTAAAAAGGGTGGATATGAAATTTGTCACACTTTGATGAAGCATGGAAGGGGGGGACGGTTTTGGTGATGCAAAGGAGGGGGGAACAATTTTGAGTAGGCTTCTTAGGCCAAAGAAAAAGATGAAGACAATAATCTATCACCTTGTCCATTATTGCAAGTTTGCATGCAAAATTACTTAGCAAAAAATTCTCTCCTTTTCTCTTCAAAATGCAAGCTACGGCCACCACCCCAAACCACACCTTCCATCACTCAACAATTTTAAACAACCATATTTCTTGAATCCTTTCATTATTCTAAGAACCTTTGTAGTTCATACCAAGTTCTAATTCTTCCATCTTGAAGGACTTTTTCCAAAATCAAGCTTTAGGATTTTGAAGTGAAGTGTAAGGAAAACTTCATTTCTCCTTTTCTTTTTCATGATTCTAAACCATGTTTGATCCATGGTTCTTCTTATTCAAGCTTGATATACTAATTTTCTTGTGTTTGTTTTATGTTTAAGAAACTTGTGTTGGTGGAGATCTTGTTCAAAATACAAAGCAAGGAGCTTTTGAGGATCTTCAAGAGGTAAGAGGGAGATCCATCTCACCAACCAAGTATGGTGGTGAGAGATGTGTTTTCTATTTGGTGGTTGATGAATATATGTGAGGATTCACATCCATGTTCATGTAATAATTTGTATGTGTTTATATGCTTTGATTATTTGTTTATGTTTGATATGATTTGCATGATTTTGCATGGTTTTATTGCTTGTGTAATATGCTTATAATATGCATGATGATGTATGTTAAATATATTATGATGAATGCATGTTGAAATAAGCAATTTTGGCTCCAAAAGCCATGGAGGAGGTCACAGTTTTGGGCTTCCAAAACTAGGGTTTTTATTGAAATTTTTCAAGAACAATAGAGTTAATTTTTAGTCCTTAAACTAAAGTAAATTTTGGCTAAGACACCAACAAATTTGGTGTTCACAAATTTATATTTTCATGAATGGTAAAATTGAATGAATTGGGAAGCAAGGAAAATGAACAAAAGGGTTTGTTTTTCAAAAACAATGCACATGGTTTTGGAGTGGCATTTTTATTAATTTATTTTGTGTAGAAACAAGAAAGAAACCTAGTTGATTTAAAAGAAAAATAATTCATGGTTTCCATGGCCATGTATATGATTTTGATAACTTATAAAAATAATTTGATGTTGTGAAGTACAAGAATTTTCATATAAGGGTTTTGGAAAGGGAATTATAACATTGTTATCTAAGTGAAGTAGGATTTTCATAAATAAAAGAAAAGAGAGGTTGAAAGGGTTTGAACCTCAAATTATTTTAAAGAGAACTAATTTTTAGAAGTGAGTTAGAAATGTAAAGAATACGTTTGTAACTTGAAATTTACTAATGTAAAACTTATTTATTGATTTTTGGGAAAACGTTAGGAAATCTAAAGTTAGAAATAATAATTAAATTAACTAAATATGATTTTAAATCAATAAAATGTGATTGTGAGAAAATATATTACGGAAAAGATTTTGAGTAAGAATAGGAAGGGAATAAAGTAAGAAATTATATTATTATAAGAAAAGCCCAAAATAATATTTTTAAAGTTAAGAAATATTTTACGAAGTGTAAAAATGGTGAAAAACAAATTACGTAACTAAAAACGTAATTTTTTTAAGTTACACGTTTTGAAAAAATGTTAAAATATTTCTATGTGATTGGTAAAGCGTTTAAATATTTTACACGATCGAAATATTGTAGAAAAATCGCTATGCGATTTAAAAACGAAAGAATATTTTTATGCAATTTAGAATACAGTAGAAAATTGTTACGTGATTTTAAAATGTAACAGAAAATGTTACAAATTGTTGTTAACGTAACAAAATATTACGTGACTATGAAAACATGACAAAAATATTTTGCGAATGAGAAAAATGCGATAATATGTTTTTGCTGTTAATTATATAGTAAACTTCACAGTTAAAATCAGTATATGAATACTGTACAAGAAATTAAGAAGTTTGCCTGTAATTGGCATTAATACATTTTACGAACATAAAACAGTATTTTCACCTGGTATGAGAAATTATGTGATTTACCTTTGGTTGGTAATTGGTGTAACACCCCTTTGGAGGATGTCACACATAAAAGAAAATAAAGATAAATAAATAAAATCTACCCAAGTTGTAAAATATTCGTTAAATAATAATATGGGTCATAAAGTAATTCTTGATAGACAGTTTATTAAAAATAAAAGATTGCGGAAAACATAAAATAAATAGAACAACACCACTCATAATATACATATGTTTTAAGTTATAAGTTATACAAATAATTTACAACTCCAATTACAAAATATTTAAACAGGAACAGTAAATAAAAGCAGTAAAAGAGTCAATATATACATCCATACGCAGACGCGCCCAAAAAAAACATCAAGCATATTTACTCCTCTGAAGGATCACTCTCAACATGAAAATGATCATCAGGAGACAAATATCCTGGATGCCTCGACTCTCGGCGATAACGTGATCGCGCAGTCGATACGATACTTATCTCACTAGGCTCCGTGGTCATACCACCAAAATGACGCCTAATGGATAAGGGTAACTCTAAGTGTAGAAACACTGTCGTAGTCATGATCGGCTCTCCATCAAACCTATGACGTAAGGTCACAGTCATCCGTCCCGCATACGTCACCGAGTCTCTATCTCCTCTCATGTGCCACGATAGCGATCCACCATGAAACTCCAGCGTCACGAACCCCAAAAATCCGGGTACCGCCATACCAAAACTAATCAATCCAATGGATATGGATGATCAGATGGTTCTTGATCGTAAAACTGGTCGTCGATTTGCTGATCTTCCTCCTCTTCGGGGTACAAGACCTCAAGAGGCTGTTCCTCTTCTTCTTCCTCAAACTCTTTATCGCATAAAATAAACATACAGGAAACACATACAATAAAGAGGTAAGATAATCTAAAATCACCACAAACATGGCCAGTAAGAAGACGACAAACAACATATACACAGTTTATGCAATACGAAAAGCTATAACAGTAATAATAATGGAATAGAGTAAAGCTTAGATATCATAACGATACAAATCATCACAAATATAGCACAAATAAAAAAACACAGATAAAACAATAACACAGATAGAACGAAATACGAAATAGACAACCATTATAATAATTACCAGATACAGATAAATAGAGAAAATAGAATAATATCCAAGATATAATCATATACACCAAGACACAATCCTACTCCATGGAGTTAAACACAAACAGATATTAGAGAGAATGACTTGCAAAATCTATTAGTACCACGGCTGCCCAACCAACTATCACTATTTGTCACACGTTGCGTCAATAGCCTACGACACTGGGAATCCACCATCCAGGCGTAGTATAGTTCACGGTCTCCCGTTGTGGCACTATAGGCAATGTACTAGTAGACTTTACAAACCTCGATTAAATATAGTGCGTGTCGAGTCCATTAGTGTGCTATCGGTTTACCACGGCCCAACGGAGCTACCAACTGTCCACATATGGGATCCCGTACACTAACGTCTCCAAGTTCATTAGAACAATGAACCACACTACGTTTATCGCATCGACAACACGATGTGATTCGTCTCGTCAACCAAAACACCAAAAATTTGGCATAAACACAATACATAATTCCAAAAATATGAAATTACGAAAATGCCCTCAAGATAATAATTTGCCCTCAATGGCAGAAAAATAGAAAGCCTGTACGGGTTCACATTTTCCCGACAGCGAAAAATCCTCAAAAGCCTGTACGGGTTCACATTTTCCCGACAGCGAAAAATAAATACAGTAACGGTCAATCGCGTAGAAATTTTATCGCGTTTTCAAAATCTCGTCGTTTTTATAATCGTTTTGAAATCGCGTAAATATATTTTTCTGTTTTCAAAATCGCGTAGGATTTTTAATACGTTTTCTCAATCGCGTAAGATTTTTAAATCATTTTCTTGACCGAATTCCTTAAAAATTACTATTTAAATAAACAGAAATAATAAATAATACTTTTAAGCTACGTATAATATTTTCCATACCGTATACTGTCTTTTGGACATCTTTTCTATCTTATTTGTCCATTTTTACTAAAAATTGATAGTATTTTGCTTAGAAAATTATATTAATGGTTTCCTAATTTTACCGTAAAAATTCTGTTTATTAAAATTTTAAAACCATATACTTAATCCTTTTGAAAATTACTAACATGCTTCAAAATACAGCATGAGCTATATGTTAGAAATTTTTAAAAGTTACTGTATTTCTTCTTACAGTAAAAATCATTAGTATTAACCTCTTAAACTTAGTTCCAACCACTTTATTTCTTTAAAACTCATTGTAGAAAATTTACTTTAACTTGTATTGCTTCTTCTTGATTGAAAATAGCTTGGAATTAATTTTAGAAATCATGAATTGTCTAATTTGGCATGTTGGCCGAATTTGATAAAAACTTTGCATTTGATTTCCAAATTATTTTTCACCTTCTAAATGTATGTTAAATCTCTTGTATTGTCTACATTGATTAAATCCTTACCTTAGAAAATAATTTTAGAAATCAAAGTGTTGAAGTTAGACTTGTTGGCCGAAAATGTAAGGTTATGCCATTTGATTTCCAAATTCATTTTTCTTGATTTAAACAACTTGAAACCTTCTTAATTCTCCTAGGTTAATTAAATCACCTTTTAAGAAAATTAAGAGAACATTTTGGTTCTCCATTTTTGTTAGTGGCCGTGAGCCATCATGGAGTGTTCTTTGGAACACACATGCATTTTCTTGACATGTTGTTCACATCCTACACATTATCATGCAATTCTATACTTTATCATGCAATTCTAACACATGCAATATTATCAAAGCTTATAGACATGCAAATTAAAGCTAATAGACATGCAAAATTATTACAATCACCAAACAAAGAAAGCTACTAACAAACACCACACACAACTACTAACAACCACAAAAATTAACAAATACACACATAATAACCACATCACCACCGAATCCTTATGGATTCTACAAACACCACAAATTACTCCATCTTCTTACCACCACCAAGGGATGATAAGATTAGTCTTCCTCTTACCTTAAATGAAGACAAATGGATTTTCTTTCACTCCTCCTAGTATTCGGTTTTCTCCACCAAAATACCTAGCAACTCAAACAAAAATCTACAAGTTACTAACCATGAAAAAGAACCTAAACCATGGATAAATCATGGCTTAGAACTTTGAAAAAGAAGAGAGAAAAGAAAAGCATGAGATTTCACCTTCTAGGTAAAATTTTCAAGATTGGTTTCCAAGCTCCAAATGGAAGAATTTGCAAGAACTCTCAACTAGAGATGTTCTTAGGATGGTGTTTAGGTTTAGAAAAGTTGGTTAGATGAAAATTTGGATGGTTGGATAGTAGGGTTCTTGTCTTGGCCGAATGGTGAAGGAAAGAAACAAGAATGGTGGCTAGGGTTCTTGGATGAGAGAGAAGAGAGAAAAGCAAGGAAGATGAAGTGATATTTTTGGTCTTTCACCCTCCCTTGGCCGTAGCCTTCATGCATGCAAGGTGGCCAAATGGTTGGCTTCATCCAAGCCATGGATTGCATCAAAGGCTAGGATTAAATCTTGCTTAACAAGCTTGTCTCCTATTGGTTGATTATAGATGACTCACAAGCCTAGTCACACTGTCCATTAATTACCAGCTTAGTCAGCTAGCTGAGTCAACTTGTTCTGGAAAGTTCTACTGCTAATGATGATTAATTAAGCTACCGATCTAACCATTCTGCTAATTGTGGGTCCCGCAAAACATTTCCGGGTTCACTGTCATTTTATTATACTGACTAACAAAATAATATTATAATATTATAAAATTATTTTATTTGACAGTCAAATCCTAAAAATTAAAAGATTATTTACTGTCTCATTTAGAATCAGGTTTAGTAAAATCCCCCAATTCTAAATAATAAAATAAGATTTCCCCGGCCCGGAAAATATTATTTTCCTGCCTCGGAGCAAATCGCACAAAAAGTCCATATAAAATCACAGACAGTAATATTGGACATTAAATCAAGTAGAAAACAATTAAAAACAGCAAAAACAGCAAAAACAGCACGTTCGGGACGTAATGGTCATTTTCCCATTTTTTCCCACAACGTAGCTAATCATCCAAAAAGTTCAAATAAAATTACAGACAGTATTAATTGTCTGTATATCTTCCAGAAAAATTAAAACAGTAGCTCAGAAAAACTTTTATTTTACCGTCTCGGAACAAATTACGTAAAAAGACCAAATAAAATTTGAGCCTGTATAAACGTATTTGTATTTCATGCAGAAATCGAGAAACAGTAAAATAAGGACACAACGGTCATTTACACAAAAACTTGAAAAACAGTAAACAGTACATTCGAAATATTTTCTAAAAATTGGGGCGTTACAATTGGTGCATTACACATGCATTGAAAATGGTCCGATGGACTGTATATGGCTAATTGCCTAGGAGAAACGTACACCTCTTGAGTGGGTACGATATGCGTAGTGTAGGTCACTTGTTAACCTTGGGGGCATTGGGGTGCGGGTTACTCGCAATGGGCAGTTGGTAGCTCTTCTGTACCGTGGGTTAGACCGATGCAACACACAGATGATCCGGACCGAGACACTATTCTTAATCGAGATCTGACAAAAACTGTCGTGTATGTGCTAAATGTGCAAGATATAATTATAGCACTTGGTCTGAGGCACGTGGTACCGGCAGATCTTTTCGATCAATTTGTTCAACCTGAGTTTAGCTCCTTGGAGTAGGAAATCGAGTCTATGTGTTCATGCATTAACAAAAAATGCTTACATCTGTGTGATATAATAGTTGTGAAATATTGATTATGTCAATTGTATTTTTAAAATATCTGCTTAGTATAGATGGCATTTCCTGTAAGTATTAAATATTAGTTTTGATCGATAATATGTTGATGCCATAATTGTAATATGATGTGTTTATATGGTATGTTGTTATGTTATCTCTGTGCTACCATGCTGGTATTGGCGTAGGTGATCTCACCTCTTTGTATGCATATTTGTATATTGTATTTATAATTGGCTGAAGACGTTGAGAAAGAAACAGTACAAGAAGGAGAAGAAGAACTACTTCTCACGTCTGGGAACGCAAAATTTTGATAGTATGACGTCAAGAGCTAGTTTCTTCGGCTATGTACGTCTACAAATTCACGGAGGAGCTAGAGAATAGAGAACAAGTCCCGATGAGCGAGGACTTATTTACGAGAGGTATCTGATTGTTAGCATTAGTAGGTTGTTTCGCGGGGATCCGTTTTTCTGTGTGACTATTTTTGTTCATGTTGAATTTCCTTTGCATATCAGGCGACATTGGGATACCAGAAATTATGTCCCAACGGAAATCAGCATAGTATCGTCAGCCCGGACACCTGTCCGTAGGGCTACTCATCATAACGGATTCCTATCTGCTGAGGAACCTGAGGAGGACCCGTCTGAGGGGTCTGCTACTTAGTTAAACTTGGGCAAGTTTGAACTCTGATATAAACTATGTGTGTAATTATTTAAGTGTGTTTGTAGTTTTGAGACATGGTCTGTATATAAATAATCCTGACAACACTTTTGTAATATGTATATGACGTAAATTATGAGTGATGATGTATAATAGTTTTATTTTCTGCAAAGTTTATTTTATTGTAATCAAAGAAGAAAGAAAAAAATTTACAACTCGTATTTTTATCACAACATCACCTTTTATGACTTTGAGGGTATTTGGGTAATTAAGTAACATAAATGTGGCACCTTACGATGGATGTTACAATTGACACGACGTTTGACTGTGTAATAGTTTGGTTGGGCAGCCTGAAGTACAGATAGGTTTTTCGGATCATTCTCTTTGATGTCTGGGTTTAGCTCCATGGAGTAGGAATGAGTCGGTGTACATTTGCATTTATGGTCTGAATCATAGTGTGATTATTTATGATTATTTTATATTATGTTTATATAAGATATTGTGCATGATGAGATAACATGGAATTGTGAAATAATTATAATATCTGTATATATTGTCATTTTCTTTATTGCCATGCTGGTAATGATGTAGATTGTCTCACCTCTTTATATGTGTTTCTGTATTTTTTTATTATTATATTTTGTAAAGAGTTTGAGGAAGAGGAAGAGGAGCAGCCTCTTGATATTCAGTACCCTGAGGAGCAACAGCCGAGCGATCAGTTCGAGGAGCGAGCCGTTAGATCACCCATATCATTTGGACTGATTTTGTGGTTATGGTGTTGCCTGGATTCTTTGGTTTTGTGAGACTTGAGTTTTATGGAGGCTCTGAGGCCTGACGACTGCGTGAGGATAGAGGATCGGTAGTCTACATGGGGCATCTGACTGTCCCTACGTAGAGAGTTTGACGGGGAGTCTATTTTTACTACTACTTTGTATTTACATCTTAAGATGCCTTTGACTCTGAGATGTTACTAGGGAGGACTTTTTCATGCACCCAGTGAGATCAGTAGTGTATCGACAGCATAAACTCCTGTCTGTAGAGCTATGAGACATCCATGATTTTTGTCATTCGATGATCCATCTGAGGAGGATCCTTCGGAGGGTTAGAAATCTTTGAAATGCACTTGGGCATGTTTATGTTTTAGTAATATGTTGACTTTTTACAACTTAATTAAATATTTGTAGTTATAAATTATTTGTATAATTAAGACAAAAATCATATATTATGGTGTGTGATAAGAGTTGTTTTATTTTATGTTTTGTTTTAATTTATTTAATATTATATTGTATAAAAGGAAAAAAAAATTATAACTCATATTATTTATGTACCAAACGTTTTATAACTTGGGTAAGGTTTTATTTTATTGAATAAAAAATGTGACATCCCCACAAAGGTGTTACAAAAATCACCTAAACTTCAGTTGGAGGAATAATAATCAAGCACAATTTATGCAACCACCGCCTCCTCAGGAACAACAGGGCTCTCAAAATTCTCAAGGATATGCACCTTATGTCCCACCATATAAGAAAAACCTTGAAGGAACACTGCATGCATTCATGGAAAAGCAAGAGGTCATTAATAAACAAAACACTAAAACCATAATTAACATAAAGGACACTCTTGCTAAATTTGCTTATGCACTCACCATTCACGAGAAAGAAAAATTTCCTTCTCAACCTCAACCGAATCACAATGGTCAGTATAGTCTAAATGAGGATAGTTCAGAAAACTAACAAATAAATCAAATTAAGTTAGTGATAACTCTTAAGAGTGGAAAAGTTGTTGAAAAACAAATTCTTGAACCTTGTGAGAGAGATGATGAATCAATCCCCCAAGATAAGGAAGAGGTTGATAAGCTATCTGGCCAAAATGAGACCAAACTCTCGCCTCCTCCACCTCAATTTCCTCAAGCATTAAGAAATTCAAGGAAATTGAACACCCACACAGAAATTTTTGAAATTTTTAAACAAGTGAAGGTCAATATTCCGTTGTTAGATGTTATCAAACAGGTTCCTTCTTATGCCAAATTTTGAAGGACTTATGCACTGTTAAAAGGAAATTGAATGTGAAAAAGAAGGTTTTTATGACTGAACAGGTAAGCTCCATTATTCAAAGCAATAATGTTTTGAAATATATAGACCTTGGTTGTCTTACGGTTTCATGCATTATTGGAGAACATAAAATTGAACAAGCTTTACTTGATCTTAGTGTTAGTGTTAATTTGCTTCCATATATAGTTTATCAACAACTCAACCTGGTTAAGTTAAAATCAACTTCTGTAACTCTTCTACTTGTCGATAGATCAATTAAAATTCCAAAATGAATAGTAAAAGATGTATTGGTACAAGTTGATAAATTCATATATCCTGTGGATTTTATTGTCTTAGAAACTAAACCTATGGTCAATAGTTGCAAGTCAATTCTTGTTATTTTAGGTCCCCATTTTTAACAACATCTAATACTTTGATAAATTGTAGAAATGGAATGATGAAGCTAACATTTGGAAACATGACACTAGAACTTAATGTTTTCAACATATGCAAGTAACCACATGAACTCCATGATAAAAATGAGGAAGCTGGTGGGATTGAGGTTATTGTAGATGATCATCTTCTAAAAAGGAGTTCTTCTGACCCATCAGAAGTTTGTTTATTTAATTCATTTGATTTAGGTACACAAGTAGATGATGATATTTCTTAAATATGCTCT
The DNA here is from genome assembly GCA_029884605.1 of Ormosia emarginata. Classification (NCBI taxonomy): domain Eukaryota; kingdom Viridiplantae; phylum Streptophyta; class Magnoliopsida; order Fabales; family Fabaceae; genus Ormosia; species Ormosia emarginata. The sequence goes on from JAQQTP010000057.1 coordinate 6,804,443, forward strand.
TTGCTTGATTGTACACAGGTAATGAAATACAAGGGATGAAAGCTGAGATTTGAAGAGTTAAAACTCATGAATGATAATGCCCATGAAGAAGTATCCACACTGGAACTAAAGTCATTAGCTGTTGGGTTGAAGTACACATTTTTGGGGGAAGAACAAAGCTTTCCAGTTGTAATTTCCTCAACCTTTACTGGAGAACAAGAAGGTATGTTGATAGAAGTACTTAAAAGGCATAAATGTGCAATTGGATGGATATTAGAGGACATAAAAGATATTAATCCATTAATTTGTACACATAGTATATATTTAGAGGATAGTGCTAAAATATCACAACAACCTCAAAGAAAATTAAATCCACACATGAAAGAGGTAGTTAGAATTGAAGTTCTTAAATTACTTAATATTGGAATTATCTATCCTATCTCTGATAGCCAATGGGTAAGCCCTACACAAGTTGTGCCTAAGAAATCTAGAATAACAGTGGTTGAAAATGAAAAAGGTGAATTAATACTTACGCGAGTCTCATCCAGTTAGCGTATGTGTATTAATTTAAGAAAATTAAATATAGCAACTAGGAAATATCATTTTTCCTTGCCATTTCTCGATCACATTCTGGAAAGAGTAGCAGAAGGCAGTCAGGTTTTATGAGGCAGTCAGGTTTTATGAGGCAGTCACGTTTTAGGTATCATTCCTAGAGCTTTGACTCAAAAGAACATCACTAGAAAGATAATTGGAGAAAAACTTCAAGTATCATCTATGCATGAACGAATGAAGACAATGCTTGAAAACTCTTATGCATTCATTGCCTTACTAGGTGGTTTTGGTACTTTGGAAGAAGTTTTTCAAATTGTCTCTTGGGCTCAACTGAACATCCAGTATAAACCCATAGGTTTGTTGAATATTAATAATTTATTTGATCTTTTGTTATATTTTGTTGATCATGTTATGGAACAGAACTTTATCACACCTTTGGCAAGACAACTCCTTATCTCTGCTTCTATTGTTGATGAGTTAATTGATAAATTAGAAGCTTTTGCTTATAAACCTGATCCAGCAATAGCTCAGATAGATTGGTTAGAAGGAACCAGTGGGGGAAGTAGTATGAAACGTAAGCCAGATCTAACACTTTATCTATAACTTTCATTTACCTTTAGTTTTATTCATCGTACTTTGTTTCTGTCTAAATTTGTGTAAGGTCTCTCTTTTCAGTAATTGCCATAACAGGTACTATCTTTTATCCTTTACTCATCTATATTTTATCATTGCGGACAATGTTGTGATATGATTGGGGGGAGGGAAATTTGATAAAAAAAAAATTAGGAAGTATGATATGATTGTTAGCAACTTACTAAATCAATTAAGGATGGCAGAATAAGGAGTAATTTTACTCTTGAGATGCATCTTAATTAGGGAAGTATGGTTATTGATATGATTGTCAGAAACCTACTCATAGTAAAATCAATTAAGGATGGTAGAGTAAAGAGTAAATTTTACCTTAGAGGTAATTTTACTCTTGAGACGCATCTTAGTTGAGGAAGTAATTATTTTGTGTAGAAGTAGCAAATGGATTCTTGGATCATAGCATAAATTGTCTTCTTTCTTAAAAATCACATGCTTGGATATGAATGTTGAAATGGTGGATTGAGAATGATAGAAATATGTCTTGTGAGATTTTGAGCCTATTGATGAATGGATTGAACATTTGTACCATTCTTTTCTTTCTTGTGTGATTTTACTCATGGAATTGTTACTCTAGAACTTGCTTTGATTCTTTTTTAGGCTACTTTTTCACATGCATGCATAAACATAATTGAGGCATTTTTCTTGAAATAGCTACTTTAACCAAATAGCCAACCTTGCATATTTTCCTTTGCTTAACCCCTTTGAGCTTATTTGACCATTCCTTATTTCTAGCTCATTATGTGCCTTAAACGAAAAACTATGTTCTTACCCGACCTTAGGGAATAAGAGAACATTAGCATTGTCATTGGATGAGTTCTTGAACAAGTGCGTGGGTGTGTGTGCAAAATGGTTGGTGAAAAATGAAAGAGTGGTTAATTAAAAAAAATGTGTAAAGAATGCCAACAAGGCAGAAAGGGAAGGGAAAAGAATATGTAAATAGAATTTGTATTAGGTAGAGTTGGGATGAACTTTCATGCTTGTTAATTGAACTTAGCTCTCACGTTATTTTATTCTCTTTGATTTTTAACTTGTCTAATCCATATTACCACCCTCATTTACCTTGATCCCATTGCAACCTTGAATAAAGTCCACATGATTTGTGTGTGCATGTGTTCTGAGTAGTGGAGAAGTAGAACATAAGCAAGCTTATGGTAGTGCAATTTTTCATGGGTTGAATTGAGTAAAATACCTATATTTATTGAGAGTGAATCTTATGAGGATTTATCATTTTTGATTCATTCTTTTCAACTGAAGTTTCCTTACTTGTTAGTTTGAGATGTGAAGAAATGTTACCTCATTAATGTTTTGATCCCTTGAATTTCTAGTTGCTCTTCTTGATTCATTGAGTTTTTTAGAATATTTAGCTTTTGAAACTCTGTCGTTTTTCTTTGTTCCCTAGTTTTAGTCTTATGTGTTTTGCCTGAGAATGCAAAAGTTAAGTGTGGAAAAATTTGATAACAATATTTTTTATTCATTTTCTAATCCTCTCACTGGGCTTCTTAAGGTTCAATTAGACTTAATTAAGTTAGTTTTGTCACATTTTATGATATTGAGCTTAATTGGATCATTGAAGAAATTATTGCTTGAATTGACCTTAATTTGTTTAATTGCATCTTTCAGTAAACTAATTATAATTTGAGTTACAAATAGCTGATTGATGTGATTCTCATCTTGTTGGAAAGCTAAGACAATTCTCTACAACTTTGATGAAGAACTCAAGAGCCAGATCACACGTTTGGATAATTTAAACTAGAGTTGAAGCAAGATCTAGAGTTCTGAACCTGACAACTTGACCTGTGAGCACTCATCAGACAATATCTTGAGCTATAGGAGAGGTTTTGGACTAAAACAGTGCCATTTGTAAGTTAAGACCCAAATCTACAACTTTCATGAAGAACACAAGAGTCAGATCGAATGTCTTGGAAGTTATATTGGGCTTGGAAGTCAGAACAGAGGAGCTGTAGCTGGGCTTGAATAGTGTACAGTGATTGGGCCATATCTTTGGCTATAGGTGGTTGTAAGAGCTGAAATTTTACCAGAAGATAGTTAAGACCTTTATCTACAACTTTCATGAAAACCTTTTGGCCCAATTCTAACGGAATCTATAAGATAAGCACCAAATCATTTGGTGCTAGTGGGGAGACAAGGATCAAAGTAATATTCTACTCACTTATCATCATCAAACAACTCCTTTGGCATTCTCTCATCATCATCAAACAACTCCATTGTCATTTTTGTACTCATTAAGCTCTATAAAAGGGAGTATTGACTGATCCTTTTGATGATCTTTGGTTAGAGATCAAAATTATGCTATTGTGCTATTTGTTTCTTTTGTTGTAGTTTTCTTTGTTCTAAATTGAAGTTATGTTCATCTTTTTCTTCTTATCTCTTTCTTTTTTCTTGTTCACGAGTAACAAATTTTCATTTTGCTTGGGTGAAAGGGTGAAACTTTTGGTAATAAATTATGGTTTGATTAATTTCTTTCTAGTGCTTAAATGATGTATTATCAAGTGGTCATTATATGTGTTGTATTTTGTTTTCAATCAATTTAGAAACCCTTTTTATAAAGTGGAGATCTTGATTCATTGTAGACAAGAGGTTGGCACAATGGATTCTTGAGCCCATTTATAAGTATTGGTGTTAGTGGATAATTAAAGGAACCATAATATAATTACATATATAATCTTAAATGAACTTTGAATGTTATATTTTTTCGATTAGAACCTGATAATCAGATATTTGATTCATTAATAAACCCTCATGTTTAGTCAATTGCACTCTCCATATTCTTAATTGATTGAGTTTGATCATGATTTGAGTTTGGGCTTAATTTGTGCCTAATTGAATTTTTTCAGCATTATTGGGCTTTGACACTGTTTCTGTATTTTGGCCATAACTTGAGTTCTTGATATCTGATAATCATAAATTTTACATTGTAGGAAAGCTAAGAGAAAGCTCTACAACTTTGATGAAGAGCTTGAAGTCTCATTCAGATGTCTAGTGGGCCTAATTTTGTATGGAAGTCAGAATTCGAGTTTAGAGACCCTTTGATGTTGTTTTGGTCATAACTTGAGTTATAGACCTCCAAATTGCATGGGGTTTGGCCCCAAATATTCATAACTGACCTAACTTTGTAATTAATGCGTTTTTAATTATGTAAAGCCAAACAAAGAGGTAGTTTAGCAGTTGGAAAGTCAAAAATTGAGGTACCTCCCATTTGATAATTTTCTTTCTTCTCTCTAGAACTCTCTTCCTCCTCCTTTTATCTAATTCCTTCTTTTATTTTTCTGAGTTCTCTCCTTCTCATGGAGGGGTAGAGCTTTTAGATCAATCCAAGAGATTGAACATGCTTGGTTGTTAATCTTGAGATTTCGTTTTTAATGTTTAAGTTCATCTATTAATGAAGTTTATCTTCTTCTTCTCTTTGTTAATTCTAGTTGGTTAATTAGAATTTTCATATGTTAATTGCTAATTACCATATGCAAAGAGATGAACTCAGAAATCAAACAAGGCATTGAAGGTGTTTGATGAAATGTTTAACTTGGTTGGATCTTGGATTTTAAGTTGATTTTGGTTTTGATGAGTGCTTAACTTGTCTAATCTTAATTAATTGAAATCTAGAAGCATTTCTAGTAGAAGATCCATTATCATTGAGAGGCTTCTTTGATGTGGTCTAAGACCAAGGACTTGATTAATAAATGAATGAACCTTTAGTAATCAAGGATGGATTAAAATCAAGTTTGGACAATTTTCTTGGATTGGTTACTTTCTTAATCTTGAACAAAATATCAATTCCATAATTCAGAACATGCAAACTCAAATTGGGCAGCTGGCAACGACTGTTAATGAACTGAAAAGTTAAGGATTAAGCCAATTACCTTAACAAACAGTCAATAACCCAAGAGGTAATATAAGTGTCATTACCTTGAGAAGTGGAAGAGAAGTTGATGGTCCTATGCAACCTGAGGTGCAAACCGAGATGCAAAATAAGCAATAATAAGTTCAGCATCCAGTTTCACAACATGAGTAGCAGCACCATGAGCAGAAAATAAGTGGCTCAGACAAAAAATCTGTGTCATAAAAGAATCGTGCAGAAAAATCAGATTTGGCCATTCTACTACCCTTCCCAAATAGAGTCACACAGTCTAAGCAAGTAGTGCAATCTGACATGGAAAGAGAAGTCTTGGAGACATTGAGGAAAGTGGAAATCAATATCCCCCTCCTAGATGCAATCAAGCTGATTCCAAAGTATGCCAAATTTCTCAAGGAGTTGTGCACACACAAGAGAAGACTAAAGGGTACAGAGAAGATTAGTATGGGCAGAAATGTGTCTGCAATGATTCAGCCAAGTATGCCACAGAAATGCAAGGATCCTAGAACATTCACTATTCCCTGCATCATAGGCAGCCAACACTTCACTCATGCAATGTTGGATTTGGGAGCCTCCATTAATGTCATGCCCAAATCAGTTTTTGAATCCCTGTACATTGGAGAGTTGAAGCCCACCGAAATTATCATTCAGCTAGCAAATCAGAGCACAACTCATCCGGTAGGAGTGCTTGAGGAAGTTTTGGTAAGGGTAAATGAGCTAATCTTTCCAATAGATTTTTATATTCTGAATATGGAAGATGAATTTGCATCTAGCCAACCACCATTAATTTTAGGTAGACCTTTCTTGAAAACTGCTAAGACTAAGATTGATGTGCATGCTGGTACCCTTTCCGTGGAATTTGGTGATAACATTGTTCAATTCAATATCTTTGATGCCATGAAACATCCATTAGAAGAGCTTTCTGTCTTTCATTTAGATGTCCTTGATATGTTAGTTAATAATATGTATTTTGACATGCTTGCTGATTTTCCTGGGATTGTGGGATTTCTAGATGGTTCTGTTGTTTCTGCTAAATATGTATGTGCTATTTCTCAAATGTGCAATTCTGTTGTTGATAATTCTATTGTTGATAATTTTGCTATTGATAATTATGTTGTTGTTAATTCTACTATTGATAATTCTGTTGCTTGTGATTCTGGTGTATATGATTTTGTTGTTTATAATTCTGTTGTACATGATTTTGCTGTTCATAATTCTGTTGTTCATAATTTCGCTGATTTTCATAAATCTGAATTTTCTGCTTCTGATCTTGTTAAATCTGTTAAATATGTTTCTGCTATTTCTGCATGTGCTTTTACTGTCCATTCTAATCCATATACTGATCTTGCTATTTTTGATTCTGTTTATGATAAATTATCTGTTGCTGCTATTGTTGTCCCTGATTCTGTTTTCTCTGGGTGTTCTAAATTTGGTAATTCTGGTTGTTCTAGAAATAATAACTCTACATGTTCTACATTACCTGCCCCTATAAGATATGATCCTGATGTTTGGAAAGTTTCTGCAACCAGTTTGATACCTTCAATCCATAAACCACCCACCCTTGACCTTAAGCTTAAGCCTTTGCTTGAGCATCTGAAGTATGCATATTTGGGGGATGATGAGCAGCTTCCGGTGATTATAGCCAAGAACCTCCTTGCTGAACATGAGGCGAGATTGCTGCAAGTTTTGAGAGAAAATAAGAGGGTCATTGGATGGACACTGGCAGATATTCCTGGTATTAGCCCTTTCACCTGCATGCACAGAATTTTCCTTGAGGATGGAGCTAAATCTGTGCACCAACCCCAGAGGAGATTGAACCTTCTGATTCTGGATATGGTAAAGAAAGAGGTTACCAAGGTACTACAAGCTGGTATTACTTACCCTATCTCTGACAACACTTGGGTGAGTCCTATGCAAGTCGTCCCCAAGAAGTCTGGAGTGACAGTTATGGCCAACCAGAAGAATTAGTTAATCCTTACCAGAGTGCAGAACAGTTGGCAAGTTTGCATTGATTATAGGCAACTCAACCAGGCCACTTGAAAAGACCACTACCTTTTGCCCTTCATTGATCAGATGCTGGATTGTTTGGATGAGAAATCCCATTATTGCTTCTTGGATGGATATACTGGATACTTTCAGATTCACATTGCACTTGAGGACCAGGAGAAAACCACATTCACCTACCCCTTCGGCACCTTTGCTTACAGGCAGATGCCTTTCGGCCTCTGCAATGCCCCTGGTACCTTCCAACGGTGCTGGTAAGTATTTTCTCTGACTTTCTAGAGGAGTGCATAGAGGTATTTATGGATGATTTCACTGTCTATGGTTCTTCTTTTGATTCTTGTTTGGATAGTTTGTCTAAAGTACTGCATCAATGCATTAAAACTAACCTTGTCCTGAATTTTGTGAAATGTCACTTCATGGTAGAACACGGTATAGTTTTGGTTCATGTAGTGTCTAGTGAGAGTATTGTTGTTGACCTCGTAAAAATAGATGTGATTACCTATTTATCTTACCCCACTTATGTGCTGGAAGTTCGTTCTTTTCTTAGACATGCAGGTTTCTACAAGCTCTTTATCAGAGATTTCAGTCAAATAGCCCTTCTGCTATCCGACCAATTGCAGAAAGGTGTGGAGTTCTTGTTTAACCAGAAATACATGCAGGCCTTTGATCATTTGAAGCGAGCTTTAACCAGTACCCCTGTCATTTAGCCATTTGATTAGACACTCTTATTCGAGCTTATGTGTGATGCATCTAACTATGGTGTGGGAGCAGTCTTGGCACAGAGAGTGGGCAGAGCTTCCCATGTGATCTACTGTGCTTCACGCACTCTGGATGCTGCTGAAGCAAACTACATAACCACAGAAAAAGAACTTTTAGTAATTGTGTTTGCATTGGACAAGTTTCAATCTTATTTACTTGGCTCCAAGGTTATGGTATTTTCTGATCATTCAGCTCTGAATTTTCTTCTGAAGAAGCCTGAGGCTAAGCCACGATTGATTAGGTGGATGTTGCTTCTCTAGGAATTTGATGTAGAAATTCGAGATAAGAGTGGAGCAAAGAGCCTAGTGGCTGATCACTTGAGCAGAATTGAAAGAGCCTTGATCCCCTTCCCATTGATGATTCATTTCCTGATGAGCAGCTTTTACAGCTACAAGGTAAGATCATTTCTCCTTAGTTTGCGGATATGGTCAATTTCCTGGTTACTAGTGTTTTCCCTGCATGTTTTACTAGGGCTCAGATTGATAACTTGACGAGTGAGTCTAAGTATTATGTGTGGGATGATCCTTATCTTTAGAGATTTTGTAGTGACCAGTTAATTAGGAGATGCATCCCTGATCATGAGTGTGATTCTGTTCTTAGTTTTTGTCATACATTTGCATATAGTGGCCATTTTGGACCTACTCGTACAGCTAGAAAAGTTTTGGACTCTGATTTATATTGGTCTACCTTATTCCATGATGCATATATATTTTGTAAGTCTTGTGAACAGTGCTAGAGAACATGTAATATTTCTCATAGGAATGAGATGCCCTAACGGTCTTTACTATTTTATGAGATTTTTGATGTTTGGGGTATTGATTTTATAGGACCATTTCCTGTTTCTTTTGGCTTTGTTTACATTTTGCTAGCTGTTGATTATGTCTCCAAGTGGGTGGAGGCGAGAGCCACTCGGACTGATGACTCCAAGGTTGTTGCCGATTTTGTTAGATCACATATTTTCTGCAGATTTGAAGTCCCGAGGGCTATCATTAGTGATCAGGGTTCACATTTTTGCAATCGGAGCATGGAGGCTTTGATGAAAAAGTATGGGGTCTTACATAGGGTTTCTACACCTTACCACCCCCAGACCAATGGACAAGCCGAGGTTTCCAATAGTGAGATCAAGCAGATACTCTAGAAGACAATTCAACCTAACAGAAAGGACTAGAGCAAGAGGCTTGAGGATGCTTTATGGGCTTATCGGACTACTTATAAGACACCGATTGGGATGTTTCCGTATCTGATTGTTTTTGGCAAAGCATGCCATCTACCGGTGGAAATTTAGCATCGCGCATTCTAGGCGGTGAAGAGGTGCAACTTGGACCTAGATCAAGCAAGCAAGGAGAGGAAGCTATAGCTGCAGCAATTGGAGGAGATTGGCTTGGAGGCTTATGAAAGTTCCAAACTCTATAAAGAGAAGACTAAAGCCTTCCATGATAAGATGATTCTAAGGAAAAGATTTGAGATTGGCCAAAAAGTTCTCCTCTACAACTCCCACCTCAAGCTCATGCCCGGGAAGCTCCGATCTAGATGGTTAGGTCCATTTGTTGTCACTAACATTTTTCCTTCTGGTGCTGTACAGATTACAAATGAGGCCACTACCAAAGCTTTCACAGTCAACGACCACTGCCTCAAGCCATTTTTTGCTTGTCTCATATTTGTTGATGCTATTGCTGGTTTGCTACTGATTTTTGAGCTTTACATTAAGGGCAATGCAAATTTTAAGTGTGGGGGAGAGATTAGCATGTTGTCTGCTATTTTTTTGTTTGTTTTTGTTTTGCTACATTTTTGCTATTTTTAATTTTTGTTTTCTGTAAATAAATAAACAAATTAATTTTGATGATGTTCTGAGATTTGTGATGTTTATGAGTTTAAAGCAATTGAAATTCAAGGTCATTGCATGATTGAATAAATTTTCTTCCTTCTTGAAGCTGATTTGCTTGGTAATAGATGTTTGAATTAGTGGATTGAGTTCGATAGATACATACCTTGTGAGATTTTGAGCCTATTGATGGATGGATTTAACATTGCACCATTCCCTTCTTTCTTGTGTGATTTTCACTCATGTTAATATTCACTCTAGAACTTGCTTTGATTCTTTTTTAGGCTAAATTTCACTTGCATGCATGGATATGATTAAGGCATCCTTTGTTGATTAGCTACTTTGGCCAAATAGCCAACCTTGCATCTTTTCCCTTTGATTAACTCCATTGAGCCTATTTGTCTATTCTTTGTCTTAGCTCATTTTATGCCTTTGTGAAAAATCATGATTTTACCTTACTTTAGGGAATGAGAGAGCATTGGTTCATTTTCATTTGAGGAGCTCTTTTGCTTGTGGGCAATTAATAGTTCAAGTACGGGGGTTGTGCAAATTGATGTATAATATACAAGGTGATTGAAAAAAAATGAAAATAAAAAAATGAAAAAAATGAAATGAAAAATAAAGAGAAAAAAGAATGAATGCAAGAAAGGTTGTGAAAGCAAAAGGAAAGGAATATGTAAGAGAATATGCATTACATGAACTTTGGGGGGGCAAAAATTTCATGCTTATTACTTTTCATTTGAGTTTTTCCCCATTGCTCTTTTATTCTCTTGGGTGCTTAACTTATCATATCCATATTGTTTCCTTCCCTTACCTTGGCCCCATTACAACTTTGAATAAAGTCCTCTTGATTTTTGTGTGCAAGTGTTTGGTAGTGGAGAAGTAGAAGATAAGCAAGCTTATAGTAGTGCAATTTTCATGGGTTGAATTGAGTGAAATACTTACCTTGTAAACACTTGAGGGTTGAGAGTGTATCTTGTGAGGATCTATCATTCTTGATTCATGTATTTCAATTTGAAGCTGCCTTACTTGATGGTTTAAGTTATGAAGAAATGTTAACTTATAAATGTTTTGATCCCTTGAACCTTTGGTTGTTCTTCTAGCTTGTAAACTTTTGCATTCTTAAATGTCATTGGAATTGGAGTTCTTTTTGTTGATCTTTTTTGCCCTTGTTTTGGCCTTTTGTGTTTTACCCAAGAGTGCAAAAAGCTAAGTGTGGTGGAATTTGATAATCACATATTTGATTCATTAATAAACTCTCATGTTTAGTCAATTGCACGCTCCATATTCTTAATTGATTGAGTTTGGTCATGATTTGTGAGTTTGGGCTCAATTTGGGCCTAATTGAATTTTTTCAGCATTATTGGGCTTTGACACTGTTTCTGTATTTTGGCCATAACTTGAGTTCTTGATATCTGATAATCATTAATTTTACCTTGTAGGAAATCTAAAAGGAAACTCTACAACTTTGATGAAGAGTTTGAAGTCTCATTCAGATGTCTAGTGGGCCTAATTTTACATGGAAGTCAGAATATGAGTTTAGAGGCCCTTTAATATTGTTTTGGTCATAACTTGAGTTATAGACCTCCAAATTACATGGGATTTGGCCCCAAATGTTCATAACTAATGTGTTTTTAATTATAGAAAGCCAAAATATGGGATAGTTTAGGGGGTGGCAAGTCAGAAACCAAGGCACCTCCCATTTGACAATTTTCTTTCTTCTCTCTAAAACTCTCTTCCTCCTTCTTCTCTCTAATTTTCGTTATCTTCTAACTTTTTTTATTTTTCTGAGTTCTCCCCTTCTCAGGGAAGGTTAGAGCCTTTAGATCAATCCAAGAGATTGAACATGCTTGGTTGTTAATCTTGAGATTTCGTTTTTAACGTTTAAGTTCATCTATTAATTAAGTTTATCTTCTTCTTTTTCTCTTTGTTAATTTTGGTTAGTTAATTAGAATTTTCATATGTTAATTGCTTAATGACCATGTGTAAAGAGATGAACTTAGAAATTAAATGAGGCATTGAAGGTGTTTGATGAAATGTTTAATTTGGTTGGATCTTGAATTTTAAGTTGATTTCGGTTTTGATGAGTGCTTAACATGCCTAATCTTAATTAATTGAAATCTAGAAGCATTTCTAGTAGAAGATCCATGATCATTGAGACGCTTCTGGATGTGGTCTAAGACCAAGGACTTGATTAATAAGTGAAGGGACCTTTAGTAATCAAGGATGGATTAAAATCAAGTTTGGATAATTTTCTTGGATTGGTTGTTTTCTTAATCTTGATTAATTTGAATTCTGTTTGTTTGTTAATTCTGTTTGTTATTTCTACTTTTTAATCTCGCCTAATCCCCCCCATTTTAACTTGACTTGATCAAATTGTGTTTTATAATCCTTAAGAGACGATCCGATGTTACTTCCAATGCTACAAGTCGTAGGCGTAACTTGGTTGTAATTTTAGTGAGTTCGGCGCTCGTTAGAACCTCTATTATGTGTGGATTTCAATTGAGTTATAAAAAGAAATAATATTGTCTTTAATTTATTACCAAGAGTGGATCTCCTAACCTAAGCATAGTTTTTTTTTTTCATTTGTAAACAACTTTTATCACCTTTATTGTTGTGACAATTTTTTTTCTTACTTCAAAGAATTTTTCTTCATCAATTCCCTGTGTATTGACCTCGGACTCCCGTGAATTTATTACTTGAAACAACCTGTACTTGGGTTAGTAACTTTTAATTCACATCAAACACCAAGGTAGGTAAAAGGAAGGGAGGTGTAACCCTCATCGAACCTCGTCTCCACGCCAAAGAAGGAGGATGCAAAGTCCTAGGAAAAGATCCTAGAGTCCACCTCGTCGTGATACAAATGACCGGTAGGATGGGAACAGGGACGCTCCACCCAACGGCAACGATGACCAACACCCTTCGGCAACAGAACCATCTATGCTATCACTGGTGGATTCGCTAGTGGTGGTTCCTCCAATGGCGCCCAAAAGAAAGCCCTAAATATGGTAATGTTGAGTGTCTCCCACTTTGGGCCTAAATCAAAGACCAGAGAGAGGCCCCCTACCTTTTCAAATGAGGACTGTAGCGGAATAATCCCAGACCACGGTGACCCACTAATCATCTCGGGAATAATTTTCAATGCTGAAGTCTGACGTATCTTTATGGACCAAGGGAGTTCGGCTAATATCATGTTCATAGATCTCTATGAAAAACTAGAACTTCCACGATCAGAGCTAACTCCCTACGATGGAAAGCTTATAGGATTCATTAGTGAGAAGGTCATGCTAGTAGGATGCTGTGAAACCCACCTGACCCTGGGGACTCTTGAATTCTTTAGGACAATCAAGGTGAGGTTTTTGTTCGTGAACTGTCCCTCAACTTACAACATCATTCTGGGCCGCTTTGCCTTGAATGCACTTAGTGCTGTAGTATCCATAACCCATCTGGTCATGAAGTTTCCCAGCAAATGTGATGACATGGTCACAGTAAAAAGCGACTAAATTGCAGCCCGAAAATGCTATAACGAGAGCCTTATGATTTGCAGGGCCCCTAAGAAAGCAAAAGCAGGAACATCTAGCCCGATTCTAGATCAGGTTAACATCTTCATGACTAAGTTCGATGTTCGAGAAGAGATCCGGGGTACCAGACCCTAGTCAAAAGGTGAACTGCAACCCATCCAACTATTGGTGTATGCCCTAGAGGCCAATACATTTTGTTTGTATTTACATACATTGTATTATGCTATTTTTAATATACGAGGCATTTCATTTATTGTGTTCTTTTTTATAAACATAATAAAGTCCTTAGAATAGTAAGTTTGATGCAGTATGACATCAAGTGGATGACTTGATCGTGAGATCCTATTGGATAAAATACTATTCTTAAATGTCCCTAGTAAAGTATTATTGTTAATTAGGACAACAATAATGCATTGAGACTAGTATATGCCTAGACTGATGACCACATCTCACGGGTCATGGATATGAGATATCAAGTCTTCACATGGGTACATATTAGAGTAATAATGTACTTGACAGATCCGCCATGAGAATGCTACATAGATCGTTACGTGAGTGTCATAAGCGATTCTTAATCTCATAGTGACAATAGTGTATGTGGTCCTTTGACCTAAAATCACTACTATTCTTACATGAGAAGTTGTGTGTTTTAATGCCGTCAAATGTCATATGTAACAAGGTGATTATAGAGTCGGTTATTGGACATACCGCGAATCATACGGAGAGATGTGAGTGATCTAGATGAGATTTGTCCCTCCTACATAACAAGAGCGATATCTTTGAAGCCCCCTGATTGAGTGAGATTGTGAAATGCATGACCATGCTCAAATGAGTCGATATGAGATATCGATCTCATTTGTTGTTATTAAGTCTACTCAGACATCAAGAAATAATGGATTGAACTATACAAGGGTGACATATTCCATGCCTTGTGTTTAATCTAGATATAGGGATAAAAGGACTAAACTACATGTAAACATTGGTCATGGGAAGGTTATGTCAAATCACTGACATTCGCATTACTTGGGTGACAACGATATGTTGCTAGATACCGCTCACTGCTTGTAATATTAAAAGGGGATTTTAATATTACTGTCAATGTTATGAGAACCTGCAAGGTTGCACACATAGAATAAACTAAATTGGAGTAATTAGGATCCAAGTTGGACTTGGGTTCAATTGTGGGCCAAACTTATAACAAATGAGTCAATGTTGCACAGCTTACCTTGCTACTACTCTCACTCACTTAAGGTAGTCAGCTATTTTAAATAACACACTGCTAAGGGGTTGTTAAGGCATGCATCAGAAACTCGGCTGCACTTAACATAAACACTGAGTGAGAGAGTGATAGGTTTCTTCTCTTCTCTTCGCAACTAGCACTATGTGAAATAGGCATAACTACTTTTTTCAGACATTGGTCGTTCGTGAGTCTGTTTGTGTGGATACTGTAGAGACATCATCGTTGTTACGGTGTTAGTGATTCACACCACTTGTTTTGATCATGCTTCAAGAGGTAAACATTTTTAAAAACTCGGATTATGGCTTTTTCGCATGGATCCTTGGTGGAAATTCTTTTTCCGTTGCGTAATGTATCTGCAATTCTTAACAGCAACTTGGTACCAAGCCAGATCAGGTCACCAAGATTAGAATAAACCTAGAAGATGAAGAGAGACATCAGCTAATTAAGCTCTTACTAAAAAACAAAGACTTCTTTACTTGGACATCTCAGACATGCCAGGGCTTGATCTCGCCTTCATCTGTCATCACCTGTCTACCAACGAGGATGCAAGGCCAGTCTCCCAAAGAAAAAAAGGAAAGCTGGCCCAGAAAAGAAGCAAATTATTAATGAACAGGTGAAGGACTTGCTCAGTGTCGGTTTCATCAGGGATGGCTATCCAACATGATCTTGGTAAAAAAATCAAATGGGGAATGGAGGATATGTATGGACTACACAGACTTAAACAAAGCTTACCCAAAAGATCCATACTCACTTCCCAATGTGGATAAGCTGGTGGACAGCTCCTCAAGTTTTCGTCTGCTATCGTTTATGGATGCATATTCCGAGTACAACCAAATTCTAATGTACCCCAGAGACGAAGACAAAACTGCCTTCATCACTGATAAGGCGAGCTATTGCTATAGGGTTATGCCCTTCGACTTGAAAAATACAGGATCTACTTATCAAAGAATGATAAACAGGGTCTTTGAAAACCAAGTGGGGAAGATGCTAGAGGTCTACATCGACGATATGATAGTAAATATCCCACGAAATGGATCACATATCACGGACCTTGAAGAAGTGTTTACATAACTCTGGAAGTACAATATGAGACTCAACCCAGAAAAGTGCGTTTTCGGAGTCTAGGCTGGCAAGTTCTTTGGTTTCATATGGACCCACCACGGAATTGAGGCTAATCCATATAAATTTCAACTGGTGCTCAACATGTAAAGCCATCATAATGTTAAAGAAGTACAATAACTAACTGATCGGATTATAGCCCTAACACAATTTTTGGCAAAAGCTGCTCATAAATCTCTCCCTCTATTCAAACTACTTAAGAAAGGGAAGGATTTTGAGTGGAATCAAGAATATGAAGATGCTTTTTCCTATATGAAGAGCCTTTTGTCCTCTCCCCCTATACTGACAAGACCAGAATCCGAAGAAACGTTGTACTTATATCTCTCAAGTCATGAAGAGGCTGTAAGCCCAATGCTAATCTAGGAGACGAAAAAGAGACAAAAGCTAGTCTACTTTGTGAGCAAAGTCTTGCAAGGCCCAAAGCTCCGTTATCAGGAGATTGAAAAGGTTGCCTTTGCACTTATCATCACAACCAAAAGACTTAGGTAGTACTTCTAATGACACCCTATGGTAGTAAGGATGTACCAACTCATACGCTAGGTGCTGCACAAGCTAGACTTAGTAAGAAGAATGATTGCATAGTCCATCAAGTTTTTTGAGTTTGGAATTGCATATGAACCTCGACTAATAATAAAAGCTCAGGCACTCTCTAACTTCTTGGATGAAGTCACATCAGACCCCAACAATCTCATAGGAATTTCTTGGACCATATTTATTGATGGATCCTCGAATCCCAAGGGAAGTGATGTCAGGATAATCTTGGAAAATATTGAAAGAGTAACTTTGGAAAACTCCCTGAGGTTTGAGTTCCCAACTTCAAATAATCAGGCAGAGTATGAGGCATGTATTGTCATACTGGTAATGGCCAAAGATATGGGAACCACTAGCCACACTTTGCAGTGACTCCTAACTTGTGACCCTCCAGATCCGAGATGAATATCAAGCTAAAGAGCCCCTCCTCTAGAGATATTTGGCCAAGGTACAAGAGCTCCTCAAAAGCTTCTAAGAAGCTAAGATAGAGCATATACCCAGGGAGCAGAGCTCCAGAGCTGACCTCCTATCTAAGCTTGCCAGTATTAAAAGTTCGAGCGACAACCGTTTTATGATCCAAGAGACCCTCTGTCAACCCTCCATCACAAATCACGTAGTTTTCCAAGTAGAAGGGGAAAAACGTACTTGGATCACCCTTGTCTTGGAGTATTTGCAATCTGGAACCACATCTTCTAATCCAAAGAAATCCTCCAAGCTAGTCAAGACAGCAATCAGGTATGCCATCTATGATGAGCAGTTATACCAACATGGATTTTCCCCACCCTTCCTCAAATGCCTCACACCAAAGGAAGAAGAATATATGCTAGCTGAGGTCCATGAAGGGAGTTGTGAATATTATTTAGGAGGCAAAGTCCTAACTTTAAAGGCACTCAGGGTGAGATATTATTGGCCAAAAATAGAAGTAGATTCCAAGCACATGTCCAGGTCTATCATAAATGTCAGCACCACTCTGACCATTATCAGGCTCCCTTGGAAGAACTATCCACGATGTCGGTAACCCAATCATTCTATAGATGAGGTATGGATATTCTAAGTCTGTTCCCCTAAGCACCCGGACAGCTGAAGGTTTTGGTGATAGCCATGGACAACTTTACTAAATGGATTGAGGCAGAACCCTTGGTCACTATCACTTTTTCCCGAATCCAAAAGTTCACCTAGCGGTATATTATCACCAGGTTCAGAATCCCAGAATCCATCGAGAATGGGACACAATTCAAGGATAAAGGATTCAAAGAGCTTCTCATTGACCTAAAAATCAAACATCATTGTAGCGCTGTTGAGCATCCCAAGACAAATAAACAAACTAAAGCTGCCAACAGGGTTATTTTTCTAAAGAATCAAAAGAAGGTTGGATGAAGCTAAGGGAAACTAGGACGAACAATTGGACCATATCCTCTGGGCTTACCGTACTATGCCTCACTCTACAATAGGAGAAACACCTTTTAAACTCACCTATAGGTCCAAAGTTATGATTCTGGTGGAAATATGGAAACTAAGCTGGCATCTCCTACAGTTCCCACTAGACCACAACCCCAAATCGATCAGGGAAGACCTAGATCTTCTGGAAGAAAGAAGGTGCATTACTCATATACACGACACAACCATAAAATAGAGTATGACGGGCTGATACAATTTGAAAGTTGTTACCAAGTGGCCTCAATACTCAAGAGGAGGGTGAATTGAGTAAATAAAAACTTTTCGCAAATTTTTCAAAAAACTCTTGATTACCAATTTTTGTTGAAACTATTAATTGATAGAAATGAATGAATGGATAAGATAGAAAGATATTGCTAACTAATGAACTAACCAAAAGAGAAATAATCAAGCAAGGAAATACACCAATACTCAAATATAAAGAGAAGAGTTTAGAGAATCAAACACAATGGTTTATCCTGGTTTGACCACCAATCCACCTGTGACCTACGTCCAGTCCTCAAGCAATCACTCGAGATTTTCCACTATATCTTCAAGCTTCAATAGGTGCTTGACAACCTTTACAAACTTGAGCACTCAACACCTTGGGATACGTCACCTTTGTACTTGAGCCTCTTCAAACAAAGGGATTCCTCACCCTTTGCAATTTGGAGGGATACCTCACCCTCTTTCACAAAGCAATCAAGATTGATAGAATAAAACCATCACAAGAGCAATTGATACAAATTGAAGCTCTAGAATGCTCAATAATAATATCTCAAGGGTTTATAGAAAAATAGAGCAAGCTTTGATTTCTTGGATTGATTCTCATATAAATGTGTTATATTGATGTTTCAAGTTCAAGGTCAGCCTTTAATGAAGCCCCAACTTCAGTATTTATAAGAAATTTGATCCATGGAGCCATTGGGTGTATTAAAGTCAAGCATTTAATGCTCCTAATATAGTTATTAGGTGTTGTTAGGCCACTAGTAATCGATTATATAGATGTTTGAACGTGTTCTTGGCTTTCTGGGCAGGATGTAATCAATTACCAGCCTTGTGTAATTTATTACATGGCCTCTGCCAGACTTGTAATCGATTACCACCTCAGTGTAATCGATTACAAGGCTTCTGCCTTGCTTGTAATCGATTACATAATCAATATAATTGATTACTAGCTCTCTGTTTAGCTTGTAATCGATTACAACACGTGTAATTGATTACCTTGCCATTTGAACACATTTTTCAAGCTTAATTGAGGATCCATGCCATTTCAAACTTTAAGAAACTTGGATTGAATAATATTGTTATATGTTTATCATGATCCAAGATTAAAATGAACATCTTCTTTAAATTGTGATCTTTGAAAAACATGTTGATTAAAAAAACAACTTTGAAAATCATTTGAGATATCTTGAGAGCATTTAACATTGATGTTCTAAGGCCTATGTCTAAATAAACCTCTTGAAATCTTTCTTTGATCTTGATCTTTTCTTGTGCACTTGATCTTCATCTTTGGCTTTGTTATCATTAAAAACCATTTGACATGCTTCAAGACATAAGCATTCACATTTTCCCTCTTTTTGATGATGACAAAATAAACATTGAAAAGAAAATAAGCATTTGCATATATGTATGTATGTATGTATGTATATATATATATATATATATATATATATATATATATATATATATATATATATATATATATATATATATATATATATATATATATATCAAAGATTTAAGTGCAACTCTCCCTCGTAATGTATGCACAAGATAGGGTTAGTAATATGTTCATGTAAAAGCTTAAATCAAGCTCCCTCGTACTTATGCAATCACTAATCTCTCCCTCATTGGCATTATAAAAAACACATAAGCATTCAGGCAAAAGAGAATTCGACAACATTTTAGTTGTATTTCATGACTTCCCAAAGATTTAAGTAGCAACAAACAATCAGTACAACCCAATCAAGAGTTACAAACAAAGTACAATCAGTCCAACAATATAACTAATCAAAGCAAAAAAGGAATATATTCAATAAGCATATATGAAACATCAAAAGTATTAACTGATTTTATAAATGTAAAAATAGATCCAATGTTATATACAAAATATTAATAACGAAACAAGGAAACATCATGGTAATGATCCATGGTCACTAGCAGTCGCCTCGCTATCACTATCCTCGTCCGCAACGACGTCTCCAAGGTCAACATCATCATTACAGAGTTCAAGATCGTCCTCGGAACCAAGGAGTTCCTCATCATTAGCAAGAACTCCAACTGGAATGCTAGAGGGATCAACGAAGGATTAAGGAGCAGGAGGGGCGACTGAGGTGGTAGGTGCAGTAGCTGCTCTCTATGAAGTGTATCATGGGCCCTCTAGGAAAGAGCGAATGGATGCAAGCTCCTAATCTGTGTAGTCCATTCTCATCTCAAGGTGATCCACCTTCTGCTCAATGCAATCCATCCGGGTTTCCACCGTAGTTGCCAAGTTTCGCATTTCTTGACGCAGGAGATCCAATGTGGCTGGAGCTGGAGTAGGCTGCTGGTCTTCTTCTTCATCATCACTCTCCGGATCGTGAGGGATATCCCATAGCTGCCATGGGTGAGTACCATCTACCATCTACCTGACTCTGCTGAAGCTTCTTTAAAGTGTGCAGGCCAATAGATTGTTGACCTTTGGAGCTTGTATCCTTGGATTCCTTAGATAAGGAGATGCGACAATGTTCCAAGATAGTTGTCATAAGCATGACGTATGAGAGAGTAGAGTTCTTCTTTTTCTTCACATCCAACACATGCTGAATGATGTAATTAGCCCAATTGATTGGCCTATTTGTGGTCATTGCCCATAAGATAACCACATCATCTTTTAGGACCTGGGAGTAATTACTTCCCCCGGGAATCAAACCCCTAATAACCAGATAATGCAATACTCTGTTCTCTATTGTCAAGCCTGTAGCCATCACCCTTTTTTCTGTTTCTTAGGATTTCATATCCTGACCTTAGCAAGGAGGTCAAAGCACTCTTGCACTCAAACTCAATGCCCTAATCATTCTTATTTCCATAAAAGCTTGCCCTATTATAGGTGAGCTTGGTTAACCTACACCATTCCTCCCCGGTGATCCTAATTTGAGTTTTCTTGACCTCAGAAATAAGGCAGTTATTTTCATACTTCAGATTGGCATAGAAAACTCTAACTAAATTAGGATATATTGCCTTTTGAATGCTGAAGAAACCAATCAGACCTAACTTTTCAATCAATCTGAAGGACTCCAAGGGCTCACTTGAGCAGAAGTTCTGAGTTAGATACTGTGGGGAGATTAGCTTCCTCAATTGGAAGTTTTTCCTGATTAACTCAGCCCTTTTGGTGGTGGAGAAATGTCGTGTGAGGTCCAGCCCTGAGATATTACGTGGAGGAGCACTGGATGATTCTCCAATGTTGAGCCCCATTCTTGGGCGCTTTGCATGTTGGGAAAGTCCAACCATTTGAAGGAAGAAAGGTGAAAGGAATGAAGGGAAAAGGGTTTGGAGGTGTGTGGGTGAATGGAAAGATGGAAGGAGGAGGATTTTGGGTGGTGTGGCTCGTGGGTGATGAGAGGGAGAAAGATGAAGGAATGTGTGAATGTTGGAGTGAATTTCTGGTGATTTTTGGTGAGTTTTGGTGAATGGGTTTTGTGGAGAGGTGATTTTCGAGTGAGAGGGAGTTGAAATGGGGAGGTTTGGTTGAGATTTGAGAGAAAAAATAAGAGTTTAGTGGATGGGTTTTTGTGAGAGTAGAGGAGAAGAAGAGAAAGTTTATGAAGAAATGACCTTTTGCACGTCAGAAAACCTTTTAAAACCTCTGTGTAATCGATTTTAATAGTTGTGTAATCGATTACCAGCCTTATGTTACCCTTGTAATCGATTACAATGTTTGTGTAACTAATTACCTGAGTTTTGGGTTCATTGTAATCGAATACATGTTATGTGTAATCGATTACTTGCTTAACCTTGTAATCGATTACAAAGGTCTTATAATCGATTACCAACTTGCAAAAACTCAGATTTTGCATTCCAAACAATGAAAGATCAATTTTAAACCTTTCAAATTAGTTCCAAAACATCTCTAAACAATTCCAAACACCATGCAAGCATACAATCTAATCTGATTATGATCCAAAACTCATAATTATGCCAAATTGCTACTTTTACCAAGAATTACACTATTTTGATGGATTGATGAAGTTTTTGAGCTTCTTGGAGGTCTTTGACATAAGTAAGCACCTGCAAAACAACTAAGGGGGAATCTCTAATGCTCAAGTCAGTATTAGATTCAAATATGATTAAAAATCAAAAGTTATGCAGCAAGATCTCATGATTATGTAGCAAAACATCATGTTATGCATCAAATTAGCACATTATGCGGCAAATCAATGAATTATGCAGCAAAGATGACACAGTATGCAGCAGACTCAAGATATGCAAAAATTTAACTTATGCATGATTGATCTGATATGTGAAGTTCATTTCTTATATAGAAAAATGCTTCTTTTGCTAAAGGTTTAGTGAAAATGTCAGCTAGTTATTTAGTGGTTTCTACAAATTCAAGCATGTAATCACCTTTTTGAACATGAGCTCTTATGAAATTATGTCTTATTTCTATGTGCTTTGTTCTTGAGTGCAAGATGGGATTTTTAGACAAATTAATTACACTAGTGTTATCACATCTTATGGGGATATGAACCAGCTCAAGACCATAGTCTAGAAGTTATTGCTTCATCCAAAGGACTTAAGCACAACAACTTCTAGCTACAACATATTCAACTTTAGCCGTAGATAGTGCCACACTATTTTGTTTCTTGTTATGCCAAGAAATAAGTGAGCTTCCAAGCAAGTGGCATGTTCTACTAGTGCTCTTCCTATCCATTTTGCATCTAGCAAAATCAGAATCAGAATAACCAATCAAGCTACATGAGGCACCCTTAGGGTACCACAATCCTATTTGTGAAGTGCCTATTAGATATTTCATTATTCTTTTAACAGCACTTATGTGTGATTCTTTAGGATTAGCTTGGAATCTAGCCCACATGCATACACTAAACATGATATCCGACCTACTTGCGATAAGATAAAGGAGTGAGCCAATTATACATTTATACTTAGTAATTTCTATAGATTTACCTCCTTTATCGTTGTCCAAGTAACAAGAAATGTCCATTGGTGTAGCCATTTGCTTGACACCTTCCATTCCTAACTTCTTAAGTAACTCTTTGCAGTATTTAGATTGACTTATGAAGGTCCTATCCCTTGTTTGCTTGATTTGAAGACTAAGGAAGAAGTTGAGCTCACCCATCATGGATATCTCAAACTCACTTTACATAATTTTAGCAAATTCTTTACAAAGAGAGTCATTAGTAGCACCAAATATGATATCATCAACATATATTTGAACAAGAAAAATGTCATGCTTTTTATACTTGATGAAAAGAGTAGTATCAACCTTTCCTCTAGAAAAGCCATTTTCTAAAAGGAACTCGCTCAACATTTCATACCAAGCTCTAGGAGCTTGTTTCAAGCCATACAAGGCCTTTTTAAGTTTAAAAACATGGTTGGATAGTTCAAAGTTTTCAAAACTGAAAAGTTGATCCACATACACTTCTTGTATGAAACCATTTAAAAAGATACTTTTGACATCCATTTGAAAGGGCTTAAAATCTATGATGCATGCATATGCGAGTAGCATTCTAATGGCTTCTAATCTAGCTAGGGAGCATAAGTTCTTCATAATCTATGTCTTCTTCTTGATTATAACCCTTAGTTACAAGCCTAGCTTTGTTTCTTATTATTAAGCCCGTTTCATCAAGTTTGTTCGTAAAGACCCATTTGGTGCCAATTATGAGATGATCATTGGGCCTTAGAACTAACTCCCAAAATTGATTCCTCTCAAATTGGTTTAGTTCATCTTGCATGGCCAAGGTCCAATGTTCATCATTAATGGACTTATTTATGTCTTTAGGTTCAACTTGAGAGACAAAAGTCATATGGTTACATGCATCTCTAATAGAGTTACGAGTGATTATCCCTTTTGATATATCACCTATCACTTTGTCAAGAGGATGATATCTTGATGTTCTCCATTCCTTGGGAAGGTCCATGATTTGAGAGTCCTCTTGTCTTAGGAAACCATATGGGCTTTCTTCTTGCTTCTTGACTTCTTTTTCTTGATTTTCTAGGTGAGTCCTTGTCAAAATCTCTGCAACATGGGTGAGTTATGCATTAGCAACTTCAAATTATAAATTTATTTTCCAACATTGTTCATAAAACTTCGTTACTTTGGTTAAATCACAATCTTCAAAATTTATTTTCCATTGACCTTCACTAAACCACTTTAAAATAAAATATTTATACGTCTCAAATCACCCCTTTACATTCATTTTCCTTCTCATGACTAAAAATCCACTTTTTTCCCATAATAAAACTTTGTTCACTTACTTTCTCAACTTGTAAAACTTTAATTCATACCTTTTTTTCCACTTTGTAAATTATTAATTCAATTCCTCATCATCTACTCTTCTATGTCCATCCTTTATAAAATATTTTCAACTTGACACACCCAAAATTAGTGTGAAGGCCGTAAGCCTCTGTGGTCATTGGGACCAAAGTTCTTTCCTTTCCAATATACATTCATAGCATATAACATGTTTAAATCATCAAACTTATATCACATCAAACCCATACATAATATCACAATTAAAACATCACATATAAACAATAAATAATCATACCAATTTCATGCATATTATTAACATAAATAAATCACATAAAAATAAATAAACACATATACAAGCAAACATACAAAATCGGATGAATCAATTCTCACATGGATTCTTCACCCACACATACAAATTTCGTTCCTCATCACCATGAATGATTGATGAGGTTATTCACCCTCTTACCTTTTGGTGATGCTCCTAAGCTCCTTGTATGTCTCCTTTCAAGTTGATGTTCTCCACCATGTAGAACTTTAAACAAAGAAAACATGTAATATTAATATCTAAAGCTTAACTAAGATAACCATGGATTCAAATGATGGTTTAGAACTTTAAAATGAGATTAAAGATGAAGACTAAGAACTTCACCTCAAAAGCCTTCAAATTTGAGCTTAGGAAAAATACTTGAAGATGATGGATTTAGAAGAAAGTCTCAACATGAAAGTTCCTTGGATTTGCATCTAGATTCAAGATCTATGCTTGGATGGTATTATAGAAGGTTGGATATGGTATTTGAGCACTTTGGCCATGTGGTATCAAAAGAAAGGAAAAGATGAGAGTTTTTGCATGTAGTTTTGGCTTTGAAAGAACTCCTTGAAGATGGATAATTTTGATCAAGACTTCAACTACAAAGTGTCTTGAAATAAGGTAAGGATTTAAGAAATATAGTTGGTGAAAATTATTGAAGGTTGGGTGATGATATTGAGTGGTATGGCCGTGAGGTGCTCTTGAGAGAAAATGGAGAGAATTTTGTGAAGCTTGGCTTTCGGAAGATGATGAAGATGAAATGAAATGAATGAAGAGTCTTACTTTGCTTCTCCTAAAGCCTAAAACCGTGAGCGCCCCCCCTTGGACACCAAGAGAGTATCTAAATTCATCTAGCCACTTTTTGAGGCTTCAAGAGCCATAAATTAAATCAAATGTTGATCTCCAAGCCTTTGCCTCTAAGCTTGTTTTCTATAGGCTTAGAAAATCAAGTCATCAAGTTCTTGAAGTTTCCTAACTATGGGCTCCAAGGAAAAGTTAACCAAGTTTCTAATTCCATTGCTTCTTAATTGAATCAAACTAACTTAGTTAGATTTCCTAACTTCTTTACTAACTACTTAGTTACATTAGTGTGACTAAGTAATCTTCTAGAAGGCACTAGAAAACTTTTGTAACTAGAAACTCTAAAGGGTAGCAAACTAGGTTTGTTCCATTTAGTTACTACTTAGCCTTTTTAGATTAACTTAGTTAGGTTTAAGCTAACTTGGTTTAGGTTATCTAGTTTCTAACTAACTAGTCTAACCATCTTTGTTGACTTCTTCCTATTGGTTTAGAATTTCAAGCCACCTATTTTGATTAATTCCTATTGGTTCACAGAAAATATTATCCAGACAATTGCTATAGAAATTATTACTCAATGAACAGAACACTACTGCTTACAAGTCAGTAAATATTTGTTTGTTGTAAAATAAAAATATAGTATAGTTTTATTTCATAAATAATTTCTAAAAATTAAAAGATTATGTCACGTATATCTCAGAATTGGGTTTAGTAAAATCCTCCGACTCTGAATAAATACGTAAAGATTTTCCCTGACCCGAAAATTATTATTTTCCTGACTCAGAACAAATCACACAAAACGTCAAATACAGTCACGGAACAGTCAAAATAATTTTACAACATATAGAAATCACAAAACAGTACATTTCTATCATTACTGTCAAATAGCTAAATTTTGGGGTGTTATAGGGCACACTATGATACATCACGAACCTCGACCTTTTTGAAGAAAATATCGTGAGATCCGACGTAAACATTATGGCTTGGATCCCTTTGTCCACTACGCGTCGTGTGCTCCAACTGAACTCATATCTTGACACTTAGCGGTTCCATCTAAGTACCAAGCTTTGGGCAATTGTTCTTAATCGAGTTTTGGGTCCACTGATCTGGAACGACCCAACCCACTAGAATTTAACCCAGACATTACTACGCATTCATAATCGCCTATTTGCTAGGCGTAACTCCCTCAAGAGATGTGAATGCTAATCGTACCGTGTATAAATAGGGATTTGGACAAAAGAAATAATGGTCTTCTAGGTCTTATTCAACAACATTTAATTCACATTAAGGTTGTCTTTGGTACACCTGATAGTATAAAGTATGATAGTATAAGACAATATGATAAGGTCTGATAGTATAAACAAGCTGATAAGCTCTTATACTATCAAGCATTTGGTGCATTTAGTATAAATAACTTGATAGTATATATAATTATTTACTATAACTATATTATCCTTAACATTTTTTACCATCATCTTTTACTTATCAAACCACCAATGAAATAATAATAATAATAATAATAATAATAATAATAATAATTATGAATTTAATAATAATAATAATTATGAATATAATAATAATAATTAAGAATATAATAATAATAATTACGAATTTTAATAATAATAATAATAATAATAATAATAATTACTTAATTTAATAATAATAATAAATAATTATGAATTTAATAATATTAAAAGTGAAGGGTAGTGGTGGGAGAAAAATCTTATCAAGTTATATCATGAAGTCATAAGAAGGATAATGTTATACTATTAGAGTGAGATAAAAAGTTTTGACCGAATTTGACTATCCTATCAGGTGGACATACCAAACATCTGATAAAGTCTAACAGTATTAACTTATTATATCAGATCCTCCTTATACGACGCATCAAACATAGTCTAAATACTCAAATTTTCAACACCCTAAGAAACTCCCACATATATCCTGCGAGACAAAAAGGTACGGATCCAATCTTTAATTCTATACATTACTCTCCTTGCGCATAAACTGACTTGAGCGTCATAATATTTTTTACAAGTATCCATCTCTTAGTACCATTATTGTCATTGCTGTGCTACGGAAGAATTTACCATTACTTACCTTCTCAAATAACCCTCTAAACTCAGTTCAAAACAAAAATCAAAACGTTTCTGTTTGAAAGACAAATACCTAAGGGTTGCCGCACATCCATTAATGACCAAACTTCAACTTTGCGAGACTGTATGAGATTGTTACTTTGTACAGCAATCATTCTGTGAAGAAAATGATTATTATCACGAAAACGTTTTCAAGAAAAAATTTTACAGTTCACTCAATTATATTATTCTTTTTCTTAAATTTTTTGTTATATTTTAACGTAAGACTGACGGTGTTGGCTCTTTCTCTAAACATATTAATCTTCTAAAATCACTTTTTAAATATTATTTTTAAGCATAAATAAATCATTTTACAATCAATTCTTTGTAATATTTTTTTAACAAGAGTTTTTATTTCAATAATAAAATCCAAACATATTATTCGATTATTATCGAACAAATTTTTCCTTTAACTCGTACTTTATTGGTTTGAGTTTGCTATGTTACTGCTATGCGATAGGCCAATTAAGCAGTCCAACGTAAATTTTTTTAATAATAAAATAAAAAAGTCTATAATAATAATAATAATTAAAAAATAGTAATGTTGTGATGATAAGATCAAGCTATATATGGCCTTTAAAAGTTAACAATTGCTTTTGAACTTTTGTTGTAACATTCTATCATTTTCTTTCAGTATTCATTTTACACGCACGCCATAACTCAAGGTGAGGTACATACCATGAAATGATTTTTATGAGATTCCACATTTACCTTCCTTCATCTTTGGTTCTAAAAGTGTTAAACATAAGATAACGAATAGAACTTAAATAATAAATAGGCAAAATCATTAATTCATTTTAAAATTTTAATATGAAATTGCATAAAGTGAAGATTAATTTAATAATATAAAAAACGTGATCAATCTTATCTTACTTTGCTTATAAAAAGGGAATCTTTGATATGATAATATTAAAATGTACAAAGAGATTTCTGTCTATCCTTCGTTGACATATTTTTCATAAAAAATACAACATATACAACAAAGGCATATGATACAGGACAAGATAATTTCTGGATATTTATCCTGCAATTAGGAAAGATATATGTCTCAAAGATTGTCCGTTCCCTACTATTTTCAATGAGGTTGTTCTTGTTCGGATGGTAGAAATCAGAAAGAAAAATCATCTAGACACTAGTGGATGAATTCATTAAATATATATGGACATTAAAAGAATATCTTCCTCGCTTCAAATTAAAACTCCATTGTAACCATGGTTTTCGTAGAGTGGATGATGAAATATTATTATTCCGAAATGGATTCAGAAAGTATCTGAAATAGGCACGTATGTGGTGGTTTCCTCCTTAAGCAGTTGCGGTCAAGAGCACGGAGTCCAGAAGGGTGGTACCTGCAATAGAATTTCAACGCTCAAGTCAAGCAGTGCACCAGTAAATTCAAGCTAATGAAATAGTAGTAAAGACTTGATACCCCCTTTTGGTTAACTTAGACTGGTATATATTGTGAGCGTGATTTGAATCCTCTTGCACTCCACATAGGATAGAGGTACGCTAGGATCGTTCCATGGCAGGAATTTCAGCCCATGATCATTGAGGTCCGTCTCTGACTTTGTCGGGACTGTTCCACGATCGTCGAGGTTCGTCTCTGACTTTGTCGGGACTGTCCTACGATCGTGGAGGCTAGTCTCTGATCTGTTGGGGCTGTTTTTCCTTTAATGGCCAATCCCTGCTCGCAGGCAGTCGTGGTCCTCATTACTGAGAATGGAGAAATGACTGCTACGGTCTGACGACTGGGTTCGAGGTCACAAGGCCGTCGTGGGGGCGTTGTCGGCGGAGTCTGGTGGTTCATGTGCCGGGTCGATCCTTCAGGACGGGTCCCGGACCACGGTCCAGAACAGTTGCCCCCAGCTTGGCGCTTGGACAAGATCCAAGTGTCAAGGTACCATCGTGCTCGAAGTGGGCGGTATCCTGGCTTTGAGGCCGGGCTTCGCGATCTTTCACGTTGGTCGGGGCCCGTGATCGAATATGAGATAACTCGGTAGTTGGGATGTGGTTCGGAGGCCGAGGTGGGTCTTTACCTACATCGCCACTCCTCGGTCTCGTGGCTTTCCTTCAGCTGCCCCCTGGACGTAGTTCTTGGGGTCTTTTGACTTGCCGTAGCGTTCTTCATTGATCTTGAATTGTTAGATCCCTTGGGAAACGTCGCTTTGACCTCCTTGAGAATGAGCGAGTCTTTAATGGGGAGCGTCAGCTTTGTGTAGTTTATAATCGTCCGCTGCTCTTGCGACCAATGGGAAATAAGGGGCATTGAATGCGGATTTATGATTTGACAGGTTTTTCAGTGCAAGGAATTAATTTGAGCATTCCGTTCTCTCTATAAATAGAGGGTTTTTGCGTTCGATCATGGTATTCCTCTTTACAATGTTCATTCTGGAAGTGACTTATCTCAGAGAAATGGTCCTTTCCCTCCCTGCGCGCTTCTGGAGAGTTTTGCCTCTTTCAAGAGTTTTCTTCTTATTCTTTCCCAAATTTCTGAAACTTGGTGATTTTATGTGGGAGACTTCTTGAGTAGATGTATCACTTTCTCAGCGTATTAGCGGCAGATGTCTCACTTTCGCAGTGTACGGTGATTGCTTCTTTGGTATTTCTCGTTGCTGGGGAGGCTTGAGATATTTTCCGCTTTAGATGGAGGCAACCGAAGGGGTAAGGCCCAAATTTGCTTTCCTTTCCAGCTGCTTCTAAGGGCAGTTAGATGAGCAGGAGGAACTATTGAGGCTGCTCCTCGGCTTTAAAGCTGCTTGAGGTGATCAAGGTTTTCGACGGAACGATCATCTCATGAGAAAGTTGTGCCTCATCTATCAAGGAGGGTGCGCCCCGGCCTCTTCCTGCCTAGCGAGGAACGAAGTGAAGAAAAGCGGTGAGTACCGAGGTTCGGAAGCAGTGTTCCGCTCCGAGTTTCGAAGCCAATCCACTTTCTCAAGATACTGCTT
This sequence comes from Ormosia emarginata, assembly GCA_029884605.1. Lineage (NCBI taxonomy): Eukaryota > Viridiplantae > Streptophyta > Magnoliopsida > Fabales > Fabaceae > Ormosia > Ormosia emarginata. The sequence goes on from JAQQTP010000057.1 coordinate 6,834,583, forward strand.
CGGGAGGAAAAGACCGGTGCTAGTTCTTGGAGGAAACGTGGATGTGACATGGTCCAGGATGCCAATAATGTTAATAGCGGTTCGTACCTCCAGGGTTTCTTTCCTTATATGTTCCATGTCTCTATACTTTCTTTTCCCTATTTTCGTTGTAAGATGATGTATGGAATGAGAAATTTGATAAAATTACTCCTTTTCCTTTGAGTTCTGTGTCCTCTGCTTCCCTTTATTTAGACTGTGGTATTTATATTATACCGGGGTGAGTCCAACGCTCATCCTGACCACGCGATATGTTAAGTTGCCCCCAGCTTGGTACTTGGCCGAGGCCGGTGAAGTGCCAAGTTTAGATACTTGATTCCGGGGTCTCTGTACCTTGGGGGGACTATTACCGGGGTAACATAGTTCCGGGGTCCGAGCGGGTTTCCCGAGCTCTTTGACCCTGCAGTTGCGTGTCCTTTAACTTGCTGGATAACCGTAACGTGAGCTGCCATTACGGCAACGTGGGCCATGTGGCGTGCTCGGGTTGAGAAGACGTGCGTCGTGTTTCGCGCGCTATAATGGGTGTCTTTTCAAATGTGAGGTGTTTGGACAGAATTACCCTCTAACCGTAACTCCTATAAATAGGGTGTCAGCTTTTTGGCTTTGTTTCGTTCGACTTTTATCAGAAACTCTGAGGTTTTGAGGTGATTTCTGACGGTTGTTGCAGCGGTGTGAGACGATCTTGCTGGACTTCACAGGACTGACCTCTTGCTTTCTTCAAGGTACTCACAAAACTGGTCCTTTCTTTTGCTTCTGCTTCTGGTTTATTTGGTTTTTGTTGTTTCGAGAAAGGGAGGGGGAATTGTGTTTTCCCCTTCCATCAATGGCGTTTGCCCTTCTTGGAGCACCTCTTCCGTCGCACCATGTGCAGCGAAGGTGTCCTTCTGAGGCTTTTTGCCTTGGCGAGTGCGGAGGCCAGAACGTTTGGATCTCCGAACTTGGACTGGTTCTGACCCTAAGCCTCTGTGTGACTTCTAGGAATCCGAATGGCTAGGAGAAGGTTGCTGAGAATTGAAGAGCCCAACCCGGATCCTGAAGCTCGCGAGCCGGGGGGTCAGGAAGCCGAGGAGGAGTTGATTCGTGTTCGCCGGGGGTCGGGATTGTCTTACCCCTGGGTTGCGGACGATGCTTTTGACAGGATTTCACGTTACGAGATCGAGTCCGAGCTGGACAAATTGAAAGATTACTTGGAGCTTACTGCGAGAGGGTTCCGGGATGGTGAGTTCCTGATCCTATCTCCAGGAAGAGAGCGCATGTGTTCAACCCGTGAGGCGGGAGAGCACTTCATGTTCCTCTACGAGGACTTCTTCACGCAGTTCGGGCTTCGGCTCCCTTTCAGTGATTTCCATATTGCCGTACTCCAGACTCTTCACGCTGCACCCAATCAGATTCACCCCAATGGTTGGGCGAACATCCTGGCTTTTGAAAGGATATGCCGGTTGCTGGGGTTGCGATGCTCCGACAGGGCATTTTTCTATTTCCACACCAGGTATTCTGTCCACGGTGTTCGTGTTCGTCAACAGTCTTGGTTATCTGTGCGTTCCCGGCAAGGTAGGACGGTGTTTCTCCCCTATCTAGAGAGCTATAAGGACTTCAAGGAAAAGTTCTTCAAGTTAATAGCGGCCGGCGGCACTCAACCCTTCTGGATGGGGAGTGGCGGGGAGCCAACATTCAGCCTGTACTAGAATCCGGCGGCATGGAACATCCCCACTCAGTCGTTTGAGAGGGAGGTTTGTCACTTGGATGACGAGGAGCTCGAATGTGTCAATTTCTTCAAAATGTGGGTTGCCGAGGTCGACAAGATCCGGCCTAAAGATGTACTGGATGCCGTAGATGATGTGAAACTTTGGGCAGTGCTAGCTAGCATAGGCCTTTGTTCATGCTTTATTTTCTTTTCTTTTTCCCCCTTATATAGACCTGATTGTTTGTTTTGTTTTTCAGAGAGCTTGGCCGAGATGTCTGAGGAGGGGAACACTCTAGCTATTCTGGAAGCTCTGAGGGCCAGGAATGAATCGGGGCCTTCGGATCCTGCCGTGGAGGCAGTGTCAGTCCCATCGCCCCGTCGAGTCGATGTGCCTACCACGGAGGAGGAGTCGATCCAGGTGGAGGATTCCCCCCTCCTACGGGGCGAAAGAGGAAGGCGGCTGGCGAGGGAGCGCCGAGTGACCGGAATAAGAGGTCCTTAGTCGAAGAAGACGCCGACCCAAGTGGTGGGGGGGCAATTAACCTGTACCTCAAGAATCCGGACCCCCGTGAGTTCGTTGATAGCTTCCTCCTAGATGAGGAAGTAGAGGCGAAGCTGGCTCAGCGTAGTGCCCCGGATGCTCTCTGTAGTTTCCAAGTTCTTGGGCTTCGTCTTGCCATGGAGGCTCGGCATTTGGAGTATGCAGTTGAGGACTACGAGCGGAGGGTTGCTGCTGCGGAGCGGGGTAAAACCCCAGGCTCTTTTGGAGAAGGAGGAGGCTGTACGGGCCAAAGAGGAGGTCGCCAAGTCCAAGGAGGATGTTGAGGCCCTGAACCGAGAGTTGTGGAACGAAGTAGCCATCCTCAGAGATGTAGTGAAGCAGAAGGAGGTCAGCTTAGCGGACGCCAGAAGGGGCATATCCGAGCTAAGAGCTGAGAATGAGGGCCTTCGTGCTGAGAACGGGCGTCTCGGAGGGCAAGTTACCGCACTGAAGGGCGATGTCGGGACTCTCCTTACTGTTTGTACCAACATCAAAGAGCAGCAATTCCGAAATGCAATCAAGCAAGTTCAGCTCTTCAATCCCGAGGTTGACCTGGTTCTTGATTCTCTGGACTCCGGGAAGGTAGTCCAGAATGGCCAACTCGTCGTTCCCCGCCTTGCTACTATGGATCCGAGTACGGGGGATTCTTCTGCCAAGGTTGGTGGTTCAGGGCCTTCAGCAGAGTGATTCACATGCTTTAGTTTTGCCCCCTGCGCGGGTTTCTTTTTTTGTGTTTGGGCAAACATTGTTTTGTCTTTCCAAAATTTTGTAATAACTTTGTTATTTTTTCGATATCTATTTTTGGGGTCCAATGCCCTTTTCGCGTATTGCGGAATTTTGACGAGACCTGTGGTCTGGGTCCAACGCCCATTTTTGCCGAGCGCTTTAAGATTTCCCTTAGGATTTTGCATGATGAGAATGTTCAGAAGCCTTGGCATAGGATCCGAAATCCGAAGTTAATTGACCTTAGGAATTCGTGTCTAAGGTAAGGAACCTTAACCTTGGCTTGGAATTCGAAGGCAATAGCTAGCTGGGATTTGGAGTCCGTGCCTAAGGAAAGAAACCTTGTCTGGGGTCCATTACCGGTTGTTTTAGGTATTTTAGGAGGCCGCGTGACTTGTGGTTTGGGACTGGTCCTTGCCGGGGTCTTTTGTGCTGGTGGACTGGTGCGAGAGTTTTCCCCCGTTTGGGATTTCTCTACTGTACTCCCTACCTAGCATAAGACACTACGGTTGGTACCATGGTAACTGAGTCCTTGATGATTGAGATGTTTGCTCAAATTTAAAGATTGAAAAAGTGTACAATAATTGGGACAGATTAAACATGAAGTAGACTAGGAGACTAGGCCTTGAAAGGCGCTTAGCTGTAGTATTTTCTAAGTTTGTCCACATTCTAAAAATTCTTCACTGGCTTGCCTGTTAACGTTTCCAAGGTATAATCCCCATTCCCAGTACTGACTACGACGCGGTAGGGTCCTTCCCAATTAGGGGCTAATTTCCCTTGGGAGGCACTCCTTCCGCCGATGTCGGCCCTGCGCAGTACTAGATCGCCTGGCTAGAACCTTCTAGGGATGACCTTTAGGTTGTACTGGGCTGCCGTTCTTTGCTTGGTTGCAGCATCGCGTATGTGCGCGATGCACCTTCTTTCTTCCAACAGGTCCAAGTCTTCTCTTATTAACCCGGGGTTGGTGTCTGGTGAAAAGTGTTGGAGACGCCAGCTCGGTTCCCCTATCTCCACTGGGATCATTGCTTCGCACCCGTAGGTTAATTTGAACAGGGTCTCACCGGTTATAGAATGGGGAGTGGTTCGGTAGGCCCAAAGGACGTGGTCTAATTGTTCGGTCCAGTTCCCCTTGGCTTCGTCCAGCCTTTTCTTTAACCCCCTAACGATAACCTGGTTGGCCGCTTCAGCTTGCCCATTTATTCGAGGGTTTTCCACGGCGCTGCAGTGATGTTTAATTTTCAGTCCACGAAGTAATTCTTCGAAACTCTTATCTTTGAATTGCGTCCCGTTGTCCGTAACGATGGATTCTGGGACTCCAAATCTGGTAATGAGGTGGCGCCAAGTGAATTTCTGAATTCGAGCCAAGGTGATGTTGGCCAGGGGCTCTGCTTTTATCCATTTGGTAAAATAATCTACAGCGACAACCAAAAACTTCAGTTGCCCAGGCGCTTGAGGAAAAGGTCCCAAGATATCCATGCCCCACTGGTAGAAAGGCCAAGGGATGGATGTCGTGGACAATTCCTCCGGCGGGGCGTGGTAGTGGTCAGAGTGTCGTTGGCACTTATCGCACATTTGAACATGTGCAAGGGAGTCTGCCTCCATCATAGGCCAGTAGTAGCCTGCTCAGAGTGCCTTCAATGCTAGGGCCTTGCCTCCTAAATGGTGCCCACAACTTCCTTCGTGAACTTCGGCTAGGACATACCTGGCTTCTTTAGGCGTTAGGCACTTCAGGAAGGGTGAAGAGAATCCGCGCCAGTATAACTGCCCACCGAAGATGGTGTATCTGACCGCGGCTTTCTTCAATTTGGCCGCCTCCTTAGGATCCTCGGGGAGGTTACCGGACTGCAAGTATTCCATTAGTGGAGTGATCCAGGTACGTTCTTCCTCATCAACCTGGAAGACAGCTACGTCGGAAACTGCGGGGTGGGAGAGGGTTGCTTGGATCACTGATCGGTTGTTACCTGGACTTTTGGTGCTTGCCAACTTGGATAAGAGATCAGCCCAGGAGTTTTATTCCCGGGGTATGTGTTCCACTTTGACTAACTAGAAGCTTGGAAGGAGCTCTTGCACTTTTGCAAGGTACTTCTATAGGAGAGGCTCTTTAGCCTAGTATTCGCCTTGGATCTAGGAGGTCACGAGCTGGGAGTCACTGCAAAGTTTAATCTTTGTGGCCCCCAAGTCTCTGGCCATCGTCAGTCCTGCGATGCATGCCTCATACTCTGCTTGATTGTTCGAGATGGGGAACTCAAACCTTAGTGAGTTCTCGATAGTCACCCCCTTGGAGTTTTCTAAGATTATCCCGGCACTACATCCTTTTGGGTTCGAAGACCTATCCACGAATATAGTCCATGGTATTTCTTCTGTGCACTCGGAGTCCGAGGTGAGTTCTGCCAAGAAATCTGAGAGAGCTTGTGCTTTGATTGCTACTCTGGGCTCATAGGTTATCCCGAACTCAGAAAGCTCGATGGACTAGGCGATCATCCTTTCTGCTAAGTCCGGTTTGTGCAGTATTTGTCGGATTGGTTGATCAGTCCTTACTACCACGGGGTGGCATTGGAAATACTGCCTTAATCTTCTGGCTGTGATGATAAGTGCAAAGGCGACCTTCTCAATCTTTTGGTATCTGAGTTCGGGGCCTTACAGTACCTTACTCACGAAATAAATTGGCTTTTGGCCTTCAGATGTTTCTCTGGTAAGTGTTGAACTGACGGCTTCATCGTTGACGGAGAGGTACACATAAAGAGTCTCGCCTGGTTCTGGCCTCGTGAGGATTGGAGGAGATGCTAGGAGGTTCTTTAGGGACGCGAAAGCGTCTTCACATTCCTGCGTCCACTCGAATCCGGTCCCTTTTTTCAATAACTTGAAGAGGGGGAGGGATTTGTGAGCGGCCTTGGCCAGGAATCTTGTGAGAGTTGCAATCCGGCCATTCAGCTGTTGTACCTCTTTGATGTTCCAGGGGCTATGCATATCGAGCACCGCCTTGCATTTGTCGGGGTTTGCCTCTATGCCGCGGTGGGTCAGCATGAACCCCAAGAATTTTCCCGCTTGGACCCCGAACGCACACTTTCTTAGATTGAGCCTCATGTCGTGCCTTCTAAGCTGCGCGAATACTTCTTCCAGGTCTGAGGTGTGTGAGCCGGACGACGGGGTTTTAACTATCATATCATCGATATAGACCTCTAACATTTTTCCCATCTGTTTTTCGAAGACTCTATTCATCATCCTCTGGTATGTGGCCCCAGCGTTCTTTAGCCCGAACGGTATTACCTTGTAGCAGTAGCTCACCCTTTTGGTGATGAAGGCCGTTTTGTCCTGATCTCCGGGGTACATTGGAATTTGATTATATCCCGAGTAAGCGTCCATGAAGGATAGTGTCCGGAAGCCGGAGGAGCTGTCGACTAACTTGTCAACGTTTGGGAGGGGGTATGGATCTTTGGGACACGCCTTATTTAGGTCAGTGTAGTCCACGCACATCCTCCATTTCCCGCTTGCCTTTTTAACTTGGACTACGTTCGAGAGCCAAGTGGTGTACGAGACTTCTCTTATGAATCCAGCGTTCAGTAACTCCTTGACTTGCTCCTCGATGGCTTGTTGTCTCTCGGGGCCAACTTTTCTCTTCTTCTGGGCGACCGGCTTTGCATCTTGTTTAATAGATAAATGATGGCAGATGAAAGCGGGGTGGCATGTCAGCGAAAGTCCAAGCGAAAAGATCCTTGTTTTTCTGTAGGAGCTGTGTCAATTGGGTCTTTTCTTGTTCTCCGAGGTTTGCTCCTATCATGGTGACTTGATCGGGTTTGTCGCCCAGCTGGAGTGGGATCAGTTCTCCTTCGGGCTGGGGTCTTGTACCCCGGATCTCTTCACGGACATCCAACTCCGTCATCAGGATGTTGACTTGGTCATAGGTGGTGCTGGATGTTCGTGTCTTTGTTTTCCTGGAGGTCTTGCCGATCTTCAAGCTCTCATTGTAGCATTTGCGGGCTGCAATCTGGTCGCCCTTGACCGTGACCACTTCATTGTTCCTGTTGAGAAACTTCATGGCCTGGTGGGCGGTAGAGACCACAGCGGCAATGTCGTTTAGCGTTGGGCGGCCCAGGATGATGTTATAGGCCGAGGGGCAATCTACGACTAGAAACCTCACCTTCACCGTTCTGTAGGTGTCGTCGTTGCCCAAGGTAAGGAAAGTCTCAAAGTAACCCACTGGGGTTACCTTTTCTCCAGAGAATCCAGTCAACTCGCCATCATATGGAGTAAGCGCAGACAGAGGGAACTCCAACCTTTCGAAGGCATCCATGAACATGATGTCCGTTGAGCTCCCCTGATCTACAAAGATACGACGGACTTCGGAGTTGGAGATTATCCTGGATATGACTAGGGGGTCATCATGATCTCGGATAATATCGCCGTGGTCCTCATCGGAGAAGGAGATGGGTGGCGCGTCTTTGTTCTCTGCATGGGGCTTTCGGGAAGAGGATCCGGACACGCTCAGGACTGCAGTCCGGAGTGCCTTTTTCCTTGAGTTACTTGATAGACCGCCCCCTGCGAATCCCCCAGAGATAGTGCTTACGAGTCTGTTCTTCCTGTGGCCCTCACCTTGAGTATCCCGTTCCCGGTCTTGCCTGTTCTCATCGTTGTGGCGCGGAGGGGTCCGGGATCTTCTTACAGGGCTTTTGCTTCTCCTTGGGCGCTGGTTCGGACTTTGCCGGGGGCTACGGCTTTGCCTCCGGTCTCTGCGCCTTCCACGGTTTCCACTTTCGCGAAAGCCATTGATGTATTTTTGCAGTCGTCCTTCTTTGATCAGGGACTCGATAACGTCCCGGAGTTGGTTGCAATCTTCTGTTTCGTGGCCGTAGCTATTGTGCCACCCGCGGTGTTTTGACTGATCCCTTTGGAACTGTTTCTTTATGGGTGGCGGTCTCTTGATATTCTGGAACTCGGTTTGAAGGATCTCCTTCAAGATTGTCTCTCGAGGGGTATTCAAAGGAGTATACTCAGAATACTTGGGCCGGTATCGCTCATCTTTTGAGGAGTCACGGGGTTGATTGGAGCTTTGGTTCTTCTTTTGGTGTGCTTCACCTTTCTCCAGACTCTCTTTAGCCCTGGTGACTTCCTCAAGCTCAACGTATTTGTTCGCCCGTTGGTGGAACTCTTTTAGGCTTTCCAGTTTCTTTTTTGCTAGAGACGCAAAAAAGCTTGAGTTGGTCTGGAACCCGTTCCTGGCGTAGTGGAGGGCTATCCTGTCGTCTAGGTTCTCTATGCCCACACAGGCTTGGTTAGACCTTCTGACATATTCACGTAAGGATTCAGAATTTCCCTGGCAGATCCCGGAGAGGGAGTTGATCGACTTCGGGCGCTCTTTTGCCGTGGTGTAATGCTGCAAGAACTTTTGTGTCAGGTCTTCCCATCCTGTGATCCTTGTCCGCAAGGTGACGAACCATCAGAGGGCGTCTTTCTTCAGGAATAGGGGGAAGGCCCGGCACAAAAGCTCCAGGGTGTATCCATAGAGTTGTATAGATTGCGTATAGGCGTCCAAGTGCTCCTGGGGATCCGTTGTTCCGTCGTAAGCCTCCAGATTGCTCGGAGGTTTGAAACTCCTCGGGACCCTGTATGACATTAGAGCATTTGAGAATTGTTGTAGGCGGCCGGGGGCCGGGGTACTGTTTCCAATAATCCCGGCGCCAGCGCCTTGGTCTGCATGCCCGTTGCGGGCTGCATCCCGCCCTCCGTTGTCGTTCTCCACCCTTGTCGACCTTTCAAGGTTCTCTAAACGGTGGCGTTGTTCCTCTAGCTTACGCCGTTGGTCCTCGATGAGAGCTGTCTGTTGACGCAACAACTTCCGAAGGCCATTTCTCGTAATTTCGGATTGGACATTGTCTTCGTAATGAGACGTGTGGTCCACATTGTCGTGGGAGGCTCCCAAACGAGCGTGGACAGGGATCCTAGCTCCATTGTTCACTCCGTTGTTTACTTCGTAGTTTATGTTGTTGGTCCCACCGTGGGGGAAGACGAGCCTGTTCCGGATTGAGACCCGTCGAGATGGATAAGGGCTTTCAGCGGAAACTGAAGTCTCGTGCCCCTCGTTAAGATTTTCCACCATGACTGGCCTGCTTCTGGCGGCGGAGGTTTCTGGTGGTGTGACTGAAGGAAGGTTGCGCTACGTCGCTGGGTCCTGTATTTGGCCATGGGCGGCATGCGCAACGCTCCCCTTTTTCTGGTTGTGTCTCGTGCTCACCATGGTTGATGTGGGAATGGAAGTTTATCAGAGTTCCCACAGACGGCGCCAATGTTCTGAAATGGATTCAGAAGGTACCTGAAATAGGCACGTATGTGGTGGTTTCCTCCTTAAGCAGCTGCGGTCAAGAGCACGGAGTCCAGGGGGGTGGGTACCTACAATAGGACTCCAACGCTCAAGTCAGGCAGTGCACTAGTAAATTCAAGCTAATGGAATAGTAGTAAAGACTTGATAACCCCCTTTTGGTTAACTTAGCCTGGTATATATTGTGAGCGTGATTTGAATCATCTTGCACTCCACGTAGGATAGAGGTACGTTAGAATCGTGCCATGGCAGGGATTTCAGCCCATGATCGTTGAGGTCCGTCTCTGACTTTATCGGGACTGTCCTACGATCGTGGAGGCTAGTCTCTAATCTGTTGGAACTGTTTTTCCTTTAATGGTCAATTCCTGCTCGCAGGCAGTCATGGTCCCCATTACTGAAATGGGGAAATGACTGCTACGGTCTGACGACTGGGTTCGAGGTCACAAAGCCGTCATGGGGGTGTTGTCGGCGGAGTCCGGTGGTTCATGTGCCGAGTCGATCCTTCAGGACGGGGTCTCGGACCACGGTCCAGAACAATTACATTACTACCTTCCAAACTATCTCCAAAATACAAGACAAAAAATTCACGAAATACTATTTTATTACTAAATTGTATCTACTTGCGCTACAAAGTAAGATGATTTTTATGTTCACTGTGAGAGAAACAGAAACCCTCATATTACATGTGAATAATAGTCAAATGTAACAATGAAGCTAGACGTGAATTATACTGGAAGACAGAAGTGTTGTAATATATTTTCGTCAAGTTGTAAATTATACTAGAAGACAAACACAATTAGAGAAATCTAATGTTAAGAGATTGAGCTGGATTCAATCCTAGGATGAAGCTTTCAGAATATCAAACACCTGAGCTCACTGCCAGCAGGAAGATCAACGTGGAGGTGGCTGCACCCCGGTAAGGTGAGGTATATCTTCTTTTGTTTTATTTACATTTTTATTAATTTTGTTTTACATCTTTCATTTAAATTTAAATTAGAATAAAAATAAGTATGGGGTCAGATTTCGCCTAGGATTTACATAACGAGTTGGCGGCGTCTCTTCAAGGTCATCCCATAAAATTATATAAAGAATATAACATGTTGGCGCCATAAATAAATTGTGTAATTATCAAAACATTATTTTCTTGGTTTGAGAAGTGTAAACATGATGTAAAATCTGTAAGTAATGGCTCTAAGAATCTAAGGTACCTAAAAAATATGAGCTATTGTGAATTTAAAAGGGTGGTTATAGATGTCCTTAGAAATGAAATGAAAAGACCAACAAAAAAAAGTTAATGATAAAAGTTAGACAAACTCTAAATCAATGTTGAGTTTTAATATAAATTTCATGGTTTAATTTTTATTTTATTTTATTTTTTGAGAAAATACGCATGGTCTTGCCTGACCCTATAATATTTCTCTTGTTAACCGTCATGTGGAGTAATTTGTTTTCCTTTTCTTTCTAGTTTCCATCATCATCAACCGTCTGTGGTTTCAACTGACGCACCAAATGGAAGGTCCAAACTGATTCACGGGCCTTCAGTGAAAAAGGCCTATGAACAAGTTTTATTGAAATCTTGGACTGGACAAAATAATTTGGATAGAATATTTGAGTCCAAAAATATTATGGATAGGAAATCCCATAACATTATTGGGGTTTTGCTCGTCTTTGCCTGGCTTTGGTGGGTCGAGGCAAGGTTCCTATTTTGTCTATCTCGGCTCCCGTTCCCTCTTGCGCTTGCGTTCATGCACGTTGGCTTATGTTCTTGTTGGGTATAACATCTTGGAAGTGGATTCTTCATGTGCTTTGCACCTCATTACATCTGATTGTGAGCCCGGGTCGTTTTATGCTGGACCGTTTGACTTTACTTATGAAATTCGTAACAAAGGAAAAATTATATATTACACCTAAACTCTAAAATTCTATGTATTTTTACATTAAGATTTGTCTTAACTGAAATAAATAGGTATCAAATCTAGTGTTCAAACTTTTAACATCCTCAACGCCCTCAACTCAAGTCTCTGTTTCCTCTATTACCTCCTGAAAACCTCCATTAGATGCTTGATATTTAGAATACTCTATAGTGCCCAGAAAGGAAGAGAGCCTGAAACGCTTAGTGAAAGAAGTTGAGCAGTGAAAACCAATATGTCGTTCCGAAGGGGAACCAACTGGTATGGCGATATCGTTGCTAAGGTGGGCTCCGTGATTTGAAGTTGACATCGTTGGCAGGTTATTCTGCCGTTTCCCATTTCAGATTTGTATAAGTGTGTATTTCATTGCACCTGCGAGTTGGATAAGAAGAGATCAAATCTGGATTTGGCAGTGTCGATGTAACTCTGAGCTTCACCATTTGTTTTCTGAATTGACAGTAAGGTGAGTTTCGATTCCAGGTTTGGCGAACTAAATATAGTATTTGTTAAGCTTGTTTGGTTTAAGGATTCAGACATTTAAAAACATTTGTTGAAGGAATTCTTGAATTGGTATAACAATTTGATGATAAAAAACTACCTTCAGGGTTCGTGGTTTCAAATGCTTATATCAAATGCATTTAGATGGAAATTTTACATGGATTTTTTTAGTTTGGGGAACTTACATGATTAAGACTCAATATGAAGCGAACTAGGACCAATTAATTTTCTGCTAAACTTGCCAAAAGCTAGAGATTAAGTACTCTAAGTTTGGAAATATATATACAAAATAGAAAGATGGATAACACACTTACAGGTTATCTTGTAAATAACATCTTCCCTTATTCACTCATTCACCACATACAAAGCCCTTAAATTTAATCATCATCATACACTATATACAAAGCCAATTACTTGGATAATTATCCTGAACTTAATAGGTATTAACATGTATTTAGGGGTAACGAAATTTAGTCAAACAACTAGTTCAAGGCAATAAAACAAATTACTACCAAATCATACATCTCCAAAAACACTAACGGCAAGTCTGCACTTCATTCCATCGCATAATAGCAAAATAGTACATTAAGCAAATAAGTGATTAAGGCTACAACTTCAGATTGCCAGATAAAAAAACAAACAAATATATAATTCTTTCAATAATCAAATTTATAAAATCGTACATTCACATCTATGGGAGTTTAACTATTTACCCACCAAACAACGCGGATTAGTTCTTCAAAATTGCTACTGCTCGAGCTTAACATCCTGTTCGCATTCTTCATGTCGACTGACGAGGTGTTCGTGTTCTTCTCGTCCACTCGAAAGCGGGAATGGGTATTGGGTAGTGGAATCAGATAAATGAGTGTTGTTAGCAAAAGTTTCTAAGAATAATTTCAGGACTACTAAGATCAGCCTGAAAATATTAAACTTTCCCTTTTTACCTTATTGTCACGTAACCAGTATTTACTCTTTACCATCCATTTTAATTTTTATGAATCCAACGCTTAATAAAATAAGGACAATGGATAGACCCTAAATCGCATGTTCTATGTTAAACGTTCTCTGTGAGCCCACCCATCCTTGTGCTCCTTTATAGTGAATGATATTTTGGTCGAGTCCTTGCTTCACCTGACTGGGTGGTCAGTGGCATCATCTTGGTCATCATGCTCTTGGTGTCACGGTGTTCAACCAGGCGCCCTCCATTTTTTTTTCTTTTTGATTTCTCCACAAAAGTGGGAAGCGCCCTCCTTTTTTAGTATTCCTTTGTTAATAGATATGGTTGGTGTATTTTTTTGATCGGTCGCGTTATATGTCCAACAAAAATACCCCCAACTTTTGTCTATCGTATCTCCGTACGTATATTTGTTGAAGTCCCATTTTGTGCATGTTTGTATTTTGCTGCGAAAAATGCCTTTTCATTCGTTCCCTCCCTTTCTTCTTTTCGTTCCCTCTATTTCTCATTTCTTTCTTTCATCTCTATTACATGTCCATCTCCTCTAAGACTCTCGCACTTACTAGGGCACCCACCCATAACATTTTAATTCTTGTTCTCTTGTCCTTATTCTCATTCCCTCATTTTTAGTCATCATTCACTCTCTTCCCTCACTCTGACTCTGACACGCACGCGTGGGGTTCGAGTTTTGTCGATTTTCTATAATTTCGATGAGTATCCTCTACTTTTCCCTATAATATTTCATGTTTCCTGATATGGGTACTTACAATTTCCATGAAACGTTGCGTATTTTGGGTGATTTTCTGTGTATTATGCTCTCTGTTTAGTGATTTGCATTTTTTGTTGAGTACAAATCCATGAAATCTATTTTTCTTGGCTATGTGTTGTTTAGATGGGTAAATGGGAGGATGCTTGTTGGGTTCATTCGTTGGTTTATTTAGTATATTTTGTTTCTATTAGGAGGATTTAAAATGGTTCATATAGCAAGAAGGGTTGGTCCATTGACATGGTTTGTGGTAAATCTCATTACTTGGTGAATCAAATATTAACTGGTTAATATGTTTAAAATAAGTAGTTAATTTTTACATGTTTTTGGTTAATCCCACAATGAGTTTCCAATAGTGGGGGTAATTACTTACAAATGACCTACTAATGGAGTGGAGTTGGGATGGGTTATTGTATGGTTCATATAGCATGAAGGGTTGGTCCATCGACATGGTTTGTGGTGAATCTCATTACTTGGTGAATCTAAAATTAATTGGTTAATATGTTTGGAATAAGTGGTTAATCTTCACATGTTTCTAGTGAATCCAACATTGAGTTTCCAACAGTGAGGGTAATTACTTACAAATGACCTACTAGTGGAGTGGAGTTGGGATGGGTTATTATCTGGTTCATATAGCAGGAAGGGTTGGTCCATTGACATGATTTATGGTGAATCTCATTATCTGGTGAATCTAAAATTAACTAGTTAATATATTTGGAATAAGTGGTTAATCTTCACATATTTCTGGTGAATCCAACAATGAGTTTCCAACAGTGAGGGTAATTACTTACAAATGACCTACTAGTGGAGTGGAGTTAGGATGGGTTATTGTATGGTTCATATAGCATGAAAGGTTAGTTCATTGACATAGTTTGTGGTAAATCTCATTACTTGGTAAATCTAAAATTAACTAGTTAATATGTTTAGAATAAGTGGTTAATCTTCACATGTTTCTGGTGAATCCAGCAATGAGTTTCTAACAGTGGGGTTAATTACCTACAAATAACCTACTAGTGGAGTGGAGTTGGGATGAGTTATTGTCTGGTTCATATAGCAAAAATGGTTGGTTCATTGACATAGCTTGTGGTGAATCTCATTATTTGGTAAATCTAAAATTAACTAGTTAATATGTTTAGAATAAGTGGTTAATCTTCACATGTTTCTGGTGAATCCAACAATGAGTTCCCAACAGTGGGGGTAATTATCTACATATGACCTACTAGTGGAGTGGAGTTGGGATGGGTTATTGTTTGGTTCATATAGCAGAAAGGGTTGGTTCATTGACATAGTTTGTGGTGAATCTAAAATTAACTGGTTAATATGTTTAAAATAAGTGGTTAATCTTCACATGTTTCTAGTGAATCCAACAATGAGTTCCCAACAGTGGGGGTAATTACTTTCAAATAAACTACTTGTGGAGTGGAGTTGGGAAGAGTTATTGGCTGGTTCATATAGCAGGAAGGGTTGGTCCATTGAGCATCCTTAATTTCTTACCTAAGCTTTGTTGTAGAGGTAAAACATATCCTGTTTTAGAAGAGACAGAGTAATAACATGTTTTGAATGATGTTTTTATACACTTTAAAATTGTCACTTAGCCATTTGAGACTTATTTGAGCACACGTGAAAGGAGATTAACATGACTACAGTTGTAAATTGTTTTGTTAGACTAGATGGTTCCAAGCTCTCTTTTTAAGCTTTATTTTATCTCAAAAGTGGTTAAGTGTGGCCTTTATAGAATAGACCCATTCGAATGGGTCTCTATCCTCATTATCTATTGTCATTTGTATGTTTACTTTTCACTGCCATTTCTTAACTTTCATAATAAAATATATATGTTGGTGAAATATGACATATGCTTGTAACATGACAGTAAATACTTGATAATTTACAGGTGTGTGCAGCAACCCAAAAATGAAGTTGATGGAGGGTTCAAATAATCTCAATACATCTAAGGTTGTTGATAATGTGGAAGAAGCATGTGAAAGTGACTTCATTATGAGTGATGCCTTGGATGGCGAGTTTGAAAGTTATGAGCCAAAACGAGAAATGTTGTTTCCATCAGAGGATGATGTTAAGGAATTTTATAGGAAATATGCTTACCAAAAGGGGTTTGGTATTGTAAATAGAACTTCAAAAAAAAGAGATGATGGTAAAGTAAATTACATTATACTAGCTTGTTCCAACTAGATGGACAAATTGTGAAGCAAAAAATACAGTCAAGAAGATGGGAGATGGACGATAGTTCATCAAGACAGCTATACTTGAACACTCTCATGAACTTAGCCCAACAAAGGCAAGAATGTTGAGAGTTAACAAGAATCTTAGCATGCACGTGAAGAGAACAATCCAAGTGAATGATGATGTAGGGGTGAGAATACATAAGACAGTCCGGTCTTTTACTTATGAGGTGGGAAGTTACGAGAACTTATCATTTAATGAGCAAGAAGCTAAAAATTATGCCAACAAGGAAAGACGTACAATTAGCAAGAAAGGTCATGGGAAGGCTTTGAAGAATTATTTTGCAAGAATGCAAGAGGATAATAGTAATTTTTTCTACGATATAGACATTGATGATGATTTTCATATGCAAAATGTATTTTGGGCTGATGCTAGAAGTAGAGCCACCTATGAGTCATTTGGAGATGTTGTGACTTTTGACACAACATATTTGACAAATAAATATGACATGCCATTTGCTGCTTTTGTCGGTGTGAATCATCACGGCCAATTAGTTTTGCTTGGATGTGGTCTAATTTCAGCTAAAGACATGAAGTCATTTGTGTGGCTATTTGAATCATGGCTTCGTTGCATGTCAGGTAAGGCACCTGTTGGTATTGTCACGGGCTAATGCAAGGCCATGCAAAATGCTATTGAAATAGTCTTTCCAACTACTCGACATAGGTGGTGCCTATGGCATATAATGAAAAAAAATCCCTGAGAAGCTAAAAGGTTGCATTGAATATAACAATATAAAGAATGCAATGAAAGTAGCTATTTACGATACCTTAACAATGGAAGATTTTGAAGAAAAGTGGTCTGCCATCATTAAAGAATTTGAACTAGAAGATAACAATTGGTTTAGTGGTTTGTACATGGAGAGACATAGATGGATGCCAATTTTCTTAAAAAAGTATTTTTGGGCAGGGATGTCAACAACACAACGCAGTGAGAGCACACATGCTCTCTTTGATGGATATATCAACTCAAAGACAAGCCTGCAACAATTTGTGAAGCAGTATGACAATGCTCTGAGAAGTAAGGCAGAAAAGGAATTTTAGGCAGATTTCAAGTCAATGGACTCCACAATTCAATGTGAATCAAACTCACCCATTGAAAGGCAGTTTCAATTTGAGTACACTCATGCAAAGTTTGTTGAGGTCCAAGCTGAATTCAGAGGAAGAATGGACTGTTTTGCGTCCATTAAGTATGTGGAGGGAATGGTTTGTACTTACCATGTGAGGGTAGATATGGTAGTTGGAGGGATAGCAAAGAATGTTATTTTTGAGATGGCATTTAATCGTGACAATCACGAGTTGCAATTGCTTGTTGTTTGAGTTTAGAGGAATTATGTGTAGACATTCACTTTGTGTCCTTGTTAATGAGACAATTCAAGAAGTTTCATCAAAGTATATTTTATGTAGATGGAGCAAAAACATTAGATGGAGACATGCTTACATAAAGAGCAGTTACGATGTGACTTTGTTGAAGCCACAAATACAAATATGTTTGATAAATTATGCAAGCATTTCTATGAGGTGGCTGAAGTTGCTGCAGATTTTGAGGATCTCACAGCCAATCTCTACCGGGGACTATATGAATATAAAAGTAAGATGCATTCGATGGCTACATCTAAGCAAGCTGGTAGAACAACATGCAAGGGTGATAACCGTCAAAGGAAGTTGACTGCGGGCATTGAAACTGCTAACACTGGCATTTGTAGTCCATTACATGTACCCCGTAAAGGACGACCACCAAGCAATAAAAAAATATCTAAAGTTGATCGAGTAGTCTCCAAATTGAGAAAGAGGAAGTACCAGCATCGTCAAACTTTGACAATTGATGTATGTATATATGATTTTGCTAATTATTATTGTATTGGATGTTTTGGTTGTGTATATGTTTTATTTAGACTGATTAGCATCCCCTTTTATTAGTGTATTAAGTTATTTTATTGTGAACATGTAGGAGTGCATTGATGGAAGCTCGAGTCAGATGGATGGAAAGAAGTTACGCATAGAGTCATCTATAGAAGTGAACAGTTGTGGAGAATGCTGTGATGATTGTACTATGGTGTGTGTATACACCAAAACTATTTGTCATTTGTAATCATTGTTGAAATGATTGTTAAGTTTTAAGCTACTTACACTTAAATTATCATTTTTTTAATGAATGGATGTTTGGTATATTATTGCTTAACAGTCCACAGCTATTGAGTTGAGTGCAAATGTTGATGCACCAATATGTGACGGTAGCTATTGAGTTTCGCAACTATCACACAACTCATCACTTGATTTTTTACCATTATTAGAAGGATGATGTCAGTCAAAGGCCACAAGCATGTCCAACATATGCTCAATAAGTTCATTGCAGTTATTGAAATTGACATGCTTATATGTTTTTATCCAGGGTTGTCATAGTCAAATGTCATACACCAATTTGTTGGTTAGTGGTAATGCAGGGCAATTTGAAGATACTCAGGCTAGGAATCAGTGACATAGTACAAGTCTAAATTTGTATAAATTATATAGGGTAGCTTCATGTACATGCTTCAAATTTGCACTAATCTAATCTACCGTTATTTTGCAAGTTGATTTCTTTTTATTTTTTTGGTATATAGGATAATTTACATGGGCAAAGTGTATTAACAAAGGCTTAGGTGCAAATTGGTGAAAGTGCGCTCACACTGTGATTTTGTCTACAACATTTTTTGTGGCTGTAACACCCCAAATTTTCGTATCTCTTAAACCGTAATTTTGACAGTTAACAGAATTTTATTGTTTAGTAATTTCTGTGCACTGTAAAATTATTTTGTTTATTCCGTCAGCGTATTTGATTGTTTTGAGTGATTTCCTCCGTGTCAGGAAAATAAAAATTTTTGGGCCGGGGAAAACTTTGCGTAATTTAATTTTTACCGTTAGGTAATTATTTTACGTAATCTAATTTGATATTTGTGTGTTTTCTAATTTTTGTGATTTTTGTGGATGATTATGAATTTTTTCCTATTTGTGGGCTCAAGGGGTGTATGTGGCCCCAGGTGGCCATACGTGGGCCCAGGTGGGTCCCACAAAGTAAAAAAAATTTCTACGCATATAAAAAATTGTACTGTTTAGACGGAGACAGGGGATCTTACTAAACCTGAATCTGGAAACAGTTTTAGAAAATTTCTTGTACTTTATTTTATACTGTATTTAATTATCGGATGATAAAAATACAGTAAAAATATTATTTATAGGATACAAGAATAAATATTATACTGCGTAGTCAACAAAGAGAGCTTGACTTGATTTATACCCTTGGATGAGAATACTTAGTTTGAATATTAACCATTGCTTTAATCAAAGGTTAAGAAACAAACTTAATAAAGAAGCCTTGGATAATAATCATTGATTTAATCAATGGTGTGAGAATAAGCTTAGTTAGGAAGGCTTTGATATCAACCATAGATGTAATCAAAGGTGTAGAATTGTCTTGAAAAAATGACAAAGACCATTTATAACCATTAGATTTAGATTAAATCAAGGGTAGAGATTCAATCTTAAAAAGTAACAAAGACCATTTATGACCATTGGATGAAGAATCAATCAATGGTGAAGATTTGGTCTTCTAAAGTAGCAAAGACTAATTAGGACCCTTGGATTTAAAGTTTGAAGAAGCAATCTTGACCCTTAATTTTGGAGACACATCCAATGACTAGAATTTAAAGGAGAAAGATCCAATGGCCTAGATTAAGTCTTCTAAATAAAAAATCTACATTAATCCTAACCATTGAATTAATCAATGGCTAGAAATGCTCCAAATGGTGGCTAATTATTATGGTCATTTATTAAATGCACAAGGAGAAGCATGCATGGAGGGGGATGGTTTTGGATTGTTTAGAAGACAAAGAAAAAGAGGCTTTATGACCATTATTAATTGCTTTATGTCATTGTTAAGTGGTCTTGGTCAATCTTTCATCATAATTGATCATTATTGATCAATTTGCACTCAAGGAAAATGCATTGGAGGGGAGCTACGAAATTGAGAAGCTTTAGGACATAGGAAAAAGTTTGAAGACCATTATTGCCATCCTTGGTCATCATTAGACATTTTCAAGAAGCTAAGTTACCAAGTTTTCTCTTCATTTCTCTCCTTCTTCATGTTTTGGCCAAGCACTCCAAGAACACCCTCCATCACTCAAAAATTTCATCCAACTTGATTTTCTAAACCTAAACACCATTCTAAGAACATCTCTAGTTATGAGTTTTTCCAAAATCATTCATCTTGATCTTCAAATTCAAGCTTCAAGTTTCTATCAAAAATAAAAAATTTCATCTTTGTTCTTCAAGAGATATCATTCGGTCAAAACCCCTAAAATCACCATTCAAGCTCTTTTAATTTCATCCAACCTTAGATCTTGAATCTCCATGATATTCTAAGCAACTTTCATGTTGGAGATTTTCTCTAAATCATTCATCTTCAAGGAGTTTCTTCAAGATCAAAGTTATTGGGTTTTTGAGGTGAAGTATAAGGAAACTTCATTTTCTTCTCTCTTTTTCATGATCTAAACCATGTTTGATCCATGGTTCCTCTTAATCAAGCTTGATATGTTAATTAACTTGTGTTTTGTTTTGTATTTGAGAAGCCCTTGGTGGTGAAGGACTTGGAAAAAGAAACAAATCAAGAAGCTTTGGAGGATCTTCAAGAGGTAAGAGGGAGATCCATCTCACCAACCAAGCATGGTGGTGAGAGATGGTATTTTATTTGATGGATGTGGAATCCATGTGAGGATTCATATCCATGGTCATGTAATTAATTTGTGGGTGTTTGTGAGCTTTGATTAATTTTCTATGCTTGATATGCTTTGCATGATTTTATAGCTTTGATGATATGCTTGATATGCTATACATGCTTTTATGGCTTTGATGGTATGCTTATATTATTTATGATGAAATATATATGTATATGCCATGACTTGATGGTGGAAAGGAAATTGATTTTTGGCTCCAATAGCCAAGGAAGAGCTACGGTTTTGATGCCCTTGATTAGGGTTCATGTTGAAAATTTTCAAGAACAAAAGAATTGATTTTTGAGTACTTAGAACATGGTGGATTTCGAACAAGACACCTCAAGATAGGTGTTCACAAAATTAATATTTTCTTGAATGATGAAAATGGATGTTTACAAAAGTAAGGAAAATAAACAAAGAATTTATTTTTCAAAGAGTATATGAATACGGTCTTAAAAGGATTTTTATTAATTTATTTTGTGTAAAAAGTTTCTGAGTATTTTACTAAACATGAGATTTAAATGAAAATAGCAATGATAATTTTAAGGATTTGCAAAGAAAGTGAAAAAGGATTTGTAAGGAAAGTAAAAATGAATTTGAACAAATGAGTTTGGTTTTTATGATTATCGGTATTTCGGTTTTGAAAATAAAGAATTTTTAATGGTTTTATTTGTGTAAAACCATATCAATTTAGGAGGAAAATATTTGATGGCTTCAATGGCCAAAGACTCTACGATTTTTGGAGGTTAGAATAATTTTGGTTTTTATGAAACAAAGTAATTTTAAAGTGGAAACAAAATGTTTGAACAAAATATTTTAGTATAAGGATTTTGGAAAGGGAAATCAAAGTATTTTATCACTTGAGAAATGAACTTTCATATGAAAATGAAAAAGAAAAGTTGCAAGGGTTTGAATCTTAATTTGTTTTGAAGAGAATTGATTTTAGAATTGATTTGGGAAAAATGGAGAATATAATGGTGTTTTCAAAATTTACTAACGTATAACTTATTTTCAAGTTTTGAAATACGTTAGAAAATGTTAAGTTTTGAAACGTTGATTTACATCAATGAAAAAGTGATTTTGTGAATTATATTTTGAAAAAGAATTTCTTGAGTAAAGAACTGTGGAAAAATATTTTCTTGAGTAAGAAAATATATTAAATGAAGTGTAAAGTTATATTATTTTGAGAAAAGTTAAAAAAGAATTTTTAAAGGTCAAGGAATATTTTCTGTAATGAAATTGTGGTGAAAAATTATTTACGTATCTTAAAAATGTGATTTTTAAGTTACGTAATATGGAAAAATATTTCTACGCGATTTGAATTACGTTTAAATATTTTACGTAATCTGAATTACTATTGAAAAATCACTACGTGATGGAAAAATGATGAATTATTTTTACGTGATTGTGAAAATAGCGGAAAATCGTTATGTGATTTGAAAAGTGTTTTAAATATTTTGAGAATGACGAAAAATAATTTATGCGACTTAAAAGAATGATTTTTAAGTTACGCGATTTTGAAACAGTGAAAAAATACTATGCGATTTTGAGAAACGTATATTTTTACGCGATTAAGAAAAACGTTAAAAAATTAGTACGTGTTTTAAAAGTGCAACAGAAGAGTTGCGGTATTTTGAAAACGTAACAGAAATGTTACTGTATTGTGAAAACGTAACAGAAGTGTCACGGTATTGTGAAAATATAACAGAAACGTTTCAGAATTTTGAAAACGTAACATAAGTGTTATGATATTTTGAAAACGTAATATAAACATTTTGGAATTGTGAAAACGTAATGAAATGTTTTGGAATTGTGAAAATGAAACGGAAATATTACGCAGTTTTGAAAACATGACGAAAGTGTTTTATAACTATGAAAATGTGATAACATAATTTTTGCTATTGAAAATACAGTATAATTTGGTGCATTTTATATGCATTGGAAAGAGATGCTTGTGATTGGATTTGGTGCATTATACATGCATTAGGAAAAAATATGCGTTGAGGCATATGATACATTGAACAAATGAAATTGAAAAGATTTGGCCCTTCGGGGTTGGACTTGCACGGATAAATTCGTGCATTGTATATGGCCCTTGTGGTTGAAGAGGGAATGAGAATTGATAGTGAGGTCTATGACGGATCTTGGGGGCGTCGAGGCGCGGCGGTCGACCAAGTGGACAGCTGGCGAGTACCCTGTGTCACTTGGCGATGCAGTCCGTTGCAACGCATTGACGATACCCGACAAGAACACGATTCTTTTCAACAACTGGAAGATTGTCTTTGGGCTAAGGCTGACAATTGACAGAGCATTCTCCTCGCAATTGTGAAAACCTCCATGGAGTTGTTTTTGAAAAACTGAGTCTTTGTGCACATGCATAATCTGAACATTTTATATCTGCATGATATATTAATTGAGGGATATTGGTTATGACAATTGTTTTGAATACTTGGATGATGATAATGATAATTAGAACATTATTGTAATTTGTTGTTTATGATAATTAAACTAATAAATGATTAGATGATGATAGTTGATTAATGCTGATAGCATGATTATGGTATGATCTATCTGTATGATGTGCTGTTTGTGTTATCTCTATACTACCATATTGGTATTGGTGTAGGTGATCTCACCTCTTTGTTATGTTGTTTTACTGTGTCTGTACTGTTAAAATCAAATAATAGAAGGATCGAGTTGTCTTAGACATAACGGGCAATGAATACTCTGAGATGGGTGACAACAATAAGGAGTGGACATTCAAGACTCGAAGGTGTACAATGTTGACAAAGAACAGATGTAGAACAGATGTCTGATGCAACAAGATGGATACACAACAGAATAAGTATGTTAAGTTTTAACGTTAGTGTTATACCGTGCTATTAAGTAGAACCTGTCATAGGGTTACTACTGTTAAAAGAAAAAAAAAAGAGTCTGTTATTTTTATATTTCTCTTTAAGTTGTTAAATATTAATTGGTGTCAGTATTGTATATGAGTCTGTTTCAGTATGTTTTTCCGTATTACTTATGAATTTCAGAAAGTTTACGTTTTCAGTAAAGAAGAAATTTTAAAACCCATATTTTATAACTCAAACTTTGTGCGAACTTCTTTTCAGATCATGAGTCGGGAGTCGAAAATGTGATACCCTAGGGAGGGTGTTACAGTGGCAACCATGAAAATAGATCTTAGTGGATCATCAGGAACCCACTTACGTAGTTTTTTTGTCCTTTTAAGTGGATTGTTTCTATGCTGTAGTTATTTATGGTTCACATGTAATGTAATACATGTAATTACACGTAAAGGGGGAAGATGTATATATATTTTGAGGGTGAATGGTAGGAATGTATCATTACAATGCCATAATATTAGTGATGTACATGTATATAAACTATTATACATAAGCAATAAATGGCTCCTTTGTAATCTAGGTGTATTTTTGTGTATTTTTACCTGCAACCATAAGAATAATTGAAGTTGAAAGAAATATCAAATCTATCCCACCATTGGGAACTGATTTTTTGGATTATCCATAAACTGATATAGATTAACCACTTATTTGCAATGTATTAACCAGTTACTTATGAATTCACTAATTAATGAGAATCACCACAAAACCATGGACATTCAAGGGTGATCCTATCGAAAAAGTGGTGTATCTCATTATTTGATCAGTTACAAAATAAGTGGTTTATACATTAAAAATAAGTGGTGAATCAGTACACGTTTCTGGTGAATCCACAAAAAGTTCAAAGTAGTGGGGGCAAACTAGTTAGAAATGAAGTACTTGTTGGAGTGGACATGTGTAATATTGTTGTTGACAAGTTGGGAGTATACGGTCAGAATACCATGGAAAAAGTGGTGAAGCGCATTATTTTGGGTGAGTTCCAAAATAAGTAGTTAATATACTACAAATAAGTAATTAATATGAACAAGTTTCTAGTGAATCTAAAAAAAAGTTTCAAATAGTGGGAGGAAACTAATTAGAAATGAATTACTAGTAGAGTGGACATGTGTAATGTTGTTTTTAACAGGTTGGGAGTAGATGGGCAGAAAACCATGGAAAAAGTGGTGAATCTCATGGATTTGGTGAGTTTCAAAATAAGTGGTTAATACACTACAAATAAATGGTTAATATGAACAAGTTTCTAGTTAATCCAAAACAAAGTTCCAAATAGTGGGGGGAAAATAGTTAGAAACGAATTACTAGTGGAGTGGACATGTGTAATATTATTTTTAACAAGTTGTGAGTAGATTGGCAGAAAACCATAAAAAAATGGTGAATCTCACTATTTGGTAAGTTCCAAAATAAGTGGTTATTACACTACAAATAAGTGGTTAATATGAACAAGTTTATGGTGAATCCAAAAAAAAGTTCCAAATAGTGAGAGGAAACTAGTTAGAAACGAATTACTAGTGAAGTGGACATGTATAATGTTGTTTTTAACAAGTTGGGGAGTAGATAGGTAGAAAACCATGAAAAAAGTGGTGAATCTCATGGATTTAGTGAGTTCCAAAATAAGTAGTTAATACACTACAAATAAGTGATTAATATGAACAAGTTTCTGGTTAATCCAAAAAAAGGTTCCAAATAGTGGGGGAAAACTAGTTAGAAACGAATTACTAGTGAAGTGGACATATGTAATGTTGTTTTTAACAAGTTGTGAGTAGATTGGTAGAAAATCATAGAAAAAATGGTGAATCTCATGGATTTGGTGAGTTCCAAAATAACTGGTTAATATATTACGTCTAACTGGTTAATCAGTACAGGTTCCTGTTGAATCCCAGGATTAGTTCCTAATAATGGGGGCAAACTAGTTAGAAATGAAGTACTAGCTGGAGTTTATACCTGTAATGTTGTTTTGAACACATTAGGAGTATATGGTCAAAAAACTATGGAAAAAATGGTGAATCTCAAAGGCAACTAGCCAATTATCATCAAAACTATTATCAAAGGCAGCTAGCCAATTACATCTATATCTGTTTCTGGTGAATCTCATTACTTGGTAAGTTCCAATATAACTAGTTACTATAGTATGAAAAAGTGGCTAATATCTACAAGTTTTTGGATAATATAAAATACAGTTCCAAATCAGTGGATAATCTAAAACAAGTTTCCAAATTCATAAGTAAATGGTTAATACATTACACAAAAGTGGTTAATTAGTATATGTTCCTGATGAATCCACTAAAGAGTTCCCAATAGTGAGGGTAACTATACAACGGGCATTACAATAACTGTACATAGGGCCAACCTAAAGAGTGTAGAATAAATTTGCAAATCAAAACAACAACTTCATAGCATTTGTAGCTCTCAAAACTTCTTCTCTGCACTCGTTCTTTGGATGCAAGACCCAGTAACATAATAAGTCACGTCGCATTTGCGTGACTTCTCCTTGTACCAGTATAGTACGAATAAATAAAACTTTCAACAGAATGTAATTGTTAAATTAGAAAACAAAACAATTTCCTCATCTCGCTCCATTCAGGCATAGTCTTCTCCCCAAACATCTTGTGTCCATCCCATAGCTCCATGTACTTAATAACGTAAATGACACAATCATCCCTGTTTTAATAACATATAAGCAACCACAAGGGGAAAAATTAAACACCTATGTCTCAACATAACAATTAATATTCTTTAATAAGTGCAACCGTACTCACGAGGTGCATTGCCTGGGTAAGTCAACCTCCACTAGGTCTAAAGGATTATGATTTGTCAAGGTTGGACTAAGTATCTGCAATAATTCTTCAAACGGGCGCTTCTACAAATTCAAAGTAAAGTTCAAAGTCAAATTATAAAGCACAACTAATACATTATCATTACAATGACATTAGAGGAGTGTGATACCGTCAAAACGTCCAGCCTAGCTTTTTCAGTGTTAATATGACTGCCCATTGAATCCAACACATACAACTTTTTAAATCTCTGATCCAATGCATAACACCACCAATAGTCGTCGAACACGACTGGAGCGAATATCTACATGAAGAAATGTATCCAAGTTCATTGAATGTGTTCCTTGTAATATGCTTACATAAATAGTATTACTATTTCTCAAATGCCTTTTTATTTTACATAGTTATTTGATAATGTAGACATATGATAGTGATGTGCATTATAGTTGGAACATAATGTACTATGCAGTATTAAGAAAATAAAACACTATACATAATCTAACTAGATAAATGATAGGTTGAACAATTTAACTGATAAGTCTAACAGAGCATGAATGGTTGGAAAAAAAAATACCCAATCGATATTTTTAAATTGCGTCCGTTTTGAGAACGAAGCATACAAATTGAATCAACAGAAAAGATTCAATTATTTAATAGACTTAGGATGGTTTAAGCAACTCAAGTCCTCAACCACATGTTTTAACAATAGAAGTAGAAACAACCAGGTCAAAGATAAAGAAGACATAAACAACTCTAATTGACCTACACAATTGTATGCCATAAAGTAATAGGTTACTTTCGAAATTATACAGTATAGTTAAAGGATCACCTTTTGCGACACAACCTTCTTTAATTAGGTTTTTAATTTGAGATGCTTTTGCTCCACTTGAAGAACCGATACTCCATTCTACTTGAGATATCGAAGCACGTTCATTTCTGACAGATGACGTCGTCTTTTGGTGGAATATACTTTTCAGCAAAATATCTGGCATCCTATACTTGAAACATATGATTCTTTTGATTATACCGTCCCTCGTTAGATGATCTTCCCATATCTCCAACACTTTGGTACAGACGTCACAGTTTGACTAAACTGACTACGACTCGCACTTCCTCCACAAGTTTGTTATTTGTTGCCTTCCCAATAATCACGAACACGGTTTCTACCGGAATCACCTGGCGTTACGAGTTTTTCCTTGTTCAAACACCATGCTTCTGCTGCGCTACTCTGATCATGTTGTACTGTACCTTTAGCTGTTCTTTGCATTGCTTTTGTAATTGCAGTCAAACCGCCTCACTTCTACCTCCTCACGTGCACATTTACCACGAGTTATCGTCTTTCTTCAAGGACGGACAAATCATAACACAATGGAAACCAAAGTAACCATTTCAAACATAACAAAACAAAGTTAGATACATCCTTTCGGAAGTAAATCACAGAGAATCACACAGCACAAACAAAAACAGACCCAACCACAACCCCAAAAGACTCTAACTTGGGCTCGATATTAACTAATGTAACACCCTTGTGGGGATGTCACATATATAAAGAAAATAAAAGAAAGATAAATAAAATCTACCCAAGTTGAAAAACATTTGTTACGTACTAATACGGGTTGTAAAATAATTCCTGTTAAACAGAATATTATTAAAAAAAATAACACGAAAACATAAAACCAACAGAACAACATCACTTATAACATACATATAGTCCAAGTTATAAGCTATACAAATAATTTATAACTACAACTACAAATATTAAACATAAGCAGTAAACAGAAACAGTAAAGAGTCAATATATACATACGCAGACGCGCCCAAAAATACACACCATAAACATTTAATCCTCTGATGGATCACTCTCAAGAAACTCATCAGAAGATAAATATCCAGGATGTCTCGACTCTCGGCGGTAACGGGACCGCACAGTCGACACGATACTTATCTCACTAGGCTCAGTGGATACACCACCCCAATGATGCCTAAGAGATAAAGGTAACTCTAAGTGCAGAAACACGGTAGTCGTCATCACTGGCTCTTCATCAAACGTAAGTCATATGGACACAGTCATCCGTCCCACATAAGTCACTGAGTCTCTGTCTCCCCGCAGATGCCAAGCTAATGATCCACCGTGAAAATCGAGTGTCACAAAGCCCAAAAATCCTGGCACCGCCATACCCAAACAAATCAGTCCAATGGATATAGATGATCAGATAGTTCTTGGTCATCGTACTGATCTTCAGCTTGCTGCTCCTCTTCCTCCTCAGGATGCAAAATCTCAAGAGGCTAGTCCTCTTCCTTAAACTTTTTACCACGTAAAATAAATATACAGAAAACACGTACAATAAAGAGGTAAGACAATCTAAAATCATCACAAACATGGCAAATAAGAAAACGACAAACAACAGATATACAGTTCATGCAATATGAAAAGCTATAACATTAATTAATAACAGGATAGTATCACAACAACACATAATATCACGGATAAGATAATATCAAGATAAGACAATATCACAGATAAAATAATACCATAGATAAAATAAAATAAGAAATATACCAATTATCATAATAATAACCAAATAAGATAAATAGATAAAATAAAATAATATCCAAGATATAACCATATACAATATGACACGACCCTACTCCATGGAGCTAAACACATACAGATATCAGAGAGAGAATAACCAGCAAAATCTATTAGTACCACGGCTGCCCAACCAAACTATTGCGCTGTCACACTTTGCGTCTATAGCCCCACGTCATATGGAATCCATCATCCAAAGCATGGTGTAGTTCACGGTCTCACATTGTGGCACTACAAACAATGTACTATTAGACTTTACGAAATCTCGATTAAAAATAGTGCGTGTCGAGTCCATTAGTGTGCTATCGGTTACCACGGCCCAGCGGAGCGACCGACTGTCCATATATGGGATCCCGTACACTAACGTCTCCAAGTTCATAAAGACAATGAACCACACTACGTTTATCGCATCGACAACATGATGTGATTCACCTCGTCAACCAATCTACCAAAAATTGGCATATCCTCAAAGATAAAAAGATACAGTAAGTCCCACCGGACAAATACTATTCCAAAGCCTATACGGGTTCACCTCATAGCCCGACAGCAGAAAAAAACAAAATACCGTCATTGGTATAAAAATACAGTTGCGGTCAATCGCGTAGAAATTTTATCGCATTTTCACAATCTCGTCGTTTTTACAAACGTTTTTAAATCGCGTAAATATATTTTGCTGTTTTTGCAAATCGCGTAAGATTTTTAATACGTTTTCTCAATCGCATAAGATTTTTAAATCATTTTCTTGTCCAAATCCCTTAAAATTTACTGTTTAAATAAACAGAAATAATAAATAATACGTTTAAACTACGTAAAATATTTTTCATAGCGTATACTGTCTTTTGGACATCTTTTCTATCTTATTTGCCCGTTTTTACTAAAAATTGACAGTATTTTGTTTAGAAACTTATATTAATGGTTTCCTAATTTTACCGTAAAGATTCTATTTACTTAATTTTTAACCGTATAATTTAATCCTTTTGAAAACCACTAACATGCTTCAAAATTATAACATGAGCTATATGTTAAAAATTTTCAAAAGTTACTGTATTTCATTTCTAACAGTAAAATCATTAGTTTTAATCCTTAAACTTAATTCTAATCAATTTGTTTCTTTAAAACTCATTGTAATAAAATCCTTTTGGCATTTATTACTTAACCTTAGTTGAAAACAATTCTATAAATCAAAACACATTTAAATTTGGCATTTTGGCGAAAATCATTCTATGCTTTATACTTCATTCCTAATTATTTCCATACATTTAATCTCTTATAAAACTCTTGATCTAGTTTATTTTTATTAAATTATCTAGTCAATAGTTAGAAAATAAATTTGGATCAAAAGTACGTGGCATGTTGGCCAATTTTAACAAAGTCTTTGCATTTGATCTCTAAATTATTTTTCATCTTCTAAATCCATGTCAAATTTATTGTAGTACCTAAATTCATTAAATCATTATTTTAGAAAATGGTTTGGAATTGATTTTAGAAATCAAGGATCTTTGGTTTGGCATGTTGGCCGAAATATACACTTGTGTTACTTGATTTCTAAATTCGTTTTCCTTGATCTAAACAATTCTATCTCTTGTTAATTTTCCTAGGTTAATTAAATTATACTTTAGGAAAATAATGAGAACATTTTGGTTCTCCTTTTGGGTCAATGGCCGTGAGTCTTGGTGTTGTGTTCTTTGGAACACTCATGCAATCCTTATCATGTTATTCACATCCTATACATTATCATGCATTTCTAACACATACAAATTATCAAAGCTTGTAGACATGCAAATCAAAGCTTGTAGACATGCATCTTCATACAATTTATTACAAACATCAATTAGGAAAGCTACTAACAACCACACAAACAAGCTATCAAACAAACACAAACAAGGAATCCTTATGGATTCTACACTCATAACAATCAAACTCCATCTTCTTACCACCACCCATGGATGATAAGATTAGTCTTCCTCTTACCTTAAGTGAAGACAAAATTACTCTTTCACACCTTTCCTAGGGTTCGATTTTCCTCCTTCAAAACCTAACAAACTCAAACAAAAGTCTACAAGTTACTAACCATAAAAGAGAGCTTAAACCATGAAGAAATCATGGCTTAGAACTTTGAAAAAGAGTTTAGAAATGGAAAACAAGAAATTTCACCTTCTAGGTAAAATTTTCCAAGTAGGTTTCCAAGCTTTAAATGGAAGATTTTGCAAGAACTCTCAACTAGAGATGTTCTTAGAATTGTGTTTAGGTTTAGAAAACTTGGTTGGATAAAATTTTGGGTGGTTGGATGGTATAGTTTTGTGTTTGACCGAATGGAGCTTCAAGAGAGCTTCAATGGTGTTTAGGGTTTTTGGAAGAGAGAGAAGAGAGAAATTGCATGAAAGATGAAATGATTTTTGTCCTCCAAAGGCCAAATGGCCGTGAACATCAGGCCATGCAAGGTGTAGCCTTGCTTGGCTTCATCCAAGCTTTAGAATGAATCAAAGGTCAAGATTAAAACTTGGTTAGCAAGCTTGTCTCCCATTGGTTGATTTTAGCATAGTCATCTAGCCTAGTCACCATGATTAGCCACTAATTAACCTAGTCACCACACTTAGTCATCATGTTCTAGAGAATTCCTTCACTAATGATGCTTAATGAAGCTACTAAGTTAACTGTTTTAGCTAAACGTGAGTCCCGCAAAATATTTCTAGGTCCACTGTCATCTAATTATACTGACTAATAAAATAATATTATAATAATACAAAATTATTTTATTTGACAGTTAAATCCTAAAAATTAAAAGATTAATTATCGTCTCATTCAGAATTGGGTTTAGTAAGATCCCCCAGTCTGAATAATTAAAACAAGATTTTCCCGGCCCGGAAAAATATTATTTTCCTGTCCCGGAGCAAATCGCATAAAAAGTCCAAATAAATCACAGACAATAATATTAAGCACTGTAACATATAGAAAAATTAAAAACAACACAATCGAGACGTAATGGTCATTTTTTCCATTTTTCCCCACAACGAAGCAAATCATCTAAAACGTTCAAATAAAATTACAGACAGTATTAATTGTCTGTATATCTCCCAGAAAAATTAAAATAGTAGCTTGAGAAAATTTTTATTTTACCGTCTCGAAGCAAATTACGTAAAACGAT
This sequence comes from Ormosia emarginata, assembly GCA_029884605.1. NCBI lineage: Eukaryota > Viridiplantae > Streptophyta > Magnoliopsida > Fabales > Fabaceae > Ormosia > Ormosia emarginata. The sequence goes on from JAQQTP010000057.1 coordinate 6,866,406, forward strand.
CAAATAAAATTTTAGCCTGTAAAACATATTTGTATTTTATACAGAAAAATAATAAACAGTAAAATAGGGACACAACAGTCATTTACACAAAAGCTTGAAAAACAGCAAACAGAACATTCGGGACATTTTTCTAAAAATTGGGGTGTTACAAAGAGTTCTCTTCACAGTTCCCACAAACCTGAGGAAGAGTTAACAGAACCTGAGGAAGAAGAACATGAATTTTTTTAGGCTGAAAATGTGGAGATAACAGACTTGCATGAAGAAGGTCCATTTATTTGTGCAGAAAGATTCAACTAAACTCCACTGTGTTCAAAACAACATTATAGATGTAAACTCTAGCTAGTACTTCATTTCTAACTAGTTTGCCCCCATTATCGGGAACTCTTCCTGGGATTCACTAGAAACATATACTGATTAACCACTTAAACGTAATGTATTAACCATTTATTTTGAAACTCACCAAATAGTGAGATTCACCACTTTTTCCATGGTTTTCTGTCAATCTACTCATAACTTGTTAAAAACAACATCACACATGGTCACTCCACTAGTAATTCATTTCTAACTAGTTTCCCCCCACTATTTGGAACTTTTTGTTGGATTAACCAGAAACTTGTTCATATTAACCACTTATTTGTAGTGTATTAACCACTTATTTTGAAACTCACCAAATCCATGAGATTCACTTTTTTCATGGTTTTCTGCCCATCTACTCCCATCCTATTAAAAACAACATTACACATGTCCACTCTACTAGTAATTCGTTTCTAACTAGTTTTCCCCCACTATTTGAAACTTTTTTTTGGATTAACCAGAAACTTGTTCATATTAACCACTTATTTGTAGTGTATTAACCACTTATTTTGGAACTCACCAAATTCATGAGATTCACCACTTTTTCCATGGTTTTTTGCCCATCTACTCCTAACTTGTTAAAAACAACATTACACATGTCCACTCTACTAGTAATTTGATTCTAACTAGATTCCCCCCCACTATTTGGAACTTTTTTTGGATTCACCAAAAACTTGTTTATATTAACCACTTATTTGTAGTGTATTAACTACTTATTTTGGAACTCACTAAATAGTGAGATTCACCATTTTTTCTATGGTTTTCTACCAATCTACTCACAACTTGTTAAAAATAACATTACACATATCCACTCCACTAGTAATTCATTTCTAACTAGATTCCCCCCACTATTTGAAACTTTTTTTGGATTCACCAGAAACTTGTTCATATTAACTACTTATTTGTAGTGTATTAACCACTTATTTTAGAACTCACCAAATAGTGAGATTCACCATTTCTTCTATGGTTTTCTGCCAATCTACTCATAACTTGTTAAAAACAACATTACACATGTTCACTCCACTAGTAATTTGTTTCTAACTAGTTTCCCCCCCACTATTTGGAACTTTTTTTGGATTTACCAGAAATTATACTGATTAACTACTTATTTGTAGTGTATTAACCACTTATTTTGGAACTCACCAAATAGTGAGATTCACCTTTTTTGGGATTCACCAGAAACATATACTGATTAACCACTTAGACGTAATGTATTAACCAGTTGTTTTGGAACTCACCAAGCAATGAGATTCACTACTTTTCCATGGTTTTCTGACCATCTACTCCCAAAGTGAACCAGAACAATTGATCTTGACTGTAACATTTGTGGTTGGCTATATGAATCTTTAATTAACATATTTAACTAATTATTAACATAGATGCTTTGTTGGAGCTCAAATGGTTTTCCTTACAGGTCAAGTATTCAGGAAATAAGACTTGTATCTTAATTGCACAAGATGTTGAATGGCAAATTTAAATTCATAGCCCATAATTTTTCATCTTTATTGAGATGTTCAAAATTTTTCCTTTCTGCAATTACTGTCTTGACTCTTGAATTTACTAAGATGGCATTAGAGGAACATGGGTTAAATGAAGATATATTAAATATTGTTAACTAGTTTGTTGGGGGCACCAGTTTAGAAATTCAGGTAATCTAGAATAACTTATGGACATAATTAGTATATGCATGGTGATTGTTAATCTTAATTAATTATTAAAAAAATAAATTTTGCCATGGGGATCTATAGGGAGAAGCCAAATTCAAGAATATCATTGAGGAAGCCATACCCAAATTGAGCAGCACTAAATCAAATCAGCAAATGCACCAATTAAATCAATCAACACTACTTTATGATATCAATACCAAAGGGTTATAGAAATTGGCCTCTATGATCCAAGTTTCACATTTCACATAATAGTAGTAGTCAAGCTTGCAAAAGATTCAATCTATAACCATCATAATAATGCATTTTCACAAAGTCTTGCTCTCAAAACTTCCCGAAAAAAAGTAACAAATTTAGACTTTGAATCAAACTCCTTATGGACAAGATTATTTCTCAGTACATTCTGAGTTAATCAATAATAATAATCAAACAAATAAATCCCCCAGCATTCCTTTATGACAGAATTAATCACAAACCAAATAAATCCCCCAACTCCTCATGCATTTATTGTTAATTTCAAAGCTAATAAGCATACTATTTACCATTAATCACACATCAAATTTTAACTTATGAAATAAAAAAGGTCACAACATTAATATATAAAAAATACCGCTAAAGGCTATACCAAACAATACATTAGAAACACCTTTTTAAATCTGTATACTTGAAAAGAGCCTAATAAAAAATCTACTACTTTATCTTCTGAGAAAATAAAGAAAAGGAAAAGGAAGAATGTCTAATATCTATAAGTTCCATCAGTTAAGCATAATTTTCTTTATGCATATTAGTTGAACAACAAGGAACATAATAGCAAATGCCCTGTTAGATTCCCTGTAAACATGAGAAAAAGCAACCTTCAAATAGGAAATGCGAGAACAAAAGAATGAGTGAGCAATATAGTACATTAGGAATCAAGGTTCACTTTCACTTGTTTTCAACCTATGTCCCCCAACTCCCAAATAAGGTTCACTTTTACTTCCTTCCAATGTTGTTTCACTATAAACCACGCTTGTCTCAATCCATATCCACCATAAACATAGGCTAGCATACTTTAGAATAAAAAATGATACAAAAAATCCAATGATACAAGAGACTAAACAAGGGTCACAACATTAATATATCACCAAATTCAAAAATATTCTATATAGTAGAGAGAATGAGAGAGGGTATCGGTAAAGGCTCAGATGGTGGAGCACGGTGGTTCTGGGTACTAGGTCATGGTGGTTGGTGGGTCTGTGTAGCAAAGGATCTGGGTTGTTGATCCTGGTTCGCGATTTGAGTAGAGGTTAAAACTGTCTGGTGCTGGTTTTGTGGGCTTCTCTGTTTTATGGCAGAACTTGATGGTGGTGGGAGTTTGGGGGAGATCGAGACCGAGTGTGAGGAAAATGGGAGAAACTAAGAGTCGGATGAGGGAGATGAGGGAGAGGAGGGATGAAGTGGAGGGTGGTCGGAGTTTGGAGTAGACTGAGACCGAGAGTGAGGGGAAGGGGAGAAATCGAGAGTGACAAGGGACGACGGAGATGGGGAGACGAGGGAGAGAACGAGTGAGACTGAGATAAGTCACTTAATTCGATAAAGCAACAAAATAAATGAGAAGCGGGAAATAAGATTTCAATAAACATACGTACGGAGGGATACGGTGGATATACGTTGGATGTATATCATTGGACATCAACTGTTTTCCTTCTTTGATAGATATAGCTCCGGTTAGTTTGCTTTGTTTGGATCTTTGACCGCTCAATTTATCCCCCCCTAAAAAAAATCTACAACGTTTAAGTACAATACAACGTCTCTGGGGGAAAGAAAAAAGCATGATTCAACCATATAGTTTGTGGACAATTTGACCAATTAATATTCCTCCTAGGCCATGTTATTTCTAGTTAAACAACTTTTAGGTTTCATTTTTTTTTCCGGGTAATGTGTGTATTTATGTATCTATGTGTCATACTTTTTGTGAACATATGGGTATCTCTTAATAATTAATAGTTAATACGTATCTATGTGTCATACTTACTAGAAATATAAATGCATCATGTTATTTTTGTATTTATATTAGCATTTTGTACCTGTGTACCGTACATGATAAATTAAAAATTATTAAAATAAATAAAGAAAAAGATACTTAGTTCAAAGATATGACATCTTGGATAGTTGGATGAATCTCATCCAATTATAATTAATGGAGTCTACAGTGAGACTCACTTAAAATTATTTTGTCGTTTTCATTAACTGATTCTTCTCATACAATGATAATCAGATTAAGTAGCTCATCCCAATAAATATTTTTCTATATGATCTCCTAATAAATAATTAGTTTATTCATTTGGATGTTTATCAACTTATTATTAAAAGTGTACCAAGTTGGTCAATAATAATAAAATAAAATAATACTTAATACATTCAAATACCTTAGCATTTTGTAACCTATATATATATTTAGTTTACACAATTTAAGTAAAATAAATAAAATGACACATTAATTAAATTGATAAGTCCATATTTTGTAATGTCACACCAGAAGAATTGTGGTGATTTGCTTGTGTTTATTAATAAATTTTAGATGGATCCTTATCATTATCTTTGTTTTGGTGGATGGAATGAGATTTATCACATTTGGAGTAAAAGCAGGCGAAGACACCACATTTTTAGAGTAAAAGAAGATCACTTTAGTTTAAACAGGGTCCTATGTCAACTCAGAAGCGATTCTTAAGTTAGACACGACCCTGTCTAACTTGTAGAAGGCTTCAAACTAGGAGACACAACCGTGTCTCTGGGTTACACGACTGTGTCTTACTCATGACATTAAAATTATGTGTTTTCGTGCTTACACGACCGTGTGAGGTCTCTCATGCGTAAAAATATACATTTTGCCCCTCACTATTATAAATAGAAAGAAATCCCTAAATTTGAACATAACTTTTTCAGCAACAGACTTTGAAGAGATAATTCACAAGAGAAGACGACCACGAATCTCTAGAAGATGACTACGAAGAGAGGACATAATTCTTGAAGGCTTGAAGATCACAATCTTTATTAAAGGGATTTTGATTTCTCTTGGATTTTGATTTCTCTTCCCTCTAGTCTTTCCCTTTTCTTTAGGTTTTTTACTTTCCATGGATTTGTGTTATGATTTGGGATTATCTGCATTGAACATGAATAGCTAATCTCATAGCTAGGGCTATGGGGAATCTTGTTTTCCTAATTAATTGATTTACAATTTGAATTTGATTAAGGCAATTTCAATTAGGTTTACTATATTGTTTGAATTTTTGTCAAGACTTGATCAATTTTGGCATGCTTTAATTCATTATTTGACCAGTGGTCATCTGCTACCAATGAGTGGACTTATATAATAAACCTAGGATTAGATTGGTGAATGACCAAACATCAATTTATTCTACTAATTGAATTGATGATTATGTTAGTTCATCTCTTGAACTAGAGCTTAATGTATTCCTAATTAATTCAACTAATTGACCAAATAGATGATTAATTAAGAATAAAATATTGTTTATCCATGACCATTGGGACTCAATAGTAATTAAAAAAATTTGGAAAGAAAATTACCTTACATCATAAATGAATGAAAATCTGGTTAATTGGATTCAAGTGAACCTTACGCCCTAATTTTCCTCAAAGTGATTTATCTTCATATTGTTTAATTATCCATCATTCTTTATTTGTTTTATGATTTTACTTACAATTGTTTAAATAACCAAGGGTTTAGCGAATCTAGTAATTACCTCTTATTCCTTGTGGGATCGACAACTGAGACTCAAGTCCTATATTGCTATACAATAGAGTGCACTTGCTCTTAGTGTATTTTATGCATATCAAGTTTTTGGCGCCATTGTTAGGGAATAAATGTAGTAATATTAGAGGCAAAAAACTCTAGTTAATTTAGACGAACTTTTATTTTATTTCTTATTATATTATATTTTTATTTTTTTAATTCGTTTGTCACTTCAACTCATTGCTTTTATTTCTTGTTTATGCTTACTCGTTCTCAATCTCCTAATCTGTAATTTGATCCAGAAATTGAGAAAACAACTCGTAGGTTAAGGAAGCAATCTCATACTAAAGTTGTGACTGAAGAAACTATAAGGAGAATGGAGAGACAAATAGTTGATGGAACCAATGAAGAGCAAGCTACCCAAGCAGAGCGAACAATGCTCAAATGTTCCATGCCCACGGCTGGAGGATACGAAGGGAGTATTACTAGACCAGCTATGGCAGCCAACAACTTTGAGATCAAACCAGTATTGATCTCCATGATTCAAACTTCTGTTCAGTTTGGTGGATTGCCTTCAGATGATCTAAGTCAACACCTGGCCAAGCTCTTGTAGTTGTGTGACACCATCAAATATAATGGGGTGATAGATGATGCAATCTGATTATGGCTCTTTCTTTTCTCTCTTAGGGACAAAGCGAGTCAATGTTTAACATCACTACCAAGGGCTTCCATCACCACATGGGATCAATTGACATAACAATTTCTAGCTAAGTATTTTCATCCTTTAAATATGCTAAGTTAAGGAATGATATTTCTACTTTTGTGTAGTTTGACATAGATACTCTTTATGAAGCTTGGGAAAGTTTACAAGAGTTGATAAAGAGATATCAACATCACGGATTACCCGTATGGCAATAGGTACAAACTTTTTACAATGGTCTATCGCGTACCAACAGTTTACTCATTGATGTCACTGCTGGAGGTACAATATGAAGGAAAACACAGACTAAAATTCATGAACTAATTGAAGAAATGACGCTTAACAGTTATCAATGGCAAAATAAGTGTCAAGTGACTAAGAAACAAGTCGGTATGCATGTTGTTAACTCCTCTACTGCTATGCTAAGTCAATTGAAAGCATTGACGATAAAGGTTGAGACTCTGACGGTGGCAAATAGTGCAGCCCCACCAATCATATGTGAAGCACGTGACGAACAGGGACATAAAAGTTCAAACTGTCAAGTTGGTAGTCCCTTTGCCCCCGAGCCCAAAGGAGCAAATTTTGTTGGCAATTTCAACCAACCACAGTACAATCCGTATTCTAATACGTACAATCCCGGTTTGAAGGACCACCTCAATTTCAAATGGGCAAATCAACAAGGCAATCAATAGAGCCATCAGAGAGCTCTGAAATCACCCCCAGGTTTCCAAGCACCTGAAGAGAAGCCAAGTTTTGAAAACTTTGTAATGAAATATATTTCTAATTTAGAGGCTCGAATGAAGAGCATGAAAACTTAGATTAGCCAGTTGGCTACCTTGATGTCAGAAAGGGCACCAATGACATTACCTAGTACTACTAAGTCTAATCCAAAGGAACATGTCAAGGCAATTACCTTGAGAAGTGGCAAGGAACTTAGGGAGCTCCCTAAGAAAAAGGAGAAGGAAATACAAAAGCATGAAGATACTCTTGAGGAGTCAGTTAATATGGACAACGAGAAGGAAAATGAAGTGCCCTCTGCGGCGCATGTAAATGAGCCACAGAAACCCTTTATTCAATTCCCTAAAAGGCTCGAGAACACTAAACATGACAAGTAATTTGCTAAATTCTTGGTGATGTTCAAGAAATTACAAATTAACATTCCGTTTGTTGAAGCCATCTCCCAAATGCCTAAGTATGCAAAGTTCTTGAAGGAAATACTTTTAAAAAAATGCAAACTTGATGAATTTGAGACGATAAGGCTAAATGAGGAGTGCTTCGCCATTCTCTTGTAGAAGCTACTTCCAAAATTAAAAGATCTAGGGAGTTTCACTATTCCTTACTCTATTAGTAACTCTTATTTTTCGAAAGCATTATGTGATTTAGGTGCTAGTATAAATTTGATGTCTTTCTCTATTTTTAAGAAATTAGGAATGTAGGAACCAAAGCCTACTAACATTTCACTATAGCTGGCCGATAGATCTATCATTTACGATCGTGGTGTATTGGAGGATGTTTTGGTAATTGGAGGATGTTTTGGTAAAGGTAGACAAATTCATTTTTCAAGCTGACTTCATTGTGTTAGACATGGAGGAGGATGACAAGATTCTAATCATACTTGGTTGTCCATTCCTCGCCACTGGAAGGACCATGATTGGTGTACATCAAGGGAAGCTGACATTGCAATTAAATGATAAAGAAGTGGTTTTTAATATTTTTTATTCTATAAAAAATACTAGTTCCTTTGATTCATGTAATTGCATATATGCTATTGATGTTGCAGATAGTACTGTGTTTTCATATCTGTAAGAAATTGCTATTGATGATGTGCACGACATGCATATCAAGTAGCGTGAGTTTAAGATTAGGGAGCAATTCTTGTCTATAACTCACGTATATATCTCTCTCCTGGTAAGTTGTGGTCGAAATGGTATAGACCATATGAGATTATTCGAGTGTTATCGTATGGTGTGCTTGAGGTGAAGAAAGAAAGCCAAAAGACATTCAAGATAAATGGCCAGAGAGCAAAGCACAATGAAGAAGGAGTGGGGAGTGAGTACCACTACATTCGCCTCACCTAAGCATGACACAGGCCCATAGTCAAGCTACTGACTATAACTTAGTGCTTCAAAGGAGGCAACTTGTATTTCTATCTTTTCTCATTTCACTTTTTGTTCTTGCATTTGGCTTTTCAGTTTTTACTTTTTTTTTTCCATAAAAAAAATGTATTGACACTTTTTTTATTTTTCTTGTGCAGTTTTTTACAACATGTCACCGCTCAGTTAGACCAGATGTCTGAGCTCATGGATACACGCCTCCCCCAGGCTCCACATCCCCCACCTCCCTCATGATTTTGTGTTTAATTTTTAGGAAAGTTTAATTATCATCTATTCTGTTATTTTTATTTTATTTTTTCCTATTGAGGACAATGTTTATCTTAAGTGTAGGGGGGTACTCTTAAATTTTTTGTGAAATTTTTTTGCAATTGATGAACACTTAAGTATTGCAAGTAATCAAGCAGGAATTATGTATTAATTTCTTGAATTAATACTAAGTTGATAAATATATGTTTAAGAGAGGAATCCATTGCTCATGTGCTGATATTGTGCGAAGCAATTTTTTTCAATTAAGTCAATTTATCCATAAATATTCTTTACCTTTATTTATCTTTTTCCTACCCTTCATTGTTCCCCGTGGCCTTGTTACAACCAAAGGAAGCCCTTTTGATTTTTGTGTTGTATGTGAACTTGGAAGTAGAGATGAGATTGATAACTAACCTTATGTTAATGCATTTATCAAGAGAAATAGAGTGATATCCTTGTCTTTAAATACTTGAGTGATGGAAATATGAGTGACCTCAATTGGTTGTTAAGGAGAAAAGATGTAAGCTAGACCCAAGCCTTTAATTGTATTAAGTGCTAAATGATCTTGCTGGATTGGATTTGATTGTAGAACTTGATTGAATTATTTAATTGTGAAATTTTCCTTGATTCATGTTTCTGAATGTTGAGTTTAATCTTGTTTTTTATGCCTATTCTTTGCTTGAGGACAAGCAAAACTCATGTGTGGGGTGTGATAAGTCTATATTTTGTAGTCTCAAACCAGAGGAATTATGGTGATTTGCTTGTGTTTATTGATAAATTTTAGATGAATCCTTTTCATTGTCTTCGTTTTTGCAAATGGAATGGAATTTATCACATTTGTAACACCCCTTTGGAGGATGTCACACATAAAAGAAAATAAAATAAATAGAAATAGAATCTACCCAAGTTGCGGAACATTTGTTAAATATTATTACGGGTTGTAAAATAATTCCTGATGATATTGAAATATGTAATAAAAAGATAATGCGAAAAATACGAAATAAAAAAAAAAACATCATCACTAATAATATACATATGGTTAAGTTATAAACTGTACAAATAATTTACAACTAAGACTACAACTATTTAAACAAAAACAGTAAAGAAAGCAATAAAAGAGTTAATATATACAGTCATACGCTGACGCGCCCAAAAAAAAACATCATGGTTATCTAATCCTCAGATGGATCACTCTCTACCGAAAATGATCATCGGGAGATAGATATCCCGGATGTCTCGACACACGGCGATAACGGGATCGCGCAGTCGATACGATGCTTATCTCACTAGGCTCAGGGTTTTCAGCACCCCAATAACGCCTAATGGATAAGGGTAACTCTAAGTGCAGAAATAACGTCGTAGTCATAATGGGCTCTCCATCAAACTGATGACGTAAAATCACGGTCATACGTCCTGCATATGTAACAGAAGCACGATCTCCTCGTAAATGCCAAGCTAGATCCCCTCCATGAAATACCAGCTCTATGAATCCCAAAAATGCTGGCGTCGCCATCCCACACAATCAATCCAGAGGATATGGATGATCGGATGGTTCTTGATCGTAAAACTGATCGTCTGCTTGCTGACCTTCCTCTTCCTCAGGGTACACGATCTCAAGAGGCTGTTCCTCTTCTTCCTCTTCAAACTCTTTACCGCATAAAATAAACAGACAAGAGACACATACAATAAAGAGGTAAGACAACATAAAATCATCACAACATGGCCAATAAGAAGACGACAATTAACAACTATACAGTTCATACAATACGAAAAAAAAACTATAACAGTAATAATAAATGAAATAGAGTACATATTAGATATCCTAGTGTTTCAGAACATCACAGATATAACACAAATAAAGAAAATCACATAGATAAATCAATCTCACAGATAAAATAAGATAAGAAATGGACAACTAACATAAGAATTATCGATAAATATAAATAGAGAAAATGTAAAAACATCCAAGATATTACGGATAAAGATAAATAGAGAAAATGGAATATTATCCAAGATATAATCAAATACACCAAAACACAACCCTACTCCATGGAGCTAAACCCAAACAGATATCAGAGAGAATGACTTGCAAAATCTATTAGTACCACGGCTGCCCAACCAACTATTACGCGGTCACACGTTGCGTCAATAGCCTACGGCTTTGGGAATCCACCATCTAGGCGTAGTATAGTTCACGGTCTCCGTTGTGGCACTATAGGCAATGTACTACTAGACTTTACAAACCTCGATTAAATATAGTGAATGTCGAGTACATTAGTGTGCTATCGGTTTACGGCCCAATGGAGCTACCAACTGTCCATATATGGAATCTCGTACACTAAAGTCTCCAAGTTCATTAGAACAATGAACCACACTACGTTTATCGCATCGACAACACGATGTGATTCGTCTCGTCAACCAAAACACCAAAAATTGGTATAAAGACAAAACATAATTCCAAATATATGAAATTACGAAAATGCCCTCAAGATGAAAATATGCCCTCAATGGCAAAAAGCATATACGGGTTCACTTTTTCCCGACAACGAAATAACCTCAAAAGCTCATACGGGTTCACATTTTCCCGACAGCGAAAAATAAATATGGTAACGGTCAATCGCGTAGAAATTTTATCGCGTTTTTGAAATCTCGTCGTTTTTACAAACGTTTAAAAATCGGGTAAAGATATTTTTCTGTTTTTAAAATCGCGTAGCATTTTTAACACGTTTTCTCAATCGCGTAGGATTTTTATATCATTTTCTTATTCGAATGCCTTTAAAATTACTGTTTAAACAAACAGAAATAGTACTTAGTACATTTAAACTACGTAGAATAATTTTTCATACCGCATACTGTCTTTTAGATATTTTTGCTATCTTATTAGTTCATTTTTACTAAAAATTGACAGTATTTTGTTTAGAATATCATAATAATGGTTTCCTAATTTATCCATAAAATTTCCATTTACCTAATTTTTAACCATTTCATTTAATTCTTTTTGAAATCTCTAACATGCTTCAAAAGCAAAAGTGAGCTATATGTTAGAAAATTTCTTAACATTACTGTATTTCCTTCCTAATGATAAAATTATGAACTTTTAATCCTTTAGACTTACTTCTAATCAATTGGTCCCTTCAAAAATCATTATAGAAAATTTCTTCTTAACTTGTATTGTTTTTTTTTTTAATTGAAAAAGGTTTAGAATCAAGTTTTAGAAATCATGATTACCTATAGTGGCATGTTGGCGAATTTTGTAAAACTTTTTCATTTGATTTCTAAATCATGTCAAAGGTATTATCTTATCTAAGTTCATTAAATCATGTTATAAAGTAATGATTTTAAATCAAATAAATCCTTTAGGCATGTTGGCCCAAAATTTACTAAATCTTTACCATTTGATTTCTAAATTCCTTTTCTTTGATCAAAACAATTTGAAACCTTCTTATTTCTCCTAATTAATTAAGTTGCACTTTAGGAAAAATGAAGAGAACATTTTGGTCCTCACACTTTGTCATTGCCGTGAGTTATTGGATGTGTTCTTTGGAACACTCATGCTAATTTACACATGTTATTCACATCCTATACTTTATCATACAATTCTAACACATGCATTATATTTCTAACACATGCAAAAATATTTTCTAACACATACAACCTAAATTAAAGCTTGTAGACATGCTTTCAAAAGCTAATAGACATGCAAAATTATTACAATCATCAAACAAGAAAGCTAATAACAATTACCACATAAACTACTAGCAACCACAAAAATTAACAAATAAACACATAATTAACACATGACCACCGAATCCTTATGGATTCTACAAACATCACAAATGGCTCCATCTTCTTACCACCATCAAGAGATGATAAGAATTGTCTTCCTCTTACCTTAAATGAAGACAAAAGGCTTGCTTTCACACCTCCTAGGTCACGGTTTTCACCACCAAAATACCTAGAAATCTCAAACAAAATCTACATGTTACTAACCATGAAAAAGAAGCTAAACCATGGAAAAATCATGGCTTAGAACTTTGAAAAAGAAGAGAGAAAAGAAAAGCATGAAATTTCACCTTCTAGGTAAAACTTTCAAGGTTGGTTTCCAAGCCCTAGATGGAAGAATTTGAAGAAACTCCCAACTACAAAGGTTCTTAGAATAGTGTTTAGGTTAAGGAAACTTGGTTAGAAAAATTTTTGGATGGTTGGATGGTATAGTTAGTGTCTTGGCCGAAAATGGTGAAGAAAATGGACAAGAATGGTGGCTAGGGTTTTGATGAGAGAGAAGAGAGAAAAGTGATGAAGGAGAAAGTGATTTTAGGTCTCCTAAGGCCTCTTGGCCGTGGACTTCAAGTGAGGTGCAAGGTGGGCACCTTGCTTGGCTTCATCCAAGCCATTGGATGAATCAAAGGCCAAGATCAAGCCTTGGTGAGCAAGCTTGATTCCCATTGGTTGGTTCCTAGGTGACTCACATGTTTGAGTCACACAGCAGTATAAATGCTCACGAGTCACTAGCCGAGTCACTGTTCGGGAAAGTTCTACGACTTACGATGATTAATTAAGCTACCGATCCAACCGTTTCGCTAATTGTGGGTCCCGCAAAATATTTAGGGTCCATCTTGTCACTAAATTATCTTGACTAATAAAATAATATTATAATAATATAAAATTATTTTATTTAATGATTAAATCCTAAAAATTAAAAGATTATTTTTAGTCTCATTCAGAATCGGGTTAAGTAAGATCCCCCAATTCTAAATAATAAAATAAGATTTTCCCCGGCCCGAAAAATATTATTTTCCTGCCTCGGAGCAAATCACACAAAAAGTCCATATAAAATTACAGACAGTATTTTCAGGCATTAAATCAAGAAGAAAACAATTAAAAAGCAGACAAAAAAATAAAACAAGACGTTCGGGACGTAACGGTCATTTTCCTATTTTTTCCCACAACGTAGGTAATCGTCCAAAACGTTCAAATAAAATATCCAGCAGTATTATTTAGCTGTATATCTTTCAGAAAAATTAATACAGTAGCTCAGAAAAATTTTTATTTTACCGTCTCGAAGCAAACTACGTAAAACGATCAAATAAAATTTGAACCTGTATTATCGTAATTGTTTTCATACAAAAATCGAGAACAGAAAAATAGGGACACAGCGGTCATTCATACAAAAACATGAAAAACAGAAAACAGTACATTCAGAATATTTTCTAAAAATTGGGGCGTTACAACTCTCCCCAACAAATAAAAATTTCGTCCTCGAAATTCGATGTTCATCCAAACAAATGAGGATACTGATCCTTCATTTTATCTTCCAGTTCCCAAGTAGCTTCACCCGTCATATCATTCCATATGACTTTCACTAGCTCGATCATCTTCCCTCGAAGCTGCTTTACCTTTCTGTCCTCTATCCTGACAGGTAAAGTTTCGTAAGTCAAATTCTCCTTTAACTGCACGTCATTCGACTGTATAACATGTGTCGGATCTGGTATATACTTCCGTAAGCGAGACACATGAAACACGTCGTGCAAATTGGATAGAAAAGGCGGCAAAGCAATCGATATGCTACGGGACCAATACGTCGGATAATCGATATGGTCCAATGAATTTAGGAGTAAGCTTCTTAGACTTAATCACTCTTCCGACACCAGTCGTAGGAGTAACTCTCAGAAACACATGCTCACCCTTCTCAAACTCAAGAGGTCGTCTTCGTTTATCCGCGTAACTCTTTTGTACGCTGCGCCGTCCTCATCTTCTCTTGTATCATCTTGACTTTATCCGTAGTCCGTTGTACAAGTTCCGGTCCAAATAGTCATACTTTCCCTATCCCGATACCAAAGATAGCGGCGTTCGACATCGTCTTCCATACAATGCTTCATAAGGTGCCATTCCGATGCTTGCGTGAAAACTATTGTTGTAGGTGAATTCTATCAAAGATAAAAATTCATCCCAACTTCCCGTTGTTCCAAAACACAAGCCCGCAATAAATCCTCCAAGGATCGTATAGTTTCTCTCGTCTCGACCGTCACCATGCGGATGATACGCTGAACTCAGTCGTAACTTGGTTCCCATAGCTTCTTGCAGACTTCGCCAAAATCTTGACGTAAACCTTGGATCTCTGTCACAAACTATACATGTAGGCACTCCATGTAATCTGACAATCTCGCTGATGTACAACTGGGTTAATCTTTCCAATGAATATTTAATATTGATTGGTAAGAAATGAGCTGATTTCGTAAGTCTATCGACTATAACCCATATTGCATCATGACCTCTCCTTGTCTTTGGCAAACCAGTAACGAAATCCATAGAAATGATGTCCCATTTCCATTCTGGAATCGATAATGGTTGCAACATCCCAGCTGGTCTTTGGTGTTCAACTTTCGATTTTTGACAAACTAGGCAAGTTGACACGCATCTAACCACATCACCCTTCATTCCATGCCACCGAATAACTTTTTCAAGTCTTGATACATCTTTGTTATACCTGGATGCATACTCAATAGACTAGTATGGGCATGTTTCACAATATATCTTCTCAGTTCTCGGTTACGAGGAACACAGACTCTATCCCGAAATCTCAGAATTCCATCAGTTCCTTCTTTGAACTCTAGTGTCTCGCCTTGTTTCATTTGCTCCTTTATTCCTTGCAAAAATTTATCGGCATTTTGCTTTTCCTTTATGTCTTCCATCAGCTCGCTCGAGATAGTAACCATGCTAATACAGATCTTCCCCGGTTTCAACTCAACAAATGACCACTCATCTCTAAACTGTTCAATGAGCTCCTTTTCTTTAATCATTAGCGCAGAAACACTAATAATCTTCCTGCTCAAGGCATCGGCCACGACATTCGCCTTACCAGGGTGGTACAAAAGCTGAAAATCGTAATCGTTCAGAAATTCTAACCATCTTCGCTGCCTCATATTCAGCTCCTTCTGGTCGTACAAGTACTTCAAACTCTTGTGATCACTGAAGATGTTGAACGTTGCTCCATAGAGAAAGTGTCTCCATATCTTCAAAGCAAAAACTACCGCAGCCAATTCCAAATCATGCGTAGGATAATTCTTTTCATGAACCTTCAATGTCGAGAAGCATATGCCACCACGTTCCGATCTTGCATCAACACGCATCCTAGTCCTTGATAAGAAGCGTCACAATACACATCGAAAGATTTCGTCGAATCTGGTAGGATCAACACCGGTGCAGTTGTTAACCTCTTCTTCAACTCTTGAAAACTGGCTTCACGCTCTTCCGTCCATTCAAAAGCTTGACTTTTCCTCGTCAGTTGTGTAAGCGGTCCAGCAATCTTGGAAAAACCTTCGATAAATCTCCGATAATAACCAGCAAGTCCAACAAAACTTCGAACTTCTGTTACTATCTTAGGTCTCTCCCACTGTAAAACAGTCTCCACTTTCGATGGGTCCACCGCAATACCTTCTTTAGAAATTATGTGACCAAGAAATTGAACTTCTTCTAACTAGAACTCACACTTAGCCAATTTCGCATACAGCTGCTTCTCCCTCAAAATCTGAAGAACAACTTTCAGATGTTCAGTATGCTCTTCCCTCGATCTAGAATAGATCAGAATGTCATCGATAAAGACAACGACAAATCTGTCTAGATACGGACGAAATATCCTGTTCATATAATCCATAAATATGGCAGGAGCATTTGTCACCCCGAATGGCATTACTTGATACTCATAATGTCCATAACGAGTTCGAAAAGCAGTTTTCGGCACGTCTTCCCCTCTTACACGAATCTGGTGATAACCCGATCGCAGATCTATCTTGGAAAATATCACAGCTCCTCTCAATTGATCCATCAAATCGTCG
This sequence comes from Ormosia emarginata, assembly GCA_029884605.1. NCBI lineage: Eukaryota > Viridiplantae > Streptophyta > Magnoliopsida > Fabales > Fabaceae > Ormosia > Ormosia emarginata. The sequence continues at coordinate 6,883,052 of JAQQTP010000057.1, forward strand.
ATTCTTGGAAGCGGATATTTATTCTTGATAGTCACCTTGTTCAACTGCCGATAGTCCACACAAAGTCGTGACGTTCCATCCTTCTTCTTGACCAAAAGTACTGGTGCACCCCATGGGGAAACGCTAGGTCGTACAAATTCTTTCTCTAACAGTTCCACCAATTGCTTTTTCAACTCCTCCAACTCTACTGGTGACATACGATATGGTGCAATTGAGATAGGACCTGTTCCCGGTACTAAATCAATTGAGAACTCGATCTCCCGCTCAGGCGGTAAACCAGGTACATCTTCAGGAAAAACATCCGGAAAATCGTTGACAACAGGAATAGTATTCACATCCTTCTCATTCTTAACTTCTAGAGAAGACAATACCAGATATCCCTGCGCTCCATTTCTCAACAAAGACTTGACCTTAACAGCAGTTAAGAATCCAGACTCTTCTTCCTTAGGAAAAACTATAGTTTTCTTTGCACAATCTATGAGGATATGGTTAGAACATAACCAGTCCATCCCTAAGATTACATCTATCTCAATGAGAGGCAAACAAATCAAATCGACCAAAAACAAACGGCCCTTCACAACAATAGGACAATCCAAACAGATCTTAGAAGTAACTACAGGTTTAGCAGTTGGCGTAGATACATTCAACATAACATTCAGAGAAGACATAGGCAACTTCAACCTTTCTACACAATCATATGCAATAAAGGAATGTGTAGCTCCAGAATCATACAATACAGTCAGAAGATTACCTCCAATGTCTCCTTCTCCCTGAATAAGATCATCAGACTTAGAAATCTCAGATCCCATCATTGTATACACTCGTCCTCCAGATCTCGGTTGAGTACTTCCAGATTTCTGCTGATTAGCTTTAACATACCGAACAGCAGGTTTTCTCTCCGGCTGTGGACAATCCTTTGATATGTGCCCAGGTTGCTTACAATTGAAACAAACTGTACCTTTAACTGTACACTCGGGAGAAATATGACCTTTCTTCCCGCACTTAAAACATGTTGGCGTAAACGCCACCCTCTGTCCAGCTCCACTACCACTTGCACTTCCACTAACAGATGGTCGTTGAGATTGACTTCCTGCTGGCCTGGTATACGGCTTACGCTGAAACCGATTTGCATTACTACCTCCACCTCTCTGGAACCTTGTCGGTCCAAAATTCCGATTCCTCTGATCTCTAGATGGCTCCAACTCCTCAAGTCGAGCACACGCATCCACCAAAGCATGAAACTGAGTCATCCTCAAAGATACCACTCCTCGTTTCAGTTCCACCCTTAAACCTGATTCAAATTTCTGCATCTCCACACATCATCTTGTGTCGTGTCGAGCATAATCGAGAATTGAGACAAATTCTCAAATTTTGTGGCATACTCATTCACCGTCATATTCCCCTGCCGTCGCAAACCAAGAAATTCCATTTCCTTGGCATGCCTAGCACTTGCAGGAAAATATTTATCCGAGAAAAGTATTAGAAAACACTTCCCAGGTAATCTCGGTCCCTTCACTTGCAACACTCGGCGGATTCCTCTCCACCAATGTTCTCGCATCTCTCTCAAAGCATAAAGACAAAGATAAGTTACTTTCTTTTCATCCGTGCATCTCATCCCCTCAAAGATTCTCTCTAAATCTTGCATCCACTGACTCGCTTTCTCCGGATCCACCTCGCCTCTAAATTGTGGCGGATTATGGCGCCTAAATTCAGATAAATTTAGGGCATCACCGTAGCATCTTGTTGTTGAGTCGCCTCAAATTTTCTTCGAGTAATCACTTCACCATCCGCCGCATAGCCTCAAGAAGAACCAACATCGGGTCCTCATCACGATTTACGTTAGCACGTCCTCTGCCTCTACCAGCCATCTTCTTTCTTCAAACATAACAAAACAAAGTTAGATACATCCTTCTAGATATTTTCGAAAGGATATAAATCACAAAGATCACAGAGAATCACACAGCACAAACAAAAACAGACCCAACCACAACCCCAAAAGACTCTAACTTGGGCTCTGATACCAACTATTGTAACACCCCTTTGGAGGATGTCACACATAAAAGAAAATAAAATAAATAGAAATAGAATCTACCCAAGTTGCGGAACATTTGTTAAATATTATTACGGGTTGTAAAATAATTCCTGATAGACAGAAATATGTAATAAAAAGATAATGCGAAAAATACGAAATAAAAAAAAAAACATCATCACTAATAATATACATATGGTTAAGTTATAAACTCAGTACAAATAATTTACAACTAAGACTACAACTATTTAAACAAAAACAAGAAAGAAAGCAATAAAAGAGTTAATATATACGGATCATACTGCCGACGCGCCAAAAAAAAACATCATGGTTATCTAATCCTCGATGGATCACTCTCGGCACGAAAATGATCATCGGGAGATAGATATCCGGATGTCTCGACACACGGCGATAACGGGATCGCGCGGTCGATACGATGCTTATCTCACTAGGCTCGGGGTTTTCAAGCACCCCAATAACGCCTAATGGATAAGGGTAACTCTAAGTGCGTAAATAACGTCGTAGTCATAATGGGCTCTCCATCAAACCGATGACGTAAAATCACGGTCATACGTCCCGCATATGTAACAGAAGCACGATCTCCTCGTAAATGCCAAGCTAGATCCCTCCATGAAATACCAGCTCTATGAATCCCAAAAATGCTGGCGTCGCCATCCCACACAATCAATCCAGAGGATATGGATGATCGGATGGTTCTTGATCGTAAAACTGATCGTCTGCTTGCTGACCTTCCTCTTCCTCAGGGTACACGATCTCAAGAGGTTGTTCCTCTTCTTCCTCTTCAAACTCTTTACCACATAAAATAAACAGACAAGAGACACATACAATAAAGAGGTAAGACAACATAAAATCATCACAACATGGCCAATAAGAAGACGACAATTAACAACTATACAGTTCATACAATACGAAAAAAAACTATAACAGTAATAATGAATGAAATAGAGTACATATTAGATATCCTAGTGTTTCAGAACATCACAGATATAACACAAATAAAGAAAATCACATAGATAAATCAATCTCACAGATAAAATAAGATAAGAAATGGACAACTAACATAAGAATTATCGATAAATATAAATAGAGAAAATGTAAAAACATCTAAGATATTACCAGATAAAGATAAATAGAGAAAATGGAATATTATCCAAGATATAATCAAATACACCAAAACACAACCCTACTCTATGGAGCTAAACCCAAACAGATATCGAGAGAATGACTTGCAAAATCTATTAGTACCACGGCTGCCCAACCAACTATTACGCGGTCACACGTTGCGCCAATAGCCTACGAGACTTTGGGAATCCACCATCCGGGCGTAGTATAGTTCACGGTCTCCGTTGTGGCACTATAGGCAATGTACTACTAGACTTTACAAACCTCGATTAAATATAGTGAATGTCGAGTACATTAGTGTGCTATCGGTTTACCACGGCCCGGAGCTACCAACTGTCCATATATGGAATCCCGTACACTAAAGTCTCCAAGTTCATTAGAACAATGAACCACACTACGTTTATCGCATCGACAACACGATGTGATTCGTCTCGTCAACCAAAACACCAAAAATTGGTATAAAGACAAAACATAATTCCAAATATATGAAATTACGAAAATGCCCTCAAGATGAAAATATGCCCTCAATGGCAAAAAGCCTGTACGGGTTCACTTTTTCCGACAAGAAATAACCTCAAAAGCCTTACGGGTTCACATTTTCCCGACAGCGAAAAATAAATATGGTAACGGTCAATCGCGTAGAAATTTTATCGCGTTTTTGAAATCTCGTCGTTTTTACAAACGTTTAAAAATCGGGTAAAGATATTTTTCTGTTTTTAAAATCGCGTAGCATTTTTAACACGTTTTCTCAATCGCGTAGGATTTTTAAATCATTTTCTTATTCGAATGCCTTTAAAATTACTGTTTAAACAAACAGAAATAGTACTTAGTACATTTAAACTACGTAGAATAATTTTTCATACCGCATACTGTCTTTTAGATATTTTTGCTATCTTATTGGTTCATTTTTACTAAAAATTGACAGTATTTTGTTTAGAATATCATAATAATGGTTTCCTAATTTATCCATAAAATTTCCATTTACCTAATTTTTAACCATTTCATTTAATTCTTTTTGAAATCTCTAACATGCTTCAAAACCAAAAGTGAGCTATATGTTAGAAAATTTCTTAACATTACTGTATTTCCTTCCTAATGATAAAATTATGAACTTTTAATCCTTTAGACTTACTTCTAATCAATTGGTCCCTTCAAAAATCATTATAGAAAATTTCTTCTTAACTTGTATTGTTTTTTTTTTTTAATTGAAAAAGGTTTAGAATCAAGTTTTAGAAATCATGATTACCTATAGTGGCATGTTGACCGAATTTTGTAAAACTTTTTCATTTGATTTCTAAATCATGTCAAAGGTATTATCTTATCTAAGTTCATTAAATCATGTTATAAAGTAATGATTTTAAATCAAATAAATCCTTTAGGCATGTTGGCCCAAAATTTACTAAATCTTTACCATTTGATTTCTAAATTCCTTTTCTTTGATCAAAACAATTTGAAACCTTCTTATTTCTCCTAATTAATTAAGTTGCACTTTAGGAAAAATGAAGAGAACATTTTGGTCCTCACACTTTGTCATTGCCGTGAGTTATTGGATGTGTTCTTTGGAACACTCATGCTAGTTTACACATGTTATTCACATCCTATACTTTATCATACAATTCTAACACATGCATTATATTTCTAACACATGCAAAAATATTTTCTAACACATACAACCTAAATTAAAGCTTGTAGACATGCTTTCAAAAGCTAATAGACATGCAAAATTATTACAATCATCAAACAAGAAAGCTAATAACAATTACCACATAAACTACTAGCAACCACAAAAATTAACAAATAAACACATAATTAACACATGACCACCGAATCCTTATGGATTCTACAAACATCACAAATGGCTCCATCTTCTTACCACCATCAAGAGATGATAAGAATTGTCTTCCTCTTACCTTAAATGAAGACAAAAGGCTTGCTTTCACACCTCCTAGGTCACGGTTTTCACCACCAAAATACCTAGAAATCTCAAACAAAATCTACATGTTACTAACCATGAAAAAGAAGCTAAACCATGGAAAAATCATGGCTTAGAACTTTGAAAAAGAAGAGAGAAAAGAAAAGCATGAAATTTCACCTTCTAGGTAAAACTTTCAAGGTTGGTTTCCAAGCCCTAGATGGAAGAATTTGAAGAAACTCCCAACTACAAAGGTTCTTAGAATAGTGTTTAGGTTAAGGAAACTTGGTTAGAAAAATTTTTGGATGGTTGGATGGTATAGTTAGTGTCTTGGCCGAAAATGGTGAAGAAAATGGACAAGAATGGTGGCTAGGGTTTTGATGAGAGAGAAGAGATAAAAGTGATGAAGGAGAAAGTGATTTTAGGTCTCCTAAGGCCTCTTGGCCGTGGACTTCAAGTGAGGTGCAAGGTGGGCACCTTGCTTGGCTTCATCCAAGCCATTGGATGAATCAAAGGCCAAGATCAAGCCTTGGTGAGCAAGCTTGATTCCCATTGGTTGGTTCCGGTGACTCACATGCTTTGAGTCACACAACAGATAAATGCTCATTGAGTCACTAGCCGAGTCACTGTTTTGGAAAGTTCTACAAACTTACGGTGATTAATTAAGCTACCGATCCAACCGTTTACGCTAATTGTGGGTCCCGCAAAATATTTCCGAGTCCACTTGTCACTAAATTATCTTGACTAATAAAATAATATTATAATAATATAAAATTATTTTATTTAATGATTAAATCCTAAAAATTAAAAGATTATTTTTAGTCTCATTCAGAATTGGGTTAAGTAAGATCCCCCAATTCTAAATAATAAAATAAGATTTTCCCGCCCAGGAAAATATTATTTTCCTGCCTCGAGCAAATCACACAAAAAGTCCATATAAAATTACAGACGGTATTTTCGGGCATTAAATCTAGAAGAAAACAATTAAAAACAGACAAAAACAATAAAACAAGACGTTCGGGACGTAACGGTCATTTTCCCATTTTTTCCCACAACGTAGGTAATCGTCCAAAACGTTCAAATAAAATATCCAAGAAGTATTATTTAGCTGTATATCTTTCAGAAAAATTAATACGAGTAGTTCGAGAAAAATTTTTATTTTACCGTCTCGAAGCAAACTACGTAAAACGATCAAATAAAATTTGAACCTGTATTATCGTAATTGTTTTCATACAAAAATCGAGAACAGAAAAATAGGGACACAGCGGTCATTCATACAAAAACATGAAAAACAGAAAACAGTACATTCAGAATATTTTCTAAAAATTGAGGCGTTACAACTCTCCCCAACAAATAAAAATTTCGTCCTCGAAATTCGATGTTCATCCAAACAAATGAGGATACTGATCCTTCATTTTATCTTCCAGTTCCCAAGTAGCTTCACCCGTCATATCATTCCATATGACTTTCACTAGCTCGATCATCTTCCTCGAAGTCGCTTTACCTTTCTCGTCCTCTATCCTGACAGGTAAAGTTTCGTAAGTCAAATTCTCCTTTAACTGCACGTCATCTGACTGTATAACATGTGTCGGATCTGGTATATACTTCCGTAACTGAGACACATGAAACACGTCGTGCAAATTGGATAGAAAAGGCGGCAAAGCAATCTGATATGCTACAGGACCAATACGTCGGATAATCTGATATGGTCCAATGAATTTAGGAGTAAGCTTCTTAGACTTAATCACTCTTCCGACACCAGTCGTAGGAGTAACTCTCAGAAACACATGCTCACCCTTCTCAAACTCAAGAGGTCGTCTTCGTTTATCCGCGTAACTCTTTTGTCTGCTTTGCGTCGTCCTCATCTTCTCTTGTATCATCTTGACTTTATCCGTAGTCTGTTGTACAAGTTCCGGTCCAACAGTCATACTTTCCCTATCCTGATACCAGCATAGCGGCGTTCGACATCGTCTTCCATACAATGCTTCATAAGGTGCCATTCCGATGCTTGCGTGAAAACTATTGTTGTAGGTGAATTCTATCAAAGATAAAAATTCATCCCAACTTCCCCGTTGTTCCAAAACACAAGCCCGCAATAAATCCTCCAAGGATTTGTATAGTTCTCTCTCGTCTCGACCGTCATCTGCGGATGATACGCTGAACTCGTCGTAACTTGGTTCCCATAGCTTCTTGCAGACTTCGCCAAAATCTTGACGTAAACCTTGGATCTCTGTCAGAAACTATACATGTAGGCACTCCATGTAATCTGACAATCTCGCTGATGTACAACTGGGTTAATCTTTCCAATGAATATTTAATATTGATTGGTAAGAAATGAGCTGATTTCGTAAGTCTATCGACTATAACCCATATTGCATCATGACCTCTCCTTGTCTTTGGCAAACCAGTAACGAAATCCATAGAAATCGTTGTCCCATTTCCATTCTGGAATCGATAATGGTTGCAACATCCCAGCTGGTCTTTGGTGTTCAACTTTCGATTTTTGACAAACTAGGCAAGTTGACACGCATCTAACCACATCACCCTTCATTCCATGCCACCAGAATAACTTTTTCAAGTCTTGATACATCTTTGTTATACCTGGATGCATACTCAATAGACTAGTATGGGCATGTTTCACAATATATCTTCTCAGTTCTCGGTTACGAGGAACACAGACTCTACCCCGAAATCTCAGAATTCCATCAGTTCCTTCTTTGAACTCTAGTGTCTCGCCTTGTTTCATTTGCTCCTTTATTCCTTGCAAAAATTTATCGGCATTTTGCTTTTCCTTTATGTCTTCCATCAGCTCGCTCGAGATAGTAACCATGCTAATACAGATCTTCTCCGGTTTCAACTCAACAAATGACCACTCATCTCTAAACTGTTCAATGAGCTCCTTTTCTTTAATCATTAGCGCAGAAACACTAATAATCTTCCTGCTCAAGGCATCGGCCACGACATTCGCCTTACCAGGGTGGTACAAAAGCTGAAAATCGTAATCGTTCAGAAATTCTAACCATCTTCGCTGCCTCATATTCAGCTCCTTCTGGTCGTACAAGTACTTCAAACTCTTGTGATCACTGAAGATGTTGAACGTTGCTCCATAGAGAAAGTGTCTCCATATCTTCAAAGCAAAAACTACCGCAGCCAATTCCAAATCATGCGTAGGATAATTCTTTTCATGAACCTTCAATTGTCGAGAAGCATATGCCACCACGTTCCGATCTTGCATCAACACGCATCCTAGTCCTTGATAAGAAGCGTCACAATACACATCGAAAGATTTCGTCGAATCTGGTAGGATCAACACCGGTGCAGTTGTTAACCTCTTCTTCAACTCTTGAAAACTGGCTTCACGCTCTTCCGTCCATTCAAAAGCTTGACTTTTCCTCGTCAGTTGTGTAAGCGGTCCAGCAATCTTGGAAAAACCTTCGATAAATCTCCGATAATAACCAAGCAAGTCCAACAAAACTTCGAACACGTTACTATCTTAGGTCTCTCCCATCGTAAAAACAGTCTCCACTTTCGATGGGTCCACCGCAATACCTTCTTTAGAAATTACGTGACCAAGAAATTGAACTTCTTCCAACCAGAACTCACACTTAGCCAATTTCGCATACAGTGCTTCTCCTCAAAATCGAAGAACAACTTTCGGATGTTCGGTATGCTTTCTTCCCTCGATCTAGAATAGATCGAATGTCATCGATAAAGACAACGACAAATCTGTCTAGATACGGATGAAATATCCTGTTCATATAATCCATAAATATGGCGGGAGCATTTGTCACCCCGAATGGCATTACTTGATACTCATAATGTCCATAACGAGTTCGAAAAGCGTTTTCGGCACGTCTTCCCCTCTTACACGAATCTGGTGATAACCCGATCGCAGATCTATCTTGGAAAATATCACAGCTCCTCTCAATTGATCCATCAAATCGTCGATTCTTGGAAGCGGATATTTATTCTTGATAGTCACCTTGTTCAACTGCCGATAGTCCACACAAAGTCGTGACGTTCCATCCTTCTTCTTGACCAAAAGTACTGGTGCACCCCATGGGGAAACGCTAGGTCGTACAAATTCTTTCTCTAACAGTTCCACCAATTGCTTTTTCAACTCCTCCAACTCTACTGGCGACATACGATATGGTGCAATTGAGATAGGACCTGTTCCCGGTACTAAATCAATTGAGAACTCGATCTCCCGCTCAAGCGGTAAACCTGCAGTACATCTTCGGGAAAAACATCAGGAAAATCGTTGACAACAGGAATAGTATTCACATCCTTCTCATTCTTAACTTCTAGAGAAGACAATACCGAGATATCCCTCGCGCTCCATTTCTCAACAAAGACTTGACCTTAACAATGAGCAGTTAAGAATCCGGACTCTTCTTCCTTAGGAAAAACTATAGTTTTCTTTGCACAATCTATGAGGATATGGTTAGAACATAACCAGTCCATCCCTAAGATTACATCTATCTCAATGAGAGGCAAACAAATCAAATCGACCAAAAACAAACGGCCCTTCACAACAATAGGACAATCCAAACAGATCTTAGAAGTAACTACAGGTTTAGCAGTTGGCGTAGATACATTCAACATAACATTCAGAGAAGACATAGGCAACTTCAACCTTTCTACACAATCATATGCAATAAAGGAATGTGTAGCTCAGAATCATACAATACAGTCGAAGATTACCTCCAATGTCTCCTTCTCCCGAATAAGATCATCGACTTAGAAATCTCAGATTCCATCATTGTATACACTCGTCCTCCGGATCTCGGTTGAGTACTTCCAGATTTATTTCTGCAGATTAGCTTTAACATACCGAACAACGGGTTTTCTCTCCTTTGTGGACAATCCTTTGATATGTGCCCAGGTTGCTTACAATTGAAACAAACTGTACCTTTAACCGTACACTCGGGAGAAATATGACCTTTCTTCCCGCACTTAAAACATGTTGGCGTAAACGCCACCCTCTGTCGGCTCCACTACCACTTGCACTTCCACTAACGGATGGTCGTTGAGATTGACTTCTTTGGCCTGGTATACGCTTACGCTGAAACCGATTTGCATTACTACCTCCACCTCTCTGGAACCTTGTCGGTCCAAAATTCCGATTCCTCTAATCTCTAGATGGCTCCAACTCCTCAAGTCGAGCACACGCATCCACCAAAGCATGAAACTGAGTCATCCTCAAAGATACCACTCCTCGTTTCAGTTCCACCCTTAAACCTGATTCAAATTTCCTGCATCTCCACACATCATCTTGTCGTGTCTGAGCATAATCTGAGAATTGAGACAAATTCTCAAATTTTGTGGCATACTCATTCACCGTCATATTCCCTTGTCGCAAACCAAGAAATTCCATTTCCTTGGCATGCCTAGCACTTGCAGAAAATATTTATCCGAGAAAAGTATTAGAAAACACTTCCCGTGTAATCTCGGTCCTTCACTTGCAACACTCGGCGGATTCCTCTCCACCAATGTTCGCATCTCCTCTCAAAGATAAAGACAAGATAAGTTACTTTCTTTTCATACGTGCATCTCATCCCCTCAAAGATTCTCTCTAAATCTTGCATCCACCGACTCGCTTTCTCCGGATCCACCTCGCCTCTAAATTGTGGCGGATTATGGCGCCTAAATTCAGATAAATTTAGGGCATCACCGTAGCATCTTGTTGTTGAGTGCTCTCAAATTTTTTGAGTAATCACTTCACCATCCGCCGCATAGCCTCAAGAAGAACCAACATCGGGTCCTCATCACGATTTACGTTAGCACGTCTCTCGCTCTACCAGCCATCTTCTTTCTTCAAACATAACAAAACAAAGTTAGATACATCCTTCTAGATATTTTCGAAAGGATATAAATCACAAAGATCACAGAGAATCACACAGCACAAACAAAAACAGACCCAACCACAACCCCAAAAGACTCTAACTTGGGCTCTGATACCAACTATTGTAACACCCCTTTGGAGGATGTCACACATAAAAGAAAATAAAATAAATAGAAATAGAATCTACCCAAGTTGCGGAACATTTGTTAAATATTATTACGGGTTGTAAAATAATTCCTGATAGACAGAAATATGTAATAAAAAGATAATGCGAAAAATACGAAATAAAAAAAAACATCATCACTAATAATATACATATGGTTAAGTTATAAACTGTACAAATAATTTACAACTAAGACTACAACTATTTAAACAAAAACAGTAAAGAAAGCAATAAAAGAGTTAATATATACAGTCATACGCTGACGCGCCCAAAAAAAAAACATCATGGTTATCTAATCCTCAGATGGATCACTCTCGGCCTGAAAATGATCATCGGGAGATAGATATCCCGGATGTCTCGACACACGGCGATAACGGGATCGCGCAGTCGATACGATGCTTATCTCACTAGGCTCAGGGTTTTCAGCACCCCAATAACGCCTAATGGATAAGGGTAACTCTAAGTGCAGAAATAACGTCGTAGTCATAATGGGCTCTCCATCAAACTGATGACGTAAAATCACGGTCATACGTCCTGCATATGTAACAGAAGCACGATCTCCTCGTAAATGCCAAGCTAGATCCCCTCCATGAAATACCAGCTCTATGAATCCCAAAAATGTTTGGCGTCGCCATCCCACACAATCAATCCAGAGGATATGGATGATCGGATGGTTCTTGATCGTAAAACTGATCGTCTGCTTGCTGACCTTCCTCTTCCTCAGGGTACACGATCTCAAGAGGTTGTTCCTCTTCTTCCTCTTCAAACTCTTTACCACATAAAATAAACAGACAAGAGACACATACAATAAAGAGGTAAGACAACATAAAATCATCACAACATGGCCAATAAGAAGACGACAATTAACAACTATACAGTTCATACAATACGAAAAAAAAACTATAACAGTAATAATGAATGAAATAGAGTACATATTAGATATCCTAGTGTTTCAGAACATCACAGATATAACACAAATAAAGAAAATCACATAGATAAATCAATCTCACAGATAAAATAAGATAAGAAATGGACAACTAACATAAGAATTATCGATAAATATAAATAGAGAAAATGTAAAAACATCTAAGATATTACCGAGATAAAGATAAATAGAGAAAATGGAATATTATCCAAGATATAATCAAATACACCAAAACACAACCCTACTCTATGGAGCTAAACCCAAACAGATATCAGAGAGAATGACTTGCAAAATCTATTAGTACCACGGCTGCCCAACCAACTATTACGCGGTCACACGTTGCGTCAATAGCCTACGGCAGACTGGGAATCCACCATCCGGGCGTAGTATAGTTCACGGTCTCCCGTTGTGGCACTATAGGCAATGTACTACTAGACTTTACAAACCTCGATTAAATATAGTGAATGTCGAGTACATTAGTGTGCTATCGGTTTACCACGGCCCAGCGGAGCTACCAACTGTCCATATATGGAATCCCGTACACTAAAGTCTCCAAGTTCATTAGAACAATGAACCACACTACGTTTATCGCATCGACAACACGATGTGATTCGTCTCGTCAACCAAAACACCAAAAATTGGTATAAAGACAAAACATAATTCCAAATATATGAAATTACGAAAATGCCCTCAAGATGAAAATATGCCCTCAATGGCAAAAAGCCTGTACGGGTTCACTTTTTTCCGACAGCGAAATAACCTCAAAAGCCTGTACGGGTTCACATTTTCCCGACAGCGAAAAATAAATATGGTAACGGTCAATCGCGTAGAAATTTTATCGCGTTTTTGAAATCTCGTCGTTTTTACAAACGTTTAAAAATCGGGTAAAGATATTTTTCTGTTTTTAAAATCGCGTAGCATTTTTAACACGTTTTCTCAATCGCGTAGGATTTTTAAATCATTTTCTTATTCGAATGCCTTTAAAATTACTGTTTAAACAAATAGAATAGTACTTAGTACATTTAAACTACGTAGAATAATTTTTCATACCGCATACTGTCTTTTAGATATTTTTGCTATCTTATTGGTTCATTTTTACTAAAAATTGACAGTATTTTGTTTAGAATATCATAATAATGGTTTCCTAATTTATCCATAAAATTTCCATTTACCTAATTTTTAACCATTTCATTTAATTCTTTTTGAAATCTCTAACATGCTTCAAAACCAAAAGTGAGCTATATGTTAGAAAATTTCTTAACATTACTGTATTTCCTTCCTAATGATAAAATTATGAACTTTTAATCCTTTAGACTTACTTCTAATCAATTGGTCCCTTCAAAAATCATTATAGAAAATTTCTTCTTAACTTGTATTTTTTTTTTTAATTGAAAAAGGTTTAGAATCAAGTTTTAGAAATCATGATTACCTATAGTGGCATGTTGACCGAATTTTGTAAAACTTTTTCATTTGATTTCTAAATCATGTCAAAGGTATTATCTTATCTAAGTTCATTAAATCATGTTATAAAGTAATGATTTTAAATCAAATAAATCCTTTAGGCATGTTGGCCCAAAATTTACTAAATCTTTACCATTTGATTTCTAAATTCCTTTTCTTTGATCAAAACAATTTGAAACCTTCTTATTTCTCCTAATTAATTAAGTTGCACTTTAGGAAAAATGAAGAGAACATTTTGGTCCTCACACTTTGTCATTGCCGTGAGTTATTGGATGTGTTCTTTGGAACACTCATGCTAGTTTACACATGTTATTCACATCCTATACTTTATCATACAATTCTAACACATGCATTATATTTCTAACACATGCAAAAATATTTTCTAACACATACAACCTAAATTAAAGCTTGTAGACATGCTTTCAAAAGCTAATAGACATGCAAAATTATTACAATCATCAAACAAGAAAGCTAATAACAATTACCACATAAACTACTAGCAACCACAAAAATTAACAAATAAACACATAATTAACACATGACCACCGAATCCTTATGGATTCTACAAACATCACAAATGGCTCCATCTTCTTACCACCATCAAGAGATGATAAGAATTGTCTTCCTCTTACCTTAAATGAAGACAAAAGGCTTGCTTTCACACCTCCTAGGTCACGGTTTTCACCACCAAAATACCTAGAAATCTCAAACAAAATCTACATGTTACTAACCATGAAAAAGAAGCTAAACCATGGAAAAATCATGGCTTAGAACTTTGAAAAAGAAGAGAGAAAAGAAAAGCATGAAATTTCACCTTCTAGGTAAAACTTTCAAGGTTGGTTTCAAGCCCTAGATGGAAGAATTTGAAGAAACTCCCAACTACAAAGGTTCTTAGAATAGTGTTTAGGTTAAGGAAACTTGGTTAGAAAAATTTTTGGATGGTTGGATGGTATAGTTAGTGTCTTGGCCGAAAATGGTGAAGAAAATGGACAAGAATGGTGGCTAGGGTTTTGATGAGAGAGAAGAGATAAAAGTGATGAAGGAGAAAGTGATTTTAGGTCTCCTAAGGCCTCTTGGCCGTGGACTTCAAGTGAGGTGCAAGGTGGGCACCTTGCTTGGCTTCATCCAAGCCATTGGATGAATCAAAGGCCAAGATCAAGCCTTGGTGAGCAAGCTTGATTCCCATTGGTTGGTTCCAGGTGACTCACATGCCTTTGAGTCACACAACAGATAAATGCTCTCTTGAGTCGACTAGTGAGTCACTGTTTTGGAAAGTTCTACGACTTACGGTGATTAATTAAGCTACCGATCCAACCGATTCTGCTAATTATGGGTCCCGCAAAATATTTAGGGTCCACTTTGTCACTAAATTATCTTGACTAATAAAATAATATTATAATAATATAAAATTATTTTATTTAACAATTAAATCCTAAAAATTAAAAGATTATTTTTAGTCTCATTCAGAATCGGGTTAAGTAAGATCCCCCAATTCTAAATAATAAAATAAGATTTTCCCCGGCCCGGAAAATATTATTTTCCTGCCTCGGAGCAAATCACACAAAAAGTCCATATAAAATTACAGACAGTATTTTCAGGCATTAAATCAAGAAGAAAACAATTAAAAACAGACAAAAACAGCGAAAACAGTACGTTCGGGACGTAACGGTCATTTTCCCATTTTTTCCCACAACGTAGGTAATCGTCCAAAACGTTCAAATAAAATATCCAGCAGTATTATTTAGCTGTATATCTTTCAGAAAAATTAATACAGTAGCTCAGAAAAATTTTTATTTTACCGTCTCGAAGCAAACTACGTAAAACGATCAAATAAAATTTGAACCTGTATTATCGTAATTGTTTTCATACAAAAATCGAGAACAGAAAAATAGGGACACAGCGGTCATTCATACAAAAACATGAAAAACAGAAAACAGTACATTCAGAATATTTTCTAAAAATTGGGGCGTTACAACTCTCCCCAACAAATAAAAATTTCGTCCTCGAAATTCGATGTTCATCCAAACAAATGAGGATACTGATCCTTCATTTTATCTTCCAATTCCCAAGTAGCTTCACCCGTCATATCATTCCATATGACTTTCACTAGCTCGATCATCTTCCCTCGAAAGTGCTTTACCTTTTCGTCCTCTATCCCGACGGGTAAAGTTTCGTAAGTCAAATTCTCCTTTAAGCGCACGTCATCGACCGTATAACATGTGTCGGATCCGGTATATACTTCCGTGGCGAGACACATGAAACACGTCGTGCAAATTGGATAGAAAAGGCGGCAAAAGCAATCTGATATGCTACAGGACCAATACGTCGGATAATCTGATATGGTCCAATGAATTTAGGAGTAAGCTTCTTAGACTTAATCACTCTTCCGACACCAGTCGTAGGAGTAACTCTCAGAAACACATGCTCACCCTTCTCAAACTCAAGAGGTCGTCTTCGTTTATCCGCGTAACTCTTTTGTCTGCTTTGCGCCGTCCTCATCTTCTCTTGTATCATCTTGACTTTATCCGTAGTCTGTTGTACAAGTTCCGGTCCAACAGTCATACTTTCCCTATCCTGATACCAGCATAGCGGCGTTCGACATCGTCTTCCATACAATGCTTCATAAGGTGCCATTCCGATGCTTGCGTGAAAACTATTGTTGTAGGTGAATTCTATCAAAGATAAAAATTCATCCCAACTTCCCCGTTGTTCCAAAACACAAGCCCGCAATAAATCCTCCAAGGACTGTATAGTTCTCTCTGTCTTGACCGTCAGTCTGCGGATGATACGCTGAACTCAGTCGTAACTTGGTTCCCATAGCTTCTTGCAGACTTCGCCAAAATCTTGACGTAAACCTTGGATCTCTGTCAGAAACTATACATGTAGGCACTCCATGTAATCTGACAATCTCGCTGATGTACAACTGGGTTAATCTTTCCAATGAATATTTAATATTGATTGGTAAGAAATGAGCTGATTTCGTAAGTCTATCGACTATAACCCATATTGCATCATGACCTCTCCTTGTCTTTGGCAAACCAGGAACGAAATCCATAGAAATCTTTGTCCCATTTCCATTCGGAATCGATAATGGTTGCAACATCCCAGCTGGTCTTTGGTGTTCAACTTTCGATTTTTGACAAACTAGGCAAGTTGACACGCATCTAACCACATCACCCTTCATTCCATGCCACCAGAATAACTTTTTCAAGTCTTGATACATCTTTGTTATACCTGGATGCATACTCAATAGACTAGTATGGGCATGTTTCACAATATATCTTCTCAGTTCTCGGTTACGAGGAACACAGACTCTATCCCGAAATCTCAGAATTCCATCAGTTCCTTCTTTGAACTCTAGTGTCTCGCCTTGTTTCATTTGCTCCTTTATTCCTTGCAAAAATTTATCGGCATTTTGCTTTTCCTTTATGTCTTCCATCAGCTCGCTCGAGATAGTAACCATGCTAATACAGATCTTCTCCGGTTTCAACTCAACAAATGACCACTCATCTCTAAACTGTTCAATGAGCTCCTTTTCTTTAATCATTAGCGCAGAAACACTAATAATCTTCCTGCTCAAGGCATCGGCCACGACATTCGCCTTACCAGGGTGGTACAAAAGCTGAAAATCGTAATCGTTCAGAAATTCTAACCATCTTCGCTGCCTCATATTCAGCTCCTTCTAGTCGTACAAGTACTTCAAACTCTTGTGATCACTGAAGATGTTGAACGTTGCTCCATAGAGAAAGTGTCTCCATATCTTCAAAGCAAAAACTACCGCAGCCAATTCCAAATCATGCGTAGGATAATTCTTTTCATGAACCTTCAATTGTCGAGAAGCATATGCCACCACGTTCCGATCTTGCATCAACACGCATCCTAGTCCTTGATAAGAAGCGTCACAATACACATCGAAAGATTTCGTCGAATCTGGTAGGATCAACACCGGT
Organism: Ormosia emarginata; assembly: GCA_029884605.1. Taxonomy (NCBI): domain Eukaryota; kingdom Viridiplantae; phylum Streptophyta; class Magnoliopsida; order Fabales; family Fabaceae; genus Ormosia; species Ormosia emarginata. The sequence continues at coordinate 6,900,480 of JAQQTP010000057.1, forward strand.
GCAGTTGTTAACCTCTTCTTCAACTCTTGAAAACTGGCTTCACGCTCTTCCGTCCATTCAAAAGCTTGACTTTTCCTCGTCAGTTGTGTAAGCGGTCCAGCAATCTTGGAAAAACCTTCGATAAATCTCCGATAATAACCAGCAAGTCCAACAAAACTTCGAACTTCTGTTACTGTCTTAGGTCTCTCCCACTGTAAAACAGTCTCCACTTTCGATGGGTCCACCGCAATACCTTCTTTAGAAATTACGTGACCAAGAAATTGAACTTCTTCCAACCAGAACTCACACTTAGCCAATTTCGCATACAGCTGCTTCTCCCTCAAAATATCGAAGAACAACTTTCAGATGTTCAGTATGCTCTTCCCTCGATCTAGAATAGATCAGAATGTCATCGATAAAGACAACGACAAATCTGTCTAGATACGGACGAAATATCCTGTTCATATAATCCATAAATATGGCAGGAGCATTTGTCACCCCGAATGGCATTACTTGATACTCATAATGTCCATAACGAGTTCGAAAAGCAGTTTTCGGCACGTCTTCCCCTCTTACACGAATCTGGTGATAACCCGATCGCAGATCTATCTTGGAAAATATCACAGCTCCTCTCAATTGATCCATCAAATCGTCGATTCTTGGAAGCGGATATTTATTCTTGATAGTCACCTTGTTCAACTGCCGATAGTCCACACAAAGTCGTGACGTTCCATCCTTCTTCTTGACCAAAAGTACTGGTGCACCCCATGGGGAAACGCTAGGTCGTACAAATTCTTTCTCTAACAGTTCCACCAATTGCTTTTTCAACTCCTCCAACTCTACTGGCGACATACGATATGGTGCAATTGAGATAGGACCTGTTCCCGGTACTAAATCAATTGAGAACTCGATCTCCCGCTCAAAGCGGTAAACCAGGTACATCTTCAGGAAAAACATCCGAAAAATCGTTGACAACAGGAATAGTATTCACATCCTTCTCATTCTTAACTTCTAGAGAAGACAATACCAGATATCCCTGCGCTCCATTTCTCAACAAAGACTTGACCTTAACAGCAGTTAAGAATCCGAGACTCTTCTTCCTTAGGAAAAACTATAGTTTTCTTTGCACAATCTATGAGGATATGGTTAGAACATAACCGGTCCATCCCTAAGATTACATCTATCTCAATGAGAGGCAAACAAATCAAATCGACCAAAAACAAACGGCCCTTCACAACAATAGGACAATCCAAACAGATCTTAGAAGTAACTACGAGGTTTAGCGGTTGGCGTAGATACATTCAACATAACATTCGAGAGAAGACATAGGCAACTTCAACCTTTCTACACAATCATATGCAATAAAGGAATGTGTAGCTCCGAGAATCATACAATACGGTCGAGAAGATTACCTCCAATGTCTCCTTCTCCCGAATAAGATCATCAGACTTAGAAATCTCAGATTCCATCATTGTATACACTCGTCCTCCAGATCTCGGTTGAGTACTTCCAGATTTCTGCAGATTAGCTTTAACATACCGAACAACAGGTTTTCTCTCCGGCTGTGGACAATCCTTTGATATGTGCCCAGGTTGCTTACAATTGAAACAAACTGTACCTTTAACCGTACACTCGGGAGAAATATGACCTTTCTTCCCGCACTTAAAACATGTTGGCGTAAACGCCACCCTGTGTCCAGCTCCACTACCACTTGCACTTCCACTAACGGATGGTCGTTGAGATTGACTTCCTGTTGGCCCGGTATACGGCTTACGCCGAAACCGATTTGCATTACTACCTCCACCTCTCTCGGAACCTTGTCGGTCCAAAATTCCGATTCCCTCGATCTCTAGATGGCTCCAACTCCTCAAGTCGAGCACACGCATCCACCAAAGCATGAAAGCGAGTCATCCTCAAAGATACCACTCCTCGTTTCAGTTCCACCCTTAAACACGATTCAAATTTCTGCATCTCCACACATCATCTTGTCGTGTCCGAGCATAATCGAGAATTGAGACAAATTCTCAAATTTTGTGGCATACTCATTCACCGTCATATTCCCCTGTCGCAAACCAAGAAATTCCATTTCCTTGGCATGCCTAGCACTTGCAGGAAAATATTTATCCGAGAAAAGTATTAGAAAACACTTCCCAGGTAATCTCAGTCCTTGACTTGCAACACTCGGCGGATTCCTCTCCACCAATGTTCTGCATCTCCTCTCAGCATAAAGACAGCATAAGTTACTTTCTTTTCATCTGTGCATCTCATCCCCTCAAAGATTCTCTCTAAATCTTGCATCCACTGACTCGCTTTCTCCAGGATCCACCTCGCCTCTAAATTGTGGCGGATTATGGCGCCTAAATTCAGATAAATTTAGGGCATCACCGTAGCATCTTGTTGTTGAGTGCTCTCAAATTTTTGAGTAATCACTGACCATCTGCCGCATAGCCTCAAGTGACAACCAACATCGGGTCCTCATCACGATTTACGTTAGCACGTCCTCTCGCCTCTACCACCATCTTCTTTCTTCAAACATAACAAAACAAAGTTAGATACATCCTTCTAGATATTTTCGAAAGGATATAAATCACAAAGATCACTGAGAGAATCACACAAAGACAAACAAAAAAAACAGACCCAACCACAACCCCAAAAGACTCTAACTTGGGCTCTGATACCAACTATTGTAACACCCCTTTGGAGGATGTCACACATAAAAGAAAATAAAATAAATAGAAATAGAATCTACCCAAGTTGCGGAACATTTGTTAAATATTATTACGGGTTGTAAAATAATTCACGATAGATTTAAATATGTAATAAAAAGATAATGCGAAAAATACGAAATAAAAAAAAAAACATCATCACTAATAATATACATATGGTTAAGTTATAAAGCTGTACAAATAATTTACAACTAAGACTACAACTATTTAAACAAAAACAAGTAAAGAAAGCAATAAAAGAGTTAATATATACGATCATGTTGACGCGCCCAAAAAAAAAAACATCATGGTTATCTAATCCTCGGATGGATCACTCTCTACCGAAAATGATCATCGGGAGATAGATATCCGGATGTCTCGACACACGGCGATAACGGGATCGCGCAGTCGATACGATGCTTATCTCACTAGGCTCAGGGTTTTCAGCACCCCAATAACGCCTAATGGATAAGGGTAACTCTAAGTGCAGAAATAACGTCGTAGTCATAATGGGCTCTCCATCAAACTGATGACGTAAAATCACGGTCATACGTCCTGCATATGTAACAGAAGCACGATCTCCTCGTAAATGCCAAGCTAGATCCCCTCCATGAAATACCAGCTCTATGAATCCCAAAAATGCTGGCGTCGCCATCCCACACAATCAATCCAGAGGATATGGATGATCGGATGGTTCTTGATCGTAAAACTGATCGTCTGCTTGCTGACCTTCCTCTTCCTCAGGGTACACGATCTCAAGAGGTTGTTCCTCTTCTTCCTCTTCAAACTCTTTACCACATAAAATAAACAGACAAGAGACACATACAATAAAGAGGTAAGACAACATAAAATCATCACAACATGGCCAATAAGAAGACGACAATTAACAACTATACAGTTCATACAATACGAAAAAAAAACTATAACAGTAATAATGAATGAAATAGAGTACATATTAGATATCCTAGTGTTTGAACATCACAGATATAACACAAATAAAGAAAATCACATAGATAAATCAATCTCACGAGATAAAATAAGATAAGAAATGGACAACTAACATAAGAATTATCGATAAATATAAATAGAGAAAATGTAAAAACATCCAAGATATTACCGGATAAAGATAAATAGAGAAAATGGAATATTATCCAAGATATAATCAAATACACCCAAAAACACAACCCTACTCTATGGAGCTAAACCCAAACAGATATCGAGAGAATGACTTGCAAAATCTATTAGTACCACGGCTGCCCAACCAACTATTACGCGGTCACACGTTGCGTCAATAGCCTACGGCCAAGACTGGGAATCCACCATCCGGGCGTAGTATAGTTCACGGTCTCCGTTGTGGCACTATAGGCAATGTACTACTAGACTTTACAAACCTCGATTAAATATAGTGAATGTCGAGTACATTAGTGTGCTATCGGTTTACCACGGCCCAGTGAGCTACCAACCGTCCATATATGGAATCCCGTACACTAAAGTCTCCAAGTTCATTAGAACAATGAACCACACTACGTTTATCGCATCGACAACACGATGTGATTCGTCTCAAATCAACCAAAACACCAAAAATTGGTATAAAGACAAAACATAATTCCAAATATATGAAATTACGAAAATGCCCTCAAGATGAAAATATGCCCTCAATGGCAAAAAACCACATGCGGGTTCACTTTTTTCCGACAATGAAATAACCTCAAAAGCATATACGGGTTCACATTTTCCCGACAAACGAAAAATAAATATGGTAACGGTCAATCGCGTAGAAATTTTATCGCGTTTTTGAAATCTCGTCGTTTTTACAAACGTTTAAAAATCGGGTAAAGATATTTTTCTGTTTTTAAAATCGCGTAGCATTTTTAACACGTTTTCTCAATCGCGTAGGATTTTTAAATCATTTTCTTATTCGAATGCCTTTAAAATTACTTGTTTAAACAAACAGAAATAGTACTTAGTACATTTAAACTACGTAGAATAATTTTTCATACCGCATGTTGTCTTTTAGATATTTTTGCTATCTTATTGGTTCATTTTTACTAAAAATTGACAGTATTTTGTTTAGAATATCATAATAATGGTTTCCTAATTTATCCATAAAATTTCCATTTACCTAATTTTTAACCATTTCATTTAATTCTTTTTGAAATCTCTAACATGCTTCAAAACCAAAAGTGAGCTATATGTTAGAAAATTTCTTAACATTACTGTATTTCCTTCCTAATGATAAAATTATGAACTTTTAATCCTTTAGACTTACTTCTAATCAATTGGTCCCTTCAAAAATCATTATAGAAAATTTCTTCTTAACTTGTATTGTTTTTTTTTTTTTAATTGAAAAAGGTTTAGAATCAAGTTTTAGAAATCATGATTACCTATAGTGGCATGTTGGCCGAATTTTGTAAAACTTTTTCATTTGATTTCTAAATCATGTCAAAGGTATTATCTTATCTAAGTTCATTAAATCATGTTATAAAGTAATGATTTTAAATCAAATAAATCCTTTAGGCATGTTGGCCCAAAATTTACTAAATCTTTACCATTTGATTTCTAAATTCCTTTTCTTTGATCAAAACAATTTGAAACCTTCTTATTTCTCCTAATTAATTAAGTTGCACTTTAGGAAAAATGAAGAGAACATTTTGGTCCTCACACTTTGTCATTGCCGTGAGTTATTGGATGTGTTCTTTGGAACACTCATGCTAGTTTACACATGTTATTCACATCCTATACTTTATCATACAATTCTAACACATGCATTATATTTCTAACACATGCAAAAATATTTTCTAACACATACAACCTAAATTAAAGCTTGTAGACATGCTTTCAAAAGCTAATAGACATGCAAAATTATTACAATCATCAAACAAGAAAGCTAATAACAATTACCACATAAACTACTAGCAACCACAAAAATTAACAAATAAACACATAATTAACACATGACCACCGAATCCTTATGGATTCTACAAACATCACAAATGGCTCCATCTTCTTACCACCATCAAGAGATGATAAGAATTGTCTTCCTCTTACCTTAAATGAAGACAAAAGGCTTGCTTTCACACCTCCTAGGTCACGGTTTTCACCACCAAAATACCTAGAAATCTCAAACAAAATCTACATGTTACTAACCATGAAAAAGAAGCTAAACCATGGAAAAATCATGGCTTAGAACTTTGAAAAAGAAGAGAGAAAAGAAAAGCATGAAATTTCACCTTCTAGGTAAAACTTTCAAGGTTGGTTTCCAAGCCCTAGATGGAAGAATTTGAAGAAACTCCCAACTACAAAGGTTCTTAGAATAGTGTTTAGGTTAAGGAAACTTGGTTAGAAAAATTTTTGGATGGTTGGATGGTATAGTTAGTGTCTTGGCCGAAAATGGTGAAGAAAATGGACAAGAATGGTGGCTAGGGTTTTGATGAGAGAGAAGAGATAAAAGTGATGAAGGAGAAAGTGATTTTAGGTCTCCTAAGGCCTCTTGGCCGTGGACTTCAAGTGAGGTGCAAGGTGGGCACCTTGCTTGGCTTCATCCAAGCCATTGGATGAATCAAAGGCCAAGATCAAGCCTTGGTGAGCAAGCTTGATTCCCATTGGTTGGTTCCAGGTGACTCACATCTTTGAGTCACACACAGCAGTATTAAATGCTCACGAGTCACTAGCCGAGTCACTGTTCGGAAAGTTCTACGACTACGGTGATTAATTAAGCTACCGATCCAACCGTTACGCTAATTGTGGGTCCCGCAAAATATTTCCGGGTCCACTTTGTCACTAAATTATCTTGACTTATAAAATAATATTATAATAATATAAAATTATTTTATTTGTGATTAAATCCTAAAAATTAAAAGATTATTTTTAGTCTCATTCAGAATCGGGTTAAGTAAGATCCCCCAATTCTAAATAATAAAATAAGATTTTCCCCGGCCCGAAAAATATTATTTTCCTGCCTCGGAGCAAATCACACAAAAAGTCCATATAAAATTACAGACAGTATTTTCAGGCATTAAATCAAGAAGAAAACAATTAAAAACAGACAAAAACAGCGAAAACAGTACGTTCGGGACGTAACGGTCATTTTCTCATTTTTTCCCACAACGTAGGTAATCGTCCAAAACGTTCAAATAAAATATCCAGCAGTATTATTTAGCTGTATATCTTTCAGAAAAATTAATACAGTAGCTCAGAAAAATTTTTATTTTACCGTCTCGAAGCAAACTACGTAAAACGATCAAATAAAATTTGAACCTGTATTATCGTAATTGTTTTCATACAAAAATCGAGAACAGAAAAATAGGGACACAGCGGTCATTCATACAAAAACATGAAAAACAGAAAACAGTACATTCAGAATATTTTCTAAAAATTGGGGCGTTACAACATTTGGAGTGAAAACAAGCAAAAACTACATGTTTTCAGAGCAAAAAAAGATCATTTTAGCTTAGACAGGACTCTGTGTCAACTCAAAAGCAATTCTTGAGTTAGACACGACCCTGTCTAATTTGTAAAAGGTTTCTGACTAGGAGACACGACCATATCTCTTGGTCACACGGTTGTGTCTCTCTCCTGACGTTAAAATTACGCGTGTTCATGCTCATACAGATGTTTTGAGCTTATGCATGGCTGTGTAAGGTCTCATGTGCGTAAAAATGGACGATTTGCCGCTCACTATTATAAATAGAAGTGAATCCCTAAACCTGAACATAACTTTTGCAACAGTAGACTTTGAAGAGATAATTCACAAGGGAAGACGACCATGAATCTCTGGAAGACAACTGCGAAGAGAGGACATAATTCTTGAAGGCTTGAAGATCACAATATCTATTAAAGGGGTTTTGATTTCTCTTCCCTCTAATTTTCCCCTTTCTTTAGGTTTTACTATCCATGGATTTGTGTTATGATTTAGGATTATTTGTATTGAACAAGAATAGCAAATCCCATAGCTAGGACTATAGGAAATCTTATTTTCCTAATTAATTGATTTGCAATTCGAATTTGATTGAGGTAATTTCAATTGGGTTTACTGTATTATTTGAATTCTTGTAAAGACTTGATCAATTTTGGCATGCTTTAATTCATTATTTGACCGGTGACCATTCGCAGTTAATTAGTGGACTTATATAATAAACTTAGGATTAGATTGGTAAATGACCAAACATCAATTTATTCTACTAATTGAGTTGACAATTATGTTAGTTCATCTCTTGAGTTGGAGCTTAACGCATTCCTAGTTAATTCAACTAATTGACCAAATAGGTGATTAATTGGGAATATAATATTATTTATCTATGACCATTAGGACTCAATAGTTATTAAGAGATTTTGACAGGAGAATTACCTTACATCATAAATGAATGAAAATTTGATTAATTAGATTCAAGTGAACCTTACACCCTAATTTCCTTCTAAGTGATTTATCTCTGTGTTGTTTAATTTCTCATCATTTTTCTTTAATTGTTTTCTAATTTTATTTTGAGTTTCTCTTTACACTTATGATTGTTTAAATAACTAAGAGTTTAACAAATCTAATAATTATCTCTTATTCCTCGTGTGATCGACAACTAAGACTCAAGTCTTATATTACTATACAATAGAGTGTACTTGCTCTTAATATATTTTGCGTGTATCATAAATCAATCAATTGACATATGATTTCTTAAGTTCTTTACTCTTGTTTTTTTTCACAAATCCAATTTATTTCAATATGACATACAATTATAGCTTGTCCATTATTACATATGTTCCATCAATCCGTTGAGGTCAATTTCTTATTTTATTTATCCACAATTATATATATTCTCTAATACTCTTAGTTTTTGTGAACATATCGGTATCTCTTAATAATTAATAGTTAATATGTGTCTATGTGTCACACTTATTTGAAATATAAATGCATCGTGTTATTTTTGTATTTATATTTCAATTAGATGAGACATGATAAAATATTAATGACTAATTACTAAAAAATATCAGTACCTTTATAAAAGCAAACAGTACCAAAAGAGTCTCCTAAGTTATGTTCCAATATATATATATATATATCCAATGAGATGAGTTTTTATTATGAGAGGGTGAGATGAGTAAATATTGACCATACAATCATACATAGATAGTCAAGATTAAAAGTTACTTAAATATCATGTAACCACTTAAAAAAATTACATGCATTTATGTTCTACTCTTGATCATTTATGTAAGATTCAATAATCAAAATTTACAATATATATATATATATATATATATATATATATATATATATATATATATATATATATATATATATATATATATATATATTATGAGAGGAGTTTTTATTGTGAGATGGTGAGATGAGTAAATCTTGATCATACAATTATACATAGATAGTCAAGATTAAAAGTTACTTAAATATCATGTAACCACTTAAAAAAATTACATGCATTTATGTTCTAATCTTAATTATTTATGTAAGATTCAATAATCAAAATTTACTCCTCTTATCTCTTATAATAAATATTTATTTCACCAAATACGCTTTATATATATATATATATATATATATATATATATATATATATATATATATATATATATATATATATATACATACATAAAAAGTTGAAAAAAAAAATCCTATTTTAATTTTATAAAGATACAAATGTCTTCATTTTGGATCTTCAAAGAGCTTTGACATTAATTGATTTCCTCTATCATAGAAAGTCCCTTAATTGTACAAATTTAACATCAATTTATTCCCTCAATAAAATATATATATATATATATATATATATATGAGAGACTAAATTGACATCAAATTTTTTTAGAAGATAAAACTGATGATACTTGTATTTTCAGGAGATTAAAATAGAAATTTACTCTAAAAAGCTTTAGAGATAACTCTCATTACCATCATCTATTTCTCTTTTTCTTTCTCCCTCTTCCTTTTATTCATCAATATCAATAATGCACAATCTCCTATATGAGTTATGTTAATTACACATGTGAAATTAACATTAGTTTATATACATGTACTTGCACATATACCAAAGTTATGACACTTACATTTTTGAACAGTAGCGGATCCACATTGTTGTTAGTGGAGCACATGCTCCCCATGATTTTTTTAAAAAAATTAATAAGTATTAAAAAAATTAAAAGATTTTTCTGTTCTTTTTTAAAAAAAATATATTACCCTCATGCCCTATTATTTAAACCTAATAGATTAAAGAATATTTTTTCAAATTTTTTATCCTTTTCTTACACAGGTTTTCAAGATTTCGACTTAACAAGAGATTAAGAGTGAAGATCATCTTCTTAATTCAATTGATAACATATATTCAATTTTTGTTTGTCTTTTGTATATGTCATGATATTCTTAATAGATTTATATTATATTTCTATAGTTATTGGTACTCCTCCTAACTTTCGGGACCTACCTTCGCCACTATCTTTGAAGACATAGGAACTTACTCTAAATAAAATATACGGAGAATGCATAAACACCTCTTGAACTTGACCTTATTTTGAAATAGTCGTCTTTAACTTTCAAATTCAGGAGAGAGGTCCTTAATCTTTTTAAAACGTGCAAACAAACTATTTTATTCATTAATTAAGCTAAAACTAGTTATCATGTGATCACATGCATGTGTTGATTAATATACATGACGATATCTAATTTATCATGTCTATTAATCAATACATACAAGTCACGTGATGAATGAACTTTGTTTAACTTATTTATGAAAGGATCTATTTACAAGTTTTAGGAAGTTTAAGGACCTTTCATCCGAAATTACAAATTTATTGTTACTCTTTTACTGGCATGTATATTTTAAAGTAAGGTGAAGTCTAAAAAGTGTTTGTATATTTTAAGGTTTATTGTTACTCTTTTACTGGCATGTATATTTTAAAGTAAGGTGAAGTCTAAAAAGTGTTTGTACATTTTTCCTTAAAATATACGTATAAATACAAGTAGTGCACTCAACTTGTATTTGTGTAAATAACATTACATTTAGACTAGCTTCTGCTCTCCCTTCTGGTTGATATTGTGCAAGTTTTTTCTTTTCGAAGCTAGCTTTTTTTTAATGTTTGTAAAATAGTAAGAGTTTAAATTGATTTGTTTTTATAGTAAAGTTTTTTACATTATTACTAAACAGAAAAATGACACATTATCAAAATAATTAGATTTTCACTAAAGGCTTGTCTTTAAAAGAAAATTTCGGGATTTACTCAACTTTAATTTTTCACAAAAAAATTTAAGGAGAAAAAAAATTATCTTGATTTGAGGTTAGAGCATGCTAGATACCTAAAGAATCACTTCCAAGAATTCAACTTAAAACTTTCAAGTTAACACAATGCAAAATTCTTTTTTGACGATTAAGACAATGCAATCTTATTAGTTGAGTAAACATTTATTTTGCTTTTCACTAAAAATTTTAACTATTTTTAACTAGTCCTAGTATTTACACAAACAATTTTAAGACAAACTTCTCACATATATCATTTTCATTCATTGACAAATTGATTTAACCACTTAATTATTTATAGTTAATCACTTAATTTTATATATATATATATATATATATATATATATATATATATATATATATATATATATATATATATATGCGAGGATCAGCTTACACCTGTAGGTGTAAGTCTTTTTGACTTACACTCATTTTCACTATTAGATTCATTTTCATCTAATGGTTACTTTTAACGAAATAATCTCAATCATTAGATGAAAGTGGATCTAACGATTGAAAATGAGTGAAATCAAAAAAAAGACTTACACCTGGTGAACCGATCCCCTATATATATATATATATATATATATATATATATATATATATATATATATATATATATATATATATATATATATGAGAGGATCACTTACACTAGTGTAAGTGTTTTTGACTTACTCTTATTTTCAACTGTTAGATTCACTTTCATCTAATGGTTGAAGTTATTCCATTAAAAGTAACCATTAGATAAAAATAAAAATAACAGCTAAAACTGAGTGTAAGTCAAAAAAAACTTACACTAGTGTAAGTTGATCCTCTCTCTCTCTCTCTTTCTCTCTCTCTCTCTATATATATATATATATAATCGATGCGTTTAAAACTCATATAGTAGGATAGTCGCTACCTTTTCTAATTCGGAGAACTAAATCAGGAGCACTATTTACCAAGTGATTGACAAAGGCTCTGAAAATGTGACACCTATTCTCCAATTGGAAAGCATTCTTGTCAATGTTCCCCATGCAAGCTCTCTCTAATTGGAAACCAATTTCCAAAAGATCTAAGATAATCCTTTGGAAAAGTCTAGCTCTCTATTTAACATTGGAGCTTCAAACGCAAAATATGCAAGTGTAAGGACTCATAAAAAATTAAAACTGAAGCAATAGCAAAATGAAAAGTTTAAGAAGGACGAGGTATATCTTGTCAATATATTTGTACAACAGGCTACCATTGAAGAAGGCTTGGTGAAGAAGCGTAGCCTAGAGTCTACCAATGAAGGAGAAGGCAAGATGATGTGCATGGATACTAACTAAAAACTCTTCTCTCACTTATTTTTATCATTCTATTAGTCATACTTCTAAGCTTATTGGAAGCGGTTTCTGGGTTTTTTTTTGTCTATTTATTGGGATTTGGATTCCGTTTTCATTTTATGAATGAATTTTTTATTTTTGGCAAAAAAAATATTTAAAAGATATTGATCATAAATTTTCGATTTAGAATTTACAATTAATTGTTAAGTTTTCAAGTGATTAAATTAATTTAACAATTAGTTAAATAATTATTAAAACATATATATAATTTATCAAACAATTAAGATTAAATAAAAAAAAGTAACAGTAGGAGTGGGGTGAAAACTTAAGGTTGTGGGAGATATAGTGAGAGGTGCATTATTCAAAGAGAATGAATAAATTGAGATAAAATAGTATACAGAAGAATTTGGGAGTAACATTCCAACACTATCCTAAGAGATATTCCCATAACCACTCAAAAGACCCGAATTAATCCCAAACAGAGCCACCACCTCCCTAGAAATTCAACTCATGTACCCTTGTAGAAGAACCTAAATCACAATACCATCATCCCTTTATCTATGCCCAAAAACAAAAACCATCAACACATTAACCTAGAATTATAGAATTAAGAAACAAAATTTAAACCAAAAATCACAAACCCCAAAACACCCAAATCCACTATCAACACCATACACCCTCCTAAATTTAACTAAAATCAAATCACCATGACCATTGTTTGAACCAAACTAGGCCACCACCATGAACAGACCTTATCCTAGCTGCCTGAAAACCGAGATCAAGCACCATCATAACACCCCACTTGCTTGAACCTCGACCCCTTACTTACAAGTTGCTAAATCGCAAATGTGACCTGCACAAACTCTAGCCACCATCATGAGCCAACACAAGATCCCTATTAAATCAATCATGAAACCGAAATCACAATCCACAAAACCTCACCCCAAATCAAACCCAATCGCTCCACCAAACTCACCCAAGTTGTCACCCGACCACCACTTCAAACCAAATAACCTCCCTACAACCCAACATAAGCCACCGCGAAGTGCACAACCATAAATGTCAAGGTTGACAAAGCTTAGGCAGCTTCTTACTTATTTTCCCTCTTCCTTCTTCTCCCTTTTACGTCCTCACATGCCCATTATGTGGCCATCTTAATGAGATCTTCACCAAGATGCTTTCATGTGTTGTATAAATGATGGGCGGCTTAAGATTTTTTTAAGCATCATGTGTGTTATTCCATCCAAAATTAGACAGTTGTTACGATTTTGTAGCATAGTGTACACATCTATAAGTTAGAGGACCTATATGCACATTTTAAAAGTATCAAGATCAAAGTGCACATCGGACAAAGTTAAAAGGAGTTTCTTGGACTTTACTTTATCTTAAATGTAGACATTGTAGCTGGTTAAAACCCAAGAACAATCAAAAGCTGCAAGCAATTACAAAAAAAACAAATAAAATAAAATTGGATCCAAAGTTTTGTCAAAAACCTTGGCTTGGTAAATTGAGGACAACCTTGGACCCCAATATATCTAATACCACAAAGTGGATACTAATTCTATTACTATACTCTTAACCTTGTTGACTCTCAGCAATGTTTGAATTTTCACCCACACATATAGAAATCTAGATTCTATCTTGTATATTAAAGTTAAGGAAATTCCACAAGGTGTTGCTTAAGCACATTTTTAAGAAAGCAAGTTCAGTAGTAGGTGGACTCACAAAAGTTCTATATATGTTTGTGAGTTTGTAGGCATTGGAATGCTAAGGGTTGTTATTGCACATTTTATTAGTGAAACATGATATGTCAATGATTATACCTTTCTTTTTATCTTAGTAAATTTTTACACATGACTATTTTACTATTTTGACTTTTAAGTACGATTTCTCTAATTTTCTCTTATTCACCTATATAAATGAAAAACACACAATAATATTATTTATGTTGGAGGAATACTTCATCCCCTTCTACAAGTGCTTGTATAAATACTAGTAATTAGAGAAAAGTATCACTCAAATCATGTACAAATTTAACATGATTCGACCTAATATGCCTAGATCCACAAATAAGAAAAGATCAAATCCACTTTGAACAATACTATAGCACAACTTTTGCATGGATAAAGTTGCAACCTACAATTTTTGCATAGATAAAATTGTAAACCCTCTCCAATGTAACTTTGGTGGACAAAGTTGCAAACCCTCGTCGATGCAACTTTGGAGGACAGTTCCAAATCCTCCTCCCTAATATTATTCATAATTTATTCGCCATTATTCTTATAACCTTTACAATTCCCCAATACAAGTTTTTATACATAACCACTTTTACACAACTAGTTTCCTATTATAAACAAATTTTACATATATGTTAAATTTATTTACATATCTATCTTATAGCTCTATTTCATAGAGTTATTTAGTTTCTTTTTGTGCTTAAAAGATTGTTGAGATCATGAGAAATTACTTAGATTAGCTAGTTTTTGCCTTAGTTTTCTACTTTTTGCTCTTCTACGTAGTTTTATGTGTGTTTGGGCAAAATTTGGGGCATTAGAATTAACTGATTAAGTTTTTCATCCAATGGTATTTCTCACTTGTGTATGTGTTGGTATTTTAAAGGTACAAAGCGAAGGAGGAAGTCAAATATGTAAGAAAAGCAAGAAAAAGAGCCTATTGAGTTGTCTTTGGTAATCTAAGTGTAATTTGAGTTATGGATGTCATATAGGATTGATTCAAGTGCCATTGTAAAGCTAGAAGATAACCCTACCACTTTGATGAATACTTCGAAGCCTAATTCTCGTGTTTGGAGGGTGTAAAATTATGTGCAAGTACGGAAACATAATTTTGGGCAATTGCGTGGGCACCCCAGCACCCTGGATGTGTCAGTGGTAGCGGCTTGGGCAACCCAGCACCCTGCATGAAAAATCATAACTTGTTGGCTATGTATAACTTACTGGCCAAGTAATAGGATTCTTAAATGTAAAACTTGATGGCCAATTAATAAGATTATAAGAGATCTATAAATAGGATCTCTTAAGGATTTTTACACATTTTTAGTCTAACTTTGAGAGAGAGTTTTAGAGAGAGAAGGAGCCACTAATTATCAAGGAATTTTTGGACGATTTAAGGAGCAAAGGGCAACAATTCTTGAATCTTCTTTTTCTCTTCTTTGGTTTCTTTGTGATGTTTTGTATGGTGAACCTATCTTTGATTGTGATATTCATGTCTATGATGAACTAAATCTCTCTTTCTTGGGTTTCAATGGGTCTTTACGTGTAGTTTGAATTGAATTCCTCTTTTTTTATTATTCCAATATTTATTTGGGTTGTTTATTCAATCTTGTTCTTAATGTTTTTAATTGCTTGACCACTAATTAATTGATTCTTGGAAACCCTAATTTGAACTTGGAAAAGGGAATTTGGGGTTAAGCCATAGATTGGATAGCTTATGTTCTTATTCATTCAATTAAAGGGTGAGTTAATTTGCTTGTGAGATAGGAGTATACTCCTAAGCCATAAGTAATCAAGATTAGGGCTTGATCCTAAAGAATCTTTCTTGATTTAATTCTCATAGGAATACAGGGAGTTAGTTAAGAAGGGGGTTATTATTTGACCATTGGAAAAGGTTATTAAATTAATGAGTGCCCTAGATTAGCAATTCGTAAGCATTGGATAAGTTAAGAAAGAGTGAATAAAATCCATACAAGGTGTAGAGTGAAGTTGTAATCCTAGGTTCTTTCATTGATTGGTTTAAGTAAGTTTTACTTTCTTGCAAATTCTTGTTTACTTTTTCTTGCTTTCTAACAATCTTTAATTTTTAATCTTTAATTTTTCTATAAGTTTTTGTTTATTTAAATAAGATTGGAATTGGTACAATTTTAGTACATAGTAAGATTTAGATACAAATCTTCGTGAGAATGATCTCTATTTATCATAATATTACTTGTGTGGATACATGCACTTGTGCGGTGTGAAAACCGTCAACACTGTCACATCTCTTTTACATATATATTACATATCTTTACATATATATCATATCTTTCATATGTCCTTGCATATTTTTCATATTTTCACATATCTACCAATATAATAGGAAATTATCAATACAAATATTTAATAGAATTTTGGTTAAAATCAACAATCTCCACCTAAATCCAAATTCCATCATCAATAAGTAGACCTTCAAACCTTCAAATCTTCACAAATCTTCAAATCAACATAATTGTTATCAATACAACACACCACTTGACCTCCACGTTAAGAAGACTTTTGATATACTTCTTGTACCGCCATTCATAACAAAACAGATTTTCAAGTTAAAATTGCCAAACAAATATCCAATCAAAGCTTTTATGCTTGCACAGTCATCATATGGAACACGTCGCTTGACCTCCACGTCAAGAAGACTTTCGACACACTTTTCACCATCATAACTAGACATGCCACCTAACTTCACATTGTCAAGCAGAAGTTCAGCACAATGGCCTATAAGCAAGGGACCATATCATCACCTAGATCCTCGAACCATCAGCTCTAATACCACTTGTTGGGGGAATACTTCATCCCTTTCTACACCTGCTTACATAAATATTTGAAAGTAGGGAAAAACATCGTACAAATCATGCAAAAATTTAACATGGTTCGGCTTAACATGCTTATGTTTATGAATGAGAAGAGATCAAATTTACTATGAATAACATTACAACATAATTTTTGCACAGATAAAGCTACAAACCCTTATAAACTATAACTTTTGCACAGATAAAGTTACAAACCCTCCTACACAACAATTTTTGTATGTATAAAATTGCAAACCCTTTCTAATGCAACGTTTCTAGACAAAGTTGTAAACCCTCGACGATGCAACTTTTGAGGACACAATTGCAAACCCTCTTCCGCAATATCATTCATAATTTTTTCTCCTTCATTCTCATAATCCTTACAATTCCCTAATACATGTATTTATAGCTAACCACCCTTACACAACTTTTCTAGTTTCCTATTATAAACAAATCTCATATATATGTTAAATATTTTTATATATCTTTTGTATATCTTTTACATATCTATCACATATCTTTACATATCTATTATATCTTGCATATATATTTGCAAATCTTCCATATCTTCACATAACTACATGTTGTGACCAAATTTGTTCGGTGCCCTATTGCTAACATGTCCTCCAACCTCCGACGAATGGGATCACCACATGCAAAGCCACTCTGATGCTTAAGTTAGTCTAGGAGCTTAGAGAAATGAAAACAGTAGTAGATCTGGGTTAGATCTTACCTGGTTCTTCTGTTTATTTCATGGGTGACCTTGTATGTTGGAAGGGGATTAGACAACCTAGGACTGGCTAAGACGATGGCCAATAGGATTAGCCCAATTATGCCAATGGCGACAGGATATTAAGGTCTCATCAAGGTCTTGTAGTAGTCCTTTTGAGTAGGTCATGGTGTGGTGAAAGGACGATGAGGTAACTAGTTTGATTATTACCAAACTACCTGGTTAGGCTTTGGTTAGGAAGAATTGAGCAATGGTCAACTAGGTTGCTAGCTAGGCTAATTGGGCCTTTGGTTTACACTTATCCAACACACTACTAATATAATAAAAAGTATCGATACAAATTTTTAATGGAATTTGAGTTAAAACTAACAATTTAGACATTTTTAACTTCTTATTATTCTGATGAAAAAAGAATTTTCTTATTATAAATATTATACTAATTGAATTTTCTATCTAGTTACAAAACACTTCTCAGTTTGAAATCAGCAAAATATTGAGCTATCACGACATTAATCAGCCTTTGTTCTGTATCGGATTTTGGGTCCATAAATCTAAAGCAACCCGACCCGCTAAAATAGAACCTAAACATTACATCGTGCTTATAACTACCTAATTGATATACATAACTCCCTCAATGGATATGAATGCTAATCATATCCCATTTAAAAAGGGATTTGGATAAAAAGAATAATAGTCCTCTATATCTTACGCAACAACATTGAATGCACAGATTCTTAACGCCCTAAAAGACTCCTACATATACCCTGCAAGGCAAAAAGGTACGAATCCAATCTCTAATTCTATAAACTACCCTCCTTCACACATGCGTCATAGTGCCTTTGGCAAGTACCCATTCTCTCGCGCCATCACTAAAGCAGTTGTGCCACAGAGGGTTCCACTCACCACTTCCTTCTCAGGTAACCCTCAGAACCCACTTCTGAACATTGACGCTGTTTGTGGGAAACGATAAATTTCTACTCCCAACACCACCATCAACGTTCCCATCACAGCTATCAACATGGTTAACATGAGGATAAGGAAAACCTCAACTAACCAAAATCACACTTTTGTTACGCGTAACCCACCATCTTTAAATTGCCATCCAGTATCTGTCCTTGCTCCTCATAAACCCATCTTGGGACCAGTTGTAGCGTAGCCAAAACCCAGGCAGGACGAACAAGGGACTTTTTTCATTAGCGAGAATCTTCCCCCTCTTCCTCCAAGAGTTCCGGTGAGGCAACACCTTGGTCCACAAGGAACACCTTATGGGGATGCTCGATAGCGAGTATCAGCACTGCAATGCCTTGGAGATTGGGTGAAGAATGAAGCTCAGCCTCGCTGGGCTGAGACAAATCACCAAGAGCTATCCAGAGTAGAACTGCTCTATCTGGTTAGGCTTTAAGATGAGAGGATTCATTATCAAGATGATAGAATCCACATCCTTGAGAGAGCTACTAACTAGGACAATGAAGCTGAAAACTAGTCTCCGAGAAGGAATCATGAAAATAAAAAAGACCGACATCAGGAAGATAACCGCCATCTAGAGAACTCTAAGAATACAAACCCTGGTCATAATGTTGAATATGCCCATCCAAGAGATCAGGAACACAAAGCAAAGAACACAGTTTCATAAAATCAACCCTTCTCTTATAGACTCATGACTTACGAAATCCCTAAGCACTTTAATTATCCTACCAATATCAAGGCTTATGATGAAACCATGGATCCTCAAGAACACTTGAATGCCTATGTTTCTGTGCTTTTGTTTGTTGGAGGCGATGACTCTCTCATGTGTCATGTTTTTCCCTTGTATTTAAAGAAAGTCGCATTGAGATGGTTCACCACCTTAACTTCGAGTTCTGTGGATAACTAGGGGAGTCTATCTTCAAGATTTTTGTTGCACTTCACCATTAGCAAAGTGCAACCTAAATCCATTTCATGCCTTTTCCAAATTAAGCAAGGAAATAAGGAGTCTCTCCGAGACTTTATATCCTGATTCAACAAGGAGATTGTGAACGTGCATGACTGGGATGAAAGACATAGATTATACTACATGAGAAAAGGGCTCCGACTTAGACCATTCTCCTTTTCACTGGCCGAAAAGGAGCCCAAAATCATGGATGAGTTCTGCGCTCGTGCTAATAAATACAACAACACTGAAGATATCCTCCGAACTAGAAAGCATCTTGAGAAAGAGGATACTAAGCCCAAGTCTGGGGAGCAACCAAACCATTAGGGGCGAAATTCAAAGCCACCTTTCAAGGGGAAGTACGACAACTATAATCCCTTCAATACACCTCGGGCTCAGATCTATCAGGAGGTCATGAACATTGAGCTCTGGGATGTACAGAGACTTTTTCCTTTGAAAAAACAGTCGCAAAGAGATAAATCCAAGGACTACTCTTGGCATGACAGTCATGGTCACAACATAGAGGATTGTACTAACCTCCAAGATGCCATTAGTCTCTCATTCGAGATGGACATTTGGGCCAGTATATGTGCCAAACTTGGAGCAACAATCAAAGGGGAGGACATTATAGAAAACAAAGTTATAGCCCTCGGAGTCCTTCTCATCCCTACCAAAGAATATGTTTTCTTGCTAGGAATGATAACCCAGACCCATGCTCACCTCGAGTTAATGCCCAAAATCAAGATAGGGCGCAACCTCAGAATGACAATCAGGAGGACAATCGTCATCACCTGAAGTAACTCGGGCAATTTTGTAATGCTTTGTAATTGTTACTTTTATTATGTAAGAAATATCTTTTGATATCAATAAATTAATTATCTTTCCAACTGTTGCCTTATCTAAAGCTTGTACCTCATTCGTGACTTTGAGTTCACAGGTACTTCGGCTCATTATTATCCACAGCCAGCACCTCGGTCGCGACTTCGAGTCTACGAGTACTTTGACCCAACATCATCTAAGTCAGTACCTCGTCCGTGACTTTGAGTCCATGAGTACTTTGGCCTAATGCAACCGACCAGGTTACCATACCTTGGCGAGGTCCGAGGAATACAATATCCGAAAAGAGATCAACTATTGTGACATCTGTAAATGACGGCCAAATAGGGAAATCCATCCAACCACCCTCTGGGCTTAAGGAGTGCATTCAAGGGTTATCACCCGTACTGTTTTGAGTCTGACCTTAACCCATAAATCGACTAGGTTTACAGAGGTTAAGCGTATTTTTATATGATGGTCAGACATGGAAATCCACTTGACTATTAACCGAGGTCAAGAAGCGCATTCAAGGGTTTTCACGCATACCCTTATGGCCTAACCTTGACCCATAAACTAACCAAGTTTATAGAGGTTAAGCGTATCCGATCGTAGCCCAAGATCGTGGACTCCATACTAAGAGGCTTTTGTGTCACTCACACCTAAAGTTCGACTAAGTGTCAATTATTCCCAAACAAACTTGACCACTAAGATCAAGTTTTGAACTCATCTTAGTTAGGCAAAATGAGTGTTCATCAAACTTAACAAACCTAACCACCGAGATCGAGCATTGGACTCATCTCGGTTGGGCAAAACGAGTGTTTGTCATCAAGACATAGAGTAGCGAACCAACTTCACTAGACCATGAAAAGCAAAATATTCAAAAAAGTAAACTTATTATTATTCACATTCCAAACATCATCAACTTTATAAGAAGGACCTATAAGCTATCCTCATGTAAGGTTGCCCCCTTAGAAGAAGTGAAGAAGTTAGCTTAGTAAGACGATGATGATGATTAAGCACTTACCACGGCCACTTCAACGGTTCCTCAAGATGCGTACACCTACCTCTTCCCTCTTAATCAACATGAGGAGGAGCTTTCACAACCTTACACTCCTTAAACACCTCTGAGCACCCAAGGCATGGTGGGCACTTTCGGAGACAGTCAGGGGAGTAGAGGAGGAAGAGCAGTGAAACCCTTCCACGCCTCATAGAAACTATAACAGAAACCATAAGCCCTCCCGACAAGAGTAAGATCTTGTTCTGCTACTGCATGCGCCTGGGAAGAAAGGTTTTTGCTACCTGGAGACATGTTGACCAAGCCACATAGAGCAGTTACTTAGCTCTCACCAAGCCATTATACTTGGAGAGAAAATGCCTCCCCCTAAAAAAGGATACAGGGAAAAAGGGAACACCTTTAAGAATTTGGGAAAGAAATGAAAAAAGATTTTAAAAAGGGACATAACCCTTAACACGCTCGCAAGAAGCAAAAAGGGGCCACCCTGGCAAAAAGACCCAATTTTAAACATAGCTAGAAATTGGGATAAAAGAACAAGTGATAACCCTACTATAAACATTCCTTATTTATAAAGGAAGTAATGCACCTTGATTGGCTCCCAAAAAGGTGAACCAACTGCATATCTAAAGCCACGTTTACTTGTTCCTCCCTAGTGATTGGCTAAAGGAGCAGCTGGCAGTTGAGAAATGGAACAGAAAATTACTATTGTCATTAAAGTAAAGCTTTAATGACAAATAAATTCAAAGTAATGATTCTTGAGTGTGCACAGACTGCTGTAATTCAATGGGACGGTAGATCCTTAAAGAGTAATAAAGTTCCTACCTTCCTTCAAGTAGCAATAAGCAGAGAGACTACGAAGGAATGCATTGGACATTGACTTACGAATATCAAACCACGAATCCCAATAGGAATGTGGATCCCTAAATGTTTCAATAATCCAAAGTCTTTCCACTGAGATCGAGCATTTAACTCATCTCTATGAACTACGTAAGTGAATTGCTAAGTGTAAAATGAACACTGAGATTGAGCATTGGACTCATCTCAGCTCTACAAAGGCTAAAATTTGACCTAGTATGAAAGAGGCACTAAGATTGAGCATTGGACTCATCTCGCTGAGAGAAATAAATTAATATGAAGAAATTTCTAAGTATAGAAATTAAATTAAAAATGCCCTACGTCAAGACTTATCCAGATACATCAATAAAGCCCCAAGCAAAGGGCAAATAGATGAAAAAAATTAGACATCAGGTAGGGCTTGAACCTCCCGAAATCACCACCACCGCCTCAGACAATGCCGCCTCGATCTACATATCCTTGACCATAATGAACCTAGGCTCTTCTTGTCCAGCTTCTGGTGTAATTTTTGTCCCTCATCCATCATCCACCCTTTAGTCTACTTGATCATTTAGGGTACCATGGGAATAACATCTACAATTTGGCCATCTTGGACCTCCCTTAGTACATTGATCCCCACTTCATTAAGACCGGGGTTAAGTAGGCAAAGTTGGTTAAGAGTATTCTCAAACAACTCCACCACAGACCTTGACCAGTTATCTACCATTTATAAAAGTTTTTCATTCAGCCTCGTCTCAGCCTGGTGCAGAGATCTACGTTGAGCTTGGATATCAATAAGGGCGGACTAAGTAAAGGTTAGGTTCTCTCTCAACGTGTTCTCCCGAGCCATTGCTTTGCCAAGTTGGACTCGAAGAACATCGACCTCAGTCACCTTAGCTTGGAGCGAGCCCACCTCAGTAACTTGAGCCCAGAGAGAAGTGACCTTGGCAACATTATTAGTGAGGTGAGTGACTGAGCGTCGAACTCTATCAAAATTGTAACCGAGTTATACCTATGACTTGTATCATAGGAAACAACATTGGATCACCTCTCAAGGATTGTAAAATGCAATTTGATCAGATCAAGACAAAATTAGGGAAGGGATTTGAGAACTCAGAATATGTAGATAACAAAAAGTGAGAAATTCAATTAAAAGAGTAATCAATTCAGAAACCTATCTGAAATTGGGTTGATTCCATCATAGATCTTTCAACAAACATTTGAAGTGCATTTGAATGGTCAATTTGGATTTAACCGAAATCTCTACATCAAATCCAAAATTCTTACTAGATAATCATCTAGAATTCAATTAACAATTGACACACAAATTTACAATAGCATAATTCATGTTAGATCTATGTTATTTTGATCTCTAAATTCAATTAACCTAGGCACAAATCAGTAACCTAACCTCTATAATTTCATGATTAATTCAGATCAATCAACCTAAATCCAATCATAATTCTCAATCTTAAATCAAGATCCAATTAGATCAAATATAAACAGAATCACCATTCATGCATTCAAGATCAAGAACAAGAAGAAGAGGAATCCAAATGCACTTCAAACACAAAACAAAACCAAGATCTTAAGATTCTAAACCACAATTTGTTCAAGAATGTCTGAATTGATTACAGAAGTTTAGCTCTCCATAGTTATCACTATGAAGGAGCTTGAGGGAGAAGGAAGAATAAGAGAGAAAAATCTAGAGAAAAAGTAAGAAGTGTAGAATGAAATATGTGCCTTGGATTTCTGCTCTCCAACCCTATAACTAACCCTTAATTTGGACTTACATTATTAAAAACCTGATGGGTACAAAGTTAGGTCATTTATGAGCAATTGGGCCCAAACCTCATGTTAATTAGAGATCTACAACTCATGTTTTGGATAAATCATTCGCAAAGGGTCTTTGATTCCGTTGGCTGACTTCAAGGGATGAAAACTCTGTCGAAACGTCGTAGTTTGGAAAAGTTGTATCATATGAATTGGAGATATATGTCTTAGCTTCCATTTGCCACCAGTTTCAGACCCATATCACATCTACAGCCCAAGTTATGCCCTGATTAGTGTACACTACTCGGGTTCAATTGATAAAATCTGTGTTCTGACTTTCAGGTCCAATTAGCTCTACTAGATGTCCGAATTAGCCTTGGAGCTCTTATGAAAGTTGTATAGCTCTCTCTTATCTTTCCTACAATATAAGATACATAATTTTTAAACATATAGAGCTCAAGATATGATTAAAATACAGAAATAGTATACAATCTCAATAATGCTAGAAAGGATCAATTGAGCCCAATTTGAGCCCAAACTTACAAAACATGACCAAACTCAATCAATTAAGTACATGGAGAGTGTAAATGACTAAAAATGAGGGTTTATTAATGTATAAAATATGTGATTATCAAATTCCCCCACAGTTAGCTTTTTGCACTCCTGGGCAATTCACATAAGATGAAAACTAAGGAACAAGGAAAAACAAAATAAATTCAAAAGCTAAAAACTTTAAAAGACTCAATTTCCAATTATATTCAAGTATGCAAAAGTTTACAAGCAAAAAGAGCAATCGAAGTTTCAAAGGATCAAAACATTCATGAGGTAACATTTCTTCACATCTCAAACTAACAAGCAAGGTATCTTCAATTTAAAAATCATGAATCAAGAATGTTAGATCCTCACAAGATACACTCTCAATCCCTCAAGTGTTTAAATAGTAGATATTTCACTTAGGTCAACTCATGAACAATTGTACTACCATAAGCTTACTTATCTTCTACTTCTTCAGTACTCAAAACACATGCACACACAAATCAAGAGGACTTTATTCAAGGTTGTAATGGGGTTAAGGTAAGGGAAGGAAACAATATGGATAAGACAAGCTAAGTACCCAAGAGAATAAAAAAACATTGGGGAGGAACTCAATTGACAAGTGACAAGCATGGAATTTTACCCCCAAATCCATATTAAGCACATTCTCTTTACATATTCTTGCTCTTATTTCTTTTTTTTCTTTTTTTCGATTTCTTTTCTTTTCTTGCATTTTTCTTTTCATTTGTTTATGATTTTTGTTTTTTTTTTCAATAATCACCTTGCATATCACACATCAATTTGCACAACCCCCATACTTGAATTATTAATTGCCCATAAGCAAAAGAGCTCCTCAAATGAAAATGAACCAATGCTCTCTCATTCCCTAAGGCAAGGTTAAAACATAGTTTTTCACATAAGGCATATAATGAGCTAAGACAAAGAATAGACAAACAAGCTCAAAGGGGTTAATCAAAGGGAAATGATGCAAGGTTGGCTATTTGGCCAAAATAGCTAATCAAGAAAGAAGGCCTTAATCATGTTCAAGCATACAAGTGAAAAATGTAACCTTAAAAAGAATCAAAGCAAGTTCTAGAGTGACTAATTGACATGAGTGAAAATCACACAAGAAATAGGAGAATGACTTAAATGTTAAATTCATCCATCAATAGGCTCAAAATTCTCACAAGGTATACATCTATCAATCTCAATCCACTAATCAGACATCCAAAACCAAGCATGTCAAATTCAAGAAGGAAGAAAATTTATTCAATCATGCTATGAATCTTGAATTTCAATTGCTTGAAACTCATAAACTTCAGAAATCCCAAAACATCATTGGAAAGCAATTAAAAATATTTTTTTTTTCAAAAACAGAAAAACAGAATTTAAGGTGAACAGTAACAGAATGTAAATTCTTCCCCTGCACTTAAATTCGACATTGTCCTCAATGTAAAGCTTAAAAGAAAAACAACATCCATCAAAATCATCAAGTAATGAAGGACAAGTAAAATAAAATAAAGGGAAAGAAAAAAAAACATCCTTATCAAGTGAGGTAGATGAAGAGACTTCCACCGGGATCCCATTGGCGAAAGCATAATGACTAACTTATGCTTGAAGCAGCATAAGAGCTTCCATCGTGGTCCCATTGGCCCTCCTTAATTCCCTTGGGATTCACCCAAGTGCTATCACTGGGATCCCAAGCTTACTTATGCTCTCTCAGAATTTGTAGTAATCTCTCCTCCTATTCAGCAAGGAGGTTCTTGGCCGTAAACACAAGAAGTTGTTCATCATCTGCCAAGTATGCATACTTCAGGTGTTCGGTTAATGGCTTCAACTCAAGAGTAGGTGGTTGTTGCACTGAAGGTATCAATCTGATTGGAGAAATTAATTATACTGATTTAACTGTAACATCACCTATAATTTATGTATGATATTTCAAAACAACATTATCATATCTCATAGAAAAAGGAAATTCAGAAAATGCAGTATCATCTCTTCCTATACATGCAAAAATCTCAAAACATACAGCACACATACTGGTCTCATCACAAACAGAAATAGCACGTCCAAAACATTTAGGAAAATCAACACCATCTAGAAATCCACCAATATCAAGAAATTCAGCTAGCATATCAACATGCATATCATTAGCAAGTAAATCAATGACATCTAACTGAAAAATAGAATGCCCTTCTAAAGGATATTGCATGGCATCAAAGATGTTAAATTGAACTATGTTATCCCCAAATCCCATGAAAATAGTACTAGCATGCACATCAATCTTAGTCTTGACAGTTTTCAAAAAAGGGTCTACCTAAAATCAATGGCAGTTGACTAGATACAAATTCATCTTCCATGTTCAAAATATAAAAACCTGTTGGAAATATTAACTCATTTACCCTTACCAAAACATCCTCAAACACTCCAACAAGATGAGTTGTGCTCATATTTGCTAGTTGACTGATAACTCCAATTGGCTTCAATTCTCCAAGCTGCAGAGATTCAAAAATGATTTTGGCATCACATTGATCGAAGCACCTGATAACTCCATGAAATGTAATTATTTGTGCCCCGTATATATGCTTTCATTGATTGCTTAAGTCCTCATTATATGCATATTTGGAAGGTTTTGTGCTTATATTTGTTATATTCAATTCTGATACATTTCTTATATGATATTAAGCAAATTGTGCTTATTTTGTTATTGATTAAGTGGATTTGCGTTTGTTATTAAATTAGTGAATTCTCTATTGTAGGAAGGGCTCCAAACAAGATGATATATAGAGCATTTAAGCCAAAACTGGAAGAGGAAACCAAAGAAGCATTCTAACAGTTGACGTCACGGCGCAAGTATGTTAATGCCACGGCGTGGTGAATCCCCTGCATCCAGACAAAGAGCTACGAAATTTGTATGTCGCGACGTAGGCATTTAATGTCACAGTGTAGTGACCTAATTTACAAACATGCTGTGGCGTAGGCATGTTAATGTCATGGCGTGACTCTGTTTTTTTGGGCCTATAAATATAATTTTAATAGATTTTTCAAGTAGTTTTAGAGAGAGAGCCATTTTGGGTTTAGAAAAGCTGCGGTTAGAACTTCATTTCTGGGCAGATTGGAGGCTTAGGGAGCCAAGGTTAGAGGTTATCTTCCAAATAGAGGATGATTCAAGCATAGAAGATCACATCCATAAGCTTCCTGCCTTCTCCCTTAGTTTTCTTCTCTTTTCTTATCCTTTGAGCACTGATTTTGCGTATATTTGTGTGTTCAATGATTAGCTGAGTTGTATTTAGGGATTACTTTGAATCTTTGTATGGATATTGATGATTTTGTATTACTTTGAGTATATATTGATGTTTGGTTTTGTTCATCCATACCTATGCTTAATGCTTGCTCTTGATTGGCCATCAATGGTATGATCTTAGTACTTCAAATGAACTAGACATAAGGATTTGAGAATATAGATATGGTATAGTTGATGCATGTTCAATGAGTTCAATTGGCTTAGATAAGTTGATTCGCTAATGGGATAGAAATATACCTTTTAGCCATGCATAACGAGTGTTTGAGAATAGATCTTAATGAGTAAAGTTTGTACTAGTTCTCATGGAAACATAGTGAATTAGGCAAATGAAGTTATGGTTGATTACGCTAGATATAGGCTTTTAACTAAAGTAGATTATCAAGCTAATTTAATTATTCATTAATGTTGCTTATAAGGATTACATAGCATTAATTAAAGCATAAGATGAAAAAGGATTCCTTAAATCTCTAAACCATTATGTTTATTTTCATTTATTATTTTTTTGTCTATAGATCTGTAGATTAGCTTTATTGCATTCTTCCCCTATTTTATAGGTTCTTGAATAGAATTTAGATAAACTATTGGTTGATACTTAGCATTAGAAGCTAACATCTTCGTGGGAACGATATCTGACTCCTAGTTATATTACAAGTGCGATCCGTGCACTTGCGGTAAGCAAAAGAGCGAACAACACCTAAATCCAACATTGCATGAGTAAATTACTTGTTGCCTATTAAGCAAGGAATGGTGAATGTTCCAAGATCCTTATATTTAGAAGGCATATTTGGTTAGATCAAGGCATAAACATTTCTTCTCATGCTCAATTTCTCATTTCCTTTCAACCTTCTCTTATGAATGCACAACTCTTTCAAGAATTTGGCATACTTTGGTATCTACTGGATTGCATCCAAGAGGGGGATATTGATTTCCACCTTCCTGAATGTCTCCATGTCTTCTCTTTCCATTTCTGCTTACATTGTCTGCTTGGACTGTGTGACCTTATTTGGGAAAGTTAGTGGAATGGCCAAATCTGAATTCTCTGCACATTTCTTCTGTGTCACGAATTTCTAGACTGACCTATTCATTTCTTGCGAATTTTGCTGTTTCTGGCCATTCTTTGGTTGCTGCACCAGTAGCCCTGGTTGTGGTAGACTAGGACCATCAACTTCTCTGCCACTTCTCAAGGTAGTAATGACACTTACATTACCTCTTGGGTTATTGACTGTTTGTGAAGGCAATTGGCTCGACCTTTGGCTTTTCAGCTCACTCGCAGTGGTTGCCAATTGCCTAATCTGAGTTTGTAGATTCTGAATGGTGGCATTGACATTCTGCTAGAATTGAATGTTGTCTGTGGCCATCTGTTTCATCAAAACTTCCAATGATGGCTGGGCTGGAGTGGGTTGGATAGGCTACTGCACAGATTGTTATTGTCTGAATGCAAGTGGTTGGTATTGGTTGCTAGGACCTACAGCTTGGTATCTAAATTATTGTTGCTGCTGTTATTGTTGTTGCTAATATTGGGGTCTACCAAGAAAAATGTCTGCTATAGCAACATGATAGGCTTGGGTGGCAGAATTATCTTCCTGAAGTGTTGGACAAGCATCTGTAGGAAGAGATGGATAAGAACAAATTCCATACACCCTTGCAGGCTCTTGTACAGAAAGTGGTAGATGTTGTCCCACCGCTAATTGCCGCACCATTGAGGTTAACTCATCAAGCCTGTTTTCTATCCTCTTAAGGTTTGCCTGAGCCATATGGATCTCATTTATTCCTCTGCATGGAGTTACCATTCTTGTCCCAAATTATTGTGTATTAGAAGCCATGTTAGCGATCAAGTCTCTGGCAACAGTAGGGGTCTTATCCACCAAAGCTGCTCCACTGACAACATCAATCATGCTTTTGTCCATTGGCATCAGTCCCTTATAAAAGTATTGGATCAACAACTGATCATTGATTTGGTGGTGTGGACAACTTCAACACAACTTCTTGAATCATTCTCAGTACTCATGCAAAGTTTCACCTGAAATATATCTAATGCCACATATGTCTTCCCTAATTGCACCAGCTCTAGAGGCAGGGAAAAACTTCTCTAAAAATAGTTTCTTCATATTATTCTAACAAGTCACAGAACCTGGTGAAAGATAATAAAGACAGTCTTTGGCTACATCAGGAAGGGAGAAGGGGAATGTTCTTAGCTTGATGTGTTCTTCATTGATTCCTTGAGGTCTCATGGTTGAGCACACAACATAGAACTCTTTCAAATGCTTGTGGGCATCCTCACCTACAAGTCTATGAAACTTGAGTAACAAGTGTATCAATCTAAATTTTAATTCAAAGTCAGCATTAAGATCATGGTATTGAATACACAAAGGCTGGTAAGTTACATTAGGGGCAGCAAGTTCCTTAAGGATTCTATTCTGCATGTTATCACCCATAGTTGCAAAATTACTTAAGATCTCAGGTTCACTCTCAAATTCAAGATCAAAATCAAGTTCAGAAGTAATTCTTGCACTTAGCCTATGAGCTCTAATCGACTAATGCAAGGTCTTATCAATCTCAAGATCAAAATCAAACAAGTTATCAAGATTAGACTTAGTCATGCACCAATTAGGGCTATAGAGGTGTCTAAATGCCAAAAACACAAAAATACACAAATCTACACTGCATAAATGGCTAGAAAAAATTTAAAAAAACTACATCAAATGACTTTTAAAAATCATAGGACCACCACAGAATGAAAACTATTGATTTAGAAAATTATCATGCAAAGAAAATATTTCAAAAATTGAAAAGTGGTCTAAACGATGAATTTTGAGAAAAAAGAGCATAGCGAATGTTGGGGCATAATTGACCGAGCTTATTGATTTTTTTTCTAGCAACTTGCAAAAAATTAAGTCATTCTGAGTTATCAAAATAATTACTATAATTACCATTATGTCCTTAATTTTCTCAAAAACCTGATCAGATGATGGAATTTGGATAAAATCTAGGGGGATGACCAATAGGATCATTTTGCTCAAAATGATAATTTAACCTTAGGAACCAAGTCTCAACTCCAAACTCCATAGTCAGATCAACACTAATTTCCCCCTACACCAAAACAAATAGAAATTAGGTGAAAAAGTGCTAGTTGGGTATGAAACAGTGTTAGGCAGTTTGGAACACGTCCAAAATGATTGAATGACACTTATAAGGAGATCTTGCACTGCAATTATCAATAAAGGCAACAAAAGAATGATCAACGGTAATAGTAGCTAATGTAACAGTAACCAATGCAACAGAATGATCAACAAGAGTTAATTATTAGTAAGAACAAGAGTTAGTATGATCACTTAATATGATCAGATTACAGTTAACAATCCCTAGCAAGGATGCCAAAATTATGATTAAGCGCCGAACTCAATCAAAATTGTATCTGAGTTATACATATGGCTTGTGGGATAGAAAACAACACTAGATCGTCCCTCAAGGATTATTAAATGCGATTTGATCAGATCAAGACAAAATTGGGGAAGGGATTTGAGAACTCAGAATATGTAAATAACAGAATTAAAGTGAGAAATTCAATTAAAAAAACAATTAATTTAGAAACATATATGAAATTGGGTTAATTCCATCATAGATCTTTCAACAAACATTTGAAATGTATTTGAATGGTCAATTTGGATTTAACCAAAATCTTTGCATCAAATCCAAAATTCATACTAGATAATCATCTAGAATTCAAATAACAATTGACATATAATTTTGCAATCGCATAATTTATGTTAGATCTATGTTAATTTAATCTCCGAATTCAATTAACCTAGGCACAAATTAGTAACTTAACCTCTATAGTTCTGTGATTAATTTAGATAAATCAACCTAAATCCAATCATAATTCTCAATTTTAAATCAAGATCCAATCATATCAAATATAAACAGAATCACCATTCATGCATTCAAGATCAAGAAGAAGAAGAAGAAGAAGAAGAAGAAGAAGAGGAATCCAAATGCAATTCAAACACAAAACATAACCAAGATCTCAAGAATCCAAAACACAATTTCTTCAAGAATCTCTGAATTGATTATAGAAGTTTAGATCTCCATAGTTATCACCATGAAGGAGCTTGAGAGAGAATGAAGAAGAAGAGAGAAAAGTCTAAAGAAAAGTCTAAAGAAAAGCTGAAAAGTGTAGAATGAAAGGCATGCCTCGGATTTCTACTCTCCAACCCTATAACTAACCCCTAATTTGGACTTACATCATTAAAAACCTGATGGGTACAAAGTTGTGTCATTTATGAGCAAATGGGCCTAAACCTCATGTTAATTGGAGGTCTACAACTTAAGTTATGGACAAATCATTCACAAAGGGTCTCTGATTCCGTTGGCTGACTTCAAGGGATGAAAACTCTATCAAAACATCGTAGTTTGGAAAATTTGTCTTCATATGAATGGAGATATATGTCTTAGCTTCCATTTTCCATCAGTTTCAGGCCCACATCACATCTACAGCCCAAGTTATGCCCTGATTAGTGCACGCTGCTCAGGTTCTATTGATAGAACTCGTGTTCTGACTTCCAAGTCCAATTAGCTCCACTAGATGTCTAAATTAGCCTTGGAGCTCTTATAAAAGTTGTAGAGCTCTCTCTCATTTTTCCTACAAGGTAAGATACATAATTTTTAAATATTTAGAACTCAAGATATAACTGAAATACAAAAATAGTATAATATCTCAATAATGCTAGAAAGGATCAATTAAGCCTAATTTGAGCCCAAACTTACAAAACATGACCAAGCTCAATCAATTAAGTACATAGAGAGTGTAAATGACTAAAAATGAAAGTTTATTAATGATAACTCCATAATGTGCAGTTTTTTGTGTCCCATATCTGTGTTTCATTGATTGCTTAAGTCCTTATTGTTATGCATATTTAGAAGGTTTTGTGCTTATATTTGCTATATTAAATTCTGATACCTTCCTATATGATTCTGAGCAAATTATGCTTATTATTTGATTGATTAAGTGGATTTGCAACTGTTATTGACTTGGTGATTTCTCTATCATAGGAACGGCTCCAAACAAGATGATATATGGAGCAATTAAGTTGAGACTAGAAGAGAAAGCTAAGTGTGCAACTCAATACTCAACATCGCGGCGCAGGCATATCAATGTCGCGGCGTGTTACCTCCCCTACAATAAGTCAGAGAGCTACGCATTTTGCACGTCGCGAAGTAAAGAATGGAAGTCGCAGCATCCCCAACCTAAATTAAATCGTGTCGCGGCGTGACAAGTTGAATGTTACGACGCAACTCTGATTTCTGAGTCTATAAATAGAAATTTAATAGATTTTATAGAGAGAACTTTTTAGGTTTTAGAGATGCTGGGGTTGTAACTTCATTTCTGGGCTGATTGGAGGCCTAGGGAGGCCTAGTTGAAAATCATCTTCTTCATAGAAGGAGATTCAAGCTTCAAGGATCATATCTATGGTTTCCTTCCTCTTCTCCCTTTGCTTTTGTCTCTTCCTTCTATTCTGAACATGTATTTTTGTTGTATAAATTCGTGTTCAATGTTTAGCCAAGTTGTATTTAGGGATACTTTGAATCCTTTATATGAATATTGATGTTTATGTTATCTTTTAAGCATATATTGATGTTTAGGTTTGTTCAATCATATGGTTCTTAATGCTTTTGAAGGTTTGATAAGCTTTTGAATGATTTGTTGAAATTTGATGAACCTAGACATAGGAATTTAGATGTTAGATCATACATATGGTTGATGGATGTTCGATGAGTTCAATTGGCTTGGATGAGTTGATTCGCTAACTGGATAGAAATATACCTTTTAGCTATGTATAGTGAGTGTTTGAGAATAGATCTTTCATTAGTGGAGTTTTCACTAGTTCTCATGGAAACATAGTGGATTAGGTAAATTACACCAGGGTTAACAGACCTAGACATAGACTTTTAACTAAATCAGATTCTCAAGCTAACTTAACAATTCATTGATGTTACTTATAAGGATTGCATATCATTAGTATGAAATAGGAGGTGAAGAAGGATTCCCTAGATCTCCAAACCATTATCTTTATTGCTTTGTAGACTTTAGATTTAGTTTCTATGCTTTTCACCTATTTTATATGTTCTTGAATAGAATTTAGCTAAGCTATTGATTGTTATTTAGTAATGGAAGCCATTTATCCTTGTGGGAATGAACGTATACTCTGTATCTGTATTACTTATATGACTCGTGCACTTGTGGCCTAATAAAGGGACAAACAACTAATGTATAAAATATGTAATTATCAATGAGCGACCTCAACCCAGAGCCTACCCACCTTAGAGTCACACAACTTAAGCTCCTTGACAGCCTAGGCTAGCTTCCCATCCTTCTAGGTGACCTCCACGGAAGCCTGGGCTAGCTACCCATCCTTCCAAGCAATTTCTAACTTAAGAGTTTGCTTTTCGCCCCGAAGGGCGTTAAGCTCCCTCTTTAAATCGAAAGCCTCTTGAGCGGACTCCCAAACCTTCTCCATGAATTGAATGAAAGAGATGATGCACAAACCCCAGTGTTGGGCCTCATGGAGGAGCTCCACCATGTCGTGCTCAATCAGTACATTGGTCTTGGCAGGACTCAATAAGGTACCATCAATGAAGTTGGTAGGATCAACCTCCCAAGTCCACACCGATCCTGAAAGAAAACAGAGTGGAGCACCCGCAGACCACGGACCAGTTGAGACCTTGAACACCTTGGGCTCTTCTGGGATGTCCTCAATGGCTGGCCTTTTCCCCTTTACTTCTATACTGCTCTTAGCTCGCCTCTTCAGGGGTTGCAGTAGCGGAGTAGGAGAATTTTGTTTGGCATCTTAAACCTCGGTATTCACAGGAGGTGGGGTGACCACCATAGCCGCAGTAGGAGTAGTAATAATCACCCCTTGAGCAACTTCAGGGGCCTATGATCTAGACGCCCCAGCACTCCTGGTTGCTAACTTCTTAACTAAGCATTGAAGTCTAGTTTGTGGAGCTATACTTTCTGCAAAATAAGGAAAAATGTTAAAACACTTCGACAAATATTAAGCATGCAGAAAGAAAAAATATGCAAGACGAGATACCTAGCAAGGTTTTTATAGAATCAACGAGCTCATTTAGGACATCTTTATAGGAGATAACCTCTTTTTCTTTGGTCCAATCAATCAGGAAGCACAGGACCTCAGCCTTAGGAAGAGAGATCTCTGAGATCAGAGTCTCTATTTCTTTATTCCTCTGCTCCTAAACTGCTTCAGTACAATATAAGTAAAGATGTGGTCGGCCCTCCGGGGTGACAAAAAATGTGTCGACCCTAGAGCCCCTTTCTATTCTAAAAAAGTCCATATTGAAGTTCTTAAATGACTCTTAATAGGGATTGAAAACCTTGTGCCCACTTCGTGCTCGTAGGGTGACCCATCCCTTAGTCTAGTTGACGTCGATAACTGAGAAAAGAGGTAGAAAAAGGAGTTGACCGAGCAAGGCTACTCGAAAACTCAGTAGATGAGCTCGAATGCTCGGACAAATCCCCAGGCATTCGGATGAAGTTGGGTAGGCGTCACGCGAAGACGGCTGAGGATACCCATCTCCAACTCAATGAATGGCAGTCGTACCCTAATCCAAGTGAAGAGAGCCTCGTACATATATGTCGCGACCAGGAGTTGCCCATCTCGAACTCAATAATGATTTTAAAAAAATAGAAAATAGAGTTGCCACCAATTTTTTTTGGATTTAGAAAAAAATGGAAAACATTTCTTTGAAAATAGTCTTTGAAACCATATTGGATTCAAGAGTCGATTATGTATAGGGAAGGGTGGAACTTAATCCCATAGCACCTATAACACATCCATCTTGAGATAGTATCTTAAGTCAGTTGTGAAAAACTTGATAATCTCAAAATATATTTGTTTTACCCCTTTTAGGGATCATTCTGAGTTTGATCAATCGTATTGGAGTATAACTGACTACTAATCCTTCACCAACCTCTTTTCCCTTGTTTTAGACAGTTTTTAGCTTAATTGTGGTCTCCAAGTGCAAAAATAAGTGTATAGCGTAGAATTGTTGATAAGGATGTTTATTCCTTCTCTCTTTTATTTTACTTGTCCTAAATTTATTAATGATATTTATGAGATATTAATGATTTGATGTTTTACAAGTTTTACATTGAGGACAATGTAGAATTTAAGTGTGGGAGAGGAATATACATTCTATTTACTGTTTTTGTTTTTCTATTTTCTATTTTATTGTTTTGCTATTTTAGTTTTAATTTTACTATTTTAAATTTTATTGTTTATGTTTTTGTTTTAATTTTGTTGCTATTTTTTATTTCTATATTATGTTCTTTTCTGTTTTATTGTTAAATTCAGTTTGTTGTTTCTATTTTCTATTTTTTGTTTTCAAATTTTGTTTATGTTTTTTTTTAAATTTTGTTTTTCTATTTTGAAAAAAAAAAGAAAAATATAAGAAATTGGGTTTTTTTTAATTGTTTTCCAATGAAATTTAGATATTTGTGAAAGTTGTGAGCATGCATCAATTGAAGTTAAAAGTTTATAACATAAGTGAATAAATTGTCTTTCATCTTAAGATCAACTAGTTTGGTAATGAAAATTGAATTAGTAAATTGAGTTTGATAGAAACATACTTTGTGAGACTTTGAATATTTTAATGAATGGATTGAGCATTTGTGTCATTCTCGTATTTCTTGTGTGATTTTCACTCATGGAATTTGTTACTCTAGAACTTACTTTGATTCTTTTTTAGGCTACATTTTTACATGCATACATAAATATGATTGAGACATTTTTTCTTGAATTAGCTACTTTATCCAAATAGTTGACCTTGCATATTTTCCCTTGATTAACCCCTTTGAACTGATTTGATCATTCCTTGTTTTTAGCTCATTACATACCTTAAATGAAAACTATGTTTTTACCTAATTTTAGAAAATAAGAGAGCATTGTCATTGTCATTGGAAGAGTTCTTGAACAAGTGTGGGGGTGTGCTAATTAGTGTGCAAAATGTTTGGTGAAAAAGAAAATAGTGGTCAAGTGAAAAAAAATAGAATAAAAATTGAAAAATTAAAAAAAAGGAAAGTAATATGTTAAATTTGCATATTACATGGATTTGGGTTAAACTTTTATGCTTGTTATTTGAACACATCCCCAATGTTCTTTTATTCTCTTTGGTATTTAACTTGTCATATCTATATTATTCTCCTTCGTTACCATGACCCCATTATAACCTTGCATAAAGTTCTCTTGATTTGTGTGTGCAAGTGTTTTGAGTAATGGAAAAGTAGAAGATAAACAAGCTTATGGTAGTACAAATTTTCATGGGATGAATTGAGTGAAACATTAACCTTCTAAACACTTGAGGGATTAAGAGTGTGTATCTTGTGAGGTTCTATCATTCTTGATTTATGCTTTTCAATTGAAATTACTTTCCTTTTCGATTTGAGATGTAAATAAATGTTACTTCATGAATGTTTTAATTCCTTGAAGCTTTGGTTGTTCTTCTTACTCATAGATTTTTGCATTCTTAAACATCATTAGAAAGTGAGTCTTTTAGAGTATTTAACTTTTGACTTTGTGTTGTTATTCTTTGTTTTCTATGTTGAATTTCTAGTTTTTCCTAAGAGTGTAAAAGCTAAGCGTGGGAGAATTAAATAAACACAATTTTTATATATTAGTTAACCTTCATATTTTATCTCTTAGACCTCTTATATGCTTAATTGATTTATTTTAACCACATTTTATGCATTTGGGTTCAAATTGGGGCTTAATTGTATTTTTTAGTATTATTAAAAATTTTACACTGCTTCTGTATTTTAGGCATAACTTGAATTCTAGATATCTAAAAATTATTAATTTTATCTTGTAGAAAATCAGAGAGAGAGCTTTAAAACTTCGATGAAGAGCTTGAAAGCTGAATTAGATGTCTAGTGGGTCAGATTGGGCCTCGAATTCAGAATAGAGATGTTGTCGTTGGAACCTAGACGATGTGCAAAGATTGAGCCATAATTTGGTTGTAGGTGTCATTTGGAACTAAAACTAGTGCTATATGTAATATGAGACATAGATCTTCAATTCTTATGAGACTACTTATCAAACCTATGATGTTTTGATGATGTTTTCACCTTTTGAATTCGACTGATGGCTTTAGAGAGCTATTAAAAATGTTTTGGGCATAACTCTCTCATCCTAAGCCTAAATTATGTAAATTAGGTGTCCAATTAAAGTTAAGAAGAAGATGATTAACCCTAAGTTGAGGCAAAAGTTAGATTTTTAATTTTAGAGATAGTTATTTAAGCAGCAGTAACAATTACGAAACTCAACCCTAATTTTCTCCTAGTCATTCTTGCTTGCACTTTCTCTCTTCCTCTTTCTTCTTCTCCCTTCTCTCTAGGTTTCTTTCTTTTATGTTTCTTTTCTCTCTCATCCATGGATGAGAGGAAAGAACATTTTAATCAATCTTAGGGATTGACAATCTTGATATTTAATTCTGAGATCTTGTTTTGATTGTTTTACATTTAATTGTTGATCAAGTTTCTCTTTACTTGTTAATCAAATTTCTCTTCTTCCTCTTTTGATTTTGATTGAATGTAGATTGAATTGATTAATTTGATTTGGATGTTGATGTGATAAATACATAATTACCATGTGTTTGATGAGGATTACAGAGATTAAACAAAGCATCAAAGTTGTTTGTAGGATTGTTTAGCTTGGTTGAATTCTAAGTTTTAAGTTACTTTAGGATTAAATGGGTCTTTAATTCGTTTAACCTTGATTAATTAAATTCTAGAAGCTTATCTAGTAGAGAATTGATTAATCATCTTAAGGCTTCTTGTTGTTATTTAAAGTCAAGAACTTGGTTAGCAATTGAATTAATTCTTAGTGATCAAGGATGGATTAAACTCAAGAATAGTTGATTTCCTTGGATTGATTGTTTACTTAATTATATTTTTAGTTTTAAATTACTTTTTGTTAATTAATTTTGTAACATTTCCCTCCCATTTGTTAACTTCTTAATCTGATTGCTTAAGTAGAGTGATCCAAGGATTCGACTTAGTTATGCCTTATACTACAAGTATTTTGGTGAATTAGTTTATAAATTGATATAATTTAATAATCTCGCCAGCTATCAAATTTGTGTTCGTAATTGTCTAATTGATAGGGAAACTCTCTCAAGTGATATGAATGTTAATCATATCCAACTTAACTAGGGATTTGGACAAAAAGAATAACGGTTCTCCAAATCTTACGCAACAACATTGAATGCACAAATTCTCAATACCCTAAGAGGCTCCTACATATATCCTGTAAGGCAAAAAAGTATGAATCTAATCTTCAATTCTATACACTACCCTCCTTGTATATAAAACTGACTTGAGCGTTAGAGTACCTTTCGCAGTTACACACCCTCTTATGCTATCATTGCAACTGTTATGCCATGAAGGGTTTCACTCACCACTACTTTCTCAAATAATCATCAGAACCCATTTCTGAACTACCGTGATTATTAGTTTCTATCTAATATATATGTCACTTCACTTTTAGTTCCGGCAAATAATTCCAAACATCGTAATATTTATACCTTTGGAAAATACAAAATTATACCACTTCAAACCCTCCAAGGAGAAAACAGAGGAAAAAAAAGGGTTTAAAGAAAGAAATAAAGAAATAACCATTGCCAAGTCCATGTTAATTCCTTGGTTTGCACTATTATATAGGATACGCAAATTGCTAATATATAATCACTGAGAATATGCATGTACTTTCACCCAGTTTTCTTTCTTGATAAAGTAATCCCACTTATATATCTGCTTAACAAATGAATACCTAAAAATCCCACTTACATGGGTTCACATTTGCAAGTCACAGCACAGGACTTTGAACTGACATGCTATAGTGACATTAAAGGCTTGTTTCTTGAAGCTAAGACATAATCATGTCTATTTAGTCTAACGTGGCCCTACGGTGTGTGAATGGGGTTACCTGTTCTTATTAACCATGTTCCAAATCATATCCAACTAGTTTTGGTTTTGGTCCCATGAGCACTATTTAGGTCTTGATAGGGTATATTAAATCTCATATAGTGCTGTGTTTAACTGCCATAATTGCACATAGATATCAGATATGTTAATTTAATTAAATGGGCGTGGCGTATATATTAAACAAAAGGTAAACGACCCTCCTTATCATCATAAACGCAATTCAATCAATTATCAAAGTCTTTGATCTAATTTTAAAAAAATCCAAAGTTTATGATGACTAATTGATTAGCTTAATTGTTAATTGCATTCTTGCATTCACAGATTAATAAAGCATTAGAAGTGGACATGTTGCAAGAATCGCTTTAAAAATGTGGACCAGTTGTCTCTTATGACCATAACTATGTGCTCAAGCGAAAGCCTAATTGCTTAACTTTGGCTCTAAACCCTACACTAATTTAACACGCTCTTGCTTTACCTTATATGACATATAGACAGTGTGAAGAACGCAATGCATTATGCGAAAACAATATCTATCGTCATAGTTTAGAAATAGACCATGTCTACAAGAAAACTAGATCCAATAAAATTTACTTCTTCAGATCCATTTTTCATTGGCTTGGGACTTTGCTAACCTTTTTCTTTAACTTTACTTTTGTCTACATTACTATATGATGTCTAAGTTAATTTGTGCATCTTAATTAATTTATTTAAGTTTCTAGCATTAGATTCGTCTCCACTCTCATTTCTTTCAATTGATTGAGTAAAACGACGGACATTTTAAAAAATTAACAAACAAATAATACTCCACCTTTCAAAGCTATAGACTTTGTATATGATAATTATAATTGTTCAGTCTCTAAAGCTATTACTTGTCAGCTTATGAAATTGCAATATATTTTATACAATTAAATAAGCGTGCATCTCAAGAATAATTTTCTTTTTTAAAAATAAAATAAGCCAATTATATCAATATTGTGGTTAAGAGTACCGAACACATTTAAAAATAATATTACTCTATGAACAAATTTCCCTTTATTTTAAAGATTAGCTATGAAATCTCTGTACAATTATATTGTACTCTATGTTAATTTTATTCCTTCCTTTTTCAATTTTCCCACTTTAATCCCTTAATTTACTAATTATGCCTAATACTGTTCTTATGGTGATTTGTCATCAAGATTATTCTATTAAATAATTACATGCAACGTTATTAATCTTTTTCTCATAATTAAAAATTATCATATTAATAACCATTTGACCTATCACCACTTAACAAATTTTTAACTCAACACTTCATTATTTAACAAAATAATTTATATGAAAATCATCATAGGGTCAGTGGGTTACTATTGTATTTTATTAATAAATTTAGAAAGTAAAATGAACAAATATATGAAGAAAGTAAAGACTAATACACAGAGTGAAAATATAACAACCAGAAATTTAATTAATCATGTACCCAGAAAAAGAAAAATACCTTGAGAGTTGGAGATTTCTTGAGAGAATCATAATTTAACTATCTAAAGGCTAAATATATAATCATCAAATGAAAATACTATGCATTAAAATTACCAATATAAACAAAAGCTTAAAAATTAAAAATATATTATCAATTCACTTGAAGTAGGTAAAAGCTTAAATTTTGAATTGTAATAATAACAAACTTTTGATATATTAAAAAGAGTTTAATTAATATGCACTATCATTTTAAAAAAGTTTTACATTGACATCTACTAAATTTTGAGAAATTAGTATTTATTATTATTTCTTTCTCTTATTAATAAAAATAAAAATAAATGTGTCAAAATATTAGTGGATGTTAATATAAAATTACTTTAATTCTATTAAAAAACACATATTACCATTAATCCATATGCCTTAATGAAGAATTTCCCTCGATCTCAACTAACTCAAATGCATTTATTTTCAATTAATGTTTCCATGGAGGCAGCCGATTATTAAAGCAATTTCAATCTCATCTTAACCAAAACAAATGTGAATTAAAATCTCATAAAAAAAAAGTGAAAAAAATATGTATTAACTATCCACGTTGCACCTTAATTAAAATCTATTTTCTAAGAGAAAAGCATGTTACATGGACACTATATAGGATTACACTTTCAGAGGAGTCGTGTCAAGACTTAATTTGTCTGTAATTAATACACACTATGTATGTTCCCCTGCTTCGTTTAGGGAGATAAGGGAAAATGGATGAATATGTCCACTGCACAATGTTATTCAAACAGAAAAAAAAATCATAAATTCGTAGACTTTGATAATCATTCATTGTTTTTTCTTCCTTTTTCTCTCTATTTTTTTCCACCATTTCCATGGCTAGTCTTAGGGTCTGTGTGGAATCTATAATGTTTGCTTTTTGTAAAACAAATATTACCGCTTTCTTCTTCATCTCCTCCTCTTCTCCGTTCTATTTATATTATTTAGGTAGCACGTGCAAAAAGTTATCGTTCAGGTAGCATGATACCATATATAGATGGTAGAACTATAATAGACGTAGCATATATTGACACGCATTATTTTAGCATGTGACCTCTATAACCAAATCCGAGTGGAGACATCAAAGGAAGCTTGGCCTCTTGGATGGATCTAAAATTCTTTTTACTACCTTTTCTACATTCATTGGATCTAATGTAGACTTTTAAGGGCATATCTAAATGGCAAA
This sequence comes from Ormosia emarginata, assembly GCA_029884605.1. Taxonomy (NCBI): domain Eukaryota; kingdom Viridiplantae; phylum Streptophyta; class Magnoliopsida; order Fabales; family Fabaceae; genus Ormosia; species Ormosia emarginata. Next base: position 6,942,853 of record JAQQTP010000057.1, read on the forward strand.
AATCCCGCCTCCATGGGATCCGCTTATTTGTAACGGAATTGGGATGTGTATTTATTTAATAAATAGATATTGGAGTGATGATTATAATATCTTTCTTTTGAGTACTATGAATTTGTAAAATATATTTTTTGTTTAATATGATGTATATGTTATAATTTTTTTATCTTTCATTATGAGATAAGATGAAAATTTATATTTTTTTTTTATTTTACAATGAAGTTTCTAGTGAATAAACCTATAAAGATAAAAATTATTAAAAAAATATATATCATTCATATAATAATTATTTATTTTGATGGGTTATTACAAAATATAATTTAATTTGGTATGCTATTTGTGATATGCTTTTAGTTTTGTAACAATCTTAAATTGTTTAACAAAATTGTACGTAATGTTAAATTTTATTTTATTTATGTTTTTTTTTAAGATTTTAAAAATTCTATTTTAAATTATTAGATGCTCACACAAATACCCATAGATATTTATCTCCCCATATAGATTATAAATGGATACTTGCGATGGGGACTGCAGTGGGAGCAGGGGAAGCACTACCCGTCTTGCCACGTTGACATTCCTAATCATATTCAAATAGAGTAAAAATTTAAAACCCATGTAAAAAAGAAAAGAAAACTAGGTAAGTGATTATGTAATTTTAAAACATTCTAGTAGAATGTATCTTCTGCTTGGGGTTTTCTCTACTAAGGTTTCCTAGCATCGCCCCAATTGTGCAGCATCTTCCACTTGGCAGCTACTATTCCCACTTGGGGACTTCCTCTGGATCGTGAGATTCTAGTCTATTGTTGGCCTTCTTCATTGACTCATCCCGACGACCAAAGATGCGAACCAACTCAACATAGTACTGTAAATCACAATAGTCCCCACATCGCTTAGATCTCGCCACTGTGCCACCAACCACCACATTGTCAAGAAATCCACTTTGCCTCTGTTCGTCCTTTAGCCATTGTGAACAATTTTGACCAGAACCCCAACCTCCCTATGCCCCGTTATGCTTCTCACTAGTAGCAACTTGATCACCCAAAAGACCAAATATGCAAAACCTTGCTTGTGACATTTAGAACTGCAACCATGGCATCCCCCATCATAGTAGTGATCCCGAACAAAGAGGTGGAGGTTGTCGTGCTTGATGAAGCGAATCTTTCGTAGCAGGAGGAAACAACACGAAGATGCCTCTTTGGAAAACTATTTTTTGATAAGCCACCTACCCACGCCACACTAGTTGCAATCCTGATCAGAATATGGAAGAGCCTCAATGGGTTTCAGTGCGAGGAGGTTGAACTATGAACCTACAGATTCTATTTTGGTGAAGTTGTTGATGCTTGCTTGGCCCTCCGCTGACAACCGGGAAGATTAAAGGGCAAATGCTGGTCATCAAATAATGGGAAGGTGATGGTATTTAAAAGTTGCAAACCCAAGTGCAGGTTATTTCAAGTAGTAAATTCTCGGGAGTTCGAGGTCAATCCACAGGGAATTGATGAAGAAAAAATTATTTGAGGTAAGGAGAAGATCTGTCATAATACTAAAGGTGATAAAAGTTGTTCACAGATGAAAAAGATTTGCTTAGGTTAGGAGATCCCTTCTTGGTAATAAATTAAAGACAAGATTATTTCTTTTTATAACTCAATTGAAATCACACAGAATGGAAGTTCCAATTGGAAAATACAATATTCAAAGTTCAATTTAGATTATATATATAATCATATTATGGTTCCTTTAATTATTCACCAACACTTGTAAATGGTCTCAAACATCCACTGTACTAACGTCTTGTCTACAATGAATCAAGTTTTTCATTATACAAGAAGGGTTTCTAAATTAATTGGAAACAACATACAACACATATAATGATCACTTAAAAATATATCATTTAAGTACAAGAAGGAAATTAATCTAACATCAACTTATTATCAAAAGCTTCACCATTTCACCCAAGCGAAATGAAAATTAGTTACTCATGAACAAGAAGAAAGAAAGAAATAAGAAGAAAGAGATGAACATAACTTCAATTTAGAACAAAGAAAACTACAACAAGAAAAACAAATAACACAATAACATAATCTAAACTAAAATCAAAGATGATTTGAATAAGTACCCAAGTTCCCTTTTATAGAGCTCAAGGAGTACAAGCTGAAAATAGAGTTGTTTGATGATGATGAATAAATGTCAAAGTAGTTGCTTGATGATGATGAATGAGTAAAAATTATAGAAATTCTTGTCTCTGAAATGTTTCTGCTCTGAGCTCATGGCATGCATCAGAACCAGATCAAGTGGTCTTCATGAAAGTTTTAGGAAATTGTCTAAGATTTCTATAGCCACCGGTTTCAGCCAAAAATACCATCTACAGCCTGAGATATGACCCAATTATTGTACATAGGTCAGGCCCCACTTCAGCTCCTCTGTTCTGACTTCCAAGCCCAATATCACCTTCAAGACTTCCGATCCAGCTCTTGTGTTCTTCATGAAAGTTGCAGATTTAGGTCTTAACTTTCAAATGACACTAATTTCATTCCCAAAGCTCTCCTATAACTCAAAATATGATCTGATGAGTACATATAGGTCAAGCTGTCAGGTTTATAACTCTAGATTTTACTTCAACTCCAATTTAAGTTATCCAAACATGTGTTCTAGGTCTTGAGGTCTCATGAAAGTTGTATAAATTTGTCATAACTTTAAAACAAGACCAAAATCACATCTATTGGATATTTGTAACTCAAATTATAGCCAGTTTACTGAAAAAGCTAAGTGAGAATATTATACAATGAATAAAATATATTGCTATCAAGTGAATAGTTATTAGAGAATTATCTTAACTTTCCAACAAGACTAGAATCATATTAATCAGATAATTGCAACTCAAATTGTAGCCAATTTACTTAAGAATGCAATCACCCAAATTAATGACAATTCAAGCAATAATTTCTTCAATGATTCAATTAAGCTCAATTTCATAAAATATGACAAAATCAACTTAATTAAACCTAATTGAACCTTAAGAAGCCTAGTGAGAGAATTACAAATTGAATAAAATACATTACTATCAGAAGGGTCGTGCCATTGTCGATTATGGTTTCCACCTAGTACCGCTATGGGTTCAATGCTGGGGTTTACCGGGAGAATACAAGACCACATCAATAAAAAAAGAAACTGTGCTCTGCTATAAGTTTGATGGCTGGATAAAGGTTGTTCTCAATTTGGGACAAATAAGGGCTCACTCGTAGAGCACTGATGACAGTAGATGCCAATCAACAATTGAAGAAATGAGTGAATCTTGATGTTGGGAATACAAGTAAAATTTGGGTTGAATTAAAATAAAAAAAATGGTGTTTTACTATTATTGCGACAGGATTGGCCACGAGGAACGATCATGTTCAAATTCTCTTAAAGATGAAATAGGGGGTAGTGCCCGAGAAATCTAATATGGCCTAAAATTGGAAGCTATTCCTCTTGGAAATAAGATAAAAGAAAAGGGGCAAGAACCACGACACTAACCCAAAGAGTTCAAGATACATGTTTCTAACCAAAGAGGACATAAAGTAGTAGTAGACCAAGTATCCTAACACTTGTCCTCCTTATCCTTCTCGGAATAAGAGTGCAAGAGAGGTCAAATTCCACATAAGATATCGACGGACAAAGCAGAGCCAGAGTCAGGTGGTGATGATACCCTAAGGCCTGAACCAGAAGTGCAGAGCTTGGAGTGACATAACTTGGAGATAACTCTAGAGACACTATCTTCCCGGTTAAAGGTGTTGGCACCCAAGAGGCAAAAAATCAACAACACACTCTGTATGGAGCAAGCTCAGCCTTGCAACATCACACTAAGACATCCACCATCCATTTCACCATAGGGGCTTCTATAGAACTGGTCAGTAAAGCTCAAAATAAAAAAAAATGATATAAGAAGAAGACTAGCAATCAATCTGACAAGCATGAAACCTCACCCCTTATAATAGTGCCCAGTTAAAGGTGCTGCCACCTAGGAGGCAAAAAATCAATAACACATTCTATATGCACCAAGCTCAACTCCGCAACATCATAGTCAAACATCCACCATCCAATTCACCATAAGGGCTTCACAGAATTGACTGGCAAAGCTTGAAACAAAAAACGATATAAGCAGTAGGCTAGCAATCAATCTGACAAGCATGAATCCTCACTCCTTATAACATTCCTCATCAAGCAAATTCCCTTTGAGGAACGATTAGTGAAAAAGTGGAGCCTGGATGACAACAAAGATGGGGAGGGGAAAAGAGAATGTATGGACATGACATAGACTTGGAACTAAAGCACGCTTGAGCACAATAGGTATTCTTCCAAGCTTGTTGAAAGTCTTGGGCACATGCCTATTTTATCTTGTACTTGGAACTTTGGTTCCCTTTTCATTTATAGTAATAAATTTCACTATCTTTGACAAAAGAAAGAGTGATTATGTTATTTTACATTTTCTCTTTATATATTATTTTCTCTTATTTTGTAAACAAGAAATGTTACATTACAAATTTGTGCAAACTCTTTATGATGCAGCGAGTTTAGCATGGATACAAGACTAGCACTCAACTAAGCTTTAAAAATAAACAAACAACTCCATGCTTGAAGAAAAGTCTATAATTTTATGCAACCAATACCAAACTTCTTTTGCATAATGCACTTAAGAGGGTATATTTATAACCCAATGGTAATCAAATCTGAAACAAATATAAAATCATAACTAGATAATAGTTTTTCAAAAGCAAATAAAAAAGGATAAAATCTTTAAGAATAAAATAAGAATTTGAAAATAAAGAAAAATATCAAAAATCCAAAAATTACAAATTAAAATATCCTAAATATTCTAAATTATCTAAATAAGAAAAATGTTTATCACACACAACTTTTTTTTTTATACTAGTTTTCACACTACTTGATATTACCATTTGATCTAACAGTAATTATCACATGATGTTAAGTTAATTACTACTTGATGTTAATGTATTTACAAAATAAGTTAAAGAGTTTATTTTTTCGGAGAAAGTTTATTTGAAGGTTCTAAATAAGTTACTATTTAGCCTGAAAGTAATTGTCATCTTATATTAAGGTATTTACTACTAAGATTTAAGGTTTTTACAAAGTTAACGAAAAAGCAATTTTTGGATATTCATTGATTGGTCTAAATTAGTTACTATTAGACTTAAAAATAATTATCATATGATATTAAGTTAATTACTAGTAAACGTTAAGGTATTTACAAAGTAAGTGAAAGATTTTATATTTTAAGAGAAAGTTTATTTGGAGTTCTGAATGAGTTGCTACCTAACGTAAAAGTAATTACCATCTTATATTAAGATACTTAATAAGCTTTAAAGTTATTACAAAGTTAATGAAAGAGCATTTTTTGAAGCAAGCTCATTGTGAAGGTTTGAATGGTTACTACCTGTTCTGGACCGAGTTCCAAGTTAGCAGTTTAAGAGCAACCCAACCCGCTAGAATTGGATTCTAGATATTTATTAACACTATTAGATAAGTAAATATGCTCATTTATGAGGAGTAAATATCTAATAGAATCCCTCATAAATAAAGGAATCAATTATATTCTTCATAAATAGAGGAGACAGTTATAAGAGATAACAATCTTACTGAATTCTTATCCTAATTAGTAACATTTAATGTCGACTAAAACATGATTCTTATTTACCAAGATACTCCTATAAATATTATATAAAGTAGCAAATATATGCATCTAATTCCAAAAACACTAAACACTGCCCACCTTGTGAACGATCTAACTTGAGCGTCGGAGTGTCTTTTATAGGTACTTACCCTTTGCACCATTGCTGCAACCACCGTGTATCGGAGGAAACCATCTTCTTCAACCTTATTCAGGTGATTCTTTGAAACTCATTTAGAACATTGGTGCCATATGTGAGAAAATACTTTGTGCCCTACTTGTGCGTGTAGAGTAACCCACCCCTTCTTAAACTTGTTCCCGGAAGGTGAAAACCAGGTGAAAAGGAGAAAAAAAATACCTTACAGAGTACAACCATCCAAAGGTTCTGCAGATGAGCTCGAAGGTCCTAATGAAGCCCTCACGCATTTGGATGAAGTTGAGTCGGAGCTACCCGTAGGTAGTTTAGGACTTCAATCTCAAAGTCGAAGAATAGAATACAGACTCCAATGCGGGTGAATAACACATCATATATATAAATAAAGTGGTCACCCTCTGTCCTGGTTAAGCAAACCCTTTCTTGATATGACGGGGCTCAGATTGTGTATTTTCTATCCCGGTAGCTGATCTTTGATGAGATGTAGGTATTCATGTTTAGCATTGGCATCCTCCGAGGTCTCGATATTGGATGAAGTGCCCAGATATTCACGATCAACTCATTGATATAGATTGACATTCTTTGGAAAGATATATTCCTTTGGTTTTGACTTGGCCACTCTTCATCATCCCATCTCCGAGTTACTAGCGTTATCTACAAATATTGTACTCATGTCAGAATTAAAAGAGGTTTTACCATAACTCTCTAACTCTCTCATGAGTACGGAGAGCGGACGTGATGGTCTTTACCTTGCAAGCTCCCTAGCACTATCCGTTCTCTGTATCATTTTTAGGATATTCACCTCGGATAGCGGCCTTTATTCCTCCACCACAAAGAGCCCGTATCTGCCTCGCTTGAGGAGGTGGGAATGACAGAGCACTTAAAATCTCTAAAGAACTACTCTCTCCATCGCTATTGTTCAATATTCTCGCCCTCACCATGATGTTTATAGAAGAAAAATATAAGTTGGAAAAGGAAACACCTTGTGATTGAGGAGGGAAAAAGTGTTGAGAGGTTGAAAATGCAGGAAAATAGTTGCTGGAGACTCGCCAGAAGTTCATTGGAAATCACCTAGTTCGCTAGAGGAAAAATGCAAAAATGGAGGAGAAGGAGAAAGTGGGGGAAATCACTCCTATTTATAAGCATGGTGGTAACCCTCAACCATCACCACATGCAGGGGAAAAGTGGTTTTTCCGCTTTCATTTTGAAATTTTGCATTGAATTTAAAAACAACAATTATGGTGGCACGAAAATCAAATGACATCTTTCACTAACTTTTCGCTACGTGACAGTATGAACTTAACGCAGTAGCTGAAAGAATTGTGGTCAGAATTGAAGCGACGCATGCCCTGGGCAAGATGATATCCATGTCGGATCACAGACTAATACTATAATGTCACTATAAATTCCTAATACTGATTCCAGGTTCATCTTCAGATTATCTTAGAATTAACAATGAGTTCCACTGCCTAAATTGGTGTGGGGGCAACTCAGTTTGAATCACGGACAACGAGGTATCAACTTAAGGTAGAGTTATCTATATCGGATCCCGACCAAATTAATCAACACTGGGGCCATCACGATTTTAATTTTATCACAGACGTCGGCCCATTGTTAGAGACATCACAAGATCCAGCATATATAATGACTTGGATCCTTTTGTCCCACTTGTGCTGTTTGCTCTCGATAATCTCATATATCTTTACATTCAGTTGTCACATCTAAGCGCCAAGCTGAGGACAACTGTTTCGTACGGGGTTGTGGGTTAGCAGTTTAGAAGCAACCCAATCCGTCAGAGTTGGATCCTAGATATTTATGGGAATTATTGGATAAGTAAATATGTCCATTTATAAGGAGTAAATATCTAATAGAATTTCTCATAAATAAAGGAATCAATTATATTTCTTATAAATAGATGAGACAGTTATATGATATAACAATCTTACTGGATTTTTATGCTAATTTATAATATTTAATATAGATTTAAATATGATTCTTATCTATCAAGATGGTCCTATAAATACTACATAAGGTAGTAAAAGTATGCATCTAATCCCAAAAACATTATCTACTTTGTACACGATATAACTTGAGTATCAGAATATCTTTTGTAGATATCTACTCCTTACACAACTGTTGCAATTACTGTACATCGGAAGAAATTACTTTCTTTAATCTTATTTAGGTGATTCTTTGAAATCTATTCAGAACACTACTTAACCTAAATGTAATTATTATATTATATTAACTTATTTACTACTAGACTTTAAAATTTTTATAAAGTGAGCAAAAGTGGTGTAAAAAGTAGTGTATTAAAAAGTGGTGTTCAAAAATCGGGATTGTCTAAATAATATCTCGGAATGTAGAGATTTTTTTGGGGGTACAAATTAGAGTTTTCTTATTGCATATCATTATCGCTACTTTCTTGACGGAAAAGCTGATTCGTCCGATTCCGAGTATGAAGATCTTCTGATTCTTCTCCAAACCCAGAATCTATAAAATACGCAACTTTGGTTTCAATAAAACATTCCTATATGGTTATTGCCCAAAGAATTTCCCCTTGCTTGGGTTTTCTTCTTTTTGTGACAGTTATTGAAGTTTCCTTGCAACATGATAAGGAAGCCTATTACTTAGAGTCATAAATTTAACCATAACTAGTAAAAATTAATTATATTGACAATTTTTTTTAAGCTAATACATGGGGGAACAAAACTAGGAAGCAACATTTTGTTGGCCATATGAAGAGCCCAAAAATCGAGAAAATCTCTATCAATGAGCTAACTGAAGAACTATATAAATAAGTTTGATACTACATCTTGACCCAAAACTTTAAAGCATTAGGTTTATAAGTCTTTTTTAATTATATAGTCTTCAACTTGTTCATTTCTTTCCAATGTGGGTTTTCTTCTCCCACATCTAACTCACACTTGCATTCCCAACAATCTCTTCTTCAAGTGTGAGTCCTTCACACACGAGGTTACTCTCCCTCAAGTGGAAGCCTATAAAGCATTTGACGGTGTCACCAAGAGCTTAGCCCGCATCTAAAAGCCTCATCTCCTCCAAATCGGGCCACACATGCTCTTCTTCATACACTCCATCTAACTTCCACATTGTTAGGAAGACTTTCGACACATGGGACCTTGTACATGGATCCTCCAACCACCGTCGTCCACGTCAATACTCGTCCTAGTCGAATCATCGGTTTTGATACTATTTGTTGGGACATAGAAGGGAGTCCAAAAGCCGAAAAAGATCTCTATTAATGAGCTAAGTGAAGAATTATATAAATGAACTTGACACTACATCTTGACATAAAACCTTAAGGTATTAAGTCTATAGGTCTTTTCTAATATAACCGTCAACTTGTTTATTTCTTTCAAATATGAGTCTTCTTCTCCCATATCTAACCCACACTTGCATTGTTAACACATTTTTGGTGTTTTTTTAAATATTTATCTAGTGTGAACATTCAGATAACGACAATATGTTGAGTGCAATCTGCAAGTGCACGTAAATATTTACATTTGAGCATAACGTACCATAATGAAAAATGCAATACAACGGTGGAAGCTGGAAATACTGATCGTCACGATTCACGAAAGCTTTTTCGTAAAAAAACAAGCTTCTTTGTTTTTTGGTACATAAAACAAGCTTCTTTTTAAGCTTTCCATTTCAAGCTGGTTTACAAATTTTCCTCTAGCCCTAATTATGCTTTTGTTTAGCATTCATTTGAGATTAACATTAACATTCCCATGAATTTAATTGTAACATAGCTCAGTATCACGTGTAATTTGATGATCAGAAGTAAACCAAATTTAATTCACATATCACTGTGGAAAATCAAGGTTATTAACAGTACGGAATTGACATCAATCTACCAATCAACCAGTACAAGCCTCAGCATACCTGAAACAAAATATTTTATCTTACAACATCAAACCCTTACAAGTTACAACACACATGTGGAAAACCAAAGCACTTATTGACTGACTTAAAGGATGGATTAAAGACAGCGCTGACAGAAAAATGCATTCATATAGCAAACCAGGACAATCCAAACCATTATCTAGAGTCTAGCTAGACTCTTGCTGAACTCTTAGTCTACACATAATTAATAACTATTATTTTAAGGTTTTCCCAACTTGATAGAATAGAATTTTAAGGCTTTCCAGGGGATTTTGGGTCATGGGCTGGATTTGCCCTTGCTCCAGGGTAATCTGCAATATTCATCATCATTCTTCCCTCTTCAAGTCCTTCCTTAATGTCAAACAGCTCCTCACTGTTCGTTAGGTCCATAACCAGATCCTCCTGCAAATTAAAGAAGATCACAACTATGTGGGACTTGGACAAGAGTATACATTACAGTATCACGCCAAAAGAACCAGGGATTAGAATAGTAACCCATAGATAGATAAACTGAAGGAAAACAGCCATCTATTTTGGGTTATAACTTGTAGATTTGGACCATTTTTGGGAAATCAAAACCTTGAATCTTGATGAATGATGGCTTGTTTATGGCTATGAACTTTTTTATTACTTTGAGATCTTTGCAGATCTGTTTTAGTCCGTTACAATTTCAAATATTAATCAATGAAGATAAAATTGATTCTGCCAGGTAGCTGCTAGGGCAGTATAAAAACATGTCTCTTCGAGGTTATTTTGCCCATTATTTTCTTATTTAAGATTTATAGGATAAGTGGTAAGAATAATATCTGTGCTTGAGAGAAAATAAATAAAGGTGGAGGGGAGGAGAGGGCACAAAGAGAGAGAGAGAACCTTAACCTGATGATCTTGCACTGATGGATCCACTTTCCTGGTCATGGGGCTTCCTATATATTCACAAGTTGTAAATCCTTAAATTCCATATATATATATATATATATAAAGTATAAATTAACAAAACAAAAAGTCTGAATCAAAACCCTAAAAGGTCAAAACCCTTGAAACTTACTGGTTGCAGGAACAGCAGCGGCATATACAACATAGGAAAGCCCAACAAGAATAACCAGAAGTCTGAGGAAGGCTTTCTTCTCCATAATAAAGTGGATATATATAGAGAGAGGGATATGATAAGCGATTGGAAGAGAAGAGAAGAAGACTTCGGAAGAGCAAAGCTTGGTGAGATGGCATGGGTTTAGCGTGGAGAAGGTCCTTATATAGAAGAGCAAGGCTAGAATTAGTAATTAAATATTGGCAAAACAACAACATCACTGCTATTTGCACTATACAAACTTAATTACAAGATTGAAATTAAAGAGTTATGTGTACGGTATGGTAACTCTTTTCAGTTTAAAATCCGTAATGTGTCTTTCGCAGATAATACAATTAAGCATTTACCACGGTGAGAAAGGTTTTCTAATAAAAAGTACACATCTCAAGCCAATTAAACATGGTTAGCCCTTGTTAACATTTGTGATCATTTTCATATGTTAATTTGACTCATTAATTAGACATTTTCCACCATTAACTTAACTTTGATTTACCATTTCATCTTTACTGCTTGTAATCCTTGCTACAAGAAATCTAGTTATGCATTATTTTAGTTCACATGCCATTTGTCAAATACATAATGGATGTTCCAATCAATGCATCTACGTATCATATATAATTGACATTAGTTTGTGGAGACTGGAGAGATGTGAAAACAATCGGTGATGCACAACACTCGTGTAAACGTGTTAGGCTTTCTGTTCAATAGATATTAACTACTTTCTGTTTCTGACTAACTAGATGATGTCATCTTAGACTTATCAAAAGTCACACAGAAGAATGAAGTTAGAGCTAGAAAACAGTCAAATAAGCGTGAGATACATGCTTTTCAGTATCATACGCATGTTTGTAAAATGACATGCTTATTTGGCCTCGCGGATACGTTACCATCAATGTTTTAAAGCCCAAATCGGGTTAGCGAGTTCAATTGGTCAAATTGTGAACCCAATTATATTTTTTATTTAATTTTTTATTATTTATTTAATTTGACTCCGGTTAAATTATTAATTTAGCTAGTTAAATTAATTAAATCATAACTTATATTTTTTGTTGGTTTAATTTTTAGTTCGTTTTTAAAAACATTAATTACCATAATATTTGGCTTTTTTTAGCAGAAAAACCAGTAATATAATTATGCTTTCAATTTTTAGAAAAAAAAATGGTAAATGGTAAATCTACGATCCCATCTGCAAGAACTCCCTCTAAACAAAAGCATCATAATACTATTGATCATGTCATTTTAGATGACTAAACATATGAAATATATATTGTATAACACTTGGAAATATATATAATGATATATATAAAATTTTCAGAAAAAAATTTCTACTTTTTATTCCAACATGTGATACATATGAAAGATACATAGTGCTTTAGTCCATTGCCGTCCAATTAATACTGTAAAGCCCCAAGTACCCCTTCAGGAGAATAACCTGCATAATTGACTTCCCCACAATGTACTAAATAATTAGGCCAAGATGCAAAATCTTTTGGTCCTAATGTACAGTAATAAAAGGTCGAATACTCAATTGTGTCCACCCCACATTAGCTTTAAAATTGTCCTAATTAAAAAGTTGGCATAGTGCATGGAAGAAAACTAACTAAGTTGCTGTTTCTCTAAGTCCTCATGAATCGATTCCCAAAATCCAGGATACCTGCACATTAGATTCTTTCATTATATGAACAAACTGTACTGAGATACATCAACAATGTTGGTTTTGGCTCTCCGTGTGGGGTTGGGTTATACTAAGCTTCAATAATTGGTGCTTGTTACGTGGCATGCAATGCAATAAACAATCTGTCCTTAAGGAGGCCAGCCTTAACAAATAATAGAGGTGTACAAGAACTGCAACCTTATCCCAGGTGTGAGGTGCTCCCTATTCCAGAAGAGTGGGTAGTTGGGTACGTTGGTAGGTAGGAGTTAAGCACCCTTGTGGGGTGTCATCTTCTTGGAAAGCCAGCATATATTTGTTGCTTATGCAGGTATCACTCAGTAGGTATAAAACTATATATGATGAATACAAACCTTGTCCCTAAGGGTCCTCACAATCAATTCCAGAATCTCATTATGCCATAGCTTTACCATCAAAATATATATGTGGTAATGGGCCTATATCTCCGGGCTTTCCACCTGCCCAATTTTAAATTTATCGGCAAGGACCCAAGTTACAATTTGAAGTTCACAAGCTACTATAATATAAATATCTAAAGCTACTGGTGTTACGAATGAGTTATATAATGTTTGTGTGGCCCTAGGACGTACTGCTGATTGAGAATTCATTTCTACTGTTTTTTCAGAATTCAGCATAATAGAACTCACATTGACCTCTTCAAAGGAATCCATCTTTTATCCAGCTTATATTACTCTCAAAGTAAACAATTTCTGGATTCGAACTTTAAAGTCTAACAGTTCTCGTCTTTCAAACTCTCATGAAGATTATACATCAAGTTTTCTTGATTGGAGCATTTGAACCTCTTTAAATCAATTAGGTTATCTTCATATAGAGAAGAACTTCTAGGACTAGTAAGGTTTTTTATAGTCAAATGAATTACATAATATTTTGTGACCTCTAAAATGTCCTTCAAGGAACCATGGAGGGTTTTACCTCAAGTTTTCTAACTTAGAACGTTTGAACCTCTTTAAATCAATTAGGTTAATCTTAATAGAGAAGGGCTTCTAGGACTAGTGAGCGAGGCTTTCTAGACTAAAATGAATTATCTGATGTTTATGTGACCTCTAGAACGTCCTTCAAGGCTCATGGAGGGTTATACCTCAAGTTTTCTTGCTTGGTACATTTGAACCCTCTTTTGATCAATGGAGTTAATTTTGGTCTAGAAAGACTTATAGGATTAGTAAGGGATGTGAAATTAAGGGGGCTGAGTGCATTGTGGGATTTGAAACCTGGCGCATTCCTTGCATGCCCCATAACTCTACTAACTGATCAAGCTGTTTCATGGAGACAAAGGACAAGTGTTACTTGCCAAGTCAACTCATATGCTCTAGTCTAAAAGCTGTGACTTAATCCTACATATTTCAACCGGTAATATTTACCAATTGAGCTAGTTAGCACCCACATCCATTACACTATATTTATCATTGATATTTTTCCATAAAATAAATTAGTTCGTAAGGTTAGGACTTCTTGCAGTTATATTAAAATTGCAAAGGATCCTAGCCCTCTTAAACAGTTGGACCCTTTTATTTAAAAAAATAATAATTGAAAGAGCTATTGAATTGTTTTATTTTCTTTGATGATTAAAATCAAATCAAATTGTGAGTAGTACAAAGTAAATCATTTTATTCATAAGGAAAACATTATCTATAAGTTAATACAACTCAAATACGGTAATAACATTTCCTATTAGTAATAAAGAATAATAATTTATGAATGAGTTTTAAGTAAAAATTTGTATGTAAAACTAATTCTTATAATACCAAACTGAGTAAAGTCAGTTTGGTTTAAATTCAGCATAAAATTTTTTATATTATCATTTTATTTAATCATACATTATTGAAAAGGTTTAAATATGATAGCAATTACTTAACAAATTGAAATATTTTAATAATATGGCAACCCAATTAAATAATAATATTACTAACAATCAAACCAAAATTAAGCTCTAATAAAAATTATTTCAACTCTACATATTTTTTATGGAAGAAAATTTAAGGGACGGGAATGTTGCTCCATTCTAAAATCATGACATGCCACAAGAAGCAGCATAACCCTACCAATTAACATTCAATTTTATATTATCCAACTGTATTGTGGTGTCTCTCATCCAACAATCAAATATTGAGTCACAACAGGTCCTTGGACGGCTTAAAGAAATCAATGTAGAACCTGAAAGTAACATTTCGTACTTAATTGCTACACTTTAGAACGGCTTACCTCTTACCGAATTTTCTGTTTCTATTTACGAACACTTCCTCTCTCGAAAACTCGTATAATGTATTATTGATTTCACAAATGAACAAGGTTTAATGTTCTTGTTAAAACAAAGGTTTAAACAAAAAAAAAAATCTTGTTTTAATGTCATAGTGATCACTAATAAAAATTCAAGTTCCTATGTCAAATATGTTGGATTAAATGTCTCATGTGATGGGCATGTAACTTATCCTATTAATTTAATAAATAATTAAATTAATTAGTTAAACTCTTATTGGATAAAAGAGAAAATATAGTTTTGCAATAATAGTAACTACCAACTTGATAGAAGTTAGTAGTATTTAAGAAATAATTTTTGGATAAAATTCAAAGTCATATTCTTGGCTGTCAGAGTTTTTTTCTTCTCTCATCATCATTAAAATAAAAAAAGAGAGCAAACAAAAGTAAATGAATAGAAGATGAGCTTTGGAATTTTTCAAACACTCTTGAAATATAGTTTGCTAAATCCATGGATAAAGGTTAGTAGTGTTTTTATACTTTCTTGTTTTTTAAAATCATAAATTTTAAGATTCTTATGTTTTAATAGGAATTTTCTATGTTAAGATTATTAAAAAACTATGAATTTACAAAATAAAGCAAACTATATATATATATATATATATATATATATATATATATATATATATAACAGAACAATGTGGAAAATTAAATTAAAAATGGAAGCTAATAATTGTATTCTCTCATTCGTTTATATTCTCATTATATGATTTTATTTCGTATTTCCTAAAGTCTTAAACAAATTATTTTGTTTTCCCCCAAATGATCCAAAACAAAGTGTACCAGTAATTTATGTGTTGAATTTCACTTTCGATTGGTATACTTCTAGAAGAAATCGACATTCTCTTGACAGTGGGGTTCTACATAAATAGTCTGTACGACTTGGTACAGAGGTATCTTGAAAACAATTAGAGTAACCAAGTTATACCAAAATAATTGGCTCATATTATGGTTTCCATGTTACACCTGTCAATGATGACAATGCAATATTAAAAGACAGTACCAATCGATTCATCAAGCTTTTGCTTGATAAAGGCTTAAAACCAGCAAGCCTTTTCCTAATGCTCCCCAACAGTGATGGGATTGGTGGGTGGGTGTCAAGGTGCCTTGCACACGAGCATGCACAGAGAAACCTCAGCCTTTTGCCAAAGCCATATATGTCAGTAACTCCGAAAGCTGTCCTCTCTGCAACTTAATTATTTAATCACCAAGCCCAACTTAATCATGGAGAGCTTGTGGGGTTTAAATCAAATGAGTTGTTGTTAATTAAATTTAAAAGGAAAAGGGATCTTTGCAAGGTTCTTTGTTGTACAATCTCAGATGATGTCTCTTGCTACTTAGAAATAATCATATCATGCTAACCTAGCTACCTTGCGAGGAAAAGCCTAAGCATTTAGCATTAAAGAAAAAAATAAGAACTAAACTCTTATAATTAATAATCCATCTAGCGAAGAAGTTCCTTTCTATTTCTGATTACTCTCCAATCTAAAACACTTATTTAACTAAATCAAGCGGTAATGCATTATAAGCCGCTCTGACGAGATCTATTAATTATGTACAATCCTTGATGAAGGTAAAGCTAAAATTGGTAGTTTGGCAACTCTTTTAAAATTAAAAAAATGTGGTCGTCTAAAATGATATAAATATGTATCCATTAATGTATGCACAACTGTGGCTATATACCTGTATGGATGAAGGGCCCCAACCTCCCATATGTGAGACTCGGACTGTAGAAAGAGAATTAATATCAATATTTGGTATTATTTTTTTATTTAAATTTCATGTATTGTCATTATATTATTTCTTTTTATATTATCATTTAATAACCTGTTGTTATATGTAAAATGAGTTTTACTATGATAATAAATACTTAAGAATTAATATATCTACATGATTGAATGGTAATTATAAAATATTATACTGAAGATAAATTAAAATTAAGCCTTTCTTGTCTTAGTTTCAAGTTTATCTCAAATGTTATCAGCATGTCCTATATGATACAATGTTTTTTATCCTAGAATAGATTTAGTGAAAAAATTATCTTAAAAAAGAATTTATTAATGAAATTGATTATGATCCGGTTACTACACTGTGCTGCAACTCTTGTACTAGCAAGGGAAACTGGTTCTTCGAATTATCTATTACTACACAACAAATGTTTCTCCAATGATTTACGCCTTAAGGTGAGAAGACTGAAGTCTCCAATCTTTGGGAAGTTGAGAAGTTTTGTGAGAAGGTTGGTAAGAGAGTTGGTGTAACATCCTAAACTTCTTAAATATAAGACAATAATTTTGATACTTAATAGAATTCTACTGTTTAGTGATTTCTGTGACTGTAAAATTATTTTGAATATTCCATTAGCACATTTGATCGTTTTGTGTGATTTATTCTGTGTCAGGAAAATAGTAATTTTCGAACCGGGAAAATTTTTACATAATTTAATTATTACTGTTAAGTCTTAATTATTTTACGTAATCTGATTTGATATTTGTGAATTTTATAATTTTTGTGATTTTGTGTGTGATTATGAAATTTTTATATTACTCTGATTATTTTAGCGTTATCCATGGGTCGTCTATGGGCCTAGGGAGGTCGTATATGGGTCCCGCGTAGGTCCAGAAAGGTAAAAAAATTTCTGTAACCAGGAAAATTTATACTGTTGAGACGGAGACAATGGATCTTACTAAACCTGAATCCAAAAATAGTTTTTTAATTTTTTTTTATTGTGTTTTATGTTGTATTTAATTATCGAGTGATAAAAATACAGTAAAAATATTATTCGAAGGGTAATAGCAGATATAAAAAAAATAAATATTGTACTGCGAAGTCAACATTAGTGGCTTGAATATTCACCATTGATGTAATCAACAGTAGAGACTTGATCTTGATTTAATCGACGGTTGAGATTTAGTCTTACAAAGTGGCTAGGACCATTTATGACCCTTGGATGTAAAGTTTGAAGGAATAATCTTGACCCTTCATTTTGGAGATACATCGAATGGCTAGGATTTCAAGGAGAAAAGATCCAATGGCCTAAATTAAGTTTTCTATCTAAAGCCTAAACCTAAAACCTATATTAATCCTTTATTTCGGATTGAGATCCGAGGTTTACGTCAAGATTTTGGAATAGTTTGCAAGAAGTAATGGGAACAAAGCTACGTTTGAGTTCTGCTTATCATCCACAGACTGATGGTCAGTCAGAAAGGACGATTCAGTCGTTAGAGGACTTGTTGAGAGCATGTGTCCTGGAAGAAAATGGAGGTTGGAATGAGTTCTTATCATTGATAGAGTTCACATACAACAACAATTTTCATTCGAGCATAGGAATGGCACCCTATGAGGCATTGTATGGGAGACGATGCAGAACACCGTTGTGTTAGTATCAGGATGGTGAAAGTGTTGTATTAGGACCAGAGATTGTTCAACAGACAACTGAGAAAGTGAAGATGATACAAGACAAGATGAGAATGACTCAAACTCGGCAAAAGAGCTATGCTGATAAAAGGAGAAAATCGCTTGAGTTTGAAGAAGGTGACCATGTATTTCTGCGAGTGACACCTATGATTGGAGTTGGACGAGTGCTTAAGTCCAAGAAGCTCACTCCAAAGTTTATCGAGCCGTATCAGATTTTACGTCGGGTAGGTCCGATAGCTTACCAGATTGCATTACCACCATTGTTATCAAATCTTCACAATGTATTTCACATATTGCAACTATGGAAGTACATTCCTGATGCTACTCATGTTATTGAGCCAGACACAGTACAACTGAAGGAAAACTTAACCTATGAAACGTTTCCAGTCAAGATTGAGGATCGAAGAACAAAACAACTTCGAGGTAAGGAAATTTCATTGGTTAAAATAGTTTAGAATGATGTAAGTGGTGAAGCTACATGGGAACTGGAAGAAAAGATAAAGAAACAGTATCCGTATTTATTCTGAAGATGTGAAATCAAGTATTGTAACACCCTAAACTTCCTAAATATAAAACAATAATTTTGATAGTTAATAGAATTCTACTGTTTAGTGATTTCTGTGTGCTGTAAAATTATTTTGAATATTTCGTCAGTACATTTGATCGTTTTGTGTGATTTACTCCGTGTCAGGAAAATAATAATTTTCGAGCCGGGAAAAATTTTAAGTAATTTAATTATTACTGTTAAGTCTTAATTATTTTACATAATCTGATTTGATATTTGTGAATTTTCTATTTACTCTGATTATTTTAGCGTTATCTGTGGGCCATTTGTGAGCCTAGGGAGGTCATATGTGGGCCCCGCGTAGGTCCAGAAAGGTAAAAAAAATTCTGTAGCCAGAAAAATTTATACTGTTGAGACGAAAATGGGGGATCTTACTAAACCTGAATCCGAAAATAGTTTTTAAAATTTTCTTTTACTGTGTTTTGTACTGTATTTAATTATCAGGTGATAAAAATACAGTAAAAATATTATTCGAAGGGTAATAGCAGATACAAAAAAATAAATATTGTATTGCAAAGTCAACATTAGTGGGTTGGATATCAACCATTGATGTAATCAACGGTGGAGACTTGTTCTTGATTTAATCAACGGTTGAGATTTAGTCTTACAAAGTCGTTAAGACCATTTATGACCCTTGGATGTAAAGTTTGAAGGAGTAATCTTGACCCTTCATTTTGAAGATACATCTAATGGCTAGGATTTCAAGGAGAAAAGATCCAATAACCTAAATTAAGTCTTCTATCTAAAGCCTAAACCTAAAACCTATATTAATCCTAACCATTGATCTAATCAATGGTTAAGATTGCCTAAAATGGTAGCTAGGAGATTTGTTGCATTTTGATGATACATGGAAGGGGGGACGGTTTTTGGAGAAGCAAGAAGAGAGGGGGAAGTTTTGATGATCTCTTAGAAGCTAAAGCAAAGTCTTTAGTCATTATTGATCACCTTGGTCATTATTGAACAATTTCAAGAAACAAAGTTATCAAATTTTCTCTCCATTTCTCTCCTTCTCTAAGCTCACGGCCAAGTACCCCTACACCACCTTCCATCACTCAAAAATTTTATACAACCATACTTCTTGAATCCTTACTTCAATTCAAGAACCTTTGTAGTTTACACTAAGCTCTAAATCTTCCATCTTCAAGGACTTTTTCCAAGAGCAAGTTATAGGGTTTTTGTTGGTGAAGTGTAAGGAAACTTCATTTCTTCTCTTCTTTTTCATGTTCTAAACCATGTTTGATCCATGGTTTCTCTTATTCAAGCTTAATATACTAATTTCCTTGTGTTTGTTTGATGTTTAAGAAACTTTTGTTGGTGGAGATCTTGATCAAAGTGCAAAGCAAGGAGCTTTTTGTGGTTCTTCAAGTAGTGAGAGAGAGATCTATCTCATCAACCAAGTATGGTGGTGAGAGATGATTTTATATTTGATGGATGGTGAATCCATGTGAGGATTCATATCCATGGTCATGTAATAATTTGTGTGTGTTTATGTGCTTTGATTATTTGCCTATGCTTGATATGCTTTGCATGAGTTTATTGCTTATATGGTATGCTTATAATATGCATGATGAGAATATGGTATGCTTATGATATACATGATGAAGATATGTTAAATATATTATGATGGATGTATGATAAAACAAGAAATTTTGGCTCCAATGGCCAAGGGGAGGCTACGGTTTTGACACCCAAAAATTAGGGTTTCATATTGAAATTTGTCAAGAACAAGGAAATTGATTTGTTTAAAGAAATTATGAAGTGGAGAAATTATTTTTTTTTGGTTCCAAAGACCATGGTGAATTTCGGCTTTAACACCTCAAAATAGGTGTTCACAAATTAATATTTTCATGAATGGTAAAATTGGATGTTTAGAAAAGCTAGGAAAATAAACAAATGATTTGTTTTCAAAGAACTTGAGCTCACGGTTTTGGTGAGGAGTTTTAATGATTTTGTTTGTGTAAAAACCAAGAATGGAACTTAGTTGATTTAGAAGGAAAAATACAAGAATGGTTTCAATGGCCATGTCCACAGTTTTAAAGGTTTGTGATGCCTTGATTTTTATGAATAAAGTGATTTTCAAAGTGAAAATATAACTTGATTTAATACAAGGAATTTGGAAAGGGAATCAGAGTGTTTTAACACTTGAAAAACGGAATTTTCATATGTGAATGGAAAAGAGAGGTTGAAAGTGTTTGAACCTCAATTTATTTTAAAGAGGATTGATTTTTAGAATTGATTTGGAATTATAAAGAATACATTGGTAACTTGGGATTTTCTAACGTATAACTCATTCTTTGGGTTTTGGAGAGCGTTAGTAAATTTTAAAGTTAAAAAAAAACATTGATTTAATTTAATGGAAAGGTGAATTTATAGAATAAATTGCGAAAAGGATTTTCTTGAGTAAGAAAATATGAAAAATAATGTGAGAAGTCATATTATTTTGAAAAAGGTTGAAATGGAATTTTTGAACGTTGAGAAATATTTTACGAAGTTGAAAAATGGTGAAAAATGATTTACGTAACTTAAAAATGTGATTTTTAAGCTACGCGATTGGAAAAACGTTTAAATAGTTCCACGCGATTTGAAAAACGTTGAACTATTTCTACGCAATTTGTAAAACATTTAAATATTTTTATGTGATTGAGATATTGTTGAAAAATCATTACGTGATTTAAAAATGGTGGAATATTTTTACGTGATTGATGAAAACATTGAAAAATCTATATGTGAATTGAAAACGTAACAGAAAATGTTACAAAATTGTGAAAACATGACAAAAGTGGAGCGCGACTATGAAAACGCGATAATATGATTTTCAAGATTAAATATACAGTAGGATTACTGTTGAACCAGTGGATGGACACTGTATATGAATTTTTGCCTATGTTTAGCATTGGTGCATTGAACATGCATTGGAAAAGTCCGATGGACTGTATAAGGCTATTTGCCTAGGAGAGACGTTGATGAACCTGCAAAACTTATAATTTTTACGGTTCATTGTGTGTGTTTTTCATTCTTTTTAATCTTTTTAATTGGGTTTGTTCTTGAGTTTTGTTATATTTTTAGTATTTTTAATTGTGTTGTAATTATGTATTTCTATGTATTTTTGTTAGATAAATGCAAAGGATCGAAGAATGGAAGTGATTGCATAGAAGATTTGTAAAAAAAAAAACTTAAAGGATGATGTCATGGATGATGTCATCAAATTATCACTGTAGCATCACTGTAGCGCACTGTAGCATCACTGTAGCACTGTAGCATCATGTAACATCACTGTAGCACTGTAGCTCCTGTAGCAAATTTGCCTATAAATAGGCAATCAAATTCTGAAGGTAGGGAAGCGTTCGGGGAGAAGAATTTCGCTGCGTTCTCCTTTTCCTTTTCCTTTTTCCTTTTCTTTTCTTCTTTCTCATGTGTAACTAATCTTCATCTTGCTTGGGTAAAAAGGTGAAGCTCTTGGTAATAAATTAAGGTTAGATTAATTTCTCTCTTGTACTTAAATGATATATTATTAAGCAAATATAATATATGTTGTATGTTGTTTCTAATTAATTTAGAAATTCTTCTTGTATAATGAATACCTTGATCCATTGTAGACAATAGGATTGACACATTGGATGCTTTTGACGATTTACAAGTATTAGTAGATAATTATTGGAACCATAATATGACTACATGATTGAACTTTGAATGTTAAATCTTCCGATTAGAATCTTCATTATGCATGATTTCAATTGAGTTATAAAACGAAATAATCTTATTTTTAATTTATTACCAAGAGTGGATCTCCTAACCCAAGCAAGTTTTTGGGTTGAAACTTTTAATTATAATTAAATCCCATCAAGTTTTTGGCGCCGTTGCCGGGGACTTGATTTGAAGTTCTAATATATTGAGGTTCTCTTTCTGTAAGTAAATTTCACTATCAGGTATATTCTTCCTCTACTCTTTTTATTTTTATTTATCTATTTGCTAACACACTAACTAGTAATTTTTTTTATGTGAATAGTAATATGAATAGTACGTAAATAGTATGTGAATAGTAATATGAATAGTAACATAAATAGTGAATAGTGAATAGTAAATAATAAATAGTAAATAGTAAAAAAATAAAAAAATTTAAAAAAAATAATAAAAAAATTTTAACCTTTTGTATATATTAACTGAGTGGGGGTTAATTCTCCCTTTTATTTTTACGCACTAATTTAGTGGGGGTAATTCTCCTTTTTACTTTCCTGTAATTTATTTTTTGTATTTTTTTTGTTTTTATTTGGTGGTTGGTTTATTACCCCATCCTTCTTAATATTTAACGGCTGGTTTATACCGCCTACTGGTCCATTATTACCCCATCCTTTTGTGAACATTTATTTATTTACGTTACCTAACTTTTAAATTCTGTCATTTATTTTTCTGTAATCTAAATTTTAAATTCTGTCATGTATTTTTCGCAATCTAACTTTTAAATTCTGTCATTTATTTTTCTGCATTCTAACTTAATGAAATAAAATTTCTTTTTCTCTTCTCTTTCGCCGGCTCTGTAGGGCTCTGCCATTCTCCGGTTTTCATATTTAAATTTACTTTTTGCACTTTATTTTATGTACTTTATTTTTTGTATTTTATTTCTCTCGCACTTTATTTTCTCGCATTTTTATTTTTGTATTTTAATTTTTTTTTTATTTTTGGGTATTGGTTTATACCACATCCTACTTAATATTTAACGGCCGGTGTATACCGCTTACTTAATATTTAACGGCCGGTGTATACCGCCTACTTGTATATTATTTTTATTTTTATTTTATGTCACTTATTTATGCTTAACTGGTATCGTGATTCAAATTCTGGACGTTTGGTTAAAATTAATCATAGTAATTTATATATTGATTTATTTGAATCACAATCACACACAATTAACACAATGGCTGAATTTGAAGGTGCACATGTTGAACATGAAAATCGAACACAACGAGCTGAAAATAAAAGTATACATGATGAACAAGGAAATCAACCATTGCGAACTATGCATGCATATTTGCAACCACCTCGAAATTCTAGTCCATCATGTTTTATCTTTCCAGTTACTGCTAATAATTTTAGATTTAAGTCGGGTATGATTTCTTTACTTCTCAATTTTCATGGTTTAGAAAATGAAAGCCCATATTTACATCTAAAAGAATTTTAAGAAGTCTGTATTGCTTTCAATGATCAAAATTGCACTGAAGAAATTGTTAAGCTTAAATTGTTTCCTTTTTTTTTGAAAGATAAAGCAAAAACTTGGCTTAATGCTTTGAAACCAAGATCAATTGGCACATGGCAAGAAATACAAAGTGAGTTTTTAAAGAAATTTTTTCCAACACATGAAACCAATGCTTTGAAAAGACAAATCCAAAATTTTTCCCAAAATTCAAATGAAGCGTATTTTCAAAGTTGGGAACGTTTTAAAGATTTATTAAATTCTTGCCCACATCATGGTTTTGAAAAATAGCAGACTATAAGCTTCTTTTATGAAGGTTTAACACCTGAAACTAAACAATTTGTAGAAACGATGTGTAATGGCGAGTTTCTTGATAAAGAACCCGAAGATGCTTTAGATTATTTAAACCATTTGGCTGAAAATTCTCAATCTTGGCATGAAACTAATCCTTTTGAAAATTCAATTAGATATAACCTTGCAAATGCAGGAAAAGGAAAATACCATCTTAGTCAAGAAGAAGATCTAAATGCAAGGTATGCTAGTTTGGCTAGAAAGATTGAATCCATGGAATTAGGAAAAGTAAAAGAAGTCAAATATGTGCAAAATGAAGAAATTTGTGACATTTGTGATGAATTAGGCCACTCGACAAATGAATGTCCTAATATTCCTATTTTTAAAGAAGTTGTGCATGAGCAAGTAAATGCAATGAACAATTTTAAAAAGCCATTCACCTCTTCTTTTTCAAATTCTTACAATTCAGGATGGAGAAATCACCCAAATTTTAGTTGGAGAAATAATAATCAAGCACAATTTATGCAATCACCACCTCCTCAAGAACAACAAGATTCTCAAAATTCTCAAGGATATGCACCTTATGTCCCACTATATAGGAAAAACTTTGAAGAAACATTAAGTGCATTCATAGAAAAGCAAGAGGCCATCAATAAACAAAACACTCAAACCATGATTGACATAAAAGACACTCTTGCTAAACTTGCTTCTGCATTCATCATTCACGAGAAAGAAAAATTTTCTTCTCAACCTCAATCGAATCCCAAAGGTCAATATAGTCTAAATGAGGGTTGTTCTGAAAGCAAACAAATAGATCAAGTCAATTCGGTAATAACTCTTAGGAATGGAAAGGTTGTTGACGAAAGTAAGGAGATAAAGAGTCAAGTATCTAGAATGATGAACTCCTTGAGTGTGAATGAGCTAGAGAATGTAGAAAAGAATCCAGATAGTAGTAATGTCAAACTACCCAAGGAACCTGAAGTGACAAAGAATCCTGTTAAGCCAGAAAATAAAGACAAGGGTCACCAAACATACATGATTGACTCAATCATGGAGAAAGAACTTTCTACAACCTTTGATTCTAATCCCCTTGAGAATCTTCTTGTTAATTCTGAGTTTAATTTTATCAGTAATCTATCTAATGTATTTGATAATTGTACTAACTTTTATTTAACTCAGAATCTTGACACTCAGGGATGGAGTCCAAAGTTTAAGGAGTTGCTTAATAAAGGTTGGAGTTTTCCTGATAAAAAATGTGGTCGTCCCCTAGTCTGTTCTCATGAAATTAAATTGGAGGAAGGTAAATGGTCAGCAGTTGAAGCCATAACTTGAGTTGAAAAATCCAGATGTAGTCGAGACTTTGGTAGAAGATCCTGTCTATCAAAGCTGAGGTAAGTTTTTAGTATTTCGTTTGTATTTTTATTGAGTCGGCTTAAGTGCCTCCCAAATTTCGGAGCCTTTGTATGGGGATGTAAATAGTGTCAGTAAAAAAAAATGAAAAAAAAGAGAGAAAAAAAAAGAAAAAAAAGAAAAAAAAGTATGTATACATCTTGGGTTTGACTTTGGTAACACACAACGTGAATGGGGAAATGCATGCATCCTGATCCAGCCTTCTTAATTGAAAAACAACAAAGGTAGATTATATCCCACATGTGAGGCAACCAGTCGTATTATGGCCACTTGTCCCTTTTGGGAGCCCTATGTTGCGCTGGTCTTGAATGGGTCTAATACTGATCAACAATGCTTTGGCACAAAGCCGAAAGAGCATACTACCTTCATCCCAATCTCAAGTAAGTATACACCCATCTTTCATCAGGTTTCTAACAACTTAAAAAAAAAAGGGCGTAACTACGGTTGTACTTGGTCTTTAATTAGATTAGGAGCCCCGGGCAGATGCTCGTCCTGTCATAGACTCAGAAGGAGACCTTCACATGCCAGTATGTAAATAAAGTTCGTGTGCCATGCTCTGTAGAGAGCTGTGTGCTACATTCTCAGTTCTTGGAACCAAGGCTCTGTAGTGCTGATAGACAGAAAGAAGCGTCCCGTCTTTACAGTGAACGGAAACTGTTAGCTGAGTTGTATACTTACTTTAATTAGTAGGTCTCTATGGCGAGTTCTGACTGGCTGCGGTCAGGTACCATCTTCTTAGAATACAGGCCTTTAATTAGGTTTGCAGGAAGATAGAGGGCTATTCTTCTGTAAGCAGGATGGAAAGGATTCAAAGGTTTTTGTTGTCGGTTCGGCAATCCTTGTGGAATTCATATGTTGCACTAGTGACACGCAACTCAAATACATGCCACTACTGCATTCATGACATGCAGTATAAAGATACGCCATGAAAACTGTACATACAGGTATGTCCTCATTTATTATTATATTTTTTTTATCTTTGTATGATTTTGTTGTATTTTGATTTTTGAACAGACGATCCTTTGAGCAGGGTCCTTCAGGGGTTTCTAGACTTCTTTACCTTGATGGTTTTCTTGAAGTTAAAAAAAAGTTTAAAAAAAAAACCAAAAACAAAAACAGTGAAAAAAAAAAGATTTCGTGTTTCTTACTTTCAAACTTTTCTGACAACAGCCAACCTACCCATATAGGTGCTATGATTACTTTTTCCCTTCTTTTTCCTATTTAAACATTCCATTCTCTTCACTTTCCTTCAACTCATAATCATTCATAAGGAAGGTGAAATTATGGGACCTCATGTTCGTAACCTTAAAAATGTCTGTATTTTTTGAGGATCAAGTTATGGGGAGGGTTTAGAGTTTACAAACGCAGCTACTGTTTTTGGTCGAACACTTGCAACAAGAAATATTCATGTTGTATATGGGGGTGGTTGTCGTGGGTTAATGGGGGCTGTCTCACTTGCTGCTTTTATAGGAGGCAATCAGGTTTTAGGTGTCATTCCTAAACCTTTAGCTCAAAATAACATTACTGGAAAGACAGTTGGAGAAGAAATTCAGGTAACATCTATGCATGGACGAATGAAAAAAATGCTTGACAACTCTGATGCATTCATTGCCTTACCAGGTGGTTTTGGTACTTTGGAAGATATTTTTCAAATTGTCTCTTGGGCCGAACTAAACATCCACCATAAACCCATTGGTTTGTTGAATGTTAATAATTTCTTTGATCTTTTGTTATTTTTTCTTGATAAAGCTGTGGAACAGAAATTTATCACTCCTTCGGCAAGAAAACTTCTTATCTCTGCCTCCACTATTGATGAGCTGATTGATAAATTAGAAGCTTTTGTTTATGAACCTGATAAAGTCCTAACTTAGATAGATTGGTCATCAGGAAGTAGCGAGGGAAGCAGTACGAAAAGAAAGCCAGATCTGACACTTCATCTTTAATGGGTTTGATTTTATTTATCGTCTTTTGTTTCTATTTTAATTTGTGTCAGATTTTTCCAACAAGTACTATCTTTTATCCTTTACTCATCTATATTTTAACATTGCGGACAATGTTGTGATCTAGTTGAGGGGAAGAATAGTTGATATATAAAAAAACAAAAAAAAATATAAATTAAAAAAAAATTGCAGTTGTGGAATGTTTGATATGATTGTCAGTAACTTACTAAACTAATAAAGGGTGGTAGAGTAAGGAGTAGTTTTGCCCTTGCGGTGATTTACTCTTGAGACGCATCTTAATTGGTGGCAAAGTAAGGAGTTTTTAGTTAGTAATTAATTAGTATTGATTTGTATTGTCTTTTGATTTCTAAAAAAAAAAATCAAGTGAATGCACTTTGACATCCTTTTAAGCAATTGAAATTCAGGGATCATACCATGATTGAAGAAATTTTCTTCTTTCTTAAAAATCACAAGCTTAGATTTGAATGTTGAATTGGTGAATTGAGAATGATAGAAACATGCCTTGTGAGATTTTGAGCCTATTGATGAATGGATTGAACATTTATACTATTTTCTTCTTTCTTGTGTGATTTTCACTCATGGAATTGTCACTCTAGAACTTGCTTTGATTCTTTTTGAGACTACATTTTCACATGTATACTTAAATATGATTGAGGCATTTTAAAATAGCTACTTTGACCAAATAGCCATCCTTGTATATTTTCCCTTGTATAACCCCTTTGAGTTTATTTGGCCAGTTCTTGTTTTTAGCTTATTACGTGCCTTAAAAAAAAAAGAACATGTTTTTACCTGACCTTAGGGAATAAAAGAGCATTGACTTTGTTCTTAAACAAGTGTGGGGGTTTGTGTGTGTAAAAAAAAAGGGAAAAAGAAAAAAAAGGAAAATAAAATTAAAAAAAAAGAAAAGAAAAGAAAAGAAAGAAAAAACTGACCATCTGATACACTATGTGACATATCCATATCTAGAATAAAGACGGATGCTTGGAAACAACAGGAAGAGAAGGAGAAGGTTTATGCCTAACAATGAATTTAACTCATCAATTTGGGATTAATCTTCAATAAAACATTAGTCAAATATTGGTCATTGTCCTCATTGATGAATGTTCTCAAATATCTTTTCCATTCTAACTGTACCATAATGCTCTTTTATTCTCTTTGGTATTTATCTTCTTATATCCATATTATCCTTCCTTCTTTATCATGACCCCGTTATAACCTTGAATAAAGTCCTCTTGATTTTTGTGTGCATGTGTTTTGAGTAGTGGAGAAGTAGAAGATAAGCAAGCTTATGGTAGTGCAATTTTTCATGGGTTGAATTGAGTGAAATATCTACCATTTTAAACACTAGAGGGATTGAGAGTGAATCTTGTGAGGATCTTTCATTCTTGATTCATTCTTTTTAACTAAAGTTTCCTTGCTTGATGGTTTGAGATGTGAAGAAATATTAAAAAAAAATGCTTTGTTCCCTTGAATGACTAGTTGCTCTTCTTGTTTCATTAAATCTTTTAAAGTTTTTAGTTTTTTTTAGTTCAGTGTCATTTCCTAGCTTTGGTCTTATATATTTTGCCCAAGAGTGCAAAAGCTCAAGTGTGGGGGTGTGATGAACCTGCAAAACTTATAATTTTTACGGTTCATTATGTGTGTTTTTCATTCTTTTTAATCTTTTTAATTGGGTTTGTTCTTGAATTTTGTTATATTTTTAGTATTTTAAATTGTGTTGTAATTATGTATTTCTATGTATTTTTGTTAGGTAAATGCAAAGGATCGAAGAATGGAAGTGATTGCATAGAAGATTTGTAAAAAAAAAAAATACTTGAAGGATGATGTCATGGATGATGTCATCAAATTATCACTGTAGCATCACTGTAGCACTGCAGCATCACGTAACGTCACTGTAGCATCAATGTAGCACTGTAGCTCTTGTAGCACATTTGCCTATAAATAGGCAATCAAATTCTGAAGGCAGGGAAGCGTTCGGGGAGGAGAATTTCGCTGCGTTCTCCTTTTCCTTTTCCTTTTTCCTTTTCTTTTCTTCTTTCTCATGTGTAGCTAATCTTCATCTTGCTTGGGTAAAAAGGTGAAGCTCTTGGTAATAAATTAAGGTTAGATTAATTTCTCTCTTGTACTTAAATGATATATTATTAAGCAAATATAATATGTGTTGTATGTTGTTTCCAATTAATTTAGAAACTCTTCTTGTATAATGAATATCTTGATCCATTGTAGACAATAGGATTGGCACATTGGATGCTTTTGAAGATTTACAAGTATTAGTAGATAATTACTGAAACCATAATATGACTACATGATTGAACTTTGAATGTTAAATCTTCCGATTGGAATCTTCATTATGCATGATTTCAATTGAGTTATAAAACGAAATAATCTTATTTTTAATTTATTATCAAGAGTGGATCTCCTAACCCAAGCAAATCCTTTTCCTTTGTGAACAACTTATATTACCTTTAATCTTGTGACACATCTTCTCTTTACCTCAATTAATTAGTTTTCCTTCATCAATTCCCTATGGATCGATCTCGGACTCCCGAGAATTTATTACTTGAGACAACCTGCACTTAGGTTGAAACTTTTAATAATAATTAAATCCCATCAGACGTATACCTCTTGAGAGGGTGCGATAAGTGTAGTGTAAGTCACTTGTTGATCTTGGGGGCATCGGGGTGCGGGTTGCTTACATAGGTGATTGGTAGCTCTTCTTTTCGTAAGTTAGACCGATGCAACGCGTCGATGATCCTGACCGAGACACTATTCTTAATCGAGGTCTAGTAAAGATTGTCATGTATATGCTAGATGTTCAAACATATATGAGAAATACGGCACGTGGTCTGAGGCATGTTAGTACAGACAGATCTTTCGATCAATTTCTCTAAATTGAGTATTAGCTCCATAGAGTAGGAAACTGAGTCTATATGCGCATGCATGAATATGAGCATTTATATCTGTATGAGATATTAATTGAGGAATATTGACTATGACAATTGTTCTATTGAGAAATACTTCGATGATGATGATGATGATAATGTGATGGCATTATTGTGATTATTGTGTGATGATAATAATGTTAATGACATGATGGTAATTATTGTTTATTATATCTGTTATGATAAATAATGTTGATGGCATGATTGTAATTATGGTATGCTGTATGTGTTATCTCTGTGCTACCATATTGGTAATGACGTAGGTGATCTCACATCTTTATATATTATTTTGTACTGTATTTATATTTGTAAAGACGTTAAACAAAGGACTGCACAAGAGAGTGAAGAAGAGCAGGCTCCAGAGGAAGCTGAATTTTGATCGGATGACATCCCGGTCAAGTTTCTTCGGTTACATGAGATTGCAGTTCCATGGTGGAGCTGGAGCGTGGAGAACTAGTCCCAATGAGAGGGGACTAATTTATGAGGGAAACCTGACGGTCATTATGAGTAGATAGTTTCATAGAGATCCATTCTTTTCCGTAACTATATATGTACATGTTGAATTTTCGTTGTCCATCAGGCAGCATTGGGATACTAGATATTATGTCCCAACGAAAATTAGTATTGTGTCGTCCGCTCGGACACCTGTCCGTAGGGCTTCGCGTCGTGCTGGATTCCTTCCTGCTGAGGAATCTGAGGAGGACCTATATGAGGGTTCTGCTGTTTAGTAAGACTTAGGCAATATGTGAGTTTTAAATTATGTTTAATTACTTTGAAAACTTGGTCTGTATATAAATAATCTTGACAGTACGTTTGTAATGTATGATGATGTAAATTATGTGTGATGATGTATTAAGTTTATTTTATCGTTATCAAAGAAGAAAATAAGAAATTTTACAATTCGTATTTTTATCACAACATCATAATTTATGACCTTGAGGGTAATTTGGTAATTAAGTAACATAAATGTGGCACCCTACGGTCGGTGTTACAGTTGATAAGAAGGTTCATGAGAAGTTTCATGAACTTTCTCAGCTTCACTTTCTTTTCTTCTTTTTTTTTCTCTTCTGTTTCAACTTTCTCACCACTGGATTTGTCTTCTTTGCTGCTTCCACTGACTCCATCCTTCTTTTTATCATCTTTTTCTCTATTTTCATTGAGAGTGAGCCTCTCCATTTCCTCATCAAGGTTTTAAACTTTTCTCATCTCATCAAGATTGTTAGTATCATTAAATACCACATATGCATACTTTTTTCAACTACTAGAGTTCTCAGATTATAAACTTTATATGCCTTACAAGTAGTAGAATATCCAAGAAAGATGCATTTATCAAATTTTGAATCAAACTTTCCTAGTTTTTCTTTGTTGTTCAACACAAAGCATTCACATCCAAATGCATGAGAGTATGATCTATTGGGTTTTCTTCCTTTCCACAATTCATATGGTGTTCTATTTAATATTGGCCTTATTGAGAATCTATTTAGGATATAACATGAGGTGTTAACTGCCTCAACCCAAAATACTTTGGTAATTCAGTGTCATATAGGAGAGTTGAAGCCATCTCTTGAAGAGTCTTATTTTTCCTTTCCATAACTCCATTTTGTTGTGGAGTTCTTGGATATGAGAAATTATGGACAATTTCATTTTCATCACAAAAGTTTTTAAACACAACATTTTCAAACTCTCCACCATAATCACTTCTTATGGAAGTAATACAAAAACTTTTTTCATTTTAGACTTGTTTACAAAAGGTTTCACTACAAGAAATGCGCGATTTAGCAACAAAAATTTGCGAGGGAAAATTTCTGTCTCTATTCCCTCGCTAATTAGCGAAGGAATAGCGAGGGATTAGTGAAGGAAATTTCAACCCTCGTTAAATTTCAAAGAACAATTTGAGGGGTTAACAACGAGTTAATGGCGAGGTAATTGCGAGGTAATTACGAGGGAAAATTTCCCTCGCTAATTTTAGCGAGGGAATAGCTATGGATAGTTTCCCTCGCTAAATTGTAGCCCTCGCTATATTTAGCTAAAAAGTATAGTTAAAACTTAGTAAAATTAGTGCAACAATAGCGAGAGATAATATCCCTCGCTAAAATTAGCGAAGGATTTGCAAGGGGAAGTTTCCCTTTCTAACCTGATAAAATTTTAGCGAGGGATTTGTCGTTACAAATCCCTCGCAAAACCTAATAAATATTTTAATTATTACATTCCCTTTTGGGCTACAACATTCCGTATCACTCTCTCAAAAATCCCTCTAACTGTCTCAAAAATCCCTCTTAGATGTAAAAAAACACTCTCACTCCCTCAGAAATCCCTCTCTCACACTCTCACTCTCTCAGAAATCCCTCTCTTATGCCTCCCTCTCACTCTCTTACCCTTTCCCTCTCACTCTCGCTACAGCGCAACTATGTCCAGCAGAACCCCCCATCTGTTCTCACTGTTGCAGGTATAGATCTGCAACATACTGCGTGCAACCGTGACCCAAACCAGCAGCCTCTGCCTAGCCATCGTGAAACCTATGCCACCATCGCGCCTCCACCTAGAACCAGCCAACACTAACCCAGCGCGCCTCTTCTCGTCTTCATTTGATTCAGGTGAGCTATTGTTTATGTTTCTATTGGATTTCATTTGGATAAATCAAATCAAATGCATTGAGTTAGATGTTAGGCATTTCGTATTGTATTGTTTATGGTTCTGATCTATGAATTCGTGAGCTAGAAGAGTGCATTTCAAATTATAGATTTTGTTTAGTAACCATTTCAAATTCCTAACTTAACAGAAGATGAATCCATGTGTGGTTTTATCATTTATCATTGATGAGTCACTATTTTGTCCAGCTTTGAATTTGGACTTTGGATTTGGATTTATCATTTATCATGCAGTGACTGCTAGTTTAACGTGGAAGATGCTACCGACTGAGTGATAATAAAATGTTGTTTAAGGATTATATGTTTAATAAATCATGATTGTGTGCAATCTGACTAGTTCTCATCTACACTTCAAATATATATTTTCAATAAATGATGATTCAATTTGAGTGATGAATGTTTAGGATGGCCATTAGAATTGTCAGTTGCAACATGTTTCACTAGTCCTTCCAGTTTTCATGAAGGAGGAAATTCATTCAGCTCGAGTTCAATAACATTCTTTGCCCAGAAACTCAATTAATTGGGGCCTTATCTCCATTGGTTCATTCTCTTTTCAATCTACGCATTTGTTTGCATGTAACTTATCGTTTTTGTTGGATGGTTCCAAGAAACCTTCTTCATTTTGGAAACTTAGTACACAATAGAGTAAGATATTTCACCTGGATTTTGGTTCAACGACGATAGCTTTGTAGAAGTCTCTTAACAAGCAGAGGATTAAAGATTACCCTCTATCATAAGTAATTCAGATATTGAAACTTGGAAAATATTTTCTCACAATGTAAGACATCTAAAAATATATGGAATGATATCACCACAAGTTGAAGGAAGATACACTTATTTGTTATTATAGGTTAGTATATTCTATATGTGGATTGGTCATCTTCCTCTAATCGCACATATACAAGCTAGTATGAACATATATAGAGGAGAGTTACTTCTGTATTACACTTACTGTCCATGTCTTTTCTTACTCAACTGAAACTAGTTATCAATGTGATTGCATCTACTGGCATACCTATTTCCGATGACACAAGTTTCTTTGCAAAGATAACTTACTTTCAGATTTTAAGCAAATAAATAGCAAAGTTGAGTTTCTTGGTTGGATATTTCAATCTACATCTTTTTTTGCAGGAAAAATAAATAAAACTATACCAACTATTCTAAGGCTATCTATGATTACAACAATCTTTTGAAAATAAATAAGCTTGCTTCATTCTATTGAAATATTCATTCTTCATCTTTGTATATATTTTTCTTTTTTTTTTTGTCTCCCCATCTCTACTTCCAGATTACCAGTGGCTACTGAGTTCCATAGTAGATTGGTATTGATTTTAGGATTGGACTAGATAGGTAGTCTCAGCTTCATCTTGTTGAGTTTAGCATTTTACACAACTCTCTTTTCATTGGCACTGTGTTGAGCAATTCAAAGCACTCACAGCGGAGGCTGCTTCAGTATTGAAGAACTCTCTGGGGTTCGCTTGGAGGAGGAGCCATGCACAGGTCACTCCTTTGCATGTAGCCGCTACTTTGCTGAGCCTAAGAGCTAGTTCCTTCAGAAGAGCTTGT
The DNA here is from genome assembly GCA_029884605.1 of Ormosia emarginata. Taxonomy (NCBI): domain Eukaryota; kingdom Viridiplantae; phylum Streptophyta; class Magnoliopsida; order Fabales; family Fabaceae; genus Ormosia; species Ormosia emarginata. The sequence goes on from JAQQTP010000057.1 coordinate 6,977,587, forward strand.
CTCAAATCTCATCCTCACCAAAGTTCACATCCTCTTCAATGCAGAGCTCTTGAGCTTTGCTTCAATGTGGCTCTCAATAGGCTCTTAACAACACTGGCTCCTTTGATCCATACACAGCCTTCTCTTTCCAATGCTCTTATTGAAAATGTAAAAAGAGCACAGACACACCAGAGAAGGGGTTGCATAGAGTAACGGCAACAACAACCACTTCTCACCATCAAATTGAGCTTGAACAGCTTATCATATCCATTCTAGATGACCTTAGTGTTAGTAGGGTTATAAGAGAGGTTAGGATCTCTAGCACTGCTGTTAAGAACAACATAGAGGACATTTCACCTCCTTCTTCTATTTTTTAGTGTTACAACAGTTCTGGCAGTGTGTTTTCTTCTCCTTGGTCACCTTCTACTAGTGAGAGCCAAAGAGAAACCAATAATATTAACCCTAGCAATTTCAAACAGAACTATTTCTTGGCTGCTTACACTTCTGAGTTCAACCCACTTCTCTTTTCTCCACCAAAAAAAGCCTCAGGCCCACCTTTTTCTCCTTGTTCAACCCTAGCAATTTCATGATGTCATGATGTTATAAATTAATTCTTTCTTCATTTTTTTTGTTCCTAGGCCCACTATTATTTTTTGTTTGTCTAACCATTTAAACACTATGTTTCTATGATTTGAGACCTAGAAATATGATTTATATCTCTCCATACTTGTTACATATATTTCTTTATCGAGATTTCAAAGCATTGGCTGAATAGTTTTTTTGGTTTGATTAGTCTGATACTACAAGTGTAAAAGTTCCTGAGCTTGACTTGGAGCTGGCAAGCAGCATTCTAGGAGCTGTTACAACTGTTGAAGATTTAATTACAAAAATTAGTGAAAGGTGATGTATCCTATAAAGACAGGTTAATTACAAGTACTAACTTTTGTGAAATTAAAAAGGAGAGGACAAATGGTAGTATCCATACACTTTGTTAAGCTCTACATGAACAAAAACTGGCTTCTGTCTTTTATTTTATTTATTTATTTTTTTGTTCTCTTTTATATGGATATCTTATTCTCTGTTTGTGTACCTGTTTCACTTTTTGTTTAAGTTAGTATGTTCACTTTATTTCTTAAATAATAACTCCATCTAGTTAGTTGATTTTAAAAGTATAGAATAGTACAGAATCTGTGATGCTTAAGTCATTGTATCTTCACTTTATTTCTTAATTTTTGAAAAAAGACTATTTTACAAGCTTTGATGCCACCCTCTTAGCACCTATTATGTTTCATCTTTGAAAATGTACATGATTTTATTTTGTTGTTTGGGTTATACATGGTTTGAATTTAGTTTTGGTGCTAGTTTTTGTATAGGCTATGGCAGACTCTCATTTTAAACTAAACTATATACTTTTTCAATAATAATTGACATATTTTGAGTTCATCTATAAAACAACTTAGTGATTATTAATTTAATTTTAAGGTGCAAAGTTAGTTAATACAATTTGCTTTTAGTTTCGTACTTGGTATCAAATTAAGATTCTTCTAGTATGACTCACAGGTTCTTTTGTTTTATGTTTTGCACTAGGCTAAACATTAGCATTGTTTATGTGCAAAGTTCTTTTGTTTTATGCATTGTTTATGATTGGATCGACTTTTATATGGTCCTCAATGCATTGTGAACTTATAAATGTGTTACTTGCTGTGGTGCTATGATTTTTGTTCTTTTATTGTTGCTTATATTTGAGTTCATTGTTGGAATGCTCTTATTTAGATCATGACTTTGAACCTAATTTGAAAGATGTGGATATGTAAAATGTTATTTGATTGTATACTCTGGGCGCATGTTCTTGTTGCCTTTCTTGTTCTCTCTGTTATCTAAGCTTAGTAAAGGCATAGACATGCAAGTGCAACCTTTGTTCTGGAGTCTTGATTCATCTGGAGTCTGCTTGAGTGAAGGTTAGTCTTATCCTCATTCATTGCACTGCCTCATAAGTTAATTATAAAAACACACGTATACCTTTATAGTGCGATTAAGAGATGCACTTGCAAATGTGTTTGTGTCTTTAGGATTAAATGTCACTCTTTAGGATTAAATGTCACTTGCATGACATAATGAGAATGTCCTGCTAATATCTAGGTACTAACCCAGCATTTTTCCGAATCCCAAAGCTTTATGAGCATATCATCAGATGTTGACATCACATAAGGAAGGGTAGGATAAACTGCCATATATCTAATGTAATCTGTATGTGCCTCAAATACTTTAATTTTATCCATTGTGTTGTAATTATATACATGAATAAACATATCATCTACTCCAGCAACAACCCACTATTTGTGTGCAATAAACTTGACTGACCTAATTGCAAAATCATGTTGTATAAGAGCCCATAGTGGTCTTCTAAAAGTAAGAAATATACAAAGAAAAGTATGCCTTCAAGCAAATGCATCAAGAAGTAGATATGCAAACAAATGGACCAAAAATGGTTGACGTACTTGGTAACTCAGTAACCTCAAAAGATTTGGCCATGGTCTGAAATAGCATAGAAGAAATTAGTGTTAATTACACAAGAAAATCTCCATAGAAATTAATAATGACCTATTCAAAGTAGAAGGCTTGTGAAGAATTCAAATATAGAAATAGGAGAGTTTGAAGCTATCATTTCTTACTAACAATATCTATAAATACAAACAAAACACATTACAATATATGAAATTTTAAATGATAATTGTGAGACCATGATGCCATGATAGTTAAAGAAAGAAGAACATAACCTAACCTAATACACTAGAAACTGTAAAACACAACTTGCAGCAACTATGTACTTGGATTATGAAACACAGTTTATTCATCAATTTACTTACCAGGATATAAATTCCATACAACTCCTAATTTCTATCCACTTTGAAGTAGAAAATACTGTAATAATTTATAACTATGCTTTAACAGAATAGGACACTAAAAGAACCTTTCTATACTCAAATCTTTTATATTCTATTTATGGTAATGGAATCCTTTTTGTCCTCTTCTGTCTACGATTACATAAAATTGTAGTAGTCTATAGTGTGTTTTCTACCATAGCCTTATTAGATGTCTCATCTCAAGTACTTACATATCTACATGTTGCATAGTTGAAATTAATGCTTTGTTTTTTTTTTTTACAATTTGAGCGAAGCCTTAGTTTCCCATTTAAGATTCAATATCAGTGAGCACAAGTACTTTTTAAAGGTATTACTTGTTGTATTGAATCTTGAATTGTCCAAGTGAGATAGTTTAGGAAGAAACTTTTTCTTCACTTGGTTAATGGTTATTCCTCAAATCTCATATTTTATACTTGATGAAATTTTGTTGTGTTACATTTCCCTATGTTCTCTGGGTGCACACTTAATAGTGGCAGATGTCACCATGTTTGAGTTGTGCACTTGAAGACCAAAGGGAAATGCTGCCGAAATTTCGTCAAGTATAGGATGTGTGATGCACACTTTTTCTTGACCAAGCCTACAAACTTGATGCGGGATTAATAGTTGCATTGCGAACCCAAGTGCAGGTTGTCTCAAGTATAAAATTTCTCAGGAGTCTGAGGTTGATTCACAGGGAATTGATAAAGAAAAAATTAAGGTAAGGTAAATATTTTGTTACTACGGTAAAAAATATTTACTTGGGTAAAAAGATCTACACTTGGTAAATAAAGTAAAAGTAAGATTAATTCCTTTTTATAACTCAATTGAAATCATGCACAATGAAGATTCCAATCGAAAAATATAATATTAAAAGTCCATCACGTAATTATATTATGTTTCCTTTAATTATTACCACCACTTGTAAATGGGTTAAAGCATTCATTGTGCCAATCATATTGTCTACAATAAATCAAGAACTCCTCTTTACAATGGTAGTTTCTAAATTATCAGAAACAAAATATAACACATATAATAATTACTAGAAAATAAATCATTAAAGCACAAGATAAGAACAAATCTAACCTTATTTTATTACCAAGAGCTTCACACTTTGACCCAAATAAACTGGAATTTATTTACACATAGACTAGAAAGAAGAAGAAGAGAAAAAGAAAAGAAACTGAAAATTGAAGGGAGACTGAGGAGAGGAGGTTGGGCACTGCCCAGAACCTTACTCCCTTTTCTACTCGAATGTGTGTTTCTGATATTTGATTGCTTATTTATAGGCAATTTGAAGTGGAGCTACAGTGGAATGCAAATTGCATCTACAGTGAAATGGCAATTTGCATCTACAGGAGGAAACTTAACGATTAAGGATGTTACGTCATCAATGACATATTATTTTTTTTTATTTTTTTAATAATAATTGAGCAAATGTGTATAGCCGTGTCTCCTGCTTTTTTTTCATTTTTGAGAAAAGTGGTCTTCATGAAAGTTGTAGGCCTGGATATTTGCTTTAAAATAGCTTTAGTCTGAGTCCAAAATCATGCCTAGAACTCAAGATATGGTCCAATTCTTGTAGAGTATTTAGACTCGATTTCAGCTCCTCTGTTTTGACTTCAAAGTCCAATATCACCCATTAGACCTCAAAATCTGAAAAAGTGTTCAACATGAAAGTTGTAGGGAATTGTCTTAGCTTTCCTACAAGACCAAAATCACATCAAATAGATATTTGCTACTCAAGTTATAGCCAGTTTACTAAATACTGCCAAAGAGATAATTAAGGTTAATTTATGCAATAATTCATTTAATAATCTAATAAGGTTCAATATCATAAAATGTGTCAAAATCAACTTAATTAAGCATAATTGAACCTTAAGAAGCCCAGTAAGAGAATTATAAAATGTATAAAATACAGTGTTATCAAATTCCCCCACATTTAACTTTTGCACTCCTGGGCAAAACACAAAAGACAAAAACTAGGGAACAAAGAAAAACGACACAAACTCAAAAACTAAAAACTCTAAAGGATTTAATGACTCAAGAAGAGCAATTAGACAATCTAGGGATCAACACAGTTATGAGGTAACATTTCTTCGCATCTCAAACCAACAAGCAAGGAAACTTCAATTGAAAAGAATGAATCAAGAATGATAGATCCTCACAGAATTCACTCTCAACCTCTCAAGTGTTTAAAAAGGTAAGTATTTCACTCTATTCAACCCATGAATAATTGTACTACCATAAGCTTGCTTATCTTCTACTTCTCCGTTACTAAAAAAAAAACATATATACACAAATCAGGAGGACTTTATTCAAGGTTATAATGTAGTCAAGGTAAAGGTGGAAGTAATACAGATAAGACAAGTTAAATACCAAAGAGAATAAAAGAGCATTATGTTACAATTAGAGTGGAGAAGATGTTTGAGAACATTAAGTCTAACTTTCCCAAGATTTTATTAATTCCTTCTCTGTTTGTTTCTTTCTCATAAAGGGCAATGACCAATATTTGACTAATATTTCGTTAAAGATCAATTGGTAGGTTGAATTCATTGTTAGGGTTGAACATTCTCCTTCTATTCTTGTTATTTCCAAGAATTCACTGGCCAGCTCTTTTTTTTTACCGATTTGCACATGCACCCCCATACTTATTCAAGAACTCATCAAATAACAAAGTCAATGCTCTCTTATTCAAAAAAGCTGCGTTAGAACATGGTTTTTTATTTAATACACGTAATGAGTTAGAAATAAAGAATGGTCAAATAAGCCCAAAGGGGTTAAGCAAGAGAAAATATGTAAGGTTGGCTATTTGGTCAAAGTAGTTAATTCAAGAAAATTGCCTCAATCATGTTTATGTATGCATGTGAAAATGTAGCTTCAAAAAGAATCAAAGCAAGTTCTAAAGTAACAATTCCATGAGAAAAAATCACACAAGAAAGAAGAGAATGATACAGATGTTCAATCCATTAATCGATAGGCTCAAAATCTCACAAGGCATATATCCATCATTCTCAATCCACAAAAATTTCAACATCCATAACCAAGGATGTGATTTTTAAGAAAGAAGACAATTTACTCAATCATGCAAATTTCCTTGAATCCATTTGCTACTTCTACACAAACTAGGTATCTACCCCAATCTAGATGCGTCTCAAGAGTAAAATTACCACCACAGTAAAATTAACTCCTTACTCTGCCATCTCTCACTGGTTTAGGTTAGAAAATTGCTGACAAACATATAAACACATTAATAAACACACTTCCTAATTTAAAAATTTTTTTAAACAATTTTTTTAAAAACGATTTTTTTACACAATTATTCACACTATCCTTCCCCCCAACCAGATCACAACATTGTCCTCAATGTTAAAATAAAATAGATAAGTAAAGGAAAGAAGATAGTACCTGTTACTGCAATTACTGAAAAGAGAAACCTCACACAAATATAAATAGAAACAAAGTACGACCAAATATTGAAATTATTTAAATAGATGGAGTGTCTTGACTGGCTTCCTTTTCTTACTGCTTCTCGCAACATTTCCTTCAAACCATTTCTTGCCCTTTTTTTTTTAAATCTATACAAGAAAATATATACATGTAGCTGTGATTGTGGCTCACATCTTCCTCTGGTTTTACGTCCAGTAACGGTTTAAACACCTTCTATGATTTGAGGATAAGCTTCTCATCCAATTTTCTTATAAATTGACAAACAAGGTCTTTTTGAGTCAGATTCCCAAGACTATAGTGCACTTACTAGTCCTTGAAGAGATTCTTTGATTAGTGGGATATTAAAAGGTGAGCCTAAGTATGGACAAATGATCTGCAACAACCTTTTGATTTTTTTAAAGCAACAAAATCCAATGTATCGACCTAAGTTTGCAAAAACTTGTTGAGAAAATCGACAAGTGCATCGAATTGTCAAAGTGGTTAAAGAGGAAAAAAAACAAGCACTAAGACACTAGAAATTAAAACACTAAGGATCGAACTTCACTTGATTCAACAATCTATCATAGATAATAGAGTAGCTTTGGAACCTTCCTTCTAATCAATTTCTAATTATTCAATTGATGAGGAGAATCAGTAATTAATTTTCATTTAATTCTTTGGTCTAAACCTTAATTCTTAAAGGCATGACTTTTACTCTTGTGATTCTCATGGAAAATACCACAGTTCTCCCACATAACCTATAACCTATATTCCTAGACAATTATAAATCATGGCACTTTATTATTTATGGTCTAGGTCATATGCAAACCTTTCAATTCTACATACACTCACTAGATCAATTTATGAGTGGCCAATTCATAAAAGCATTATGGATCATAATAAACACTCAAATTGAATAGAAAAGAGTTAATTAGAATTCCAGTCTTAATACATGTCAATTGAATCAAGTTACGTTTTCACCCTAAAAATACACAAAACAAAAGAGAAAAAGAAATAAGAAAAATAAAAATATATACAAAGATGTGGTATAAACCAGCCACCAAATAAATATTTACAAAGGCGTGGAATAAACCAACTACCAAATAAAAATTAAAAATGGTGTGGTAGAAACCAACCACCAAAAATATATATAGCAAAGGTGGGGTAATAAACCAACCACCAAATATATATATATAAATTTACAAGGATAGTAAATAAATATATTTACAAAGGTGGGGTAATAAACCAACCACAAAAAAAAAATACAAAAAGTAAATTACAGAAAAGTAAAAGGAAAAGTTTCTCCCACCAAGTTAGTACGTAAAATAAAAGGGAGAGTTACCCCCACTGAGTTAGTATATATAAAAATTAAAAGGGAGAATTTCTCCTACTGTACAAGAAAATAAAAAGAAAAATTACTCTCACTGTTAATATGTACAAAAAGTAAAAGGGAGAGTTTCTCCCATTGTTAGTATGTGCAAGAAAATAAAAGGGAGAGTTTCCCCCACTGTTAGTATGTACAAAGAAAATAAAAGGAAAAATTACTCCCACTGAACAGAAATTAAAAGGGAGAAGTACCACCACAAAGTACGTATGTACAAAAAATAAAAGGGAGAGATTTTCCCACTAGTTAATATTTACATAAAGTCAAAGTTATTATTATTTTTTTATTATTTTTTTATTTTTTGTTTTTTTGTTTTTTATTATTTATTTATTTAATTTTTTTTGGTGGTTCTGTGACCACCTTTTTTTCAATTTTCAAAAAAGGAGGGGGGAACCTTGTCCCCATCATTATTATTATTTTTTTATTTTTTAATGTGGGACCTTTATGTGTTTTTTTTTTTGTTTTTTTTTTTTTTTTACTATTCACACTATTTACACTTTTTTTATTATTACATAAACTTTTTTTTTACTTTTTACTATTTATACTATTCACGCTATTCACTTCAATTTTTTGTTTTCTTTATTTTTTATTTTTTTACTATTCACATTACTATTTATATCACTATTCATATTACAATTCACACACTATTTATTTTTTACTATGTACAAAAATATTTACACCAAAAATTTATTCTTCAAAACAATTCCCGAGCAACGGCGCCAAAAACTTGATGCACACTTTTTCTTGACCAAGTCTACAAACTTGATGCAAGATTAATTGTTGCATTGCGAACCCAAGTGTAGGTTGTCTCAAGTAATAAATTTATCGGGAGTCCGAGGTCGATCCACAGGGAATTGATAAAGAAAAAATTAAGGTAAGGTAAATATTTTGTTACTAAGGTAAAAAAATATTTACTTGGGTAAAAAGATCCACTCTTGGTAAATAAAGTAAAAGTAAGATTAATTCCTTTTTATAACTCAATTGAAATCATGCACAATGAAGATTCTAATCGGAAAATATAACATTAAAAGTCCATCACGTAATTATATTATGTTTCCTTTAATTATTACCACTACTTGTAAATGAGTTAAAGCATTCACTGTGTCAATCATATTGTCTACAATAAATCAAGAACTCCTCTTTACAATGGTAGTTTCTAAATTATCATAAACAAAATATAACACGTATAATAATTACTAGAAAATAAATCATTAAAGCACAAGAGAGGAATAAATCTAACTTTATTTTATTACCAAGAGCTTCACACTTTGACCCAAATAAACTGGAATTTATTTACACATAGACTAGAAAGAAAAAGAATAGAAAAAGAAAACAAACTGGAAATTGAAGGGAGACTAAGGAGAGGAGGTTGGGCACTGCCCAGAACCTCACTCCCCTTTCTCCCCGAATGTGTGTTTCTGTCATTTGATTGCCTATTTATAGGCAATTTGAAGTGGAGCTACAGTGGAATGCAAATTGCATCTACAATGAAATGGCAATTTGCATCTACAGGAGGAAACTTAACGATTAAGGATGTTACGTCATCAATGACATATTATTTTTTTTATTTTTTAATAATAATTAAGCAAATGTGTACAACCGTGTCTCCTATTTTTTTTTCCATTTTTGAGAAAAGTGATTTTCATGAAAGTTGTAGGCCTAGATATTTGCTTTAAAATAGCATTAGTCTGAGTCCAAAATCATGCCTAGAACTCAAGATATGGTCCAATTCTTGTAGAGTATTTAGACTCGGTTTCAGCACCTCTGTTTTGACTTCAAAGCCCAATATCACCCATTAGACCTCAAAATCTGAAAAAGTGTTCAACATGAAAGTTGTAGGGAATTGTCTTAGCTTTCCTACAATACCAAAATCACATCAAATAGATATTTGCAACTCAAGTTATAGCCAGTTTACTAAACACTGCCAAAGAGATAATTAAGGTTAATTTATGCAATAATTCGTTTAATAATCTAATAAGGTTCAATATCATAAAATGTGTCAAAATCAACTTAATTAAGCTTAATTGAACCTTAAGAAGCCCAGTGAGAGAATTATAAAATGTATAAAATACAGTGTTATCAAATTCCCTCACATTTAACTTTTACACTCCTAGGCAAAACACAAAAGACAAAAACTAGGGAACAAAGAAAAACGACACAGACTCAAAAACTAGAAACTCTAAAGGATTTAATGACTCAAGAAGAGCAATTAGATAATCTAGGGATCAAAACAGTTATGAGGTAACATTTCTTCGCATCTCAAACCAACAAGCAATGAAACTTCAGTTGAAAAGAATGAATCAAGAATGATAGATCCTTACAGAATTCACTCTCAATCTCTCAAGTGTTTAAAAAGGTAAGTATTTCACTCTATTCAACCCATGAATAATTGTACTACCATAAGCTTGCTTATCTTCTACTTCTCCACTACTAAAAAAAAAAACATATATACACAAATCATGAGGACTTTATTCAAGGTTATAATGTGATCAAGGTAAAGGAGGAAGTAATATAGATAACACAAGTTAAATACCAAAGAGAATAAAAGAGCATTATGTTATAGTTAGAGTGGAGAAGATGTTTGAGAACATTCAGTCTAACTTTCCCAAGATTTTCTTAATTCCTTCTTTGTTTGTTTTTTTCTCCTAAAGGGCAATGACCAATATTTGACTAATATTTCGTTAAAGATCAATTGGTAGGTTGAATTCATTGTTAGACTTGAACATTCTCCTTCTATTCCTATTATTTCCAAGAATTCGCTGGCCAGCTCTTTTTTTTTTTTACCGATCTACACATGCACCCCCACACTTATTCAAGAACTCATCAAATAACAAAGTCAATGCTCTCTTATTCAAAAAGGCTAGGTTAGAACTTGGTTTTTCATTTAATGCACGTAATGAGTTAGAAAGAAAGAATGATCAAATAAGCTCAAAGGGGTTAAGCAAGAGAAAATATGCAAGGTTGGCTATTTGGTCAAAGTAGTTAATTCAAGAAAATTGCCTCAATCATGTTTATGTATGCATGTGAAAATGTAGCTTCAAAAAGAATCAAAGCAAGTTCTAGAGTAACAATTTCATGAGAAAAAATCACACATGAAAGAAGAGAATGATACAGATGTTCAGTCCATTCATCGATAGGCTCAAAATCTCACAAGGCATATATTCATCATTCTCAATCCACAAAAATTTCAACATCCATAACCAAGCATGTGATGTTTAAGAAAGAAGACAATTTACTCAATCATGCAAATTTCCCTGAATCCATTTGCTGCTTCTAAACAAACTAGGTATCTACCCCAATCTAGATGCGTCTCAAGAGTAAAATTACCACCACAGCAAAATTGACTCCTTACTCTGCCATCTTTAACTGGTTTAGGTTAGAAAATTGTTGACAAACATATAAACAAATTAATAAACACACTTCCTAATTTAAAATTTTTTTAAAACAATTTTTTAAAAATAATTTTTTTTACACAACTATTCACACTATCCTTCCCCCCAACCAGATCACAACATTGTCCTCAATGTTAAAATAAAATAGATAAGTAAAGGAAAGAAGATAGTACCTGTTGCTGCAATTACTGAAAAGAGAAACCTCACACAAATATAAATAGAAACAAAGTCCGACCAAATATTGAAATTATTTAAACAGATGGAGTGTCTTGACTGGCTTCCTTCTCTTACTGTAACACCCCAAAATTTTCAATCTCTTAAACAGTAATTTTGACAGTTAACAGAATTTCACTGTTTAGTGATTTCTGAGTGCTTGTAAAATTAATTTGATTATTCCGTCGGCGTATTTGATCGTTTTGAGTGATTTACTCCGTGTCGGAAAATAAAAATTTTCGGATAGGGAAAACTTTACGTAATTTAATTTTTACCGTTAGGTAATTAATTTACGTAATCTGATTTGATATTTATGCATTTTATAATTTTTGTGATTTTATGGATGATTTTGAAATTTTTTTCCTGTTTGTGGGCGCCGCAAGAGGTATGTGGGCCCAGGTGGCCATATGTGGGCCCAAGTGGGTCCCACAAAGTGAAAATTTTTTCTACGCATAGAAAATTTTGTACTGTTTAGACGGAGACAGGGGATCTTATTAAACCTGAATCCGGAAACAGTTTTAGAAAATTTCTTGTACTGTATTTTATACTGTATTTAATTATCGGATGATAAAAATACAGTAAAAATATTATTTGTAGAATATAAGACTAAATATTATACTGCGTAGTCAACAAAGAGAGCTTGACTTGATTTATACCCTTGGATGAGAATACTTAGTTTGAATATTAACCATTGATTTAATCAAATGTTAAGAAACAAACTTAATAAAGAAGCCTTGGATAATAACCATTGATTTAATCAATGGTGTGAGAATAAGCTTAGTTAGGAAGGCTTTGATATCAACCATAGATGTAATCAAAGGTGTAGAATTGGTCTTGAAAAGTGACAAAGACCATTTATAACCATTGGATTTAGATTAAATCAAGGGTGGAGATTTAATCTTAAAAAGTAACAAAGACCATTTATGACCATTGGATGAAGAATTAATCAATGGTGGAAATTTGGTCTTCTAAAGTAGCAAAGATTAATTAGAACCCTTGGATTAAAAGTTTGAAGGAGTAATCTTAACCATTAATTTTGGAGACACATCTAATGGTTAGAATTTAAAGGAGAAAAATCCAATGGCCTAGATTTAGTCTTCTAAAATTAAAAATCTACCTAAATCCCAACCATTGAATTAATCAATGGCTAGAAAGGCTTCAAATAATGACTTGAAAAAGGTGGCATGCATAATTCAAGGAGGGGGGACGGTTTTTGCATGCTTTTGGAAGCCAAAGATGACTTTGATGACCATTATTACATGTCAAGATCACCAATACATCATCCTTGATTATGATTTATTTGTTTGCTTCCTTAGAAAGTCATTTGGAGGGGGAGCACGGTTTTGAAGAAAACAAAGAAGAAGGGAGACATTTTTGAGTAGCCTTTGTAGGCCAAAGAAAAATTTGAAGACTATTAAGTACCTATCTTGATCAATCTTCATCATTTTCCAAAAACAAGACTTAGCAAATTATTCTCTCCTTTCTCTCCAAGTAAGGCTACCGTCATTCACTCTAAAGAAGACCAAAGAATTCATTTTCATGCTTTCTATTATTACATCCTCACCTTTTCTTTCAAGTTTCAAGAAGCAAAACCAAAGAAAACTCCATTTCTCTCCCAAAATAACACCATTCGGCCAAGCTCTCCAAGAAGCACCTTCCATCACTTTTAATTTCATCCAACTTGACTTTCTAAACCTAAACACCATTCTAAGAACATCTCTAGTTATGAGTTTTTCCAAAATCATTCATCTTGATCTTCAAATTCAAGCTTCAAGTTTCTATGAAAAATAAAAAATTCCATCTTTGTGCTTCAAGAGAAACCATTCGGTCATACTACCTAAAACCACCATCCAAGCTCTTTTAATTTCATCCAACTCTAGATCTTGAATCTCCATGATATTCTAAGCAACTTTCATGTTGGAGATTTTCTCTAAATCATTCATCTTCAACCTTGTTCTTCAAGCTAAAGATTGAAGCTTTAATGGTGAAGTTTGGTACTTTTCACTTTTCTTTTGATTTTCAAGGTTCTAACCATGATTTTAATTCATGGTTCTCTTATTCAAGTTTTGAATATTAATGATGTGTGTATTTTGTTTTGTGTTTGAGAAGCCCTTGGTGGTGGAGGACTTGGAAAAAGAAGCAAATCAAGAAGCTTTGGAGGATCTTCAAGAGGTAAGAGGGAGATCCATCTCACCAACCAAGCATGGTGGTGAGAGATGGTATTTTATTTGATGGATGTGGAATCCATGTGAGGATTCATATCCATGGTCATGTAATTAATTTGTGAGTGTTTATGAGCTTTGATTAATTTTCTATGCTTGATATGCTTTGCATGATTTTATAGCTTTGATGATATGCTTGATATGCTATACATGCTTTTATGGCTTTGATGGTATGCTTATATTATTTATGATGAAATATATATGTATATGCCATGACTTGATGGTGGAAAGGAAATTGGTTTTTGGCTCCAATAGCCAAGGAAGAGCTACGGTTTTGATGCCCTTGATTAGGGTTCATGTTGAAAAATTTCAAGAACAAAAGAATTGATTTTTGAGTACTTAGAACATGGTGGATTTCAAACAAGACACCTCAAAATAGGTGTTTACAAATTAATATTTCCATGGAAGAATAAAATTGGATTGATTTGAAGAATATGAAAAATAAACAAAGGGTTTGTTTTTCAAGAGAACATGAACACAATTTTAGAAGGATTTTTATTGATTTATTTTGTGTACAAAGTTCCTAAGTATTTTTCTAAACATGAGTTTTAAATGAAAATAACAATGTTGATTTTGAGGATTTGCAAAGAAAGTGAAAAAGGATTTGCAAAGAAAGCGAAAAATGAATTTGAATAAATGGGTTTGGTTTTATGACCATAAGTCTTACGGTTTTGAAAAACAAAATTTAATGGTTTTGTTTGTGTAAAACCATATCAATTGAGAAGGAAAAATATTTGATGGTTTCAATAATCAAGTACTACGATTTTTGAAAACTTGTAATGCCCTGGTTTTTATAAAACAAACTAATTTTTTTTAAAGTGAAAATGTAATTTGATTTAATACAAAGAATTTGGAAAGGGAATCAGAGTATTTTATCACTTGGGTGAACTTTCATATAAAGATGAAAAGAAAATTAAAAAAAAAGGGTTGCAAATTGTTTTAAGCCTCATTTTGTTTTTAAAAAAATTGATTTTAGAATTGATTTGGGAAAAATGAAAAAAATATAATAATTTAACGTCTTCTAACATATGAATCATTCTTTGGGATTTTGGAGAGTGATTTTGTGAAATATATTTTGGAAAGGTTTTCTTAAAAGAGAAAATGAGAAAAATGACATTGGAAACGATATTGAGTTTTTGAAAGTCCAAAATAATATTTGGAATATTGAGGTATATTTTACGTAGTTTTCAAAATGACATTTGGAATATTAAAGAATGTTTTGCGTATTGGAAAAATAATGAAATTATGGTGAAAAACGTTTTACGTATCCTAAAAACGTGATTTTTAAGCTACGCGATTTGAAAAATGTTTAAGTATTCCTACGTGACTTAAAAAAATGTTTTAATATTTCTACGTGATTTGGTGTATATTTAAATATTTTACGTGATTTGAAATACCATTGAAAATCACAACGTGATTGAACAACAATAGAATATTTTTACGTGATTGTGAAAATAACGAAAAATCATTATGTGATTTGAAAAGTGTTTTAAATATTTTGAAAATGAAAGAAAATGATTTACGTGACACGTGACGTAAAAGAAAGATTTTTAAGTTACGTAATTTTGAAACAGTGGAAAAATATTATGGGATTTGATAAACATATATTTTTACGTGTTTAAGAAAAACGTTGAAAAATTAGTACGTGATTTAAAAGTGCAAATGTAAGAGTTGCATAAAGCATTTTGAAAACGCAATGTGTGTTAGTGTTAGTATTGTGAAAATATAACAAAAACTTTTTAGAATTTTGTAAACGTAACAGTAGTGTTACGGTATTTTAAAAACGTAATAAAAACGTTTTGGAATTTTAAAAAAACGTAACAAAAGTGTTACGGTATTGTGAAAATATAAAAGAAGTGTTATGGTATTGAGAAAACATAATAGAAAAGTTTTTAGATTGTGAAAACGTAACAAAAATGTTACGAGATTGTGAAAATACGGTAAAAGTGTTTTACAACTATGAAAACGTGATAACATGATTTTTTTGTTGAAAGTACAGAATGATTACTGTTGAACCGAGTGTCCATACTTGTTTGTGAGAAAATGACATATTTGTCTATGATTGGTATTTGGTGCATTATACATGCATTGGGAATGGTCCGATGAGGACTGAATATGGCTGATTGCCTAGGAGAAAACACACCTCTTAAGTGGGTGCGATATGCGTAGTGTAGGTCACTCGTTGACCTTGGGGGCATCGGGGTGCGGGTTGCCTACAATGGACAGTGAGTCGCTCTACTGTAACCGTAGGTTAGACCGACGCGACACACCGATGATCCTGACCGAGACACTATTCTTAATCAAGATCGATAAAGACTGTCGTGTATATGCTAGATGTGCAAAAATCAAAATGAGGATTATAGCACGTGGTCTCGAGGCATGAGGTACCGACTGATTCTTTTCGATCATTTCTCCGACTGTGTTTAGCTCCATGGAGTAGGAAATCGAGTCTTGTGTACATGCATAAACCGAACATTTATATCGTGTGATATATATTAATTGAGGAATATTGGCTATGACAATTGTTTTGAATACTTGGATGATGATGATGATAATCTTTGAAGGCATTATCATAATTGTTGTTTATGATAATTGAATTGATATTTGATTGGATGATGATAGTTGATTAATGTTGATAGCATGATTTTAATATTGTATACGTGTGATAACCATAATGATGATGGCATGATTGTAATTATGATATGATGTAAGCGTATGATATTGTTGCTTGCGTTATCTCTCGTCTGCCGCCATGTTGGTACTGGTGTAGGTGATCTCACCTCTTTGTTATGTTGTTTTTGCTATGTCTGTATTATTAAAATTATACAGTAGAAGGAACGAGTTGTCTTAGACATAGCGGGTGACAAATACCTCTACGTTTGGAGACAACATCAGAGAATGACCTTGCAGACAGTGTTGAAATGGAAAAGATGTTTGAGGACAAGGAACAGACATAGAACAAATGTCGGATGCTTCAAGATGGACATTCCGATGGACACTCTGAGATTAGGGACAACAATAAGGAGTGGACATTCATGACTCGTTGGGGAGCAGTGTTGACAAGGAATAGAGTTCTGATGTATCCAGTTGATACAAGAGAAGGAACAAGTATGTTAAGTTTTCATCGTTAGTGTTACACCGTGCTATTACGTAGGACCCGTAACGGGTTTGCTACTGTGGAAAAAGAAAGAACAAACGAGTCTGTCAATTTATATTTCTCTTTAAATTGTGTGTCAATATTAGATAATGAGAAATTGAAATATGAGTACCTAATATTTTCAGTAAATTTACGTGTCAGTAAAGAAAGAATTTTTTTTAAACCCATATTTTTATAACTCAAACTTGTGTGAACTTCTTTTCAGATTATGAGTCGGGAATCGAAAATGTGATGCCCTAGAGAGGGTGTTACACTTACTGCTTCTCGCAACATTTCCTTCGGACCATTTCTTGCTCTTTTTTTTAAAATCTATACAAGAAAATATATACATGTAGCTATGATTGTGGCTCACATCTTCCTCTGGTTTTACATCTAGTAACGGCTTAAATGCCTTCTATGAGTCGAGGATAAGCTTCCCATCCAATTTTCTTATAAATTGACAAATAGGGTCTTTTTGAGTCAGATTCCTAAGACTATAGTGCACTTACTAGTCCCTGAAGAGATTCTTTGATTGGTGGGATATTAAAAGGTGAGCCTAAGTATGGACAAATGATCTGCAACAACCTTTTGATTTTTTTAAAGCAACAAAATCCAATGTATCGACCTAAGTTTGCAAAAACTTGTTGAGAAAATCGACAAGTGCATCGAATTGTCAAAGTGGTTAAAGAGAAAAAAAAAACAAGCACTAAGACACTAGAAATTAAAACACTAAGGATCGAACTTCACTTTATTCAACAATCTATCATAGATAATAGAGTAGCTTTGGAACCTTCCTTCTAATCAATTTCTAATTATTCAATTGATAGGGAGAATCAGTAATTAATTTTTATTTAATTCTTTGGTCTAAACCTTAATTCTTAAAGGCATGACTTTTACTCTTGTGATTCTCATGGAAAATACCACAGTTCTCCCACACAACCTATAACCTACATTCCTTGACAATTATAAATCATGGCACTTTATTATTTATGGTTTAGGTCATATGCAAACCTTCCAATTCTGTATACACCCACTAGATCAATTTATTAGTGGCCAATTCATAAAAGCATTATGAATCATAATAAACACTCAAATTGAATAGAAAAGAGTTAATTAGAATTCCAGTCTTAATACATGTCAATTGAATCAAGTTACATTTTCACCCTAAAAATACACAAAACAAAAGAGAAAAAGAAATAAGAAAAATAAAAATATATACAAAGATGTGGTATAAACCAACCACCAAATAAATATTTACAAAGGCGTGGAATAAACCAACCGCCAAATAAAAATTAAAAATGGTGTGGTAGAAACCAACCACCAAATATATATATATATATATATATATATATATATATATATATATATATATTTACAAGGATAGTAAATAAATATATTTACAAAGGTGGGGTAATAAACAAACCACAAAAAAAATATGCAAAAAGTAAATTATAGAAAAGTAAAAGGGAAAGTTTCCCCCACCAAGTTAGTATGTAAAATAAAAGGGAGAGTTACCCCCACTAAGTTAGTATATATAAAAATTAAAAGGGAGAATTTCTCCCACTGTATAAGAAAATAAAAGGAAAAATTACTCTCACTATTAATATGTACAAAAAATGAAAGGGAGAGTTTCTCGAACTGTTAGTATGTGCAAGAAAATAAAAGGGAGAGTTTCTCCCACTGTTAGTATGTACAAAGAAAATAAAAGGAAAAATTACTCCCACTGTACAGAAATTAAAAGGGAGAAGTACCACCACAAAGTACGTATGTACAAAAAATAAAAGGGAGAGATTCTCCCACTAGTTAATATTTACATAAAGTCAAAGTTTTAATTATTATTATTATTATTTTTTATTATTTATTTTTTGTTTTTTATTATTTATTTATTTAATTTTTTTTTGGTGGTCCTTGACCACTTTTTTTCAATTTTCAAAAAAGGGAGGGGAACCTTGTCCCCAATCATTATTATTATTTTTTTATTTTTTATTGTGGGACCTTTATGTGTTTTTTTTGTTTTTTTTTATTTTTTTTACTATTCACACTATTTACACCTTTTTTTATTTTTATTATTATATAAACATTTTTTTTTACTTTTTTACTATTTATACTATTCACACTATTCACTTAAATTTTTTTGTTTTCTTTATTTTTTATTTTTTTACTATTCACATTACTATTTATATTCTATTCATATTACAATTCACACACTATTTATTTTTTACTATGTACAAAAATATTTACACCAAAAATTTATTCTTCAAAGCAATTCCCCAACAACGGCGCCAAAAACTTGATGCACACTTTTTCTTGACCAAGTCTACAAACTTGATGCAAGATTAATTGTTGCATTGCGAACCCAAGTGTAGGTTGTCTCAAGTAATAAATTTCTCAGGAGTCCGAGGTCGATCCACAGGGAATTGATAAAGAAAAAATTAAGGTAAGGTAAATATTTTGTTACTAAGGTAAAAAATATTTACTTGGGTAAAAAGATCCACTCTTGGTAAATAAAGTAAAAGTAAGATTAATTCCTTTTTATAACTCAATTGAAATCATGCACAATGAAGATTCTAATCGGAAAATATAACATTAAAAGTCCATCACGTAATTATATTATGTTTCCTTTAATTATTACCACTACTTGTAAATGAGTTAAAGCATTCACTGTGTCAATCATATTGTCTACAATAAATCAAGAACTCCTCTTTACAATGGTAGTTTCTAAATTATCATAAACAAAATATAACACGTATAATAATTACTAGAAAATAAATCATTAAAGCACAAGAGAGGAATAAATCTAACCTTATTTTATTACCAAGAGCTTCACACTTTGACCCAAATAAACTGGAATTTATTTACACATAGACTAGAAAGAAGAAGAAGAGAAAAAAAAAAGAAACTGAAAATTGAAGGGAGACTAAGGAGAGGAGGTTGGGCACTGCCCAGAACCTCACTCCCCTTTCTCCCCGAATGTGTGTTTCTGACATTTGATTGCCTATTTATAGGCAATTTGAAGTGGAGCTACAGTGGAATGCAAATTGCATCTATAATGAAATGGCAATTTGCATCTACAGGAGGAAACTTAACGATTAAGGATGTTACGTCATCAATGACATATTATTTTTTTTTAATAATAATTAAGCAAATGTGTACAACTGTGTCTCCTATTTTTTTTCCATTTTTGAGAAAAGTGGTCTTCGTGAAAGTTATAGGCCTAGATATTTGCTTTAAAATAGCTTTAGTCTGAGTCCAAAATCATGCCTAGAACTCAAGATATGGTCCAATTCTTGTAGAGTATTTAGACTCGGTTTCAGCTCCTTTGTTTTGACTTCAAAGCCCAATATCACTCATTAGACCTCAAAATCTGAAAAAGTGTTCAACATGAAAGTTGTAGGGAATTGTCTTACCTTTCTTACAAGACCAAAATCACATCAAATAGATATTTGCAACTCAAGTTATAGCCAGTTTACTAAACACTGCCAAAGAGATAATTAAGGTTAATTTATGCAATAATTCGTTTAATAATCTAATAAGGTTCAATATCATAAAATGTGTCAAAATTAACTTAATTAAGCTTAATTGAATCTTAAGAAGCCCAGTGAGAGAATTATAAAATGTATAAAATACAGTGCTATCAAATTCCCTCACATTTAACTTTTACACTCCTAGGCAAAATACAAAAGACAAAAACTAGGGAACAAAGAAAAATGACACAGACTCAAAAACTAAAAACTCTAAAGGATTTAATGACTCAAGAAGAGCAATTAGACAATCTAGGGATCAAAACAGTTATGAGGTAACATTTCTTCGCATCTCAAACCAACAAGCAAGGAAACTTCAGGTGAAAAGAATGAATCAAGAATGATAGATCCTCACAGAATTCACTCTCAATCTCTCAAGTGTTTAAAAAGGTAAGTATTTCACTCTATTCAACCCATGAATAATTGTACTACCATAAGCTTGCTTATCTTCTACTTCTCCACTACTAAAAAAAAATATATACACAAATCATGAAGACTTTATTCAAGGTTATAACGTGGTCAAGGCAAAGGAGGAAGTAATATAGATAAGACAAGTTAAATACCGAAGAGAGTAAAATAACATTATGTTATAGTTAGAGTGGAGAAGATGTTTGAGAACATTCAGTCTAACTTTCCCAAGATTTTCTTAATTCCTTCTTTGTTTGTTTCTTTCTCATAAAGGGCAATGACCAATATTTGACTAATATTTCGTTAAAGATCAATTGGTAGGTTGAATTCATTGTTAGATTTGAACATTCTCCTTCTATTCCTATTATTTCCAAGAATTCGCTGGCCAACTCTTTTTTTTTTTACCGATCTACACATGCACCCCCACACTTGTTCAAGAACTCATCAAATAACAAAGTCAATGCTCTCTTATTCAAAAAGGATGGGTTAGAACATGTTTTTTCATTTAATGCACGTAATGAGTTAGAAAGAAAGAATGGTCAAATAAGCTCAAAGGGGTTAAGCAAGAGAAAATATGCAAGGTTGGCTATTTGGTCAAAGTAGTTAATTCAAGAAAATTGCCTCAATCATGTTTATGTATGCATGTGAAAATGTAGCTTCAAAAAGAATCAAAGCAAGTTCTAGAGTAACAATTCCATGAGAAAAAATCACACAAGAAAGAAGAGAATGATACAGATGTTCAATCCATTCATCGATAGGCTCAAAATCTCACAAGGCATATATCCATCATTCTCAATCCACAAAAATTTCAACATTCATAACCAAGCATGTGATGTTTAGGAAAGAAGACAATTTACTCAATCATGCAAATTTCCCTGAATCCATTTGCTACTTCTAAACAAACTAGGTATCTACCCCAATCTAGATGCGTCTCAAGAGTAAAATTACCACCACAGTAAAATTAACTTCTTACTCTGCCATCTCTAATTGGTTTAGGTTAGAAAATTGCTGACAAACATATAAACACATTAATAAACACACTTCCTAATTTAAAAATTTTTTTAAACAATTTTTTTAAAAATGATTTTTTTTACACAATTATTCACACAACAATTATTCACACTAACTTTCCCCCCAACCAGATCACAACATTGTCCTCAATGTTAAAATAAAATAGATAAGTAAAGGAAAGAAGATAGTACCTATTACTGCAATTACTGAAAAGAGAAACCTCACACAAATATAAATAGAAACAAAGTACGACCAAATATTGAAATTATTTAAACAGATGGAGTGTCTTGACTGGCTTCCTTTTCTTACTGCTTCTCGCAACATTTCCTTCGGACCATTTCTTGCTCTTTTTTTTTTAAATCTATACAAGAAAATATATACATGTAGCTGTGATTGTGGCTCACATCTTCCTCTAGTTTTACGTCCAGTAACGACTTAAACGCCTTCTATGAGTCGAGGATAAGCTTCCCATCCAATTTTCTTATAAATTAACAAACAAGGTCTTTTTGAGTTAGATTCCCTAGACTATAGTGCACTTACTAGTCCCTGAAGAGATTCTTTGATTGGTGGGATATTTAAAGGTGAGCCTAAGTATGGGCAAATGATCTGCAACAGCCTTTTGATTTTTTTAAAGCAACAAAATCCACTGTATCGACCTAAGTTTGCAAAAACTTGTTGAGTAAATCGACAAGTGCATCGAATTGTCAAAATGGTTAAAGAGAAAAAAAAAACAAGCACTAAGACACTAGAAATTAAAACACTAAGGATCGAACTTCACTTGATTCAACAATCTATCATAGATAATAGAGTAGCTTTGGAACTTTCCTTCTAATCAATTTCTAATTATTCAATTGATGAGGAGAATCAGTAATTAATTTTCATTTAATTCTTTGGTCTAAACCTTAATTCTTAAAGGCATGACTTTTACTCTCTTGATTCTCATGGAAAATACCACAATTCTCCCACATAACCTATAACCTACATTCCTAGACAATTATAAATCATGGCACTTTATTATTTATGGTCTAGGTCATATGCAAACCTTTTAATTCTACATACACCCACTAGATCAATTTATGAGTGACCAATTCATAAAAGCATTATGAATCATAATAAACACTCAAATTGAATAGAAAAGAGTTAATTAGAATTTCAGTCTTAATACATGTCAATTGAATCAAGTTACGTTTTCACCTTAAAAATACACAAAACAAAAGAGAAAAAGAAATAAGAAAAATAAAAATATATACAAAGATGTGGTATAAACCAACCACCAAATAAATATTTACAAAGGCGTGGAATAAACCAACCGCCAAATAAAAATTAAAAATGGTGTGGTAGAAACCAACCACCAAAAATATATATAGCAAAGGTGGGGTAATAAACCAACCACCAAAGTTTAAATATGATTACAAAGGTGGGGTAATAAACCAACCCAAAAAAAATGCAAAAAGTAAATTATAGAAAAGTAAAAGGGAAAGTTTCCCCCACCAAGTTAGTGCGTAAAATAAAAGGGAGAGTTACCCCCAATGAGTTAGTATATATAAAAATTAAAAGGGAGAATTTCTCCCACTGTACAAGAAAATAAAAGGAAGAATTACTCTCACTGTTAATATGTACAAAAAGTAAAAGGGAGAGTTTCCCGAACTGTTAGTATGTGCAAGAAAATAAAAGGGAGAGTTTCTCCCACTGTTAGTATGTACAAAGAAAATAAAAGGAAAAATTACTCCCACTGTACAGAAATTAAAAGGGAAAAGTACCACCACAATGTATGTATGTACAAAAAATAAAAGGGAGAGATTCTCCCACTAGTTAATATTTACATAAAGTCAAAGTTTTAATTATTATTACTATTATTATTTTTTTGTTTTTATTTATTTATTTATTTAATTTTTTTTTGGTGGTCCTTGACCACTTTTTTTCAATTTTCAAAAAAAAGGGGAGGGGGGAGCCTTGTCCCCCATCATTATTATTATTTTTTTTATTTTTTTATTCTCGGGACCTTTATGTGTTTTTTTTGTTTTTTATTTTTTTTACTATTCACACTATTTACACTTTTATTATTATTATTATTATTATTATTATTATTATTATTATATAAACTTTTTTTTACTTTTTTACTATTTATATTATTCACACTATTCACTTAAATTTTTTTGTTTTCTTTATTTTTTATTTTTTTACTATTCACATTACTATTTATATACTATTCATATTACTAGTCACACACTATTTATTTTTTACTATGTACAAAAATATTTACACTAAAAATTTATTCTTCAAAATAATTCCCCAGCAACGACGCCAAAAACTTGATGCACACTTTTTCTTGACCAAGTCTACAAACTTGATGCAAGATTAATTGTTGCATTGCGAACCCAAGTGTAGGTTGTCTCAAGTAATAAATTTATCGGGAGTCCGAGGTCGATCCACAGGGAATTGATAAAGAAAAAATTAAGGTAAGGTAAATATTTTATTACTACGGTAAAAAATATTTACTTTGGTAAAAAGATCCACTCTTGGTATATAAAGTAAAAGTAAGATTAATTCTTTTTTATAACTCAATTGAAATCATGCACAATGAAGATTCCAATAAAAAAATATAACATTAAAAGTCCATCACGTAATTATATTATATTTCCTTTAATTATTACCACCACTTGTAAATGAGTTAAAGCATTCACTGTGTCAATCATATTGTCTAGAATAAATCAAGAACTCCTCTTTACAATGGTAGTTTCTAAATTATCATAAACAAAATATAACACGTATAATAATTACTAGAAAATAAATCATTAAAGCACAAGAGAGGAATAAATTTAACCTTATTTTATTACCAAGAGCTTCACACTTTGACCCAAATAAACTGAAATTTATTTGCACATAGACTAGAAAGAAGAAGAAGAGAAAAAGAAAAGAAACTGAAAATTGAAGGGAGACTGAGGAGAGGAGGTTGGGCACTGCCCAGAACCTCACTCCCCTTTCTCCCCGAATGTGTGTTTCTGACATTGATTGCCTATTTATAGGCAATTTGAAATGGAGCTACAGTGAAATGCAAATTGCATCTACAATGAAATGGCAATTTGCATGTACAGGAGGAAACTTAACGATTAAGGATGTTACGTCATCAATGACATATTATTTTTTTTTATTTTTTTAATAATAATTGAGCAAATGTGTACAGTCGTGTCACCTATTTTTTTCCATTTTTGAGAAAAGTGGTCTTCGTGAAAGTTGTAGGCCTAGATATTTGCTTTAAAATGGCTTTAGTCTAAGTCCAAAATCATGCCTAGAACTCAAGATATGGTCCAATTCTTGTAGAGTATTTAGACTCGGTTTCAGCTCCTCTGTTTTGACTTCAAAGCCCAATATCACCCATTAGACCTCAAAATTTGAAAGTGTTCAACATGAAAGTTGTAGAGAATTGTCTTAGCTTTCCTACAAGACTAAAATCACATCAAATAGATATTTACAACTCAAGTTATAGCTAGTTTATTAAACACTGCCAAAGAGATAATTAAGGTTAATTTATGCAATAATTCGTTTAATAATCTAATAAGGTTCAATATCATAAAATGTGTCAAAATCAACTTTATTAAGCTTAATTGAACCTTAAGAAGCCCAGTGAGAGAATTATAAAATGTATAGAATACAGTGTTATCAATGTGTGATTTTTGTGAATTCTATCAACCAAGTGTTGGAAAAGTGTCTTTTCAAATGGGATATGGTCATACCATGTTAAAAGAGAGATAAATATTTTGAAAAGGATTGTATTAATGTGCTAAGGTAAATTTCAGCAATCATAAGACCCGATCGAAGTTAGATGTTACGAAGAAATGATCTACTAGCTATGTAAGCGAAGAATTCAAGAATGAAGTTGATGATTTCATTAGGGTTGCTCAAGGAGACCCGATAGTTACTGATACATTAAATTGCATCCTTTGTCTATGTGCTAAATGTAAGAATCGTGTTTGGAGGGAGGTTTTTGGGGTAGAACAACATCTATATAAGTATAGATTTATGAATGGTTATGTAAATTGGACCATTCATGGTGAGAATAGATTGGGGGATAGCAGCTCAACATCCATTGTCCATGATGATAAAGTGGAGCCTACGAATCCATATGTGGATATGGTCATGGATGCCGCAGGTGATAGATTAAATCCAAAAGCTCAAGATTTAGAAGAGGATCCAAATCTACCAACTTTGAAGTTTTATGACTTGCTAAGAGATGCTAACGAACCTTTATGGGATGGTTGCCATAAGCACACGAGATTGTCAACTATAACTCAACTTTTGAACTTGAAGTCAAAGTTTAACATGAGTGAGAGTTGTTATGATAGAATGATTATCATAATTAAGAGCATACTTCCAAAGCCTGAAAGGTTACCCGAAAACTTTTACAAATCAAAGAGAATGGTTCGTGAGTTGGGATTAGGATATAAGAAGATAGATGCATGTCCTAATTAGTGCATGTTGCATTACAAAGAATATAGTGACAAGAGACTCTACTCAGTTTGCTTAGTATGTGGGCACCCACGATTCAAATTGAAGGCGGGATGTTCATCGAATGAGAAGGATATGCCACACTTAGTGTTGCGATATTTTCCCATTATGCCTAGACTCCAATGTCTGTTTATGTCCAAACACACTGCACAATATATGAGTTGGCATGCAGATGAAGTGCGTCAAGATGAATCAGTGATCAGGCATCCAGTTGATGCTGAGGCTTGGAAACGATTTGACGCTACCCATTCAACATTTGCGCTGGACGCTCAAAATGTTAGGCTTGGCCTTTGTATAGATGGTTTTAATCTATTCAGCGGTTCAGCCACACCATATTCATGTTCGCCCATTTTTGTCTCACTGTACAATCTACCCCCAAGTATGTATGAGAAGGGAATACATATTCCTCACTCTTATTATTCCTGGACCAAAGTCACCAAGTAAAAGTTTAGATGTCTATCTTAGACCCCTAATTGACGATCTAAAGATATTATGGGACGATGGGATGCAAACTTATGATGCTTAGAAGAAGCAAAATTTCCATATGAAAGCGGCTTTGTTGTGGACAATAAGTGACTTTCCAGTTTATGGAATGCTGTCTAGGTGGAGCACTCATAGAAAACTTTCTTGTCTGCTTTGTATGAATCACAGTAAGTCATTTGTATTGAAGCACGGTAGGAAATGCTGCTGGTTTGATTGCCATCGCCACTTTCTACCTTTTGATCATCCATTTTGCCGTGATCGAAACTATTTCAAGAAATCAACAGTGAAAAAATCTAATCCACTGCAACGGCTGAGTGGGACAGATGTCTTGAATAGAGTGACTCAACTTAAGGAAGTCTTTTTCGGCTTGAATTTAGGTAAACAAAAACAAGATGACTTTGGTATACACCATAACTGGGTGAAGAAGAGCATATTTTGGAAATTGCCTTATTGGTCCACTAATCTAATATGACATAATTTAGATGTTATGTATGTCGAGAAGAACGTGTTTGACAATATCTTCAACACTGTCATGGACATAAAGGGCAAGACAAAAGATAATGCAAATGCAAGAGAAGATTTGAAGATAATATGCAAACGTCCCACCTTGGAGCTAATAGTTGAGAAAGGCAAGTGTAAAAAACCAAAGGCGACATATGTCTTGGATGCCAATCAAAGGAGGATGGTGTGTGAGTGGATAAAATAGATGAAATTTCCTTATGGGTATGCATTGAATATCGTACGTTGCATCAATGTAGATGGCGGGAAGATATATGGAATGAAAAGTCACGATTGTCATGTTTTTATGCAAAGGTTAATTCCTTTAGTATTTCATGATATCTTGCCAAAACCTATATGGGGACCATTAACAGAACTTAACTTGTTCTTTAAAGAAGTTTTTGTAACTGAAATTCGTGCTTCCACCATAGAGAATGCAGAGATTTCCATTATTGAAATAATTTGCAAGTTAGAGAAGATTTTCCCTCCAGCATTCTTTGACGTGATGGAGTATATAGTGGTGCATCTCCTGTAACATCCCGAAAAAATATATTAGACTTTTATATGTGTACAAAGGTAGCATATGACTCATTTGATATGTTAGTGAAGTTTTGTTACAAACTGAGTTAGTTTAGACACTTTGTTGCAACCCCGAGTGTGAAAAGTAGCCTATAATGACTCAGTGAATAGCATAAACTACTATTTGAAGGAAAACAAGTTTAGATAATTTGTTTCTAGCTCACAAATAAGCTAAGTAAGGTGTAGTTAAAGTTTCAGAGTAATCAGAGTTAATTTGATATTTTTAAGCATATTGGTTGTGCATTTTAATACTGGATTGACCCCAACAGATATGAAAAAATAGAGAAAAAGTGCAACATGATTTTTAATGAATCTTATAATTTATTTTGAATCTGTTTAAAGTTAGAATACTAGATTCGAAGGAATGTGAGTGTTCTTAGCAGATAAGGAAGTTCCAACAAAATATCCTAAGGGATATGATGGTCATTCTCTCATTTTTCTTTCTCAGTTAAAAGGTAGCAGAAGCTGCAAAGAAAGAAAAAACAAAAGAAAAGAAAGAATAAAGGGTCGAAGGAGAGAAAACAAAGAGGGGAAAAGAAAGAAAACCAAAGGAAGATTAAGATAAAAGCATAGAGCTTGAAGATTGATCATCCAATACAGGAGGTAGAGGTTCTTGAGCTCTAACTTCATCTTTTTCCTCATCTTTCCATGTTAGGCCTTTTGAGGTTTAATGTGTCATTTTGAGTTCTAGAGATGTTGTAGGTGTTTTTCTTATTTGGATGAGTTATAAATGAGGTTTATGACTTGTTCATGCAAGGAATTTGAATCAGAAACAAAAGCTATTCGTTTTTAGATCCTAAATACCCAAAGAGGGGTTTAGGTTAAAGTATGAGCGATTTTGATCCAAAATCCAAATTAAGAGGTTTAAGTTGGTGTTTGATGTTTCCTATGTGTTAAAGAACTGATTAAGGACATGGAATCACCGAGAGATTGGATATAAATAGCCAAAATCCAAGAGAAAAATACGGTTCTGCAGAATTCTGCAGAATTTGATTTCTGCTAAGAATGTCACGGCGTGGGGATTACACGCCGCAGCGAGAGGGTTATTTTGCTTAGCGTGCCATGGCGTAGGCTGTGGCATGCCGCAACGTGAGACCAAAAATCAGCCTTGTATTAGCACTCAAGAGCAGGGCGCAGCGGCGTGCTAACACCGTGCTGCAAAGTTAGACCCTGAAGCTCCAAAATGTTGTTTTTGGATGTTTTGAGTTCCCTAGTGGATGGAACCCTTTGATTATGCCTAGTAGAGTGTGTTGATACACTAGATAGGGTATTTCTTAGATGAAAAAACCTAGTGGCATACAAGGAAAGATAAAAGAAAATTTATGCATCCATTAAACATAGATTGCCATAGATCAAGAGTTTAGTTTCTTAAGCAACTTAAAGTTGCACATATGTCACAATAGAGGTGATAAGATATTTAAGAAGCAAGTTAGAAATAGTAGAGTGTCATAATGCCTAAGTGGCAAGAGTTAAGGGCCAAGGTGCCGAGTTGGCAATAGTAGAGTGCCATAGTGCCTAATTGGCAAGAGTTAAGGGCCAAGGTGCCGAGTTAGCACTCAAGGGCCAAGGTACCGAGTTAGCAAAAGTTAAGTGTCATAGACCCTAGCTAGCAAGGATGAATGCCATAGTGCATGAAGAGCTCTCAAAGAGTGAAAGAGAGTCTAGTTGACATTGGTTAAATGTCGTAGTGCATGAAATGCTCCCACAGAGAAGAGGTGGAGTTAGTAATGCAAGATGGACTTAGTATGAGATCATGTGTTATGTTAGAGTTAGGACATAACTTCGCATTTACACACACATCACAATTTACATATGCTTGCTAATCCCTAGAGAACGGGTAATAGAGACATCCACTCAGTTTTGGTGGCGATATCCACCTAGTTAAGGTAGATTACTTGGTGATCTACAGGTGTAGGAGGTCAGGTGTTGTGGTAACAGACTTCGTTCCTAAAAGTAGGCTATAAGGGGTCACACGTTATCATGGCAGAATTCCTCTGCGCCTAGGGGGAATAGTTAAGTATTCATGACATTACACCTACACTAATATACACTTTTCTTTGAACATAAACATACATCATTCCATCATTGCATTATTTAATATTTTGTTTAGTTTGGTCATATTTGTGTGATTGTTGTGTATGTGTTGTTTAGTGCCTTCAGTGACGGCTATATGGGCAGTTGTCTGGTCGATGATTTCAAATGATTGTATGGGCAGTTGTTTGATATCATCGTGGTTTCAGTTATTAGAACAGAATTATAGATTACTTAAGAACGTTACATAAAGAGAGAGTTGTAATTGTTTCTTATGTAGGAAGTATTAGTCCAGTTGGGTTTATTCATTGTGAATGTTTAAACTACTAGTTTTGGTATACTTATACTGAGAAATGTGATTTCTCACCCCGTTTGTTGCCATGTAAATCTAGGTGGAAGTTCATCCAAAGGCAAGAAGAAGAAGTATGAAGACAAAGATAGTTTTTATGTTTTCTAGTGTAAAGCTTGTATTTATTTATAGGTTTTTAGTTTGTTCAGGAAATTTATGTATACAATGAGCCCTTTAGTGGCAATGTTATATTTATAACTTTTAGTTTTTCGCAAGGCTCTCCATTATTATTTGTTTAAATGATATGGATTAGTATTATGTTAAGTCAGAAGTAGCATAACTAATACTGCTTATCCAGGTATATTTTGATATACTAGGTTACTGGTATTAGGGTGTTACATCTCCCCTATGAAGCTAAGGTTAGAGGACCAGTGCATTACTGGTGGATGTACCCCTTTGAGAGGTGTATGCTATACTTGAAAAGAAAAGTCTGAAATAAGGCAAAAGTTGAAGGATCTATTTATGAAGCATATATTTTAGAAGAAATTTTTAATTTTGCTTCCATGTATTTTGATCCCTACCTACAGACCATGCACACTCAAGTTCCTCAGAATGATGATGGTGGGGAAGATACAATTCATGAACTGTTATCTATTTTTAAATATCCATGTCGTTCTACTAGGAGAGGTAGAAATAGATTCTTGACGGATGTAGAACTTTAGATTGTTGAGACATATGTGCTTGTAAATTGTGAAGAAGTAGAACCTTATCTCCAATAAGTTTACTCCTTATCTAATGAATTTGTTTATTTTTCACTAAATTTATGCTAAATATTAATTATTATATTGATTAGACAATTTGAGGATTTGTTAAGGGAAACATATCCCAATATCACTGATGATCAAATATTGGAAGCTTGAGATAAGGACTTCAGTGGGTGGCTAAAACATCTAGTGAGCCCTTTTATCCATAATCACATCTATCATATTAAATTCAATGTTCATTATGCTAAATGTTACAACTATCTACCGTCTATGTATTGATACAAGTTAATATAGGTCAAGTTGAGGATCAAATGATATAAAAGATAAGTAATGGTCCATCCAAGTCCGTAACTTCTTACTGTGGCTTAATAATTAATGGGTACGGACAAAATAAAGCTACCATGAATAGTAATATATGTGTTAGAGGTAGTATATATAGTGAGAATGACTTTGATTATTATGGCATCGTTGAAGATATATTGGAATTATTATATGTAGGAAATCAGAACAGAGTGATTCTTTTACAATGTCATTGGTTTGACCTGATTAATGGAGTCAATGTTGATGAGAGATATAGGTTGGTTGATATCAAGCATAAATCAACACTTTACTCATATGAGTCATTCGTCTTAGCCGAACAAGCACAACAAGTGTACTATACAAGATACCTACAAAGCGAGAATAGAGCTAATGGTGAATGATAGGTAGCTTGCAAGGTCAGAGCAAAGCTCTTCGTGGCCGAGACATTGAATGACAAATGTGATGAATTGAATGACCTAGCTGCTACTGATTATTACCAAGATGATGGATCCCTTGGAACACACAATATTGTCATAGATGATGAAGCAGTTTCCTTGTTTGATGCACATGCCCAAATGGAAGAAGTGAACATACATGATATACATTATCCAATAGACATTCTGGTTGATGATGAGTTCACTAATGACAATGAAGATAATGAAATTAATGAATTCTCAGATGAAGATGAGGAATCTTTTGCTTCAAACTCAAGTAGTTAAACTTGAATCTTGTTCAATAAATTTCGTTAATGGTATTTACAATGAAATATCATTATTATATTTCGAAGTTTTTATTGACATATAGTTTCTTAACTTATCATGTTTCATTATGTTTCCTTATGCAGATATTCATCATGACTATTCTAGGTAGAGGCGTTGAACGCGGTCGTGGGAAAGGTCATAATGTTTCATCCCAGCCTTCTCTATCTGGCCATAATTCACCACCACTATAGCCTTCTCAGCCCTCCCCAGGTATTCCTATAGGATAATCTTTTTAATTATTGTTAACTCGTGGTTTATATAAATGTAATATGTATTTTTTTGCTTATCTATAATTATGTTAGGTGCAACTTTAGCTACTGGCCCATTGACCAGTGCAGGCCTACCAGCAACTATCCCAGTGACCATTGGAGGCGTATCAGCTTTTGTCCCACCCCTTACTGACCCACCCATTTCTATACTACCCCTTGCTGACCTACTCATTAGCAGCTCGAATGTGGTGCCTTCAAGTGGAGAATCCCATATAGAAACTGATAGCAGGGAACTTATATATGTGGTGCCGGTCCCTGAACCGTAAGTAATAATGATTGTCATCTTTTATTACATTTATTTACTTTTAGATTACTAACATTATCTTCTTGTACTTACAGGAGGAGGTTTCTCCTACCGAGAGTGACACGTGACATTATGTACAATGTTATGACAAGGATGCCTGTTCCGGTGGAGAGAATATCCTGTTGACATAAAGGAAATACTATTTAATGACTTTATGGTAAGTAATTGTGTTTATAGACTTATATATTATACGTTCATCAAAAAATAAATATACTTACATAACATTTGTGTAGGGTAAGCATCGGTTCACATCCAATTCTGATCGCGGCATGGAAAGAACTATCTAGGAACGGACTTGCATGGACCATTATCCAGACCATTCGAACAAAGCATGGGGTAAGGCCTTTGATAAGGCAAATTTAGATAACTTGGCTGATGTTAAAGGCCATGGGCCCAGAGGAATGAGGACAGAAGTGTGGGATGACCTAGTCGACGTTTAGCTGATAGAAAAATAGATAAGGAAGTCTGAAGCTGCTCGAAGGAATAGGGTAGCCATGCCTGATGCCTTGAAGCATACAAGAGGGTCGATAAGCTTTGGTCAACATAAGAACAAGATAGTAATATAAAAATTATTTAAAGTTTTGAGTTGTGAATTTAAACTTGTTAGAATTTCAAACTGAATCAAACTTTATATATTATCTTACTTGACTTATGAATTTACCTTTTCATAGTTTCGTGAATTGTTAATTGCAATTTATTATTATAAAGGTTGTAATACAGTATAATCACATGTAGTGGGATAGGTTTGGTTCTTGGTTATTATTATTGATGTTGCTGCTATGTATTGATGTGTATGCCTCCAACATTCTTGTTATTATTTGTGGTTTTAGCTCTTGCTTCTTTCAAGGTCTTCATTATAAGCATTTCAGCTATGATGATAGGGCTTCTCTTGTAGCCTTGTTTTCAACAGCTAAAGTAAGAAATTAGCAACTT
Organism: Ormosia emarginata; assembly: GCA_029884605.1. Classification (NCBI taxonomy): domain Eukaryota; kingdom Viridiplantae; phylum Streptophyta; class Magnoliopsida; order Fabales; family Fabaceae; genus Ormosia; species Ormosia emarginata. The sequence continues at coordinate 7,010,899 of JAQQTP010000057.1, forward strand.
CAGAATTTCTAATAGTTATTGATTCAATACAAAAATAAAATAAAAAATGAAAAATATAAAAGAAAGTGCCTTGGAAACATTTGCCCTCCCTAGGTGAAGGACATCAATGATCTACATCACACAATAAAAAATTTTAGCTGAGACAATTCTAGGAATATCTGCTAGTTGGGTTAATAGACAATTAAGAGATATAGTTAACTTGACAATGAGATAAAAAGTGAAAATCACACAATTCATTGATCATTTTTAGATCCTAAACTTTCAAATATTTGGTTATTAAACAAGTCCACTAAATCATGTAGCTACATGATTAAACTTGGTGATGCATTATTTTTATAAAAAAAAGGGGGGATGGGAAATGAGAAACTCACGAATTGTTTTCTGGAGAGAAGCCTATTTGTCATGAACTTTCTGGTTCTTGGTTGTTGTTATTGTTGCTGTTGTTGTCACTGTTTGATTTTGTGGTGTTAACCATTGGGAGTGTGATAATGGGTGCAGGGGGCTGACTTTTGATTTTCTGGTTGTTGGTTATTGTCGTTGCTGCTGTCAGTGTTTGACTTTGTTATTTCTGACTTTTGAATTTGCTAAAAGGTCATGTTATAAGACGTCTCTTATTGGCACTTTGTTCTCTGCATCTGGTGTGATTTTGTTTTCGTGGTTGAGTTTCCAAGATATAGTTGCTGCAGAGAACTTGTTGTACTATTTTGGGGTGCTTAAGGAGTTCATAGCATTTATCAAGTTAAGGATGAAATACCTAGCTCTTTCTCGGCCTTATAAAGTACCTGTTGGGAGACTGGGGGCAATATTGATGTCTATGTTCTTAATTATTTGAAATATATTTTTTCCCTTCTATGTTCTTTTGTATCTCTAATGCTCCTATATATCTCGAATTTAGATCCTTCTATTTTTTTCTTTAGTAAGAAAGACACAAACATAATGTATATAACTAAGTCTAATTTTCTATCCAGTAACTTAAAACTATTTATGTATTGTTTCTTATATGAAGTGTTTCTTTTTAAAACTATTGGTGTGTGTATCTCATCGAACTTTTGATATGTGTTTATTATGTATTCTTCCATATGTGATTACAAGAGGCAAAATTAAAGCATTTGGTTTCTTATAGAGATCTTTATACCAAAGTTCATAAGAAGAAAGATGGAAGCTTTGTCTCCGAGTGCTCAAGGAACTTCGTTGTAGGTGTCTTTTAAATTTAAAGTCATTTATATTTGTTTAGCTATTGATTTTTTTGCTAATATTTTTTCTTGTTTTATTATTTTAGGAGTCATATGACACTGCGATGTCAGAAAAATATGGAGAAAGTTCTTTGACTCATCCTATGGTTGACCTAGAGGTGTGGTTGGACGCAACGGGTTCCAACAAGAAAGGACGGGTGCATGACATAGGTAAGAGCTTGCACATTGGCATTAATAACACTATGCATTCTTCATCATCGGAGGTGGCGGGTCCTTCCCGCTCTACACCTTTGACATAGGACATATCTGTAATTGTAAATGCAGCAGTGGCAACTACGATGACTTCGTTTGTCCAGACTCAATTAGTCCCTATGTTGTCTCCCATCCTATCTACGGTCCAATCAACAAATCTTGCTCCACAAGCACCATCACAATGTCAAGCAGCTGGGGAGGGTTGAGAGGATGGCGATGATGAAGATGAAGAAAACTTAGACTAATTACCTTTTCTTTTTATTCTTGTTTTGTATGGCATTTTCGAACTATTTGTATAATAACTTTGAACTATTTATGTTGCTAAGTCGAAAACTAACTGCTCTTTTACTAACTGCAAGTGCACGGGTTACGCAAGTAATAGGAGTTATAAGTAGGATCGTCTCCACAGGGACTATGGTAATTTCCAAAGCTAAGTATTAATTTACAGCTTAATTAATTCTATTCAAGCAAACGTAAAGTGGAAAAGGGGTTAATAGATAAATTATAAGACATAAAGAAAAGCAAAGATAGGTTGAGAACTTAGAGAATCCTTTTTTACCTCCTATTTAAACTGAAAACATATAATCCCTACGAGCATACAAACAATCAGATTAGGTTAGCCTGAGAAAATAATTTAGTTAAAAGCCTATGTCTAGGACAATTAACCTTATGCTATTTACCTAGTTCACTATGCATCCATGAGAACCAGAGCAAACAACAAGCATTAAGATCGATTCTCACTAAGGCTATGCACGGCTAATAGGTATATGTCTATCCTATTAACAAATCAACCTATTCCACCATTGGAATGAAGTCAAATGTACATCTACCGTACAAATAATCTAAAACCTAAAGTCCTATGTCTAGGCTCAATAGATTTCAACAAATCACCCACAAGTTAATCAGACAAATCAGAGCATTAAGCACAATATAATAGAACAAAACCCAAATCTTTCATATAAACTCAAAAGGGGTACAAATTAGTCAATGTCAAAGGGAGATTCAAAGAATAATCTATGCACAACTAGCTACACAATGAATACGAGAATGTCATACAAAAATCCATATTCAAGATAAATAGAAGAGATAAAAAAGAGGAAATAGAAGAAGAAGCCCTAATGGTTTGAGACTTGAAGCTTGGATCTTGATTCTTTCAACCTCACAATGCCTTCCTAGCTATTGGATTCTCCAATGGGTAAAAGCCCCAAAATGTACTATAAAAGATGGAAGAGAGAGAAGTGCAAAAAATGTGAGGGAGAAGAGCCTCTTTGCTAAAATCTGAGCTTTAGTATTTAAAGATGAATAGATCACGCCGCAACGTTACACAACACTCACCACGACGCACAAAAATTAGGGCACCACCACCACGATGTGAGTCACCTTGCTCCGCGGTGTTTAAGCCTCGGGTTCATCAGGGTGCACAGGCAGAGAGTATAATGACGTGACGTGGAGTTCCTTGCGCTACCGCATAATGGACTAGAACTTGTCTTTTGATTTCTCTTCTAATGCAGAGCTTTGACTTGTATTAATTTGGTTCTTTTCGACTCATCCTGCAATTGAGAAATCAACTAGTCAAATACAAATGTAATCAAGCTCAAACCAATCAAAGATTAGGAAGAGTTAAAGCAAGATTAGAGAGGAAGACTTCAACATGAATTTTACATGCAAATGGGGTTAAAGCCTTCCAACAATGCATCACAACAAAGACAAAGCAATCAATAAAGCATAGAGATATGGCATAAATAACTATATTCAATGGAGTTATCATATGTAACTTTAAATCATTAGTAAATTTATTCTGGATTATTTGTATAACAATTTTATTGATTTTCATAAATTTATTTACTGGATGTCTGTCTTGATTGAGAGATTTATACATGTATATTTTAGATATTAAAAATTAAATATTTTATATATTAAATTTAAAAAAAAATTATTTGCGAGGGAATAGCGAGGGAACTACATATTAGCGAGGGATTTTACCTGAATTAGATTCAGAAATGGTACGTTATAGCGACAGAATTGTGAGGGAATAGAGAAGGAAATTTTATGAGGGATTTGTGAAGGAAGTTTGTGAGGGGTTTGCAAGAAAATGGCAAGGGATTTTACCTGAATTAGAACCAGAAATGACACGCTATAGCGAAGGAATAACGAGGGCAATTAGAGAGGGATTAATGAGGGCAATTAGAGAGGGATTAGCGAAGGAATAACGAGTGTTTTTACTTACGGATTCACTAACAATAGCGATGGATTAGCGATAGACTTTCTGTCGCTAATTTGCGAGGGAATATAAGAGGCATGTTATAAAAAAATTGCAAGGGATTAGCGAGGAAAATTCTTATATTAGCGATAGATTAGCGAGGGAATTCATTCCCTTGCTAGTTAGCGATGAATAAAAAGTGAGGGATGTTTCTCTCACTAATCCCTCTCTAATCCCTAGCAAATTTCTTTTTTTTTTGTGAGGGATTAGCGAGGGAAATTTCTCTCGATAATTTGTAATTTTCTTGTTGTGTTTTGAATGCCTCGAAAGAGTCATCCTTGTTTCTTAGGAAGAGAACTCAAGTATATCTAAAGAAATCATCAACAATCACAAAGACATATATTTTTCCTCCTAGACTAGCTATCTTGGTAGGACCAAAGAGATCAATATATAGAAGCTCAAAAGGTCTATGAGTTGTAACATCATTCCTAGGTTGAAAACTTTACTTTGTTTGCTTGCCTCTTTGGCATGCTTCACATACCATATCTTTGTCAAACTTAATCTTTGGCAAACCTCTCACAAGGTCATGTTTCAGCAGCTTAGAGATGGTCTTCATGTTTACATGACTAACCTTATTATGTCATAACCATTTTTCAAAACTCATAGATATGAGGAATTCTACATTTTGATTGCTAAGATCCTTCAATTGAATTGTTATAGACATTCTTATCTCTATTCCCAGAAAAGAGAACTTTGCCACCATTGGCTTCTCTTACTATGCATTTACTAGGTTTAAACACAACCTCATACTTATTGTCACAAAATTGACTTATGCTTAGAAGGTTGTGTTCTAACCCCTTCATATATTATACATTATCCACAGTTGGAGAGTTTCTCTTACCAATCTTACTTATCCCTTTGATTTTGGCTTTGCTGTTATTCTAAAAGTTATATCATCTCCATCTTTGTCCTTTAATGGCAAGAACTTGCTTTTGTCCCTAATCATATAACTGGAACAATTATTGTCTAAGTACCATCTATCTTTCTTTTTCTTTGTTACTAGACACATATGCAAGAGAATGTATCATACTCTTAGGTACCCAGGCTTTCTTGGGTCCTTTCATGTTAGAAGGTTTAGCCTTTGGTGGTTTGCCTTTAAAAAAACATTATGCAACTTTCTATGCCTTCTTATGACAGCAAAAACACATAAATTCAGGCTTCTTGGCAAGCACAAACATGTTTTTATACCATTTCTGCTTTGAACCTCCTTTGTAGCCTAGACCAGTTTTGTCAAAGGTACATTTTTGTCTAGCAAGTAGTTTTTCAAGATTATTTACCATCAACAAACTTGGTCAGGTCTCTTGTCAACTCATCTACCTTCTTTCTTAGTAGTTTATTCTCTTCTAACACATGAGAAGATTACTGAGAAGGTTATTGAGAGAGTTAGTGAGAAGGTTCTATTAGCCATGACAATCATTACTCAAGAGGGGGGGTGAATTAGTTGATTACAAGTTTTTAAAACAACATTAAGAAATTAAGTATTTTGAAGCACTCAATTAATAAATGCAACAGAACATGCATAACAAAGGTATTACTTTTATAGATCCCCTAATTAAAACTTGGATTAAAAGAAGAAAACAAGCAAACAAGCTAGATATTAAGTTATTAATATCAAAGTACCGAGATGACAAGATATGCAATAAATGAATATATTGCACCAAATATTGAAGTTAAAGAGTGTAAGGAAGAGAGAATCAAACTCAAGAATTTATCCTAGTTCAATCACCTACCACTTATAACTTACATCCAGTCTCTAAGCTAAACAAGAGATTTTCTTCATTTTCATCTAGACTGTGCGGGTGCTAGGTAAACCTTTATACAAACGAGAGCACTCCTCACACCTTCAGATCCTCCACCTTTATGCTAGAGTGTCTAACTCTTCAAGTTTCACAGGTACTTGAAAAACCTTTACAAACTTTAAGCCCTTCTTACACTTCAAGGATCATCCACCTCTATGTGTAGAAGCCTCTTTGTTTTATAAAGAGATTCTCCACCCTCATAAGTGTTTATAATATAGATTGAATGAAATAAGCTCTCTAAAAGAGCAAATAATATAAATTGAAGTTCTATGAAACTCTCAAAGATATCTCAAAGTGTTGAAAAATAGAGCAATATGAATGAAAGAATTAAATCCCGAATTTAATGCTTGGGAATAAGTTTTCAAATCTTCAAGAGTTAGCATTAAGTGTCTCAAGGCTTGTATTTATAGCCATCAATAAAAATAAATCCGTTAAAGTAAGTTTTTGCAGCATTAAATGTATAGGAAATAGGAAACTAGTCATTGTTGGTTTTAGAGGTGTGGTAATCGATTACAGGCATATGGTAATCGATTACCATACCTTGAAACACATTCTGAGTGTTGGAAAACACTTGGTAATCGATTACTGATGTTGGTAATCGATTGACATCCTTCAAAAAGTTGTTCCTGAGCTCGTGGTAATCGATTACCAGCTATGATAATCGATTACTAACCTTCTATTTGAGAAAAAAAGAGCTCGTGGTAATCGATTACCATGCCAAGCCTCTGTTTTGTGAAAAACAGGTTCTTGTATGCTTTTTGAAATGCTTGTGATGGATTACTATGCTCTTATAAGATATTACAATCATCCTAAAACTAATTCTTAAGCCCAAACAAGCTTGGTAAACATTACCAATAAATAACACTTGGATTTTTCAGAGTTTCAAACTCAATTTTCATAATCCAAGATTAAATCATGATTTTGTGAAAAACTACCCAGATTTATCAAACACAACAACCACTAACTAAAAAGGATTTCATGATGGACTTTTCAAAAATATTTTAAACATTGTGAGATATCCTATATTACTTCTCATACAAAGATCCTAAGTCCTATAAAACTATTTCATTAGAGCTTCCTTTGGACTTGGTCTTTGTCATGATTTTATTATCATCAAAACCTTCATGAAATAAGTATTCTCATTCTCCTTGAGTTGAGCATAATTAAGATCTTTTACTTTTTTGTTGTGATGTTCACTCTTGGTTCTTAGACTATCCTACAAAGTATTGCTCAATTAAAATAAACATAGTTAATCCAAATTCATAATTCAATATTTCATATGCATGATTCATAGATGTATAATTCTAGTTAGTCTAACGTGTATTTAAGACTTTCATAGACACATCCAAATAAGACATTTATTAGTTACTAATAGATATGCTCTATATAGGATGCAATAAAGAACATTTTGTATATTTTCATTTAAATAGAGTCAAATCCAATATTAATTTAATACAATTCATATAATATATTATTAGATATATTCTATAAAAGTTGCTATAAAGAATATGCATGATTCTTATATAAAATATAATAAGATAGAGTACATGATCATGCATGATCCAATATAATCAATTAAGTATATCTATGTAGCATAATCATCATCCTTTTGTTTTGTATTTGTCATCATCAAAACTTAATATATTAAATCAATGGGAATAACTTATTTCCACAGTTTCAACCTGTCTTAGTTTGGATTGAGCTATCAGCTCTATGTTCAAACTAATTAGGGATTCGACTCTCTTACTCAAAGTTGTATTATCCTTTTTTAATAAATCATTTTCTTTTTCTAAATCAGTCAAAGAGAAGGTTATCAAAAGCATTCTCAAGCTCTTTATAAGAAAGGTGATAAGGATCATATTTTGATACCTCATCATCAGTGTCTTGGTCTTAAGCAACCAGACACAGATTTGCAACTTCCGCTTGATTATCTTCACTTGAAGAGTCATCCAAATCTTCCCAGGTTGCCATCATCCCTTTCTTCTTGGAGAACTTCTTTTGATAATTTTTCAATAATGGATATTTTAATCTTATATGTCTAGGTTTCTTGCACTTAAAGTAAATGATTTGTCCTTTGTTGAAGTTTCTAAGTTCACTTTTTTTAAGGTCGTTCTTGGTCTAGAACTCTTTTCCTTTCTTTCCTTATTTCCTCCATATTTTGTGGATCTTTCTGGAGATAAAGGAAATTTCATCTTCATCTGACTCATTATCATTTTCATCATCACTTTCATCATCAGTTTATATTCTTGAACTGAGAGAACTTTGATAAGGTTGATGAGAAGGTTGCTTGACTGCTCTATGAGTTGAATTCAAGGCAATGCTCTTTCTCTTTTTAGCAACATCCTCATCCATCTCTACAAACTTTTGTTCAAGGACCTTAAACAGCTCATCTAACCTTAGGATTGACAAGTCCTTAGCTTCTTTGATGTCTGTGACATTTGGTCTCCATACTTTAGGCAAGCTTCTTACCAGTTTCCTCATATGCTCTTGCTTAGAGTAAACCTTCCCAAGTGACTTTAGATCATTCATAATAATTGTGAACCTTTCAAACATCACATCTATTCTCTCATAATCTTTCATCTTGAACATTTCGTATTGATGAACAAATATACTTATCTTTGCTTCCATAACTTGATTTGTTCCCTCATGAGCTATGACAAGAGTATCCCATATTTCCTTTGTTGTTTGACAACTAGCAATCTTGTCATATTCACTTCTACTTAAGCACATGTCAGAAAGAACATTGCCTTCGAGTTAAGAAAATATTTGTTCTTTTCTTCATTTGTCCAACTTTCTCTAGCCTTCTCAACTTCTCTCCCATCATCAAATTTGGTTTGTGGTATATAAAGGCCACTTTCAATAATATCCCAGAGATCTGCATGTTGATATTCTATGAATAATCTTATCTTGTCCTTCCAGTAATAGTAGTCTCTACTATCAAAAGTTGGTGGTATATTGGTAGATGAATTTTCTGGTATATAGGTTCCACCTCCTTGTAAGTATGTCATACTTCCTTCAAGATCTTTGTCCTCTCACACTATTAGGTGTGCTCAACCTCGAGGCTTAGCTCTGATACCAACTGAAGTTGGTAACAACACAAGAAGGGAAGGTTGAATTGTGATTCCCTTTTTCCTAAAAATTAACTTTCTCACAACTTTTTCAAGTCGATATACTTGGAGGTGAGAGGGTTATAACTTAAGGCAAGTTGTTAGTGTGAAACTTCAAAACTAACGCTAACAAACTAAGGTGAGAAGGTTCGGGTGAAGCTTTAGTAACTGAATAAAAACAACATTCTCACCACTTTAAGATCTTTATCTTAATTAGATTGGGTCATATAACTTCTTAAAAAAATATTTCCTTGAATCAAACACTTGATATTTTCTAAATTAACTAGATTCAACTTATAAACTTTAACCAAATATGGTTTAAAGAACTTCTTAAAGAACACACCAAGATTTTGTTATATAAAGCCTTTGAACAAGCATAAGTAAATTAAAAGATGAAAAAGAAGAAGATCACACCAAAAATTATACTAGTTCACCCCTAAACCACGTGGGGCTACGTCCAGTACCTAGCAAACTGCTAGGATTTCCACTAATATGAGTATTCTTTAATCACCCAAGCCTCTCCAAGCTTACTTACATAGATCATATTTAGGTAGGTAAAGGTGAGAAGGTTCAGCTCTTGTCAGTTTATCAAAAAAAAATTTTAACAAAGTTCTCTTGATGTTCTTCAAGCTTGATCTCTTGTACAGGCTTCAAAATATGACTATTGGGCACTCCAAATAATGGTACTTACTGGTTGTAGATGACTATTATTTTGTCCTTTTCCTGGACACATTAGTATCCTACTTTAAGATGAGAAGGTTCACTAGAAACCTTCTCACTGAGTCTTCTCAGTTAGAAGCTTTTCAAGTACTTTCTCATAATCTTTCTCACATGTCCTTCTCATGCCTAAAAACTTTAACCTTCTCAACTTTGATCTTCACCATCTTAGTGATAAGTCTTCATTCTTCTTAATGGTAATGTTGGTTTGAGTTTCTTCTAATTGACTAATTTGTGGAAGATTTGTTTTGCACAATCTTTTATTCTTCTTAGGACTATCTCACGGTGAACTTTCTCATGTTCTTTAGAAAGCTTCTCAAGCCTTACTTGAACTTTCTTAAGTTATAATTTGATCTTATCAACTCTTTTCATATGCCAGAAGGCCTTCTTGAGCTTTGTTTTAGTCTTGAAAAACTTAATAAAGTAGAAAAAACTCCAAAAAGATTAAATATAAATAAATTAAATTGTGAGAAGATTCAAACCATATTTTCAACATAGTTATTATCATCAAAATATATTATGCAGTGTTAAGAACTAAGAAGGCTTTGGATCTTACAATTTCTACTTTCTTTTGAAGACCATGTGTGAGGAAGGTTGTCTTCTTTAATATATCTTCTCATCAGTTGAGTTATGCTAGTATTGTATTCATATAAAACTTTTGGTGATTCATCCTCAAAAGATAATCCACAGTAATCTTAAATATATGAAATTGTTGCTTTTAACCATAAACTTAATAGACTTTCTTCAAAACTTAGTCTCATAGGACTTAGATCCCATGTGAAGGTATTAGGATTAATAAACTTGAGCTCAAAGTTTCCATTCTTTTCAAAATGATTTTACATAGCCCTTGATGTTCTAAAAAATTGGTCGTTGGTATCTTTGAAAATGTTTGAAATTGAAAATAAGCTTATAACTAAGTTTCTATTTGGTTTGAAAGCTCATAATTAGTTATGACAAGCTCATAATCAATTATGACTTGCTCATAATCGATTATGAATTGTTTATAATCAATTATGGATTGTTATAATTCACATAATCGATTATGTGGACTTCTAGTGGCTTTTGTTTCCTCCTTAATCAATTATAGCTTATTGTTGTTTGATTATTTCATCTTCTAATATTGAAAAATTCTTAGTAATAATTGATTATAGTATATGGATAATCGATTGTCTGCTATAACAAAAAGTCTCGTAACGACTTTTTTTGCATTAAATGCAAATCCCAACCACACCTCAAACGGGTATATTTCTCAATGGGCTATAAATATTTTCACATGGAGACTTAGTACACTGATGAAATAGCTGAGCTAACATATTTTGAGCATTAAATTCACAATTTGATCATTTCTCTAAAAATCTTTTAATCTTGAGCTTTTAGTGTGTTTATGCTATATTGTCTATTGATCTTCAAGTTATAATATTTTCTCTTGTGAGAGTTTCAATATTCTTTTCATCTTGTAAATCTTTCTATGAGGGTAAGGTATCCCTTGTAAGTGAGGCTCAAACACTAATGGTGAGGTATTCCAAGAGTGTGAGGAGTGCTCCATTGTTGTAATGGTACCAAGCACCAATTGAAGCTTAGAAGATTAATGAAAAATCTTAGGTACATCACTTGAAGACTGGATGTAAGTTGCAAAGAGTGACTGGGCTAGTATAAAATCATTGTTTGCATTCTCTCTTCCTTATCTCTTTTAATTTCTAGCAATTTATTTGATTGTGCAAACTTGTGTTCTTTCACCTTTGCTGTTGGTTGATAAATATTTATGTGACAAATGCTCTTTTTCTTTTATCCTTTCATTTCTTGTAATTAATAGTTTCAACAAAATTTATCAAACAAGTGTTTTGCAAAACAATTGTGAAAATCTTTTACAAACTTAATTCACCCATCATCTTGAGTTTAAAGCCACATAGTAACAAATCCCACAAACATTTGCATCTTCTAGGGGTTTAGATTTCAAATCCTTTAAACATTTTCTGGGGTTCAAACTACATATTCAAAATCCTCACATTTGAAAATGAGTTCAACTTTTGCCTGTAGACATTTCTCTATTTTGGCCAATCATTTCAACATCAACATTCTTTGACTATTCTAATTTCAAGATCTCCATTCTCATAATATTGCGCGCTACATTATATTCAAATATGTTGTCAATAGTTATTTTCATTTTATTTCTTTTTTCCCCTGTACAGATATAGTTTGTTGTGATCTCATCATTATCATTATTTTATATACCTGAACTTCATCTGGAATTTGAATTATTTTAGAACTTTAGACTACTTTGGGAGTCTTAGTTATGTCTTTAACCTCTTCATCAAGAGTATTCTTTTAGGATTATTTTCCTCCTTAATAATATTTTTTGCTTCCTTTCTTTTTCGGGGATTTCTATTTTGGAATCGATTGATCAACCATGCTTCTGACATGCCTTTCATTTATGGAGTATCTACAACTGGTATGTGATTTAGTTATCCCTTTTGTAAAAATGCATTCTATAATTTAGTTGTTATCCTTTGCAAAAGTATTATCACATTATCTTGTTCAAGGATCTAAATTATATTATGGTGATGCATTTCAAGTAATTTCATTTTTCAACTACTTATTCTCTCCCCTTCATATTGGAAACATTCATATTGAACATATAATCCCAAATTTTCTTTGGGGACCCATTATAATGTGATATGATGGAGCAATTGTGAATATATCGCACATATGAAAATTCTTATATGGAAAATATTTGGCTTCTAGCCAAAATCTAACTGTAGTGGAAAGGATTTATAATAAATTGTTGGCCTTATACCAACAAATGCTGCAACATGTAAAATAGCATATTCCTAAGCAATATTGGGAATTATGTTATCATAAATATTATTTTAGCTATCAATTGAAGGCATATGAACACAAGTAGGGTGTTCAATATTCATACTAGTGGTTATACAATAATCACTAAAACCAAGAGAAGAATATTTACCAGCATTGTTAAGACAAGATGTCTTAATTAGATTCTAGAAATTGTGCTTTTAATTGAATAACTTGCACAACTAATCTCACAAATGCCAGATTGTGAGTAATAATAAGCACACATGTGACCATCTTATAAATGCATCTATTAAATCCAAAAAGGGCCCATTTCACATGGTGAATTGATCGGTCAAAAATCTTACAATAAAAATGTTTCAGAAACATAGGAGATTCAACACCAATTTTAGCTAGTGAAGGCCTTATAATCAATTTACATTGAGAATAGGTAGCACATGAAAAGTCATTATTTCAGAGATATCATCTTCTAATTGCATGCCTGAATCCAATGAATTGACTAAACAAATTTCTAATGGGTCAGAAGAACTCTTTGTTTGAAGATGATCATTTAAAATGGCTTCAATTCCTTCAACTTCCTCCTTTTCATCAAGGACTTCCTGTGGTTGCTTGCACATGTTAAAAACATTAAGCTCTAGTGTCATGTTTCCAAATGTTAGCTTCACCACTCCATTTCTGCAATTTATCAAAGCATTAGATGTTGCTAAAAATGGACAGCCTAAAATAACATGAATTGACTTGTAACTATCAACCATAGGTTTAGTATCCAAGACAATAAAATCTACAGGATATATGAATTTATCAACTTGAACTAACATATCTTTCACTATTCCTCTTGGAATTTTAATTGATCTATCTGCAATTAGAAGAGTTACAGAAGTTAGTTTTAACTCACCTAAGTTGAGTTGCTGATAAACTGAATATGGAAGCAAATTGACACTAGCACCAAGATCAAGTAAAGCTTTTTTAATTTTATGTTCTCCAATAATTCATGAAACTATAGGACAACCAGGGTCTTTATATTTCAATGTATTGTTATTATGAAGAATGGAGCTTACCTGTTCAGTCAAAAATGCTTTCTTTTTCACATTTAGTTTCCTTTTAATAGTGCACAAGTCCTTCAAATATTTGGCATAAGAAGGAATTTGTTTGATAGCATCTAACAGAGGAATATTGATCTTCACTTATTTCAAAATTTTAAAAATTTTAGTGTGGTGGTCCAATTTCTTTGGGTTATTCAATGCTTGAGGAAATGAGGGTGAAGACGAGAGTTTGGTCTCATTTTGGTCAACTTCTTCATTTTCTTGGGGAATTGGTTCATCTTCTTTCTCACAAGATTCAGGGATTTGTTTTTCAACAACCTTTCCATGCTTAAGAGTTATCACTGACTTGACTTAGTTCATTTGTTGGTTTTTTGAACTCCCCTCATTTAGACTATACTGACCCTTGGGATTTGGTTGAGGTTGAGAAGGAAATTTTCCTTTCTCATGAATGGTGAGTGCAGAAGAAAGTTTAGCAAGAGTGTCTTTTATGTCATTCATGGTTTGGTTGTTTTGTTTATTAATGACCTCTTACTTTTTTATGAATGCATGCAATGTTTCTTCAAGGTTTTTCCTATATGGTGGGACATTAGGTGCATATCCTTGAGAATTTTGAGAGTCTTGTTGTGCCTGAGGAGGTGGTGGTTGCACGAATTATGACTGATTATTATTCCTCTAGCTGAAGTTCGGGTGATTTCTCCATCTCGGATTGTATGTATCTGAAAAAGAAGAAGTAAATGACTTGTTAAAATTATTCATTGCATTTACCTGCTCATGTACAACTTCTTTAAAAACAGGAATTTTAGGACATTCATGTGTTGAGTGTCCTAAATCATCACAAATGACACAAATTTCTTCATTTTGCACAGATTTGATTTCTTTTGCTTTTCTTAATTCCATGGCTTCAACCTTTCTAGCCAAACTAGCAAACCTAGCATTTAGATCTTCCTCTTGACTAAGGTGATATTTTCCTTTATTAGCACTTACAAGATTAGATCTAATTGAATTTTCAGAAGTGTTAGTACTATGCCAAGATTGAGAATTTTCAGCCAACTGGTTCAAATAGCCTAAAGCTTCATCAGGTTCTTTATCAAGAAACTCATCATTGCACATTGTTTCCACAAATTGTTTAGTTTCAGGAGTTAAACCTTCATAAAAGAAGCTTATAGTGCGCCATTTTTCAAAACCATGATGTGGGCAAGAATTTAACAAATCTTTAAATCGTTCCTAACATTGAAAATATGCTTCATTTGAATTTTGAAAAAAATTTTGGATTTGTCTTTTCATAGCATTGGTTTTATGTGTTGGAAAAAATTTCTTCAAGAACTCACCTTGCATTTCTTGCCATGTGCCAATTGATCTTGGTTTCAAAGTGTTAAGCCAAGATTTTGCTTTATCTTTTAAAGAAAAAGGAAACAATTTAAGCTTAACAATCTCTTCAGTGCAATTTTGGTCATTGAAAGTAATACATACTTCCTCAAATTCTTTCAGATGTAAATATGGACTTTCAGATTCTAAACCATGAAAATTAAGAAGTAAAGAAATCATACCTAGCTTAAATCTAAAATTGTTGGCATTGAGTGGAAAGATAAAACATGATGGACTAGAATTTCGAGGTGGTTGCAAATATTCACGCATGGTTCGCAACGGTTGATTTTCATGTTCATCATGTACACTTTTATTGTCAGCCATTGTGTCAATTGTGTGTGATTGTGATTCAAACAAATCAATATATAAAGTACTAGAATTAATTTTAACTAAACGACCAGAATTTAAATCACGATACCAATTAAGCATAAAAATATAAATAACTTAAAATAAATAAACAAAAAATAATGTACAAGCTGGCGGTATAGCCCACCATTAAATATTAACAAGGATGTGATATAAACCAACCACCCAATAAATATTAACAAGTAAAAAGTTAGATAACTGATAAAGTAAAAAGTTAGATAATTAGAGAGTTAATAATTAGTAAGTTAGAAACTGCAGAAAGTAAATTGCAAAAAATAAATTCAAAATATGAAAACCGGAGAGAGGCAAAGGCCCACCAGAGCCGGCGAAAGAGAAGAGAAGAAGAAAGATTATTTCGTTATGTTAGAAAGCAATAATAAATAACAAAAATTAAAAAGTTAGAGTGCAGAAAATAAAAGTTAGTAAGCAAAAAATAAATAACATAAATATAAAAGTTAGAAAGTTAGTATGCTAGCAAGTTAGTAGGTTAGTAAGTTAGATAGTTAGTAAGTTAGAGAGTTAGTAAAGAAATCGAAGGATCGGCAAGCCAATCTTTTGCTCCAGTGAGGGAGAAGAGAGAATAGATTTTATTAAAGAAAACAAACCTCAATAAATTAAAACTTCAAATCAAGTCCCCAGCAACGACGCCAAAAACTTGACTGTGAGATTTAAGGATGCAAACACAAGTGCAGGTTGTCTCAAGTAATAAATTTCTCGGGAGTCCGAAGTCGATCCATAGGGAATTGATGAAGAAAAATTAATTGAGGTAAGAAAATGATTTGTCACAACACCAAAAGTAATAAAAGAAGTTCACAAATGAATTTAAGAGTTTGCTTGGGTTAGGAGATCCACTCTTGGTAATAAATTAAAGGTAAGATTATTTCTCTTTATAACTCAATTGAAATCCACACATAACGGAGGTTCTAATCGGAAAATATAACATTCAAAGTGCAATTATATATACAATCATATTATGATTCCTTTAATTATCCACCAACATTTGTAAATGAGTTCAAGCATTCACTGTGCCAATCCTATTGTCTACAATAAATTAAGATCTCCATTATACAAAGAAGGTTTCTAAATTGATTGGAAACAAAATATAACACATATAATGTCCAATTGATAATATATCATTTAAGCACAAGAAATAGAATAATCTAACCTTATTTCATTACCAAGAGCTTCACTCTTTCACCCAAGCAAGATGAAGATTTAGTTACTCATGGATAAGAAGAAAGAAAGAGAGAAGAAGAGAAAGATGAACATGACTTCAATTTAGAACAAGAGAAAATTACAACAAAGGAAAACAATAAACAAGCATAACCTTAACTTGTAAAAACTAAGCCTAACACCAAGTGCCCTAAATGATCAGCCAATGGTGCCTTTTATAGGGGAGTAGGGATACAAAATGACAATAGGGTTGATTAAGAGTAGGTGGATGAGTGGATGAATGAGTGGAAAATGCCAAATGGTGAGGATAAGAGTGAAAAATTATTGAGATTTCTTGTCTTTGAAATCATTCATTGCTTAACTCATGGATTCCGTCATCAAATAGAAAAGTCATCTTCATGAAAGTTGTAGATCTAGATCTTAACTTTCAGATGTCCAAATTTCAACCCAAGATAATTCTTATAACCCGAGTTATGGCCAAATTACTGTAGACTATTCAGGCCCAGTTTTAGCACCTCTGTTTTGACTTCCAGGCCCAATATCACCTCCAAGCTGTCCGAATAAGCTCTTGTGTTCTTCATAAAAGTTGTAGATCTGGATCTTAACTTTCAAATGTCAAAATTTCAGCCTAAGATAATTCTTACAGCCCGAGTTATGCTCTGATTACTTTACATTGTTCAGGTTCTAGACACAAAACTCGTGTTCTGTCTTCCAAGCCCAATTAGTTCCACTAGATGTCAGATTGAGACTTTGAGCTCTTCATCAAAGTTGTAGAGCTTTCTCTCAGCTTTCCTACAAGGTAAAATTCATAATTTCTAGACATCTAGATCTCAAGATATGACTAAAATACAGAAATAGTGTAAGACCCAAATAATGCTAAAAAAATCAATTAAGTCCAATTTGAGTCCAATCTTACAAAACATAACTAGGCTTAATCGATTAAGTACATGAAGAGTGTAAATGACTAAAAATGAGGGTTTATTAATGTATAAAATATATAATTATCACTTACATATTGCTAATGCACTAATAAAGCTACGCATTATTAATACATATTTCATCAGAGGCAAGTAATATAAATATAACATGAAAATATACATAGTACACCATTTTCATTAGAGCTCCCTTTGATGGTAAAACATGAAGAATAAGACATTGTCGAGCAACTAAACATGAAAATGTTATATTTTTCTAGTGGTGCCTCAAGATTTAAATGTGAGGCCGCTCAAGTATGTTATTACACATGATATTCTTGTATTATATTTTGCCAAATATTTGTCATGTTGTTTTGGACCATAACCCAAGGTCATGTTCATGGGTCAATCTGACACGCAGTATATTGGAGCCCGACATCAACGCCCTCAGTAGGAGTTCGCTTACATGTGGACAAGATCCCAACTCTATGCTTATCAGACCACAGCCTTGGTTAGCAACATCTTTATCGCATGATTTGCACGATGGATAGATATTGATAATATATGTTATTGCCAATCATGATCTTATAGGATAATAGCCTCCATAATCGCCTCTAACTGCCCATAATTGTAGTATCTATATTCTAATAATATAGGGATTCATCGCAACTAAAGAAGGAACATATCTCCTCCTACTACTATTGCGGGAATGTATCTCTCCATTATGAGAACGTATCTATCCAACCTCTATAAATACTGGACTAAGTTACCTTAAATAGGTAACAGTAACTTATCACTAATTGTATAGCCCTACTGGTGCACATCTTGACTTGAGCGTTGAAGTCTTTTTGTAGCTACCAACCCCTTCCCCCCCGTCTCAACGCACTCTGCTGTTGCTACGCAAAGAGGAAACCACTGTGACATGTAACACCCCTTTGGAGGATGTCACACATAAAAGAAAATAAAAGAAATAGAAATAAAATCTACCCAAGTTGTGAAACATTTGTTAAATATTATTACGGGTTGTAAAAATAATTCCTGATAGACAGAAATATGATATAAAAAGATAATGCGGAAAATACGAAATAAAAAAAAATCATTACTGATAATATACATATGATTAAGTTATAAGCTGTAAAAATAATTTACAACAAGGACTACAAATATTTAAACAAAAACAGTAAGGAAAGCAATAAAAGAGTTAATATATACAGACATACGCTGACGCGCCCAAAAAAACATCATGGTTATCTAATCCTCTGATGGATCACTCTCAGCCTGAAAATGATCATCAGGAGATAGATATCCCGGATGTCTCGACACACGGCGATAACGGGATCGCGCAGTCGATACGATGCTTATCTCACTAGGCTCAGGGTTTTCAGCACCCCAATAACGCCTAATGGATAAGGGTAACTCTAAGTGCAGAAATAACGTCGTAGTCATAATGGGCTCTCCATCAAATCGCTGACGTAGAATCACGGTCACCCGTCCTGCATATGTCACAGAATCACGATCGCCTCGTAGATGCCAAGCCAGAGCACCTCCATGAAATACTAGCTCTACGAACCCCAAAAATCCTGGCGCTGCCATCCCTCACAATCAATCCAGAGGATATGGATGATCGGATGGTTCTTGATCGTCAAACTGATCGTCCGCTTGCTGACCTTCCTCCTCCTCCTGGGTACAAGATCTCAGGGGCTGATCCTCTTCCTCAAAGTCTTTACCGCGTAAAATAAATAAACAGAAAATACATATAACAAAGAGGTAAGACAACATAAAATCATCACAACATGGCCAATAAGAAGACGACAAACAACATATATACAGTTCATGCAATACAAAAAGCTTTAACAATTATAATAACAGATTGAAGTAAAATTTAGATATCATAACAATATATCACATCACAGATAAAACCTCACAGATAAAACAAGGAAGATAAGAATAAACCGATAAGATATAATAAAAATAACCAAATATAGAAGTAGTAATCAGATAAAACAAACAAATAAAATACAGATAAACAATAAATAGATAAGATGGAAATAAATAGACATAGAGATAAACAAATAATATAACAAAACCCTACTCCATGGAGCTAAAGAAAACACAAGTATCAGAGAGAGGAATGATTCGTAAAATCTATTAGTACCACGGCTGCCCCACCAACTATTGCTGTTGTCACACGTTGCGTCTATAGCCCCACGACACAGGAATCCATCATCCAGGCGTGGTGTAGTTCACGGTCTCACGTTGTGGCACTATAGGCAAATGTACTACTAGATTTCACAAATCTCGATTAAATATAGTGTATGTCGAGTACCATAGTGTGCTATCGGTTTACCACGGCCCAGCGGAGCTACCAACTGTCCATATGTGGGATCTCGTACACTAAAGTCTCCAAGTTCATTAGAACAATGAACCACACTACGTTTATCTCATCGACAACACGATGTGATTCGTCTCGTCAACCAATCCACCAAAAACTTGGCACACATAGATAGAAAGCCTGTACGGGTTCACATTTTCCCGACAGCAAATAAATTCTCAAAAACACACGGGTTCACATTTTCCCGACAAAGAGATAAATTTTCAAAAGCATGTACGGGTTCACATTTTCCCGACAGCGAAAGATCCTCAAAAATAATCTGTACGAGTTCACATTTTCCCGACAGCATAAAATAAATATAGTAACGGTCAATCGCGTAGAAATTTTATCGCGTTTTCATAATTCCATCGTTTTTACAAACGTTTAAAAATCGGGTAAAGATATTTTTCTGTTTTTAAAATCGCGTAGCATTTTTAATACGTTTTCTCAATCGCGTAGGATTTTCAAATCATTTTCTTATTCGAATGCCTTTAAAATTACTGTTTAAACAAACAGAAATAGTACTTAGTACATTTAAACTACGTAGAGTAATTTTTCATACCGCATACTGTCTTTTGGATATTTTTGCTATCTTATTGGTTCATTTTTACTAAAAATTGACAGTACTTTGTTTAGAATATCATAATAATGGTTTCCTAAATTATCCATAAAATTTCCATTTACCTAATTTTTAACCATATCATTTAATTCTTTTTGAAATCTCTAACATGCTTCAAAACCTAAAGTGAGCTATATGTTAGAAAATTTCTCAACATTACTGTATTTCCTTCCGAATGATAAAATTATTAGTTTTAATCCTTTAAGCTTAATTCTACTCAATTTGTTTCTTCAAAAACCATTATAGAAAATTTCTTCTTAACTTGTATTGTCTCTTTTTGATTGAAAAAGGTTTGGAATCAAGTTTTAGAAATCATGACTACCTATATTGGCATGTTGGCCAATTTTCGTAAAACTTTTGCATTTGATTTCTAAATTGTCTTTCACCTTTCAAATTATATCAAATGTATTATATTGTCTAAGTTCATTAAATCATATTAGGAAATAGTTAGCAAGAATCAATTTAATCCTTTAGGCATGTTGGCCCAAAATACTAAGTTTTTACCATTTGATTTCTAAATGCATTTTCTTTGATCAAATCAATTTGAAACTTTCTTGATTCTCCTAGGTTAATTAAGTTACACTTTAGGAAAAATCAAGAGAACATTTTGGTCCTCTAAACTTGTCATTGCCGTGAACTAGTGAATGTGTTCTTTGGAACACTCATGCAAATTTACACATGTTATTCACATCCTATACCTTATCATACAATTCTAACACATGCATTGTATTTTCTAACACATGCAATATATTTTCTAACACATAAAACCTAAATTAAAGCTTATAGACATGCATTCAAAAGCTAATAGACATGCAAAATTATTACAATCATCAAACAAGAAAGCTACTAACAAATACCACATAAACTACTAACAAACACAAAAATTAACAAATACCCACATAATTAACACATGACCACCGAATCCTTATGGATTCTACAAACATCACAAATGGCTCCATCTTCTTACCACCATCAAGAGATGATAAGAATTGTCTTCCTCTTACCTTAAATGAAGACAAAAGGCTTGCTTTCACACCTCCTAGGTCACGGTTTTCACCACCAAAAATACCTAGAAATCTCAAACAAAATTTGCATGTTACTAACCATGAAAAAGAAGCTAAACCATGGAGAAATCATGGCTTAGAACTTTGAAAAAGAAGAGAGAAAAGAAAAGCATGAAATTTTACCTTCTAGGTAAAACTTTCAAGGTTGATTTCCAAGCCTTAAATGGAAGATTTTGAAGAAACTCCCAACTAGAAAGGTTCTTAGAATAGTGTTTAGGTTAGGAAAACTTGGTTAGAAAAATTTTTTGATGGTTGGATGGTGTAGTATTGGTCTTGGCCGAAAATGGTGAAGAAAATGAACAAGAATGGTGGCTAGGGTTTTGATGAGAGAGAAGAGAGAAAAGTGATGAAGATGAAGTGTGATTTTGGTCATCCAAGACCTCTTGGCCGTAGCCATCAAGTGAGGTGCAAGGTGGGCATCTTGCTTGGCTTCATCCAAGCCATTGGATGAATCAATGGTCAAGATCAAGCCTTGGTGAGCAAGCTTGATTCTATTGGTTGGCTCTTGGTGACTCACAAGCCTAATCATCCAAGGTGCATTTAATTTTTCTTGAGTCGGCCTAGTGAGTCACTGTTCTGAAAGTTCTCGCTAACGGTGATTAACTAAACTACCGATCTAACGTTCGCTAATTGTGGGTCCCGCAAAATATTTTCGGTCCATTTGTCACTAAAATATCTTGACTAATAAAATAATATTATAATAATATAAAATTATTTTATTTGATGATTAAATTCTAAAAATTAAAAGATTATTTTTAGTCTCATTCGAGAATCGGGTTTAGTAAGATCCCCCAATTCTAAATAATAAAATAAGATTTTCCCTGGCCCGGAAAATATTATTTTCCTGCCTCGGAGCAAATCACACAAAAAGTCCATATAAAATCACAGACAGTATTATCGGACATTAAATCAAGAAGAAAACAATTAAAAACAAAGCAAAAACAAAGAAAAAAAACAGTACGTTCGGGACGTAACGGTCATTTTCCCATTTTTTTCCACAACGTAGGTAATCGTCCAAAACGTTCAAATAAAATATCCAGCAGTATTATATAGCTGTATATCTTTCAAAAAAATTAAAACAGTAGCTCAGAAAAATTTTTATTTTACTGTCTCGAAACAAATTACGTAAAACGATCAAATAAAATTTGAGCCAGTATTATCGTAATTGTTTTCATACAGAAATCGAGAAGAGAAAAATAGGGACACAGCGGTCATTCACACAAAAGCATGAAAAACAGAAAACAGTACATTCAGAATATTTTCTAAAAATTGGGGCGTTACATGACATGCCTATCTCAAGTACCTCTTTAAATCTACTTTAGAACATTGGCATCATCTATGGGAAACATTAAACTTATATTCCTACTCAACTATGGTGAATACGAGACACAACTCGACAAGAGAAGATGTTTCGCAAAAATTTTACAGCTCAGAGGCGAGAACTAGTGGCACAGTATCCTCCCCAGCATGTTCCACCACCAGTTATTGAAACCCATGCTACGGGAACCCAGGCACACTGATAACCCATTCTTTTATACATTTTATAATCTTCTCACTAGGCTTCTTAAGGTTCAATTAAGCTTAATTTAGTTGGTTTCGACATATTTTATGATATTGAACCTTATTAGATCATTAAACAAATTATTGCATAAATTAACCTTAATTATCTCTTTGGCAGTGTTTAATAAACTGACTATAACTTGAGTTGCAAATATCTGATTAATGTGATTTTGGTCTTGTAGGAAAGTTAAGATAATTCCCTACAACTTTCATGCTGAACACATTTTCAGATTCTAAGGTCTAATGGGTGATATTGGGCTTTGAAGTCAAAACAGAGGAGCTGAAATCGAGCCTAAATACTCTGCAATAATTGGACCATATCTTGAGTTCTAGGCATGATTTTGGACTCAAACCAAAGCTATTTTAAAGCAAATATTCAGGCCTACAACTTTCATGAAGATCACTTTTCTCAAAAATGAAAAAAAAAACAGGAGACACAACTGTACACATTTGCTCAATTATTATTAAAAAATATAAAATAATATGTCATTGATGACGTAACATCCTTAATCGTTAAGTTTCCTCCTGTAAATGCAAATTGTCATTTCACTGTAGATGCAATTTGCATTCCACTATAGCTACACTTCAAATTGCCTATAAATAGGCAATCAAATGTCAGAAACGTACTGAATTTAGGTGAGACGCTGGAGAGGGGGTTCTGGGCAGTGCCCAGCCTCTTCTCCCCAGTCTCCCTTCAATTTTCTTTCTCTTTCCTTTTCTCTTTTTTCTTTTTTTTTTGTCTATGTGTAAATAAGTTCTAGTCTATTTGGGTCAAAATATGAAGCTCTTGGTAATAAAATAAGGTTAGATTTATTCCTTTCTTGTGCTTTAATAATTTATTTTCTAATAATTATTATACGTGTTATATTTTGTTTCTAATAATTTAGAAACTACCCTTGTAAAGAGGAGTTCTTGATTTGTTGTAGACAATATGATTCGCACAGTGAATGCTTTAACCCATTTACAAGTGGTGGTAATAATTAAAGAAAATATAATATAATTACGTAATGGACTTTTAATGTTATATTTTCCGATTAGAATCTCCATTATGTGAGAATTCTAATTGAGTTATAAAAGGAATTAATCTTACCTTTACTTTATTTACCAAGAGTGGATCTTTTTACCTAAGTAAATAATTTTTACTGTAGTAACAAAATATTTACCTTACCTTAATTTTTCTTCATCAATTCCCTGTGGATCGACCTTGGACTCCCGAGAAATTTATTACTTGAGACAACCTGCACTTGGGTTTGCATCTTTAAATCCCGCAGTCAAGTTTTTGGCACCGTTGCCGGGAAACTTGATTTGAAGAACAAATTTTTGGTATAAATATTTTTGTACATACTAACGCATTAACAAGTAAAATTTTTTTGTGTGAATAGTATGAATAGTAGCATGAATAGTAATGTGAATAGTAATTTTTGCATAATTTTTATTTGATGGTTAGTTTATTACTCCACCTTTGTAAATATATATATTTTTGGTGGTTAGTTTCTGCCACACCATTTTTAATTTTTATTTGGTGGTTGGTTTATTCCACGTCTTTGTATATATTTTTATTTTTCTTATTTCTTTTTCTCTTTTGTTTTGTGTGTTTTTAGGTTGAAAACGTAACTTGATTCAATTGACATGTATTAAGACTGGAATTCTAATTAACTCTTTTCTATTCAATTTGAGTGCTTATTATGATTCATAATGCTTTTATGATCTGGCCGCTCATAAATTGATCTAGTGGGTGTATGTAGAATCGGAAGGTTTGCATATGACCTAGACTATAAATAATAAAGTACCATGATTCTTAATTGTCTAGGAATGGAGGTTATAGGTTGTATGGGAGAACTGTGGTATTTTCCATGAGAATCACAAGAGTAAAAGTCATGCCTTTAAGAATTAAGGTTTAGACCAAAGAATTAATTGAAAATTAATTACTGATTCTCCCCGTCAATTGAATGATTAGGAATTGATTAGAAGGAAGGTTCCAAAGCTACTCTATTGTCTATGATAGATTGTTGAATCAAGTGAAGTTTGATCCTTAGTGTTTTAATTTCTTGTGTCTTAGTGTTTGTTTTTCTTTTTCTTTTTCTCTTTAATCACTTTGACAATTCGACGCACTTGTCGATTTTCTCAACAAGTTTTTGCAAACTTAGATTGATATGGTGGATTTTGTTGCTTTAAAAAATCAGAAGGTTATTGCAGATCATTTGTCCATACTTAGGCTAACCTTTTGATATCCCACCTATCAAAGAATCTCTTCAGGGACTAGTAAGTACACTATAGTCTTGGGAATCTGACTCAAAAAGACCCTATTTCAATTCTTAAGAAAATTGGATGGGAAGCTTATCCTCGACTCATAGAAGGCATTTAAGTCGTTACTGGACGTAAAACCAGAGGAAGATGTGAGCCACAATCACAACTACATGTATATATTTTCTTGTATAGATTTTTTTTTAAAAAAAATAAAGAGCAAGAAGTGGTCCGAAGGAAATGTTGTGAGAAGCAGTAAGAAAAGGAAGCTAGTCAAGACACTCCATCTGTTTAAATAATTTCAATCTTTGGTCGTACTTTGGCTTTGTCTAAATTTGTATGAGGTTTTTCTTTTCAGTAATTGCAATAACAGGCACTATCTTCTACCATTTACCTTTCTATGTTTTAACATTGAGGACAATATTGTGATCTGGTTGGGGGGTAGGATAATTGTGTGACTAGTTGTGTGAAAAAATGATTGAATTTTTTTTTTTGTAAGTGTGTTTATGTTTGTCGGCAATTTTCTAATACCTAAACTAGTTAAGGATGGCAGAGTAAGGAGTAAATTTTGTTGTAAAGGTAATTTTACTCTTGAGACGCATCTAGATTGGGATAGATACCTAGTTTGTGTAGAAGTAGCAATTCTAATTCAGGGAAATTTGCATGATTAAGCAAATTGTCTTCTTTCTTAAACATCACATGCTTGGCTATGGATGTTGAATTTTTTTGGACTGAGAATGATAGAATTATGCCTTGTGAGATTTTGAGCCTATCGATGAATGGATTGAACATCTGTACCATTCTCTTCTTTCTTGTGTGATTTTTTCTCATAGAATTATTACTCTAGAACTTGCTTTGATTCTTTTTGAAGCTATATTTTCATATGCATACATAAACATGATTGAGGTAATTTTCTTGAATTAACTACTTTGACCAAATAGCCAACCTTGCATATTTTCCTTTGCTTAACCCCTTTGAGCTTATTTGACCATTCTTTGTTTCGAACTCATTATGTGCCTTAAATGAAAAACCATGTTCTTACCTGACCTTAGGGAATAAGAGAGCATTGGCTTTGTTGTCGGATGAGTTTCTTGAATAAGTGTGGGGTATATGTGCAAGTAGTTCAAAAATAAAAGAAGAGCTGACCAGTGGATTCTTGAAAATAACATAGAAGGAGAATGATCAAGCCTAACAATGAATTCAACCTACCAATTGATCTTTAACGAAATATTAGTCAAAGATTGGTTAATGCCCTTTATGAAAAAAAAACAAATAGAGAAGAAATTAAGAAAATTTTGGGAAAGTTAGACTTCTCAAACATCTTCTCCACCTTAACTGTAACATAATGCTCTTTTATTCTCTTTGGTATTTAACTTGTCTTATCTATATTACTTCCTCCTTTACCTTGACCCAATTATAACCTTGAATAAAGTCCTCATGATTTGTGTATATATGTTGTTTTTGAGTAGCGGAGAAGTAGAAGATAAGCAAGCTTATGGTAGTGCAATTATTCATGAGTTAAATAGAGAGAAATACTAACCTTTTTAAACACTTGAGAGATTGAGAGTGAATTTTGTGAGGATCTATCATTCTTGATTCATTCTTTTCAACTGAAGTTTCCTTGCTTATTGGTTTGAGATGCGAAAAAATGTTACCTCATGACTGTTTTGATCCCTTGAATGTTTGGTTGCTCTTCTTGAGCCATTAAATCCTTTAGAGTTTTTAGCTTTTGAGTCTGTGTTATTTTTCTTTGGTTTTTGTCTTTTGTGTTTTGCCCAGGAGTGCAAAAGTTAAGTGTGGGAGAATTTGATAATCCATTCTTTTATACATTTTATAATCCTCTCACTAGGCTTCTTAAGGTTCAATTAAGCTTAATTTAGTTGGTTTTGACACATTTTATGATATTGAACCTTATTAGATCATTAAACAAATTATTGCATAAATTAACCTTAATTATCTCTTGGGAAGTGTTTAGTAAACTGGCTATAACTTGATTTGCAAATATCTGATTGATGTGATTTTTATCTTGTAGGAAAGCTAAGACAATTCCCTACAACTTTCATGTTGAACACTTTTTCAGATTCTGAGGCCTAATGGGTGATATTGGGCTTTGAAGTCAAAACAGAGAAACTGAAATCGGGCCTAAATACTCGGCAATAATTGGACCATATCTTGAGTTCTAGGCATGATTTTGGACTTAAAACCAAATCCATTTTAAAGCAAATATTCAGGCCTACAACTTTCATGAAGATCACTTTTCTCAAAAATGAAAAAAAAAAAAGGAGACACAACTGTACACATTTGCTCAATTACTATTAAAAAAAATAAAATAATATGTCATTGATGACGTAACATCCTTAATCGTTAAGTTTCCTTCTGTAAATACAAATTGTCATTTCACTATAGATGCAATTTGCATTCCACTGTAGCTCCACTTCAAATTGCCTATAAATAGGCAATCAAATGTCAGAAACGTATTGAATTTGGGGGAGACGTTGGAGAGAGGGTTCTGGGCAGTGCCCAGCCTCTTTTCCTCAGTCTCCCTTCAATTTTCTTTCTCTTTCCTTTTCTTTTTTTTCTTCTTTTTTGTCTATGTGTAAATAAGTTCTAGTCTATTTGGGTCAAAATGTGAAGCTCTTAGTAATAAAATAAGGTTAGATTTATTCCTCTCTTGTGCTTTAATGATTTATTTTCTAGTAATTATTATACGTGTTATATTTTGTTTCTAATAATTTAGAAACTACCCTTGTAAAGAGGAGTTCTTGATTTGTTGTAGACAATAGGATTGGCACAGTGAATGCTTTAACCCATTTACAAGTGGTGGTAATAATTAAAGAAAACATAATATAATTACATAATGGACTTTTAATGTTATATTTTCCGATTGGAATCTCCGTTATGTGAGAATTCTATTTGAGTTATAAAAGGAATTAACCTTACCTTTACTTTATTTACCAAGAGTGGATTTTTTTACCCAAGTAAATAACTTTTATCGTAGTAACAAAATATTTAACTTAATTTTTCTTCATCAATTCCCTGTGGATCGACCTCGAACTCCCGAGAAATTTATTACTTGAGACAACCTGCACTTGGGTTTGCATCTTTAAATCCCGCAGTCACACACAACATAAGGCATCCACATAATTGGCATTGGATTTCACTTTTTGATGAAAGCCCTCACCAACATGTAGGACTCATGTAGGGGATAGACTTGGCACCCTCGGGCGAAAGGTCAACTCTGAAGCTCGTGGATCCAAAATCCCCGTGCTTCGATTCTTAGGAACCCCAAACAATGAAGCTAATGATCGTATGTCTCGAAAAGAACACACGAGTCTACCCCGCCCTTCCATAAACTATTTCCAAGATATGCTGCAACAATATATGCAGATGTTAGAAGAGCAATACCGTAGATTGGAGGATATGAAACGGATTGCACATGAAGGCCAGCACAAAATGCAATGTCAAAACGGGAGACAAAATGCATATAACAATCAGAGAGGGCCACACACTAATCCTAACATGCCTGATGTTGTCAATAACAACCCAGGCCCTAGAAATCAAGAGCAACCCTTCTCTGTCGAACTCTTAGAATACAGAGTTCCCAAGAATTTCAAATTCCCAACTAATGTGGAGCTCTACGATGGGACTACTAACCCCTAAGAACTTGTAGACCTCTATGTATAGTCTATGTGCTTCCACAGGGGATCTTCACAATTGTTATGTCGTGTTTTACCCCTCTCCCTGAAGAAAGAAGCCCTTAGGTAGTTCGTTACTTTACCATGAGGATCCGTCACTGATTGGCCGGACCTGAGACAACGCTTCTTACTTCGATACACCAATAGAAAGGAACAACCCAAGTCTATTGAGTCTTTATCCAAGATCTGCTAAGGACGCGATG
Organism: Ormosia emarginata; assembly: GCA_029884605.1. Taxonomy (NCBI): domain Eukaryota; kingdom Viridiplantae; phylum Streptophyta; class Magnoliopsida; order Fabales; family Fabaceae; genus Ormosia; species Ormosia emarginata. Next base: position 7,039,655 of record JAQQTP010000057.1, read on the forward strand.
AGCCCTTTCGTGAGTATATTAAAAAATTCAATGTGACATGTACTAATGTGGAGAATTTCGATGATAGAATTGCCTTCTATTTTGCTAGAAGTGGCTTCTGAGTCAATTTTGAGTTCTTTGTATCTTTGGTAAAGAAAATGCCAGAGAACATGTAAGAATTTCAACAATGGTCTCAAAAATATATAAACCTTGAAGAGGCAACTGAGGACCAGAGGAGATTGGAGAAGGTGAGCCCTCTTACCATAAATCCATCCATGATTCCTCACGGTCACAAAAATCCAAGGATAGTCTACCGCATGGTAAGTACTCCAATTACACTACTTTGAACACCCTATGCGAGACAATCTTGAGTGAAGCGTTGCAAACAGAGTTTCAGAACATTGCGATGCCACCCCCGTTGAAGAAAAACAAGCAGAAGGATTGTTCCAAACACTATACATGGCATAAAAGCTATGGCCATGAAACTGAGGATTGCTACCAACTCCGCAATGTAATTGAGTTCTTGATCAGAGCAGGAAGGCTATAACAGTATGTCAATTGAATTCAAAACAATGAACGTTGCGAAAGGTGGAGAGGGGAAATAGTTAGCCCTCGAAGAAGCCCATCTCCACACCAAAGGAGAAGAACTCGGTGCCCCAAAAGAAGATCCCAAAGTCCACCTTGCCTTGATGCAAATGATTTGCAGGAACAGGGACGCTCCACTTGATGACAATGACGACTACCGTTCCCAGCTAAACAGAATTATCAACACAATTATTAGTGGATTCGTAGGTAGTGGTTCATCCAATGGTTCTTGGAAGAAAGCCCTCAGATGGCAGTGTTGAGTGTCTCCCACTCCGAGCCTAAGTCATAGGACGGAAGGCGGAATATGCCCACCATTACATTTTCTGATGAGGACTACGATGGAATCATTCTGGATCATGATGACCCACTGGTCATCTCGGGAATAATTTTCAATGCTGAAGTTTAACGTATTTTTGTAGATAAAAGGAGTTTGGCAGATATCATGTTCATGGACCTTTATCAAAAGTTAGAGCTTCGGCGTATTGATCTAACTCTATATAACAGGGAACTTATGGGTTTCACTATTGAGAAGATCACCTCGGTAGGTTATTATGAAACCCACCTGACCCTAGGATCCTCTAAACTCTTTAGGACAGTCAAGGTAAAATTTTTGGTTATGGATTGCCTTTTAGCTTATAACATCATCTTGGGCCATCTTGCCCTGAATGCACTAGGTGCCGTGGTGTCCATTACTCACCTAGTCATGAAGTTTCCCAGCAAGAATGACAAAATTGTCGCACTAAAGGGAGACCAAATTGTGGCCCGAAAATGCTATAATGAGAGCCTTAGAATTTACAAGGTTCTCAAGAAAGCAAAAGCCGCTGCATCAAGCCCAGTCCTGGATCAGGTCAACATCATAATGATCGAGTTAGATGTTCAGGAGCAAATCCGGGGTACCAGACCCCAGCCGAAAGGCAAATTATAGCCCATCCAACTTAGTACAAAACTAGATCAAGTCACCAAAATTGGAATAAACTTGTAAGAGAGGCACTAGCTGATTGAGCTCTTATTAAAAAATAAAGACCTCTTCACCTGGACGTCCTTAGATATGCCTGGGCTTGATCCCGCCTTCATCTACCATCACTTGTCTATTAAGGAAGGTGCTAGGCTAGTCTCCTAGAGGAAAAGAAAAATTAGCCCAAAAAGGCAGCAAGTTATTGATGAGTAGGTCAAGGAGTTGCTCAATGTCGACTTTATCAAGGAAGTATCATATACCACATGGCTCTCCAATATGGTTTTGGTGAAGAAATCAAATGGGAAGTGGAGAATGTGTGTAGAATACACAGACTTGAACAAAGTTTATCCAAAAGATCCGTACCCACTTCTCAACGTGGATAAATTAGTGGATAACTCCCTAGGTTTTCGTTTGTTGTCATTCATGGATATGTACTCATCGTACAACCAGATCCCAAAGTATCCTAAAGACCAAGACAAGACCACCTTCATCACCGATAAGGTAAGCTACTACTATAGGGTTATGCCCTTCAACTTGAAAAATGCAAGATTAACCTACCAAAGAATGATAAACAGGGTCTTTGAAAACCAAGTAGGGAAGATGCTAGAGGTCTATACTGATGATATAATAGTAAAAACCATATAAGATGGATCATATATCATGGACCTCGAAGAAATGTTTGCACAACTCTGGAAGTACAATATGAGACTTGACCCGAAAAAATGCGCCTTCAGAGTTCAGGCAGGCAAGTTCTTGGGTTTCACGCTAACCCACCATGAAATTAAGGCTAATCCAAATATATGCCAAGCAATGCTTAACATGTGAAGCCCTCAGAATATTAAAGAAGTGCAACTATTAGCTGGATAGATTGCATCCCTCACATGATTTCTTCCTAACGCTGCCCATAAGTCCCTCATTTTATTCAAACTACTCAAGAAAGGGAAGGATTTTGAGTGAAATCAAAAGTGTGAAAATGTTTTTTCCCCTTTGAAGAACCTTTTATCCTTTCCCCATATATTGACAAGATCAAAATCCGGAGAAACATTGTACTTATACCTCTCAGTTCACGAAGAGGCTATAAACTCAGTGCTAATCCGGGAAATGGGAGAAAGACAGAGGCTGGTCTACTTCATGAGTAAATCCTCGCAAGGGCTAGAGCTCCATTATCATAAAATTGAAAAGGTCACCTTCGCACTTGTCATTACAACCAAAAAACTTAGGCAGCATTTCCAATGCCACCTCATAGTAGTAAGGACGAATTAACCCATACATCAGGTGCTGCACAAGCCAGACTTAGTAGGAAGAATGATTGCATGGTCTATTGAGCTTTTTGAGTTTAGAATTGTATATAAACCTCAACTAGCATTAAAAGCTTAGGCGCTCTCCTACTTCCTGGCTGAGCGTACATCAGACCTTAGCAATCTTGTAGGAATTTCTTAGACCATATTTGTTGATGGATCCTCAAATCCCAAGGGAAGCAGTGTCAGGATAATCTTGGAAAAGTTTAAAGGAGTGACATTGGAAAACTCCTTGAAGTTTGAGTTCCCAACCTCAAATAATCAAGCGGAATATGAGGCATGTATTGTCGGACCAATAATGGCTAAGGACATGGGAACTACTAGGATCACACTTTATAGTGACTCCAAACTTGTGACCTCTTAAATTTGAGATAAATATCAAGCCAAGGAGCCCCTCCTTCAGAAATACTCGGCCAAGGTACAAGAGCTCCTTAAAAGCTTCCAAGAAGCCAAGATAGAGCATATACCCAAGGAGCAGAACTCTAGGGCAAACCTCTTATCTAAGCTTGCTAGTACTAAAAGCCATGTCAACAAACTTTTTGTGATCTGAGACCTTATCTTGACCCTCTATGAAGGATCACGTCATTTTCCAAGTTAAAGGGGAAGTGCGTACTTGGATCACCCCTATCTTGGAGTATTTGCAATCCGGAACCATGCCCACTGATCCAAAGGAAGCCTTCAAGCTAGTCAAGACAATAGTTAGGTATACCATCTATGATGGATAGTTATACTAATGTGGGTTCTCCTCACTTCTTCTCAAATGCCTTATACCAAAGGAAGCATAATAAGTGCTAGTCGAGGTTCATGAAGGAAGTTATGGACACTATTTGGGAGGCAAAGCCCTAACCTTAAAGGCACTCAGGGTCGGATATTATTAGCCAACAATGGAAGCAGATTCTTATGCATATGTTCGGGTCTGTGATAAATGTCAATGCCACTCGAACCATTATCAGGTTCCCTTGGAGGAACTATCCACGATGTTGGTACTCTGACCATTCTACAACTGAGGTATGGATATCTTGAGTCCGTTCCCCTATGCATCTGGTTAATTGAAGATCTCGGTTATGGATTACCTTAACACCTAAGCCAAGTGGGATTCAAAGTGCTAAAACAGTGGGCGTTGAACCCCAGGCCAAGGTTTCAATTTTAAATTTTACCTAAGTCAAGGGGGATTCTAAGTATCAAAAACTTTTTGGTGTAGGACCCTAGACCAAGGCCTCAACTCTAAATTATACCTAACATGGGTGGGATCCTAAGTACCACAACACTTTGAGCATTGAGCCCAAAGCCAAGGTTTTAACTTAAAATTGTGCTTAAGTCAAGTAGAATTTTGAATGCTTAATGTTTTGGGCATTAGACCATGGACCAAGGTTTCAATTTGATTAAATAAAGTGCAAACGGGCATTGAACCCAATACGAACTATAGATAAAAAAACAAGCAAACATTAAATTAAAAAGCCCCATACAAGTGGGGTAATTGTCTTAATAAAAATAAAATGCCCCATGTAAGGGGGTAAAAAGCAAGAAGTGGACTTAGAAGCATTTTTTGAGTCCTTGACAACATTTGAATTTCGAACGGCAATAGATAGGGCCTCAACAACATTTTGACCATCCGGAGTAGCACTGGGAAGCATAAGATACCCGCCTCGAATCACCCTCTTGGGGTCCAATGCATCCAATACCAAGTCTACCCCAGGATTGAAGAGTTGAACTTGGTCAACTGTATTTTGGAGCTACTCCCCATTGATATTCGTGCAGATCGAGAACAACTACTAAATATCACATTGCAAAGATGTCACCCCAATTTCGAGGTCTTAAATCTGTGTACAAAGGTTCTCGTTATCAGTCGGGAGTACGGTGACCTCCCTTTGAACTTCCACTAGGTTAGCCTCATTCTGCTTCAAAGTGTCCTTAAAGGCCTCCAATTCTTTCTCCAATTCCTAGGTCTTGGCTTTGGCATTATTCTTAGCTTTCAAAGCCTTTTCTTTTGCTTTAAGGGCCCGCTTTTCACCCTGCTCATTATAATCACCATAGAACCTCTCTAGAAAACGGGATTCAGCAGCAAGACGGAGGGTGTAAGTCTGAAACTTTGATAGAATCTCCTTCGTATTATGCCAAGCAACATGATTCACCACTTAGTCATCGAGAATGTTGACGTCTATGAAATTCCCGGGATCTGAGTGGTTTGAGTACAAGCTGATCGGGCCAACTTGCCTTGCCTCGACAGTTGCCCTCTTACCTTAGTCATCCGACCTATTACCTTCAACAGCCCTCCTCTTACACCTCTTGAGCGACTGAGGGGAACTCTCTTGATGAATCGATTTATCCCCAGTCACCGGAACCTTAACTGTTGGGGATGGAGGGTCCAAAACAACCACCACGGGGGCAGTGGAGGGCCCCGCTGCATTCATAGCTCTTAAGGTTTCAAGGATTACCAGAGCATTTCCGAATGTCATTGAAGCCAAACTTACTAAAAACAAGCAAAGGATTAGAGAACAAGAAAAATATGTAAGGAATTATCATGTAATACAGACTACGACATCAAGGGCATCCAACACATCCTTAGAATGACCCAAAGAGTTGCGTCATCAGGGGCATCTAACACGTCCTTAGAAGACATAAGGCCCACTTGTTGAACCCACGCACTAAAGAAGTCGACACACTCAATTTCATCATTGTCTAGGTGGTTTTTCTCCTTTTCAATTAATTAAATAGGGATATTCTATGCCTTCTCAGTCCAATGCAGGCTAAACTTCTGCTCCCCATCATTATCTAGCTAGAAAGGACAAGTACTGGGAGCCTCTATTAGTTTGAAGAACTTTTCCTTGAAGACCTTATAGCTATCTAGGTAGACTTGAAAGATCTTCTGACCGAGCCTTTACTGGATTGTGAGCTAGGTCTTTTGAGCAGCACCACCACCCTCAAGACTCCATCGGGTGTGGAAATAAAAGAATGACCTCTCTGAGCACCACAATCTAACCAATTGGAAAATTCTCTCAAAGGCAAGGATGTTGCCTAACTATTAGAATGAATTTGGGTTGGAGCAGCCTGGAGAGTACAGAGGACAGCAAGTTGGAAGTCATTGAAAGGAATCTGGAGTCCAAGCTGGGTAAATAAGTCCTCATACAGAAATATGTAGTGTGTCCCTACCTACTATGAGGAGTATATAACATTCCAGGACTACTTGTATGATTGATGAGGTGTCTTCACAAACTAACATAGGTCTTTTTAGCGTGCTTTGTCCTTACTCACACGTATCCTAAGAAACTTCTCAGGAGGTCACTCATCCCACAAGTGCTCTAGGTTAAGCACACTTAACTATGGAGTACTTATATTCTTGGCTCCTGAAAAGAAGATGTATCTTGTTGATATGGTTACTGTTAATTAATTCCTTTAAGTCATCCTTAACTATACAGTCTCATACATGCACAGTCTCTGAATCTTTCTCATTCCAGTGTGAATTCAGTTTATTTATGTGTCCCTTCACCTAGAAGCCTGCCAGGAGCCACTCCTTATCCGTGTTTCTCTTACACCGACATCCACTTCCCGCCCTCATCGGCCCGGGGTGTCACATGCCCACTAGCTTTCGCCTGGTTCGTCCTCGAACTATACCATATTGGAAGAGGTCCCGTCTCTGATACTGTTTGTAACGTCCCATGATTGCCTGTAGGATTAATGAGCTGTCTCCATAAACTAATACGGGTCTTTTCAGCGTGTTTTGTCCTCACTCACATGCATCCTAAGAAACTTCCCAAGAGGTCATCCATCCCACAAATGCTCTAGGTCAAGTATGCTTAACCATGGAGTACTTATGTTCTTGGCTCCCGAAAAGAAAATGTATCTTATTGATATGGTTACTATTAATCAATTCCTTTAAGTCATCATCAACTATGTCGTCCCATACCTGCACAGTCTCTGAATCTTTCTCATTTCGGTATGAATTCAAATAATTCATGTGTCCCTTCGCCTAGAAGCCTACTAAGAGCCACTCCTTATCCGTGTTTCTTTTACACCGGCATCCACTCCCTGCCCTCGTTGGCCTTGGGTGTCACAGAGCACACCCTTTTGTTTTCAAGGGACATGATTTGGAACTCATGATCCTTTCTACCTTCCTTCGTCAACATCAAGTAACCTTGAAGTCTTTCAAGGTCTACACTAGGTTAGAACACAGACACTTGATCGTAAGCATCATCACCAACCCATGGATACACCAGCCCTGGATCGCAAGCAATCTGGATAGGATCTTCAGCAACTGGCACTGAACTTTTGGAGCTGGTGCTCAGGGTCTAGCCTATCTTCTTCTAGCCGTTAAGTTCCTGGAAATACCAATAGAGGCCGGTGAGCAATTGTGAGAATTAATTAATTTAAAGATTCAGACATGGAAAATGGTAGACAGAAAAGATAGTTTATGCTCACATACCGGCATCTGCGTCCACTAACGTTTGAGCCTCAAAAGGACACCTCCGCTGCACAAGGTATGACAAAGAAGGTGCTCTATAGGGCAATGTCATTGAAGGGACCTATAAACTATGACACTCTAACTCCTTTCATTGAGAAAAGAAAAAGGAAGTGCACACCAAAAAAGAGTGCACAACCACTCTATGAAGCCAAAAATAGTAGAAGTAAATAAAAGGAAAGAGAAGTACTATGAAAAAATGAAAGTAAATTGACAACTGAGAGGTTGAATTGCTAGAAACTGCACTTCTCCACCAAGGAGAACCGCTGAAAATTGTCTCAGGCCACCAGATTTTAGAAAGAAACAGTAAAAATGAAAAGGAGGAACTTTAACCCCTATTTATAGAAGCCAGATGGTTGGGGGGCATTTTTGTCCTAACAGTTCAGATTTCGAAAGATGCCCATAATGGTGTGCGAAGCACTAAGCATAACAACCCAACCAAGGTGTGCCACATGGCCCTCGCAATTGTCATGACAGTTGAAAGGACGGGTGCATAGCAACCAAGCTACAAGCAATCTCAGCCAGTTGAGTCCAAAAATTTTCCACAGATCTCAGATTTTTTATACTGACCCCGACTACACCCAGAACGTCTATGTGGTCAAATGACGCAGAGTCAATTTAAACCACAACACTCCCAGAAAGGTCAAATAACTTAAGCATCCACAAGATAAAATTTAACCTAATACGATAACTCGGACTATGACTTCAAGTAAAGCACAAGTACCATCATCCGGGGGAACAAACACCTTTTTATCTTGCTACTTTGCTATATTGGCCAAGCCCGAACTGGGGGCAATATAACTATCATTACATGATGAGTGGTGGACTCACCTCGTTGAAAAAGAAGAAGACGGATAACAGAAATGGAAAATAGAAGATACAAAGTTTAGAAAATGAAATTTTATTATAATTCTCATTTCATACATCGACAACTCTAACAAAAAGAAAAAAAAGAGGAATACATAGTTTCCTCTAAGACAAAAAAAAAAGGAAAAATATATATAAAAAAAAAGGTATTGTCTAGAGTGCCTATTTGAGACCCGGGAAGGAAATCGGCATCACAGTCGTTGATGATGACGGCCATCAGTCACTGCCACCTTCAGGCTTCAAAATCACTCCAAGTTGCTTCAAATCACCCTATATTGCTCGAAGAGATTTCTTCTAAACTTGGAACCCTTTTACAAATCCAACTACACTTAAAGGACCTGCCAAAAGACTGGGCTAAGTGCCTCTAAATCACTCGGGAATGAGGAGAGGCAAGGGCAGAGCGTCTCCGAATGTCTCCATGTATCACGGTAGGAACCGCGAACCTTTCTAGAAGAGTAGGTAGATCAAACACTCCCACGTTCGCTGGGAGGGAAAGGTTTCTATCGCCTAGATGCATGTTGACCAACCCATGTAGAGCGGTTACTTAGTCTTTACAAAGCCATTACGTCAAGAAAGAAAGGCCTTTATCGGACTGGCGAGAATATAGCAAACACCTTTAAAGACTTTGGAAAGAACAAGAAGATGGTCTTAGCAGAGGGAAAAACCCTCCATGTTCATACAAAAAATGAAAGGGAAATCATTCTCTGGACGAGGATCATTCTTAAGAAAAATTACAAAACAAAAGGAATACAACAAAAGGAATGCTTGTCTCAATACAAACATTCCCTATTTATAAAGGGAATTAAACACTCTGATTGGCCCCCAAAAAAGGTGAACTGATTGCACGATGGAAGTCGCACATTAATGCTCCCTCCTTTTGATTAATCACGAGAGTAGCGGGCAGTTGGAAAACAGTACGAAACTAATATCCTCTTAAAGGATCTTTAATTCCTAATAAAGTCAAAGCAACAGTTCTCCAAGAAAGCTCAGACTATTACGAGCTGCAAAGTATAGTTATAAGAAAGGATAAAATCTTGTGAACTATGCATGGGGGCAACAGAGGATAAACCTCAAATGGTGAAATGGCAACATGAGCAGTAATCTGCAATGGATTCTGACCTCATATGCCAACCCCGAAGGTATTTTACTATCAACAATGAACCTCAGCCCTTTTGGATTCCAATATCTATTGTGTGCCATGTGCTCCTTTCAAACTTGGTACCTTGACACTTAATTGTTTCACTTAAGTGCCAAGCTAGGGGCAACTGTTCTAGACCGTAATCTGGGGTCGTGTTCCATGGGTCAACTCAGCACACAGTATGCCAGAGTTTGACGTCAACGCCCTCAACAAGAGTTCGCTTATGACATGTGGACAAGATCACAACTCTATGCTTATCGGACCACAACTTTGGGTAACAATAACTTTACCACAGGATTTGAGCAATGGATAGATCTTGATAATGTTTGTTATTGTCAATCATGATCTTACGGAATAATAGCGTCCATAATTGCCTCTAATTGCTCATAATTGCAGTATCTATATTCCGATAATATAGGAATTCACCCTAACTAAATAAGGAACATATATCCTCCTCCTACTATTACGGGAACGTATCTCTCTAATATGAGAATGTATCTATCCAACCTCTATAAATACTAGGCTAAGTCACTTTAAACAAGTATCATTAACTTATTACTCATTGCATAACCCTACTTATGCACAGCCTGACTTGAGCGTTGAAGTCCATTTGCATGTATCAACCCCCCTCTCAATGTGCTCTGCTACTGCTGCGCAAAAAGGAAACCATTGCGGCGTGCCTATCTCAGGTACCTCTCTGAATCTACTTCAAAACACATGAAGAAAATTTTAAAATATTGTAGCAAAAATATATAGGTGTCTTGCAATTTTAGGCAAAACCATGAGGTTCAATAATAGTCTATATCCTTGGAAAGAATAGTTTACCTCCTAAGAAGAAACCTTTAGAAGTCATGAAATTAATTCAAAATATTTTTTGAAACCATTTTCTCAATATTGTTGCTGTAGGAGCACATTCGAGGTGTGAAAAGCAAAGAATGTTTTATCTAACACATCTTTATCAAAAATATTTTTTGCTTGTAATTTCAATTGAGAAATGATTCTAAAGATCAACTAGATCTTTATCAACATTATCATTTTTGGTAGTTGTTACCAAGTGGCTTCAATACTCAAGAGGGGGTGAATTGAGTTTAAAAACAAGTTCGCAATTCTTTCGCAAAACACTTGACTATCGAATTTTGTTGAAGCTATTGACTATTTGAAATGAATGAATTGATAAGAACAATAGATATTGCTTAATAATCAACCAAGAGAGACGTAATCAAGTAAGAATACAACCAATACAAAATTATAAAGAGAAGGGTTTAGAGAATTAAACACAGTAATTTATCCTGGTTCGGCTACCAATCCACTTGTGACCTACGTCCAGTCCTCAAGCAACCACTAGAGATTTTCCACTATATCTTCAAGCTTCAATAGGTGCTTGACTACCTTTACAAACTTAAGCACTCAACTCCTTGGGATGCCTCACCCTTGAGCTAGAGTCTCTTCAAACAAAAGAGATGCCTCACCCTTTACAATATGGAGGGATACCTCACCCTTTCTTTACAAAGCAATCAAGGTTGAAATAAAGAAGCTCTCAAAAGAGTAAATGATACAAATTGAAGCTCTAAGAATACTCACAAATGATATCTCAAAGATTAGTCAAAAACAGAGCAAAGAGTGATTTTAGAGATTGATTCTCGTTTTGATGAATTGCTAAGATGTTTTTGGTTTAAGAGCAACCATCAATGATGCCCCAACAATTGTATTTAAAGCCTATTCATTAAAAGAGCCATTGGAGGGTGGTTGAAGCCAAGCATTTAATGCATTCAATATAGTCGTTGGACATGTCAGAACCTTGGTAATCGATTACAGGGTTTTGGTAATCGATTACATGGAAGATAGAACGTGTTCTTAGCTTTCTGGGCTTGTGGTAATCGATTACATGACTTGTGTAATCGATTACACGCCCTCTGATTTCATGGTAATTGATTACAATATTTATGTAATCGATTACATTGCCCATTGAACGTGTTCTTGGCTTTCTGGGAACATGGTAATCGATTACCAGCTTGAGTGTAATTGATTACACATCCTCTGACTTTCTGCTAATCGATTACATGGATGGTGTAATTGATTACAAGGCTTCTGTTTAGCTTATAATCGATTACTAAACTTTGGTAATCGATTACAATATACTTTAAACTCATTTTTCAAGCCTTAAAAAGGATTCATGTCATTCCTAACTTTAGAAAACATGGATTTAAACAATTTTGAACATTGTTTGGCATGATCTAAGAAAAAGAAGTTCTCTTTTTTAGGAATTGATCTTCGAAAACCATATTGATTCAAATCATTTTTGAAAAATCATTTGAGATATCTTGGGAGCATTTAACATTGATGTACTAATGCCTATATCTAAACCTCTTGATTTCTTCCTTTGATCTTGGTTTTCTCTTTTGCTTTTTGATCTTCATCTTTGTCTTTATTATCATCAAAAACCAATTGACATGCTTCAAGATACATGCATTCACATTCTCCTCCCTTTTTGATGATGACAAACTGAACATTGAATAGGAAGAGAAACAATTGCATATATATATATATATATATATATATATATATATATATATATATATATATATATATATATATATATATATATATATCGAGAGATATATATCAGAGATTTAAGCGTAACTCTCCCCCGTAATGTATACACAATATAGGGTTAGTGATATATTCATGTGAAAGCTCTAAATCTAACTCCCCCGTACTTATGCAAGACACTAATCTCTCCCCCGTTGGCATTATCAAAAAACCAATTAGTATTTAGATGAAATTTCGGCAGTATTTCTGCTGATTTTCATGATTTCCCAAAGTTTTAAACAACAGAAACTAATCAGTTCAAACCAGTCAATATACAATAAATCCAATAGATCAAAATAGAACCAATCAAATCAATAATTCAAGAATCATATCAATAATCAGTATATGAAGCATTAAAAGAACCAACTGATTTTATATAAATAGTGTTTCAATCATATACAACCAAATAGCAGAAAAACAAAGAAACTATCATGGCAGAGGTCCATGATCACTATCAGTGGCCTCACTGTCACTCTCTACATCCGTAGCAACGTCTCCGAGGTCCACATCATCGTCTTCGGTGTCAAGATCGTCCTCGGAGCCAAGAAGCTCCTCGTCATCAGCAGGGACACTAACGGGAGTGGCAGAGGGATCAGCAAACAATAGAAGAGCAGCAGGAGGGGCAGAGGAGGTAGTAGGTGTAGCAGCATCTCTTGGTGTAGTATGTCTGGGGCCCTCCAAGAGTGAACGGATAGCAGCAAGCTCCTGATCGGAGTAGTCCATCCGCAGCTCAAGGTGATCCACCTTCTGCTCAATGTGGTCCATCTTGGTATCCACCGTGGTAGCCAAACTCCACATTTCTTGCAGTAGAAGCTCCAATGTGGCTGAAGCTGGTGGAGCTGGTGCAAGCAGCTCGTCCTCATTCTCCTCATCACTCTCTGGACCCTGAGGATTGTGCCCATAGCTGCCATGAGCCAAATAGTACCAACGTCCATCAACTTTGCTCAGCTGAAGCTTCTTCAAGGTGTGTAGACCAATGGATTGGGGTCCCTTGGAGCTGGTATCCTTGGATTCTTCAGCCAAAGAGATGCGATAGTGCTCCAAGATGGTAGTCACCAACATGGCATAGGGAAGGGCAGAGTTTTTCTTCTTCTTCACATCCAGCATGTGCTGAATGATGTAATTGGCCCAGTTGATTGGCCTACTAGTGGTCATAGCCCACAAGACCACCACGTCATCTCGTAAAACCTGAGAATAATTCCCGCCTCTGGGAATCAAGCCTCGAACCACTAAGTAATGGAGTACCCTGTTCTCCATTGTTAGCCCAGTCGCCATAACTCTTTTGTTGTTCCTTGGAAGCACGTAGCCGGAGCAAATCAGGGTCGTCAGAGCGCTCTTATACTCAAACTCAGATCCCCAAGCATTTTTGTTTCCATAGAAGCTGGTCCCAGCATAGGTTAGCTTGGTCAACCTACACCATTCTTCTCGAGAAATTTTAATTTGTGTTTTCCTCACTTCAGAGATCAGGCAATGATCTTCATACCTTAGGTTGGCATAGAACACATGAACCAGGTTGGGATAAATGGCTTTCTGAATGTTGTAGAACCCAAGCAAGCTCAGCCTCTCAATCAATTGGAAACACTCCAGGGGTTCATTGGTGCAGAAGGATTGTGTGAGATACCTTGGTGAGATTAACTTCCTTAGTTGGAAGTTCTTTCTGAAGAGTTCAGCTTTCTTAGTGGTGGAGAAGTGCCTCGTGAGGTCCAAGCCAGAAATGTTCTGTGCAGGAGCACTAGAGGACTCTCCAACAGTGGTCCCTGTCCTTGCACGTTTGGCACGTTGGGATGGATCAACCATTGATGAGTGGAGGTGAGATTTGGTGAGTATTTGGGGGTATTTAGAGGTGTGTAGCTCGTGGGGGATGAAGTGGAGAAGAATGAAGGTAGTGGGTGAGAGAATGGAGTGGATTGTGATAGGATTTGATGATTGGGTTGTGTGAGGAGAGGGATTTTGAGTGAGAGGAAGGTGAAATGGAAGGATTTGGTGGAGAATGGAGTGAGAATGGGAACCTTTGGAGGAGAGGGCTTCGTGGGAGAAGAGGAGAGGAAATGAAAAGTTTCAGAATGAGTGACCTTTCGCGCATCAGAAAACCTTTTAAAACCCCTCTGTAAACGATTACATGGGTTGTGTAATCGATTACCAGCCTTCTGGGAACCTTGTAATCGATTACATTATGTGTGTAATCGATTACCTGAGTTCTGGGTTCATTGTAATCGATTACCAGTTTTGTGTAATCGATTACTTGCTTGACAGAACCTTTGTAATCGATTACAAAGGTCTTGTAATCGATTACCAGCTTACTAAAACTCAGATTTTGCATTTCAAACAGTTAGGGATAAAAATAATTGAAAAGCATCATTTTTGTGAAATAAAAATAATGTTCATGTAAATTTAGAAAAATCGTCCACAATCACTAAGGCATAGTAATTCCCACTAAAGCTCATAGTTCTAGAGGGACCAAAAAGATCCATGTGCAAAAGTTGTAGAGGTCTAGAAGTTGAAACCACATTTTTAGCTTTAAAAGAGACCTTTACTTGTTTTCCCTTTTGACATGCATCACAAAGTTTATCTTTTTAAAATATGAGCTTTGGAAGACCAATTACTAGTTCTTTATAAACTAATTTGTTTAAGTGATCCATGTGAATGTGAATAATTCTTCTATGCCATAACTATGAATCATTTTCTCTAGTCATAAAGCAATTAGCATCATTTGAGGAAATGTCATCAAGGCTAATCATATATATGTTATTGACCCTATGACTAACAAACCTAACATGTTTATCATCCTTACCCTCAATTATGCAACAATTTGAATCAAATATTACTTTATTCCCCTTATCACACAATTGACTAATGTTAAGCAAGTTATGTTTGAGTCCTTTAACAAGTAAAACATTATCAATGGATGAGGAAAGAATCTTACCAACTTTACCAACTCTAAGGATCTTTCCTTTGTTGTTGTCACCATAAGTCACATGTCCACTCTTCTTAGGAACAAGGAAGGAGAACTTGGAGCTATCACCGGTCATGTACTTGAGCAACCACTATCAAGATACTAACTTGAACTTTTGGTCTTCAAGCACACCTACAACACACATTCAAGTTTTAACATTTGGTCCCCAACATGTCTTGGGTCCTTGTGTATTAGAAATAGGCACGGTGCCCTTAGGAACCCAAATCATTTTGGTTCTTACTTTGGTGTTTCTTTTCTTTCTAGCATTACATATAGATGCACTATGTCCTTTCTTTCTATAATAAAAACATTTGATAAAGGGGGTACTTGATGTTTTAGATGGAACAAAGAAATTATTGTAGGATTTTTTATGGTTGTTTAGATTGTATCCCAAACCGGCTTTTTGAAAAACACACATTTGTTTTCCTAGTAACATATTCAAATTATCCCTTCCCAAAGTAAATTTTGCAAGAGTATTTTTCAAGTCCTCAATTTCAATTTCAAATTCTTTACATGAAGAACAAGATGAGGGTGTGGATGTATTATCATGTGAAGAACAAATCATGCATGATGAGTTAGCATCGATAAGTCCTAGAGTGTCATTTTTAACTTTGAGTTCTTCAATCTCCTTGGTTAAAATAGAAATTTTGTTGGTCATTACGAAGATTGTTTTGTTGGAAGTTAAAACCATTTTAATGAGCCCCACGGATTCATCATGCAATTCTTGAAATGCATCTTGCAATTCACTATATGAAGGAGATAATTCAAGATTAGATGAGGTTACCTCGGTTTTGTAACACCCTCCTTAGGGCATCACATTTCCGACTCCCGACTCATAATCTGAAAATCAATTTGTAAAAGGTTTGAGTTATGAAAATATGAGTTTCAAAATTTCTTTCTTTACTGAAACGTAAATTTACTGAAAATATTAGGTAATACTGAAAATCATATTTCAACTATTCATTATGCAATATTGACACTAATTAATATTTCACAATTTAAAGAAAAATATAAAATTAACAGACTCTTTTTTTTTAACAGTAGCAAACCCTATAACGGGTCCTACTTAATAGCATGGTACAACATTAACGAGAAACTTTAACATACTTATTCCTTTTTCTGTCCATCTTGATGCATCAGACCTGTTCCTTTGTCAACACTGCACACCTTCGAGTCCTGAATGTCCACTCCTTATTGTTGTCACCAATCTCATAGTATTCATCGCTCATTATGTCTAAGACATCTCGATCCTTCTATTATTTGATTTTAACAATACAGACACGGCAAAACAACATAACAAAGAAGTGAGATCACCTACACCAATACCAACATGGCAGCACAGAGATAACACAAGCAGCATATCATACAGATAGATCATACCACAATTATGATCATGTCATCAACATTAATCAACTATCATCATTCAATCATTTATCAGTTCAATTATCATAAACAATAATTACGATAATGCCCTCAGCATTATCATCATCATCATTCAAGTATTCAAAACAATTGTCATAACCAATATTCCTCAATTAATATATCACACAGATATAAATGTACTCATATAATGCATGTGCATTTAGACTCAACGTTCCTACTCTATGGAGTTAAACTCAGGTCGAAGAAATGATCGAAAAGATTTGTCGGTACCACATGTCTCAGACCACGTGCTATAATCCTCATTTTGATTTTTGCACATCTAGCATATACACGACAATCTTTATCAGATCTTGAATAAGAATAGTGTCTCGATCGGGATCATCGGTGTGTTGCATCGGTCTAACCTACGAGAAGAAGCGCGACCAACCACCCGTGTAAGCAACCCGCACCCCAATGCCCCCAAGGTCAACAAGTGACTTACACTACGCATATCGCACCCACTCAAGAGGTGTGTTTCTCCTAGGCAATCAGCCATATCCAGTCCTCATCGGACCATTCCATTGCATGTATAATGCACTAAATACCAATCACAGGTATATCTCATAATTTCTCAAATATAGTTTATACAATGCACGAATATATCAGTGCAAGTCCAACCACAAGGGCCATTCTTTTCAAATTCGTTTGTTCAATTAAATCATATGCCTCAACGCATATTTTTTTTCCAATATATCTAAAATGCACCACGTGTCAATAACAAGCAAAACTCGTTGTTTTCACAAATAGTGTCCTTACATTGGTTTTACAGTAATCATACTATATTTTTCAATAAGAAAATCATGTTATCATGTTTTTCATAGTTATAAAACACTTTTACCGTATTTTCACAATCGCGTAACATTTCTGTTACGTTTTCACAATCCAAAAATGTTTCTGTTATATTTTCACAATATCGTAACACTACTATTACGTTTACAAAATTTTGTAACATTTCTGTTACGTTTTCAAAATACCGTAACTCTTCTGTTGTACTTTTAAACCACGTACAAATTTTTCAACATTTTTCTCAATCGCGTAAAATTATATGTTTCTTAAATCGCATAGTATTTTTCCACTGTTTCAAAATCGCGTAACTTAAAAATCATTCTTTTAAGTCTCGTAAATCATTTTCCATCATTCTCAAAATATTTAAAATACTTTCCAAATCACATAACGATTTTTTGCCATTTTCACAATCACGTAAAAATATTCTATCACTTTTAAATCACATATTGATTTTTCAATAGTAGTTCAAATTACGTAAAATATTTAAACGTAATTCAAATCGCGTAGAAATATTTCAACGTATTTAAAATCACGTAGAAATATATTTTTTTTCGTATTTCAAATCGCGTAGCTTAAAAATCACGTTTTTAAGATACGTAAATAATTTTTCACCACAATTTCATTATAGAAAATATTTCTTGACTTTCAAAAATTCCTTTTCAACTTTTCTCAAAATAATATAACTTTGTATTTTATTTTTTAACATTTTCTTACTTAAGAAAATCTTTTTCCGCATTTCTTTACTCAAGAAATCCTTTTCCAAAATATAATCCATAAAAATCACTTTTCCATTGATATAAATCAACGTTTCAAAACTTAACATTTTCTAACGTATTTCAAAACTTGAAAATAAGTTATACATTAGTAAATTTTCAAAACACCATTATATTCTCCATTTTTCTCAAATCAATTCTAAGATCAATTTTCTTCAAAATAAATTGAAGTTCGAAAACATTTTCGTTTACAAAAACTTGATTTCTCAAGTGATAAAATGCTCTAATTCCCTTTCCGAAATTTTTATACCAAATCAATTATATTTTCACTTTGTTTTCAAAAAAAATAATCAAGGAAATACAAGTCCTCAAAAATGTGGACATGACTATCGAAAATTATCAAAACATTTTTCCTTCTAAGTCAATATGGTTTTGCACAAACAAAACCATTAAAATCTTTGTTTTCAAAATCAAAAATACCGATGGTCATAAAAACCAAACCCATTTGTTCAAATTCATTTTTACTTTCTTTGCAAATCCTTTTTCACTTTCTTTGCAAATCCTTAAAATCAACATTGCTATTTTCATTTAAAAACTCATGTTTAGTAAAACACTTAGAAACTTTTTGCACAAAATAAACCAATAAAAATCCTTCTAAAACCGTGTTCATGTACTCTTTGAAAAATAAACCCTTTGTTCATTTTCCTTGTTTTTCTAAACATCTCATTTTATCATTCATAAAAATATTAATTTGTGAACACCTATCTTGAGGTGTCTTGGCCGAAATTTACCATGTTCTAGGGATCAAAAATTAATTCCCTTGTTCTTGAAAATTTTCAACATAGACCTCAATCTTGAGAGTCAAAAATCGTAGCCTCCCTTTGGCCATTGGAACCAAAAATTAATTTTCTTTCCATCATCACATTATGGCATATACATACATATTCAAATATATATCACAAGCATGCCAAAATCAAAGCAATAAATCATACAAATCATACCAAATATAGGCAAATAATCAAAGCACATAAACACCCACAAATTATTATATGACCATGGATATGAATCCTCACATGGATTCACCATCCATCAAATATAAGACCATCTCTCACCACCATGCTTGGTTGGTGAGGTGGATCTCCCTCTTACCTCTTGAAGATCCTCAAAAACTCCTTATTTTGCTTCTTTTTCCAAGTCCTTCACTACCAAGGGCTTCTCAAATACAAAACAAAATACATAGAAATTAGTATACTAAGCTTGATTAAGAGAAACCATAGATCAAACATGGTTTAGATCATGAAAAAGAAGAGAAGAAATGAAGTTTCCTTACACTTCACCATAAATACCCCATAACTTTGATCTTGAAGGAAGTCCATGAAGATGAATGATTTAGAGGAAATCTCCAACATGAAAGTTGCTTAAAATATCATGTAGATTCAAGATCTATGGTTGGATGAAATTAAAAAGTGATGGAAGGTGTTCTAGGGTGCTTGGCCGAAACCACCATGAAGAAGGAATGGAGAGAAAGTGGAGAGAAATTTGATATGGTTCTTTGGTTCTTGAAATAGAAAAAAAAATTATTCAAGTAAACTAAAGTCACAATTTTGGCTTCCTAAGGCTTCCTTGGTCGTGCACTTATCTTGAGAAAAAGGTGAGAGAGACTTTGTTTGATTAATTGATGGAAAGATGATAGGAATCAAGTGAAGAGTCAATATTTAGCCCCCCCCCCCAAAGCTACTTGGCCGTGAGCCATCTTGAAATAAAAACAAAAGTGATAGAAATGAATGAAAGATAGCATGTTTTTCTTTTACCAAACATGCATGGCCGTAGACTTAAAAGGAATGGCCACCAAAATTGACTAATTTTATGTAGCTTCTTCAATTATTATTATTAGAAGAATGACCAAGTAAAATAAGTAAAGGAATTGGCCCCCTTTAGAGTGCATGGCCGTAGCTTGCATGGAGAGAAAGAAGAAAATATTTTTGCTTTAGAAAAATGATCAATAATGATGTATAATTGACCAAGACATCTGATAATGACATAAAGCTTTTTCTTTAGCTCCACAATGAAGCACAAAACTGTCCCCCACCTTGCATTATGCACTTAATAATTTGTCATCTTTTCATGCCATTATTTAGAGCATTCTAAGCCATTGATTAATTCAATGTAGGATTTAGGTAGACTTTTGATTAGAAGACTTAATCTAGGCCATTGGATCTTTCTCCTTTAAATTCTAGTCATTGGATGTGTCTCCAAAATGAAGGGTCAAGATTGCTCCTTCAAACTTTAAAATCCAAGGGTCATAATTAGTCTTTGTCACTTTTTAAGACTAAATCTTCACCATTGATTAAATCTTCATCCAATGGTCATAAATGATTCTTGTTACTTTTTAAGACCAAATCTTCACCCTTGATTAATTCTTCATCCAATGGTCATAAATGGTCATAGCCATTATATAAAACTAAATCTCTACCCTTGATTTAATCTCCATCTAACGGTTATAAATAATCCTATTTACTTTTAAGATCAAATCCCCGCCGTTGATTAAATCAAGATCAAGTCTCCATCGTTAATTAAATCAATGGTGGATATCCAAACCACCAATGTTGACTTAAGCAACATAATTTCTATTTTTATCTGCTAAAACCCCACGAAAGATTATATTTATTGTATTTTTATCATCTGATAAATAAATACAATACAAAACACAGTATAAGAAAATTTCTAAAACTGTTTCCGGATTCAGGTTTAGTAAGATCCCCTGTCTCCGCCTAAACCGTACAAATTTTTCTATGCATAGAAATTTTTTTACTTTGCGGTACCCACCTGGGCCCATGTAAGGTCACCTGGGCCCACATAGGACCACCTGGGCCCACATAGGACCACCTGGGCCCATATACAGTAAAAAAAATTCATAATCATCCACAAAAATCACAAATATTAGAAAACGTATGAAAATCAAGTCAGATTATTAAAAATAATTAACGGATACCAAGAGAAATAAATATTTAAAGATTTTCTCCGGCCCGAAAATTATTATTTTCCTGACACGGAGTAAATCACTCAAAACGATCAAATACGCTGACGGAATAAACAAAATAATTTTACAGTGTACAGAAATTACTAAACAGTGAAATTCTGTTAACTGTCAAAATTATTGTTTAAGAGATAGAAAATTCAGGGTGTTACAAGTTTCACTTTCCTCTTCTTCTTCTCCATTTGCCATAAGGCAAAGGTGGGCTTCCTCATCTTCCGAGTCATCGGTGGAGTCCATATCGTTGTCCTCCCAAGCGATGTATGCTCTTCTTCCTTTCCTTTCCTTAAAGGGCTTCTTTTCAAACTTCTCCATCTTCTTTTGATAAACCGGACATTCTTCATGTGTCCAGGTTTTCCACATTCATAGCAAGTTGGAGTAGAAGAGGTTCCTTCTCCTTTTTGAAATGACTTTTTAGGAGGAAAAGTTAGTCTTCTTTGAGTTCCTTTCTTCTTAAGAAATCTTCCAAATCTCTTAACAAGAAGGCTAAAGTTTTCTTCATTCATTTCAAGATTATCAATACCATCTTTATCATCTTCATCCTCATTATAAATAGTTGAAGAGGTAGCCTTGAGAGCAATCCCCTTTTTCTTCTTGTCTTGCTCCTCATTTTGGTTTAGACGATTTAGTTCTAGCTCATACTCTTAAAGCTTTCCAAAGAGAGTGGCTAAGGTCATTGTGGCAAGGTTTCTTGACTCTGATATGGCCGTCACTTTGGGTTGCCAACTCCTGCTCAAACATCTCAAAATTTTGTTAATAAGATCTTCATTGGCAAAGGTTTTTCCCAATGAAGCAAGATGATTAATTATATGAGTAAAACATTTTTGCATTTCTTGAATGCTTTCCCCTTAGTTCATTCTAAACAATTCATATTCATGGGTGAGTGTATTTATTCTAGATCTTTTTACCTCACTTGTACCTTCATAGGTTACTTGCAATGTATCCCACATTTCTTGAGCAATTTTACAATTTGATACCCTAAAGAATTCATCATACCCTAAAGAGGTAGTAATGATATTCTTGGCTCTCAAGTTGTATTGAACCTTTTTTTTGTCATCATCGGTCCATTCATTTCTTAGTGTATTTGTTCTAACACCATTAACTAGACGTGTGGGGATAAAAAGACCATTTTCAACGGCATCCCACACATCAATATCAATAGCTTCAATAAAAATCTTCATCCTTTCTTTCCAATATGCATAACCATCCCCATTGAAAAAGGGAGGCCTATTTATAGAAGAACTTTCATTAGAAAAACCATTTGAAGCCATCTTTACTCTTGAAGCGGCTAAGCTCTTTATACAAGAGTCTAGCTCTGATACCACTTGTTACCAAGTGGCTTCAATACTCAAGAGGGGGGTTAATTGAGTTTAAAAACAAGTTCGCAATTCTTTCGCAAAACACTTGACTATCGAATTTTGTTGAAACTATTGACTATTTGAAATGAATGAATTGATAAGAACAATAGATATTGCTTAATAATCAACCAAGAGAGAAGTAATCAAGTAAGAATACAAGCAATACAAAACTATAAAGAGAAGGGTTTAGAGAATCAAACACAATAATTTATCCTGGTTCGACCACCAATCCACTTGTGACCTACGTCCAGTCTTCAAGCAACCACTAGAGATTTTTCACTATATCTTCAAGTTTCAATAGGTGCTTGACTACCTTTACAAACTTGAGCACTCAACTCCTTGGGATGCCTCACCCTTGAGCTTGAGTCTCTTCAAACAAAAGGGATGCCTCACCCTTGACAATATGGAGGGATACCTTACCCTCTCTTTACAAAGCAATCAAGGTTGATATAAAGAAGCTCTCAAAAAAGTAAATGATACAAATTGAAGCTCTAAGAATGCTTACAAATGATATCTCAAAGATTAGTAAAAAATAGAGCAAAGAGTGATTTCAGAGATTGATTCTCGTTTTGATGAATTGCTAAGATGTTTTTGGTTTAAGAGCAACCATCAATGATGTCCCAACAATTGTATTTAAAACCTATTCATTAAAAGAGTCGTTGGAGGGTGGTTGAAGCCAAGCATTTAATGCATTCAATATAGTCGTTGGGCATGTCAGAACCTTGGTAATCGATTACAGGGTTTTGGTAATCGATTACATGGAAGATAGAACGTGTTCTTAGCTTTCTGGGCTTGTGGTAATCGATTACATGACTTATGTAATCGATTACATGCCCTCTGACTTCATAGTAATCGATTACAATATTTATGTAATCGATTACATGGCCCTTTGAACGTGTTCTTGGCTTTCTGGGAACATGGTAATCGATTACCAGCTTGAGTGTAATCGATTACACGTCCTTTGACTTTCTGCTAATCGATTACATGGATGGTGTAATCGATTACAAGGCTTCTGTTTAGCTTGTTATCGATTACTAAACTTTGGTAATCGATTACAATATACTTTAAACTCATTTTTCAAGCCTTAAAAAGGATTAATGTCATTCCTAACTTTAGAAAACATGGATTTAAACAATTTTGAACATTGTTTGGCATGATCCAAGAAAAAGAAGTTCTCTTTTTTAGGAATTGATCTTGAAAAACCATATTGATTCAAATCATTTTTAAAAAATCATTTGAGATATCTTGGGAGCATTTAACATTGATGTACTAATGCCTATATCTAAACCTCTTGATTTCTTCCTTTGATCTTGGTTTTCTCTTTTGCTCTTTGATCTTCATCTTTGTCTTTGTTATCATCAAAAACCAATTGACATGCTTCAAGACACATGCATTCATAGTAGTCATATTTATCTTTCAATCCATTCCAAAGATCAGTGAGATTGTTTAGAGTAAGATATTCATATTTCAATCTTTCATCTAGAAAGCAGTGAGGAAAAGCCATTCCTTTCTTGATTTGATTGTATTTGCAACATCTATATAAAGTCAACATAAAAATTTTGTCTTGATCTAAATATTTAGTTCTTTAGGAACTATATTACAAGTTTTCACATAAATATTGATCAAAGAAAATTATTGACTTTTAAGTAATTTTGTAGGGATGCTTGATTTATTTTCCTTCATTGTGTCAAAATCAATGAACCACATACTATATGTAGTTTTCTTTTAATAAAAATTCCATGTTGATTAAACTGTCATTCAAATGGTAGAGACTAGAGAAGAAAAGATTATAGGCAATAATTGATTAATATCAAAGGAGTGTGTAACCAATGGGGCATTTATAGCCCAATGTTGAGGTATTCAAAACTAAAACCAATCTTTGTCCTTATTAGATACAATCCTCCGTATAATAATCCAAATGAAAAGATTAAATTTAAATCATGACAAGATAATAGTTTGACATCCACATTTCATAACACAATGGGTTATTTTACTATTCTTTGGTTATCTCTTCTAAGGGAGAATTATGGTCTATGATGTGCAAAAAGTATAAATTAATTATTTTGAAGAATTTTTTGTGATTATCCATTTATAACATAATAGTCAAATATTTTGTTCTTACTAATGTCATTAGAGCTATGTCCAAGTAGTTAAATTTAGTTTTTTTATAGTGGGCTGGCCCACAAGGTAGGCCAGGGCCAACCCATTTAATAAGAGGTTTAGATTCATTTTTTTTATAGTGGGTTGGTCCATATGATAGGCTAGGGCCAGCTCGTTAATAGGAAGCTTAAAGTCAACTTTTTTTTTAATGGTTTTTGGCCTAATGGAACTTTTGTCCATGTGGGCCTTTTGGCCCTGGGCCATATGGGCTAAGGCTGAATGGGGCACACATCTATTTCTATATGGTAGAATAAAGTATAAACATATTTCAGTAAACATATTCCAAAAAAAAAATCTATGGTTCGACTTTGATACTTCTAGGATATAAGATTGTGGCAGGTTCTATTATGAGATTAAAAATGTTATGCAGTTAAAGGAATTTTTTTTCCTTTTAAGAAGAAGAAAATGATTAGTGTTCGTGATGATAATACTAGATTAATAGTCAGTGCAATACATGTGCACGTCACATATGATGCTCTTGATAATATAAATTGAAGATTATGTAATGGATAAAATAAATGATAAGTAAAATTCGAATTTATAAAAGATAGAATTGCGGCAAATCTAAATTCAAATTTATTCCACAATTTATTATTATCTAAAATTCAAATTATTCTTCTTTTATTATATCTTACACATGTTGTTGTTTTACGAGCCACATGTAACATGTCTTTGCAAAATTTTAGTGTTGTAATCTCTCTTTAAATATATTCTTTCTTTTCATGTGTTGTTGTTTCAACAAGCCACATGTAACATGTCTTTGTAAAAGTTTAGTGTTGTAATCTCTCTTTAATAGTATTTAGTAAATAATATAAGAGTCGATAGAGTCATGCAAAGAATAATAGATGTCGATAAAAGTAAAATGGTCTTATTGTCCAACTTTAGTACCTAATTCAGAAAATCTAATGACAACAATTAAGATCTTGCAACAGAAAATTGTGTTGAGGGAATACCACATTTCCTTTTTCAATTTTATTGGGGAATATTACATCTCTTTTTTCAATCTTGTTGGGAAAATCGCATTCCCTTCTTCACATGCTTATATAAATACTAATAATTGGGAAAGCATCACAAACTAATCATACAAGATTTAAAGTGGTTCAACCTAATATGCCTGTTAGATGAGAAAAGTCAAATCTACAATGAAAACAAGTTTAGCCACAAGCTCCCTTACTAGACAATCTCTCTCACACTCTAATTATCAAATCTATTATCAAACAAGTTTAGTACAGTACAAATGAAATCTTTTCGAAAAGTTGAGGCCTATGGTAAGGCTCTAGACAAACTAGATACACTCCAACACAATTGTGCCGACACTTGGCACTTTCTCAACCTCTTGATTAAAGACCAAGTCAACCTCACTTACACAAAGTAGGTAGTTGTGACTAAGAGGAGTAAAATGTGTAAGTATTTAAAACAGAACTTGTATTACTTCATGAATGCTTGTACAAAGGAAGCTATCAATCTCTCCATAGCTAGACATAGAATGGCCTCACCTATTTATAGTAGTTCCACCTCCTCAGTGATGATGGAGATGTTGCAAAATTTATGGTGGGGATAGAGCTCTAGAACCTTCCTCTCTCCTAACTATAAAATATCTAAGATATTTACATGGAACTTTCTAGAAGATCAACCTAAGAGATATTACAAGTTACATCTATTGAGGGTGAAGCGGTGGTTCATTGATGGAGGTGTATTTGTGAAATGGTGTCTTAGTTGGGAGTTTTGGTGGTGTCTATAGGTACTGCGATTTGACATGTTTGTGTGGGTCAAGTTTTTGGGTCACCGGCGGTGATTTTACAAAGATATGACTTTTTTTTTTTTTTTTTTTTGCTTGACTCGGTTGGTGCAAGAATTGAGGAATGATGTTTTTGATGGTTGGGTCGGTGTAGTTATTTTTAGGGAGTGCAAAATGGAGGTTGATAGTGGAGGTTTTTGGTTTTAGGTGGTTCATGGTTCTATTGACAATGGATTGGGTTTTAGTTTTTGTTTATTAGGGATGTTCGAGGTTCAGTTTGAATTAGTTTTGAGTTAAAAAACCAATTGATCCAAATAATGTTATTTACAATGGTTTGGATTTGATTGGACATGTTACATTTTGAAAACTGAATCAAGTCAAACTTATTTAAATTGATTTAGATTAGATCAATTTAATTGTTGTTTGGCTAAAAGTTTTTTTAAGTCCAAAATTTTTAGTTAAACACAATTTAGCATATTAAAAGAAAAAACAAGAAATAAAAGGAAATAGAAAATAGAAATAACACATTTCACATGCCTAAAATAATATTTAATTACATAAATTGAGAGAAGTGTATAAGAAATTATAGTTACTATAAGTAAAAGTACAAATTCAATAACAAGCAAATATATCATATAATATTAATCATTTTGGATTGGATAGGATCAGTTTTGAAAACCAAATCCAATATCCAATCAGTTTTCAAAAAAAAAAATCAAACAAAAAAAAAACCAAATTTATTTGGTTGTGATTGGATTTCGATTTTTCGGTTCAATTTTTGGTTTAATTTTCTATTGGTTTGGATTTGAGCACCCCTAATGATTATGATTATGGAGATGTTTCTATTTTGTATGTTGAGTTTGAATGGAGTGTGATGTTCTTAATTTAGTGATGAGATACAAAGATGTTGAGCATTTTGATCTTTGGGGAATGATTTTGCGATGCAGGTCAAGTATGGTTAGAAAGTTGAGGATCAGTATCTCTTTCAAGGTATATGTTCTAGTTCTAGGTAGTTCACGTGGTGGTGTAGGAATTTGTGATGGTGGATTTGATTTTAGGTTTGGGTTTTCCAGCAATCAAAATCAGTCAAGCAATGGAAGAGCATTGGGCATATTGTTAATGAGCCAAATGGATTGGAAGAAAAAAAAAGGAATTAATTTGAAACTTTGGTCAAACTTTAGAGATAAAAATAGGGTTTTAGTAACGTTAATGATCCACTTAGATCCACATTGGATCCATACTAGTGCTTGTCGTTAGAAAAATGGACAACGTTAGGGAAAATGAAGAAAATGAAATGATTTAGTAATGTTTAAGACTTAATTGAAACATAAATAAAACTTATTACTAAATTAAAACTTCAGTCAAATGTTAGGGACGAACATATGGTTTTACCCAATTCTTTTTCCATGAGTAATATCTCTCTTCTCAATTCTTTCCGTTGTTTTAACTCAATTTTCTTGCTTTTATCTCCATTTCTAGCAATGTTAAGGGAGAAATTATTTTATACTTTTAAAACATAATAAATGCAAATTTTAAGAAGAATATCTATTATTAATTTTAAGTTAGTGACTTAAACTTTTTATAATTTTATTTAAAATTAATTATAAATATCATTCTTAGAACATATATTTATTGTACTTTAATAACATATAATAATTTTTCATGATAAGTGGCATTAACAACATTGACAACATTGACGAATTACCTTGTAGCACTTGGATCATTAATTAGTATTTTTCACCAACGAGAAATTTGTTTATGCTCACTACATTAATCTAATGAAATCGTAATACATAGTATAAAATGTAAAGGCATGTCTCGGATGAAACTAAAATATTATATAAAAAAATGTAAAAAATCTAAAGCATGAAAATTACTTAGTATATATTTGAATTAATTTATTTTGTGATTAAAATAATTTATAATTAAAATCTCGCTAAAAGAACTTTTTTAAAAAATAAATTTTCTTTTAAAATTAAGCTTTACATGGACTCAGATAAATATTCTACCATGTAAGCATACCACCCACTCTTCCAAATTTCTTAACATGATCCATCGTATCACATCACGCCACATGTCAAGACTTTTTATGGCGTCTTGATCTGATCTTCACCGCAGGATAGCATTTCAGAAACTTCTAAAAGGCGCATAATAATGTTCTCGCTGTTAGAATGTTTCCTATTTTTCAGACTTACTCATAAACTCACGCCTGTAAGCACTTATGACATCAGCCAAACATCATATCCAGACACTGATGCAATAAGAGAGCCCTAATACTGTACTATTGCAAGATTTAATTAATAATTAGCACGGCAACCGTGTGATTGCATGAGTTGCTGTATAATTATCAAAACGTACTGGTCTAACTCAATTTAATTTGAGCTGGGTTATTTTGAATTAGATTAAATTGAGTTATGTGAATTTTAGATTAATATTTTATTAATTTAACTTGTCTTTATGTAATGTTAATGAATCGGATCAAGTTAATTCTTGTTATTTTTAATTTTATATTCATTTTTGTTAGTTTAATTTATTTATTTTATCAAGCTATTCAGACTAATTTATCAGATTAGATTCATTTTGATATTTTTAGCTATTTGTTCGAATTATTTTAATAACAATTTATTTATTTAAAAATAAATTTTAATATAATATGTTGTTTCATTAAATAAGTTAATAATTAAAAGAATAAAATAATTAAAAGGTTGTACATCAATAATTACAAAAATAAAAAATAACATAAAAATAAGAATTTAATTTATACGACATAAAACTTTTTACAAAATTAATTAATCATATATATTATTATATTATTAAAAATATTTGAATCTAACAATAATTATTTAAAAAATAACACGTGTAATAATATATGATGAGTTAATAACGTAAACAATTTTACATTGATAATACAACAAAAGTAAACTCAAATAATAAAATATATCAAATATATAATAAATATTTCAATATTTCATTTTTCTTTTGGTAATTTTAAAAATTATATTTTAATTATTAAAAACTTATGGATACTCCTGGGTACTCGCCTCCTTTGTAAGGATCATAAATGATACTCACAATCCTGATGGGAGAAGAAGCACGACCTTTCCTCGTCCCGTTGACATTGCCATATTAGAACATGTAAATTATGTAGATACAAAAATAATAAGAATAAGATTAGCAATGTATTGATTGAGATTTTAGGAAAAAAAAATTATCTTCGGTGAATAGAATTTGGCTTAAACAAATTTAGTATATTTAAAAATTTATTTTATTATTATATTTTCTTTTGGTGAATTTTAAATTTTTTTATTGAATTATTAAATACATATGAATACTCATGTGTACCCACTCTCGTAAAAATCATAAATAAGTACTCACAATGGTAATAAGAAAAATAATACCCACATCACCCTATCCCTAATCCTTTGACTCTCTTATTTGGGGACATATAATAATATAGATAAAAAAATAAAAAAATAAGATTAATAAAGTAACTAATAAAATTTTTTATTCATTAAATTTTTAACAGAAGAAACTACTTTTAATAGATAGAATTTAACTTCAACAAATTTAATAAATATTAAAATTTATTTTATTTATATATTTTTGTAATTTTTAATATTTTATGACCACTTAAGAATATCCATAATTATTTATCTCTTTTGTGAGAATTATAAATAAGTATATGTAATTGGAACGGGAATGTACTATTTTTCCTCACTCTGTTTGACATTTCTATACAGGAAATTGTAAATAATAATGTACATAAGAAATAAAAATACTACCAAAAAAGAAAAAAAGATAGGAGCTTTAGGCGGAAATTTTTTTTCCCGATGGATGACATGGGGCAGGGGGTGGGGTTCCTTTTAATATATTCGAATAGATGTATGAAAAATTGTCTCACGTTAGGTTTCTTTAAACTCTTAGTTTGATTTTTAATTTTTATACAAACAAAAAATAATATTATGTGGACAACTTATTTAACATAATTAAACTTATATTTTAACCTCGGCAATGTCGAGTTAGTAATACTTTTATTTATTTATTTAATTTATTATTGACTTTAACTTTTTTTCATAAAAAAGAAATAAAATTGTATAAATTAAATATGAGATGTGAGATGTCTGAAGGTTGATCTCACATCAATATTTATGACAATACTTTGTCAAAGACTAAAACAAAAATCATAAATGTGAGGTGTAATATAATAAAATTATGTGATAAAATATTAAATATTTGAAACATGAATGTAAGATGGCTCTTGTCTTCTCTTTTTTTTTTTTACTTCTTAGTTATAATAAATTATTCCTAGTATCTCGTTCATCTCTCATCTCATTTTTAACCTATGATTTAAGATGTATTTGGTTTAATTGTAAAATTTTTTATTATTTTAATAATCAATTATTTTATAATAGATTATAAGATGCTTTTTTTTTTTTTTCATGTCTCAATTACAATAAATTATTACTATCTCACTCGCCACACTTCCTATGTCCTTTTTTCTGTATACCACTATTTTAGTAATAGTATGACAATGATTAATTCACTTTTCATGAACTACGAATAAATTTAAATTTTAGTTAATATCTCGTCTAATTTGGGAACAATATAACAATATCCCATATAATTGAAAAATATAGTAACATAACCCCCATATAATTAGGAGAATAAAGTAAAAATATATCATAAATTGATTTTGTTATATATTTTTCTTCTCAATAATTTTTTCAGGTACAAAGAGGAGATGAAGCCAAGTATTTTTATATTTATTACTATTATTTATTCATTTTTATTGCATTATTATACTTTATTATTATATTACATTTTCCTTTTTCCTCTCTTTTAAAATATATTATTAATTGATTTTTTCATATCACATTATTATACTATAATATTATATTCTTTTCTTGATATTGATTTTTCAATCAGTTTATTTTTTATTTTTCCTTTTACTTAATTTCTCGTATCAATATATGTTGCATTCCTCATTCAAAATTTTTACGTAATAACTATTATTTTGTCTAAAATCAACTCAATGTCAAATTAATAGAAACTTTTTGGTGATAAAATTAATGGGACTTTAATTCTAATATATCCTAAATTGATTTTATTAGATTATTTTTTTCTTCAATATTTTTTATTTTATGAAAAAGAAGGGTCAAAGCCCATTTTTAAAAAATTATTTTACTTAGTTTTTTTTATCTCGATATAATTGAGAAGATAATGCAACACAATATTTTAAATTGATTTTAATAAATTATTATATTTTTCTTTTAGTCTAAGTTTTTTAATTGTCATGATTCATTCAAGATTTTCTTATTTAATCTTGCCTTCGATTATATTCTAAATTATTTTGTTATTTTAGATTAACTTTTATTCAGTCAAACACTTCCAATATGTTAATGTGTGAGTGATTCAGACATATTAAGTATTCAAATAAAAGAATCTACCCAATAACAGTTTGACAAATCTTTTCACACTTACACAAATAAAAGTTGACCCACTAACCTTCTTAGAGCACATTGGATAATTGAAATATTACCATAAATGATTAATAGGTAGTTATATTATTGTAGCCAATCAAACACAAATATCTTCCTACATGATTTAATTAAAGAATGATAAGCAAATATTTTTTAAATAAAAAATAAACACATTTGATTTTGTAAATGAGCTAAATCAATGAGATATATTACATTTAATATTATGATTTTATCAATTATCTTCTTTTCAAAATCCTCGGTAGAGTAATTTATTTTGATATTCATCAGACAAATTCTTGCAATCACTCTAGTTGATAGCCTAAAATAATTTGAAAAACATAAGAGTTAATCCAACACAAAAACAAATGCATAATAACATTAAATATTGATCAAATAATAACTTACTTGCTGCTAAATGTGCCACATCATTACAAGGACTCGAACAATTTACTTTCATGTTGACTACCATACATGTAAGTGATATCAATATAGGCATGAATTTAAATGAATTATTTCTTATAGTCAATATCATATCATATATAGTAATAATGAGCATACCTTCTCATTTTGGACAATCATCTCAACACTCTATATGTAACTCAAATCTCGATCTTCCAATCAAGATTATTTGACACAATTTCTTCGATGGAGCTTACCATCAGTGTTTGTGTTTGTTTGTTTGTTTATTTTTTTTTTATATATATTTTGCTTTGTACAATTTATAGTTCAAAGAAATGAACAATATAATCTTAATTGAATCCCAAATTGGGACATTAAAACCTTAATTACATTACATTACATTACATTATATTATATTATATTATATTATATTATATTATATTATATTATATTATATATTTTTTTACAATTTTATTTTCTAAAATCGAAAAAACAATGCAACGATTTACCCTAAATCCCAAATTGATTTTATAATATTGATTTTTCAATCAACTAGTATTAATGTATTTAAATTTCTTAAGAATTTGCAGAAAAAGAAATATATATAAAGAGAGAGGGAAAGAGCACAGAAAGATAGACAATATGATGTATTGATATCTTGCTCAATTCAAAAACTTACATTAGAGAGGAGCCTGTTATTTATACTGAAGATAAAGGTGCAAGAAAAACTACTCTAGGCACTGTTCCATTGAATCACACTCAGCCCACAATTCGTTGGGTTTGTTAGAGGCGTGAGGAATAGAAGATTCTGGATCTAAAGTTTGTTGCAATTGATGACTTGGTATGCTCAATGATTCAGCCCTTTTTCTCACTATGCCCGCGTGACCATGAGCTCCCTTTTCATGTGAATTTACATCATCATCATTTAATTTATAATTTAACATCCCCCCGCAAGCTGGAGCATGGTAGATGTCAAGCATGCCCAGCTTGGAAATGAATGGAATAAAGGATGGAGGAGGTAAAGCTTTAGTGAAGAAATCAGCTAGTTGTTCTTTGGATGGGACAAGCAGCAAACAAACCACACTT
Source organism: Ormosia emarginata (assembly GCA_029884605.1). Classification (NCBI taxonomy): domain Eukaryota; kingdom Viridiplantae; phylum Streptophyta; class Magnoliopsida; order Fabales; family Fabaceae; genus Ormosia; species Ormosia emarginata. Next base: position 7,072,651 of record JAQQTP010000057.1, read on the forward strand.
TCTTAAACCTTGTTTCTAACAAATTGACAATCTATCTCCAAGTGCTTAGTTCTCTTATGAAAGACCGGGTTGGCAGCTATGTGTAAAGCACTTTGGTTGTCACAATATAGAACTGGAGCTCTTGAACAAGTTGTATGAAGATCAGGCAGCAGATATAGTAGCCATTGTAATTCACAAGTAGCAGTAGAAAGTGATCTGTATTCTGCTTCAGATGAGGAACGTGATACTGTTTGTTGCTTCTTGGCTCTCCATGAAATCAAGGATGAACCTAAGAAGAAACAATATCCTGAAATTGATCTTCAGGAATCAATGCAACCGGCCCAATCCGCATCAAAAAATCCTAGAAGTTGAATTTCTGATTTCCTTGGAAAAAACAGACCTCGGCAAAGATTATTCTTGAGATAACGAACCACCCTGCAAGCAGCATTATAGTGTGCCATAGTAGGCTTGCTCAAGAATTGACTTAGTTGTTGAGTAGCAAATGTGATATTAGGTTGTGTAGTATTCAAGTAGAGAAGCTTTCCAATCAGTCTTCTGTAAGAGGCAACATCTTCATAAGACTTTCCTTCATCTTGATGCAACTTAATGGAGTGATCAAGTGGAGTTTTTGCAGGTTTGGACCCGAGTAAACCTGATTCATTCAACAAATCTAAGCAATACTTCCTCTGGCAAACTGAAATTCCTAACTTGGAGTGTGCCACTTCCAAACCAAGGAAGTACTTTAGTGTACCCAAGTCCTTAATCTTGAAGTTGGAGTCCAGGATGCCTTTGATTCTAGTGAATTCTGCCATAGAATTTCTTGCCAAAATTACATCATCCACATAGATGAGTAATGCAGTGAAGTTGTTGCCATCTTTAAAGGTGAAAAGGGAATGGTCTGCATTAGATTATCGATACCCTTGCTTTAGTAGCAAGGAAGTGAGCTTCTCATACCATTTTCTGCTTGCCTGTTTGAGTCCATACAAGGACTTGAGCAGCTTGCAAACCTGATTGGGTTTGAAACATTTGACCCCTTTTGGAACAACCATATAAACATCTTCATCCAAGTCCCCATGCAAAAAAGCATTGTTGACATCTAGTTGATGTAGATGCCAACTGTAAATAGATGCTAAAGCCAATAAGGTCCTCACTGTTGTGAGTTTAGCCACTGGTGAGAATGTGTCAAAGAAATCTAGGCCTTCCACTTGGTTGTAACCCTTGGCCACTAACCTTGCTTTATATCTTTCTATGGATCCATCCGCTTTATGTTTCACTTTGTAAACCCACTTGCTACCAATTGGTTTCGCATTTGCTGGCAGATCAACCAATATCCATGTGTCGTTCCTTTCAAGAGCATCTAATTTAAATCTCATGGCATTATTCCAGCATTCATGCTTGCTAGCTTCCAGGTATGATTGTGGTTCATATGTGTGTGTGATTGACAGTGAGAAAGCATGGTGTAAAGATGACAAATTTGAAAAAGAATGGAAAAAGGAAATAGGATAGGAAGTACCTGAGGCAATTGCATCTGCTGAATTGTTTGAAAGGCTACAGATATATTCACTTAAGTGTTGAGGTGGATATCTCTGCCTCTATGATTTCCTTGTTGGCGCATTAGCTGTTTCAGTCACATTTGGAGCTGCAGGGTCTTGGATAGGTTCTGAGTCAGAGTTTTAAGGTTCTATATGGATGGTGGGTGGTATGATTGGTTCGGGTGATGTGTTGGTAGGTGTTGTAGGCTGAGATATGATTGGTAGAACACTATCTTGATGGTTGAAGGATGGTGTAGAGTGGTAGTTCCAGGTGGATAAGGGTGAGGAAGGTTTATATGGTAAAATATGTTCGTGGTGTGTGACATTTCTAGAAATGAAAATCTCTTTATTGTTGAGATCCAATAGAACAGCCCCTTTCACACCATATTTATATCCAAGAAAAATGCATTTCCTAGCTCTAGATACAAGTTTTGTTCTCTGTGATTGAAGAGTGGATGCATAACATAGAGAACCAAAAACTTTCAAGTCATGTAGATTAGGTGTTTGGTTATAAAGCAAAAAATAAGGAGATTTATTTTTAAGAAGAGTACTAGGTACTCTGTTTATTATGTAAGTTGCATGTAGGATGGCATAAGACCAAAAATGTTTGGGTAATTTTGATTGAAAAAGGAGTGCTCTTCCTACATTAAGAACATATTGATGTTTCCTCTAAACCCTTCCATTTTGTTGTGGAGATTCCACACAACTTCTTTGGTGTATAATTCCCTTAGAGGCATAAAATTGTGGCATTATAAACTCAGGACCATTATCAGTCCTTATAGCCTTAACTCTTGCATTATGTTGATTTTCAATTAGAGTTATAAAATTCTGTACATGCTGTCTCACCTCTCCTTTAGATTTTAACAAAATAATCCATGTAAACCTACTATAATCATCAACAGCAGTAAGAAAATAACTATGACCATGTACTGAATGTATATAAAGAGGCCCCCAAATGTCAAAATGAAGTAATTCATATGGTGAAACAGCTTTACTTAAACTAATATTATATAGTAATTTCTTATATCTAGCAAAATGGCAAACATCACAGACTGCCTTCGGATCAACAGCAATAAAAGGAAATTCAGAATTCATAGAAATCATCCTAGAGATGGACAAGTGTCCTAGTCTAAAATTCCATAAAGCATCTTCGGGTAGAATCTGTGTTTCATTAGTTTGAACATTGGAACAAGAGGAGTGTTTTGCTGCAACAATCAAGTGATATAGCCTTTCAAACTTTTTAGCAGAACCAATTGTCCTCCGAGACTGCTGGTCCTGAATAAGACAAATTGAATCATTAAATGAGACAATGTAGTTTAGAGCAGAAGACAATTTTGATACAGAAATCAAATTCAAGGAAAAATTGGGAACATATAATACATCTGTGATGGAAAAACCAGGAGAGAAAGTGACAGTACCAGCATGTTTTGCAGTTGAGAATTGACCATTAGGCAACCTTATGCTAATTGGTTTAATTTCATTAAAACTTTGAAAACTCTTTAATGAAGCACAAATATGATCACTAGCTCCTGAATCTATGATCTAAGAACCAAGAGAGAAATTATTGAAAGAAGAAGAGATGTGGATTTTACCTGACTTGTGTTTTTCAGTTGGTAAATTACCAAACTGAGTGGATGTGCTTACTTGGTTAGCTATACCAGCAGATTGCTGATTAATGCCAGAAGATTGAATCAGACTTAACAGTTTTTCATATTGCTCTTGTGTAAAACTTGGGGGTCCAGTATACATGTCTCCATGTGTTGAAAGTTCTTCCTTCAGTTCTATAGTATCACTGGTGGCATTGTTTGCCATTGAGGTATTTCCCTTTTGAAGGTAAGGAGGGAAGCAGTGCTTCCTATAGCAAGTGTCCACTGTGTGCCTTGTCCTTCCACAATAGGTACAAATCCTTCTTGAATTTCCAGAACCTTGTCCAAAACCTTTTCCTCTTCCTTGTGGCCTTTTATAGTCAACAGCATTTATAAGGGCCTTTGATTCATCATTAACATTAAAGTTTCCTTGTCTTTCATGTTGGATTACCATGGAAAATATGCAATTCATTGTAGGCAGTGGATCCATTAGAAGAATCTGTGATTTCACTACTGAGAAGTTCTCATTTAGACTGGTTAGAAATCTTATAGCATAATTGAGAGTGTGGTAGTGTCTAGTATTTCTCATTGCAGTACAAGTACATTTAACAGGACAGGCACAACATGGAATAGGCATATAAGTCTCAAGTTCTTCCCAAAGTATTTTTAATTCAGAGTAGAATTCAGTGACAGAAAGTGAACCTTGCCTGAGGCCGTAAATCTCTTGTTAAAGCTCTGAGATTCTGATGAGGTCTCCCTGGGAGAATCGTTCCTTCAAATTGTTCCATACATCAACAGCATTTTCCAGGAAAACTATGCATTGACCGATCGATTCAGCTACTGAGTTCAAGATCCAAGAGTGGATGATCATGTTGCAACGACTCCAAGCTTTATAACTCGGATCGAAGCCATTAGGGATGGGTATGCTCCCATCAATGAACTCGAACTTGTTCTTAGCTCCTAGAGCTCGCCTCATGGAGCGGGCCCAAGCATGGTAATTGGAGCCAGTCAAGACTGGAGTGACCACTACAGATGAAGGTCCATCACCAGCATGAATGAAATATGGACTAGAAGGGTCTTGTGATGGATCAGTTGGATCACCGCCATTGTTATTGTTCCTAGGGCCACCGCGAGCCATCAAAGTTGCGCAGGCAGAGAGCTAAACGCTCTGATACCATCTTAATAATTTGCAGAAAAAGAAATATATATAAAGAAAGAGGGAAAGAGCACAGAAAGATAGACAATATGATGTATTGATATCTTGCTCAATTCAAAAACTTACATCAGAGAGGAGTCTGTTATTTATACTGAAGATAAAGGTGCAAGAAAAACTACTGTAGGCATTGTTCCATTGAATCACACTCAGCCCACAATTCGTTGGGTTTGTTAGAGGCGTGAGGAATAAAAGATTCTGGATCTAAAGTTTGTTGCAATTGATGACATGGTATGCTCAATGACTCAGCCCCTTTTCTCACTATGCCCGCGTGACCATGAGCTCCCTTTTCATGTGAATTTACATCATCATCATTTAATTTATAATTTAACAAAATTGACTTTATTCATTTAGTTTAAATGTTACCCAATATCCAATATCAATATTTTCTAAAAAATCAGAATTAATATTCATAATTGGAATATTAATTCTTTAATTTTATTTTATTATATTTTTTGCTGTATTATTTCCTTTATTTCATGAAAATATAATTTTTTTTTTACTTAAGGCTGAACCCCATGTGCTGACATATGTTATTTTCTTTGTTCAGACTATTGTATGTCACAAAAAAACTTGATTAAATTATATTCAATTTAATTTGATTGGCGATATATTATTTTCAATTAAAATGAATAGTTATTATTTATAATTTTTTTAAATAATTTTGAAATTCTTTTAACATACTACTTGAGGAAAGGAAAATTAGGTGGAGGAAAAATCAAATCTTTTCCTCAAATGAATGTGTGTGTGTGTGTATATATATATATATATATATATATATATATATATATATATATATATATATATATATATATATATATATCTCCACACCTTCATGTAGAGGTTGATAACTCTATCAAATAGAGTTATTATATTTTAGTTTTGTGCTTAAATGCATGTTAAGTTTTTGATTTCTTTAAAAACTGGCAAAGTTTGTGAGCTTATTTGAATATATTGAATTCCATGTACTTTCATGTTGAATATGCTTGATCTAGAGTTAAATTGGTTTAATTATGCATCATTCATGATTGGTATCTTGTTGGGGTGTATTTTGATGTTGGAATGTAGGTTGATGACCCAAAGGAGTGCATAGAATAAAAAGAATCAAGCCAAACCAAGAAGATAAGGAATTCAAGTTCAGAGCCTTATCAACCATGCTAGACTAAATGAAGTGGATTTGAAGATGTAGACTTCCAAATGGAGCAAGATTAGATTCATTAGAAAGTTAAGAGATATATCTAAAACTTTCAAGTAGATCACTTTCCTTAATTCCATCGGGTTGAGTATTTAGACTTTAATAGAAATTTGGGTCATATTGGTGAACCGACATCATATTGGTAAACGACCTTGTCTTGGGATGTTTTATTAGTAGGTACCCCGGTTTCAATGGTAGTTTATGCTTGACTAAGTTATGTTTCAAGCTGAGCATTTTGTTGTAATCCCATGCAAAATAATCTCAAAATTCTTTTAGTAAGGCAATGAGCGCTTCTCTAAAATCTGCAAGAATTAACTTACTAACAAAGGTTGATCGATATGATTCACAATTGCCCAAGTTAACCTCTTCTGTTAGATCTTGCACCTCCATGACTTTAGTATCATCCTTAAGCGACGAGTCCTCGAAAAGACCATCCTCCTCTAAAACACAATCAAGGATTTTGTTTTTCTTTTCCCTTTCATCCCTGCGGCCATGTAGGCTTATAGCCTCATCAAGTGCTTCTCAAGGCTCATGATTCATCCTCTAGCCATCCACCTGCCAATGAGATGATATGGAAACCTGTGTAATCAAGTTTGATGCTTGTAGTCTTTGGGTCAAATTTGACCTTCATTGGATTAATTTGCTGAATTCCTTAATTGCACTATTTAAATTCAGCATAACACTTCTGAGTATAACATGGACTATCATTTGCAGGAACTATTTTGACGTCACCCTTGTCATTCCAAAGAACTAGCTTTTGGTGGACAGTTGAGGGTATAACTCCTATTGCATGAATCCAGTCTCTTCATAACAACAGATTATAATTTGCGTTGGATGATATAACCACAAACAATACTTTCCTTTCTACAAATCTCACCAGCACATTTAGCATGATAACCCCTTCATACGGGTAGCTTTTTCCATTAAAGTTTGTGATAACAAAATTGGAGCCCCTCATATCCTTAAAAGTTTTACCTAACTTCTTAAACATCTTTTTAGAAATCAGGTTAACTACAACCCCACCATTAATGAGCACGTGGTTAACAGACACACCCTCCATATGTGCCTTAATGCTCAATGGTTTGAGATGGTCTCTCATTTTTTCACTAGGATTTTTGAATTCAGCTATACTGTTTAACACAGTAATCATTCACTGCTCAAAAGCCCATAGTTCCTCCAAACTTAGCTCCTCCTCATTCACTAGTTTGACTTTGTCCTCAAGCTCTATAGGCAAAATGGTAGCATGATTTACCTCAGCTTCCTGCCCCTTAGCTTTTTTTCTTGTTTCTTAATCAACTATTGGTCCATGTAATCCTTTAGTTGGACCCTTGTAGAATCTTCTTCTAGTAATGGATAGTTTTGGGGATTAGCTTCATATCCCCACTTGATATTGGAAGTTGTATACACTCAACATTGAGTCTGCTCAGTTATATTATCATCGACAGACATGTCATATGATTTTCTTACCTAGTTCAACTGGGGATTTGTTGTTTGTTGTGGCGTCTTTTTTGGAGTCCACTTGGCCTTTGCCCTTTGCCTTCTCCCTCTACTACCATCGCTTTTGTGTATGAGTGAAGGACTCATAGTTCTTATGAGGACCATAAGAATGAAAAAATCAGCCTTGCATCACTCATTGTCCCCTTCTCAAATGATGATCGCCTATTTGGAGTAGAGGTAAACTTTGGTGACAATCTCTTGCATTTCTCTGCCACTTGTCGACAAGTACATTCTGATAGCTCCACAAAATGTAGTTATTTGTGCCCTATATTTGTGCTATAATGATTGTTTAGTCCTTGTTTTTATGCATGAATGAAAGACTTTAGTCTCATATTCATTTAATTCAATCTTGATGTCTTTCATTGTGATTTTGAGGAAATATTTCCAAATCTTTAATAAATTGAGTATATTTGCACTTATTATTAAATTGATGATTTCTCTATTACAAAAAAGGCTCTAATCAAGTAGAAACTTGAAAGATTTGGACTAACATTGAAAGAGGAAGCCCAAGAGAAAGCCAAATGTGGAATTCAGCACCTCACACCACGGCGTAGGCATTCAATGTTGCGGCGTGGTGCATCCCCTGCTTTAGACAGAGAGACCCAAAGCCTGAACGCTGTGGCATAATGGAATCAATGTCACGGCATGATGACCTAATTTATACATGTGTCACGACGTGATGTGTGTAATATCGCGGAGTGAAACAGAATTCTAAGCTTATAAATACTGTTTAATCATATTTCACAGTAGCTTTTTATCAATTTTAGAACACAGCTGCTAGGTTTTAGTGGTTAAGACCTAGAGAAAGCTAGGAAAGTCAAGGTTGGAGGCCATTTTCTACATAAAGGATGATTCAAACATAAAAGGCTACATCTATTAAGATTTCTTCCTTTCCTTTCATCTTTCTCTCTGATTATATCATGAACATGATAAATATATTTGTATTTTTGTGTTTCATGGCAAGCTAAGCTGTGTATAGGGATTTTTTTGGATCCTCCTATGGATATTGATTGATTTTGCAATTCTTTAAGTTTATATTAATGTTTGGTTTTGTTCAATCATATGGATCTTAATACTCTTGATTGTTTGACTAACTTTTAAGTGATTTGTTAAAATCTAATAAACCTAAATAGAGGAATTTGAAATCATAGGTATAGTTGATGTATGTTCGATTTCATTTTAATTATGGGATAAATTGATTCACTAATGGGATAGAAATATACCTCTTAGTCATGCATAGTATTTGATTGAGAATAAATCTTAATGAGTGGATTTTGCACTAGTTCTCATGAAAACATAGTGAATTAGGTAATTGAAGCATGGTTGATTGACCTAGACATAAGCTTTCAACTAAGTTAGATTCTCAAGCTAACCTAATCATTTCATTTATGTTACTTATAAGGATTGCATGTTATCAATTTAAGTCAGAGGTGAAGAAGGATTCCTTATTTTCTAATCATTCATTTTAATTCCTAATTTACTGCGTTTAAGTATTTTAATTCACTTGCAATCTTTTCCCAATTTTAAATGTTCTTAAATAGAATTAATTGAGCTATTAGTTAGTAATTTGCATTAGAAGTAACCCTATTCCTCGTTGGAGCAATATCCTATTCTTAACTATATTACTTGTTCGACCAGTACACTTGAGGCCTAAAAAGGGACAAACAAGTTTCTGGGGCCGTTGACGGGGAATCACGACTTATTTATGTATTGATGATATTAACAACGAGCTTATTTGGTTTTAGTTCAAGTTTTTTTTTCTTCATATTAACTTAAATTCTCATTTTGTTTTGTGATTCAGGTAATCAGGTAGTAGGTGATCATAATCATTCGAGACATAATAATCAGGAGTTTGCGACTCCCCAAATGGAGAACTTGCAATCAAATGTAAGATTACCGCCCATCCATGCGAACAATTTTGAAATCAAACCGACTATTATCTAAATGATTCAAATTTCTGTATAATTTGGTAATTTTCCAAGTAAATATCACAATGCTCACCTGTCTAATTTCCTGGAGATCTACGACACTTTCAAGCATAATGGTGTTTTTGAGGATGCCATTTACTTAAGGCTCTTCCCTTTTTCCCTCAGAGAGAGAGCAAAGAGTTAGTTGCAATCTCTGCCTGCAGGATCAATAAGTACTTAGATTGATGTATGTGGCAAATTTCTCAACAAATATTTTTCACCGGCCAAGACAACTGAGATGGTGAATGATATCACTTCATTCACCCAGACTGAATCTGAGTCCTTGTACGAAGCATGGGAGAGGTATACGGATCTGTTTAAAAGATGTCCACATCATTAGATACCACCGTGGCACCAAGTTTACTCCTTTCACAAGGGTTTGCTACCACGCCATCGTCCAATAGTGGATGCAGCTGTTGGTGGGTCATTATTGAGCAAAAATTTTGATGACGCCTTTCAACTATTGGAATAATTAGCTGCCAACAGCTACTAATGTCCTTCTGCAAGGAACACTTCAAGGAGGGTGGATGGAGTGCATGAGGTGGATGCAATAACATCGTTGTCAGCTGATGCAGGATTTAATGATGTAAACCCAAGTGCAGATTGTCTCAAGTAATAAATTCTCGGGAGTTCGAGGTCGATCCACTGGGAATTGATGAAGAGAAATTATTTGAGGTAAGAAAAAGGATTTGTCACAATAATAAAAATAATAAAACTTGTTCACAATTAAATTTAAGAACTTGCTTGGGTTAGGAGATCTTCTCTTGGTAATAAATTAAAGGCAAGATTATTTCTCTTTATAACTCAATTGAAATCCACACACAACGGAGGTTCCAATCGAAAAATATAACATTCAAAGTTCAATTATATATGTAATCATATTACGATTCCTTTAATTATCTACCAATATTTAGAAATGAGTTTAAGCATTTACTGTGTCAATCCTATTGTCTACAATAAATCAATATCTCCATTATACAAAGAAGGTTTCTAAATTGATTATAAACAAAATACAACACATATAATGTCCATTTGATAATATATCATTTATGCACAAGAAATAGAATAATCTAGTCTTATTTCATTACCAAGAGCTTCACTCTTTCACCCAAGCAAGATAAAGATTTAGTTACTCATAAACAAGAAGAGAAAGATGAACATAGCTTTAATATAGAGTAAGAGAAAATTATAACAAACGAAAACAATAAACAAGTATAACCATAACTTCTAAAAACTAAGCCTAACACCCCAATCCCCTAAATGATCAGCTAATGGAGCCTTTTATAGAAGATTAGAGATACCAAATGACAAGGGGGCTGATTAAGAGTAGGTGAGGAGTAGGTGGATGAGTAGAAAATGCCAAATGGTGAGTTGGTGAATGAAAAATTATTGGGATTCTTTGTGTCTAAAATCATTCAGTATTGATCTCATGGATGCCATCAGAATGAAGCAACGTGGTCTTCATGAAAGTTGTAGGATTTTGTCTCAGCTTTCCAATGCCACTAAGATCATCCAAAAATTCGTTCTACAGCCCAAGATATGACCTAATTACTGTAGACTATTCAGGCCCAATTTCAGCACCTCTGTTTTGACTTCCAGACCTAATATCACCTTCAATCTGTCCGAATGAGCTCTTATGTTATTCATGAAAGTTATAGATATGGGTCTTAACTTTCAGATATCCAAATTTCAGCCCAAGAAAATTCTTACAGCCCACGTTATGCTCTGATTACTGCACACTATTTAGGTTCCAATCACAAAACCCATGTTATGACTTCTAAGCCCAATTAGCTCCTCTAGATGTCCTTATTTTACCTAGAGCTCTTCATGAAAGTTGTAGAGCTCTCTATTATATTTCTTACAAGGTAAGATACATAATTATAAGACATCTAGAACTCTAGATATAATAGAAATATAGAAACAATGTAAGACACAAATAATGCTAGAAAAATCAATTAAGTCCAATTTGAGTCCAAACTTACAAAACATAACCAAACTCAATCAATTAAGTACACGGAGAGTGTAAATGACTAAAAATGAGGGTTTATTAATGTATAAAATTTGTGATTATCAAATTCCTCCACACTTAGTTTTTTGCACTCTTGGGCAAAACACATAAGACCAAAGCTAGGAAACAAAGAAAAATGACATAGACTCAAAAGCTAAAAACTCTAAAAGACTCGATGAAGCAAGAAGAGCAACCAGGAATTCAAGGGATCAAAGCATTAATGAGGTAACATTTTTTTACATCTCAAACTAACAAGCAAGAAAACTTCAGTTGAAAAAAATGAATCAAGAATGATAGATCCTCACAGAATTTACTCTCAATCTCTCAAGTGTTTAAAAGGTAAGTATTTCACTCTATTCAACCCATGAACAATTACACTACTATAAGCTTGCTTATCTTCTACTTCTCTACTACTTAAACCACATGCATACAAAAATCAAGAGGACTTTATTCAAGATTGTAATGGGATCATGGTAAAGGAGAGAGGATAATATGGATATGAAAAGATAAATACCAAAAAGAATAAAAGAACATTATGGTACAATTAGAGTGGAGAAAATGTTTGAGAACATTCATCATAAAGGATAATCACTAATATTTGATTAATGTTTTGTTGAAGATCAATCCCAAAATGGTGAATTGATTCATTGTTAGACCTGAACCTTCTCCTTTTCTTCCTGTTATTTCCAAGCATCCACCTTTATTCTAGATTTTGATAATCCTTTGATTGCAACAGTGGTCAATTTTTTTTTTTGATCATTTTGCACACACACCCCCACATTTATTAAAGAACAAGGCCAATGCTTTCTTATTTCCTAAGGTTGGGTAAAAACATGTTTTTTGTTTCTTTTTTTTTTGAAGGCACGTAAGGAGCTAAAAATAAGGAATGGTCAAATAAGCTCAAAGGAGTTACACAAGGAAAAATATACAAGGATGACTATTTGGTCAAAGTAGCTATTTCAAAATGGCTCAATCATATTTATGTATGCATGTGAAAATGTAGTCTCAAAAAGAATTAAAGCAAATTCTAGAGTAACAATTCTATGAGTGAAAATCACACTAGAAAGAAGAGAATGATACAGATATTCAATCCATTCATCAATAGGCTCAAAATCTCACAAGACATATTTCTATCATTCTCAATCCACCATATCAACATTCATATCCAAGCTTATGATTTTTAAGAAAGAAAACAATTTATGCTAAGATCCAAGAATCCATTTGCTACTTCTGTACAAAATAATTATCTCCTTAAGTAAGATGCGTCTCAAGAGTAAACTTACCTTCAAGGCAAAATTTACTCCTTACTTTGCCATACTTAATTGGTTTTACTACGAATAGGTTTCTGACAATCATATCACTAAACATACTTCCCAATTTAGATGTGTCTTTGGAGTAAAATTACTCCTTACTCTGCCATCATTCATTGTTTAATAATTCCATGACAATAATATCATACTTCCCAAAAAAAAAATTTTTTTTGGTCAACTATCCTTCTCTCCAACCAGATCACAACATTATCCTCAATGTTAAAATATAGATGAGTAAATGATAGAATATATTACCTGTTAGAGAAATCTGACACAAATTTAAATAAAAACAAAGTACGATAAATAAAATTAAAAGTAAAAGAAAGCTATAAATAAAGTGTTAAATCTAGTTTTCTTTTCATCTTGCTTCCCTCATTACTTCTTGCTGACTAATTTATCTGAGCTATTGCTAGGTCAAGTTTATGAACAAAAGCTTCTAATTTATCAATCAACTCATCAATAGTGGAAGCAGAGATAAGAAGTTGTCTTGTTGAAGATGTGATAAATTTCTGTTCCACAACATGGTCAAGAAAGATTAACAAAATATCAAAAAAATTATTTACATCAACAAACCTATAGGTTTATGATGGATGTTCAGTTGGGCCCAAGAGACAATTTGAAAAACTTCTTCCAAGGTACCAAAATCACCTAGTAAGGCAATGAATGCATCAGAGTTTTCAAGTATTATTTTCATTCGTTCATGCATTGATGATATCTTAAGTTCCTCCCCAATTGTCTTTCTAGTGATGTTTTGTTGAGCTAAAGGTCCAGGAATGACACTTAAAACCTGACTGCCTCCTATATATACAGCAAGTGATATAACTCCCATTAACCCACGACAACCTCCCCCATATACAAGATGAATTTTTCTCGCAACAAGTGATTGACCAAGAGTGGTAGCTGCGTTTACAAACTCTAAACCCTTCCCATACTTAGACCCACAAAATACACAGATATTTTAAAGTTGACAAATAGAAACACCTTCCATCTTTATACTCACTTTTCTCTCTAAATGATTCTGAGTTGGAGGAAAGTGGAAAAAATGAAGTGTTTAAATAGGAAAAAGAATGGAAAGGGTAATAATAGCACCTATAAGGGTAGGTTGGTTGTTGTAAAAAAAAGTTTGAAATTAAGAAACACAGAATCTTTTTCTTTTAATTTTTTTTTTATTTTTTTTGTTTTTTTTTACTTCAAGAAAACCATCAGGGTAAAGCAGTTTAGAAATCCCTGAAGGACCCTGCTCAAAGGATCGTCTGTCCAAAACCAAAATGCAACAAAATCATACAAAAATAAAAGAAATATAATAGCAAATGATGACATACCTTTATGCACAGTTTTCATGACATATCTTTATACTGCACGCCATGAGTGCAGTAATGGTATATCTTTATACTGCGTGTCACCAGTGCAGTAGACACTCATGTCCGTTTATTCAAACAAAAGAGAAAGAAGAAACCATTGTGGGTTTCCATCCTGGGTTTGGAACCTGGAGAGCTCACACTTGGGCTCGTAACATCAACAAATATGCTAAAATCTAAAGCCCATAATGTCCAAGATCCAGAACGTCCCATCCCAGGGCGCTGAGAGCCCCTTCTAATAAAAGAGAGGATCAAGCTCAGATGTCTCATAAGCTATGGAAATCGCGGGTTACTTCTCACTAATAACCAGAGTGGGACGCTTTTGCCTATCCATCACCTCCACAGTGCATAAATGATAAACAATGGGTTATGGAGTGCGACTCTCTACAGAGCATGGTACATAAACTTTTTTAAGGACCAGCGTGCAAAGATCCACCCGACTCAACGACGAGTCTGCCAAAGGCTGGGGCTCCACAACTAATTAAAGTCATGGTACTCCTTCCGGATCGCCCTTGTTCAAATATTTTTTTTTATTTTTTTCTCTCTTTTTTTTTAGAAACATGAAGAAGAAGAAGAAGAAAAAGATAATATGTATAGATTGTTGTGGATATGACTCACATTTGCCTCTAGTTTCACGTCCAGTAATGACTTAAATGCCTTTTATGAGTTGAGGATAAGCTTCCCATCTAATTTTCTTATAAATTGGCAAATAGGGTATTTTAGAGTCAAATTCCCAAGACTGTAGCATTTTTCTTCTCCGTATTTGTTAATTCAACTTGTCCATTTGTTTGAGGGTGATAACGGGTGACAATTTTGTGTGTAATACCATATTTCTTCATTAAAGATTCAAATGATTTATTGCAAAAATATGTTCCCCCATCACTGATAATAGCCCGAGGGATTCCAAATCGACACAAGATATTTTCTTTTAAAAATTTGAGAACAGTTTTTTAATCATTGTGTCGGCATGGAATCGCCTCAATCTATTTTGAGACATAATCAACTGCAACCAATATATACACAAATCCAAATGAGGATGGAAATGGACCCATGAAATCAATTCCCCAACAATAAAAAAATTCAATGACAAGGATGAGATTCAGAGGCATCATGTTTCTTTTTGAAATTGAGCCCATTTTTTTTTGACAATTTTCATAACTTTTACAAAAAGTATAGCAGTCCTTAAATAAAGTGGGCCAATAAAATCCATAATGCAAGATTTTTGCAGTTGTTTTCTTTGAAGAAAAGTAACCGCCACATGCTTTTGAGTGACAAAATTTAATGACACTACCTACCTTACTGTTGGGCACACATCTCCGAAAGATTTGATCAGGATAATATTTGAACAAGTATAGGTCATCCTAATAAAAAATTTTCACCTCTATCAAAAATTTCTTTCTATCTTGGTGCGTCCATTGAGGCGGCATCTTTCCTGTTACAAGAAAGTTGACTATGTTAGCAAACCAATGCATGGAATTGACAGAAAATAAAAATTCATCAGGAAAAGAATCATTGATAGGTGTGCTATCAAAAGGTGTGCTTGTTGTAAGTCTGGACAAATGATCAATGATTGCGGGATTTAAATGATGCAAACCAAAGTGTAGGTTGTCTTAAGTAATAAATTTCTCGGGAGTCCAAGGTCGATCCACAGGGAATTGATGAAGAAAAATTAACTGAGGTAAGAATAGGATTTGTCACAACACCAAAAGTAATAAAAGATGTTCACAAATAAATTTGAGAACTTGCTTGGGTTAGAAGATCTACTCTTGGTAATAAATTAAAGGCAAAACTTGCTTGGGTTAGAAGATCCACTCTTGGTAATAAATTAAAGGCAAGATTATTACTCTTTATAACTTAATTGAAATACTCACACAACGGAGGTTCCAATAAAAAAATATAACATTCAAAGTTTAATTATATATGTAATCATATTATGATTCCTTTAATTATCTACTAACATTTGTAAATGAGTTCAAGCATTCACTGTGCCAATCCTATTGTCTACAATAAATCAAGATCTCCATTATACAAAGAAGGTTTATAAATTCATTGGAAACAAAGTATAACACATATAATGTCCATTTGATAATATATCATTTAAGCACAAGAAATAGAATAATCTAACCTTATTTCATTACCAAGAGCTTCACTCTTTCACCCAAGCAAGATGAAGATTTAGTTACTCATAGATAAGAAGAAAGAAAGAGAGAAGAAGATAAAGATGAACATAGCTTCAATTTAAAGCAAGAGAAAATTACAACAAAAGAAAACAATAGACAAGTATATCCATAACTTCTAAAAATTAAGCCTAACACCAAGAGCACCAAATGATCAGCCAATGGTGCCTTTTCTAGAGAATTAAGGATACAAAATGACAAGGGGGCTAATTAAGAGTAGGTGGATGAGTGGGTGGAGTGGTTGGATGAGTGGTTAGATTATTGAGATTCTTTGCCTCCAACATCATTCATTGCTTAACTCATGGATACCATCATCAAATGGAAAAGTAATCTTCATGAAAGTTGTATATCTGGGTCTTAACTTTCAGATGTCCAAATTTCAACTCATTTCACCATCTACAGCCTAAGATATGACCTAGTTACTGTAAACTATTCAGGCCCAGTTTTAGCACCTCTGTTTTGATTTATAGACCCAATATCACCTCCAATATGTTCGATCTGAGTTTTGTGTTCTTCATAAAAGTTGTAGATATAGGTCTTAACTTTCAAGTGCCCAAATTTCAGCCTAAATAAGTTCTTATATCCCGAGTTATGCTCTAATTACTGTACACTGTTCAGGTTCCAGTCACAAAACTCATGTTCTGACTTCCAAGCCCAATTAGCTCCACTAGATGTCTGAATGAGACTTTGAGCTCTCATCAAAGTTGTAGAGCTTTCTCTCAGCTTTCCTACAAGGTAAAATTCATAATTTCTAGACATCTAGAACTTAAGATATGACTAAAATATAGAAATAGTGTAAGACCCAAATTTGAGTCCAAACTTGCAAAACATAACCAGGCTTAATCAATTAAGTACATGGAGAGTATAAATGACTAAAAATAAGGGTTTATTAATGTATAAAATATGTGATTATCAAATTCCCCCACACTTAGCTTTTTGCACTCCTGGGCAAAATACATAAGACCAAAGCTAGGAAACAAAGAAAAACGACATAGACTCAAAAGCTAACAACTCTAAACGACTCGATGAAGCAAGAAAAACAACCAGAAATTCAAAGGATCAAAACATTAATGAGGTAACATTTCTTCACATCTCAAACTAACAAGCAAGGAAACTTTAGTTGAAAAGAATGAATCAAGAGTGATAGATCCCCACAGAATTCACTCTCAATCTCTCAAGTGTTTAAAAGGTAAGTATTTCACTCTATTCAACCCATGAACAATTGCACTACCATAAGCTTGCTTATCTTTTACTTCTCCGCTACTCAAACTATATGTATACAAAAATCAAGAGGACATTATTCAAAGTTATAATGGGGTTTGGTAAAGGAGAAGGGATAATATAGATATGAGAAGATAAATACCAAAGAGAATAAAAGAGCATTATGGTATAGTTAGAGTGGAGAAAATGTTTGAGAACATTCATCATAAAGGATAATCACCAATATTTGACTAATGTTTTGTTGAAGATCAATCCCAAATTAGTGAATTGAATTCATTGTTAGACTTGAACCTTCTCCTTTTCTTCCTGTTGTTTCCAAGCATCCACCTTTATTCTAGGCTCTGATAATCCTTTGATTACCACGGTGGTCAGTTTTTTTTTTTGTTTTTGATCATTTTGCACACACACCCCCACATTTATTTAAGAACAAGGTCAATGCTCTCTTATTCCCTAAGGTTGGGTAAAAACATGTTTTTTTTAAGGCACGTAATGAGCTAAAAACAAAGAATGGTCAAATAAGTTCAAAGGGGTTACACAAAGGAAAATATACAAGAATAGCTATTTAATCAAAGTAGTTATTTCAAAATGCCTCAATCATATTTATGTATGCATGTGAAAATGTAGCCTAAAAAAAATTAAAGCAAGTTCTAGAGTAACAATTCTATGAGTGAAAATCACACAAGAAAGAAGAGAATGATACAGATATTCAATCCATTCATCAATAGGCTCAAAATCTCATAAGACATATTTCTATCATTCTCAATCTACCAATTCAACATCCATAACCAAGCATGTGAAATTTAAGAAAGAAGATAATTTATTCAATCATGCTATAATCCCTAAATTTCAATTGCTTAAAAGTATGTGAGAGTGCATTCACTTGAATCTTTCAAAGGAAATTAAATAGCAAAACTTTGTTACTTCCACAAATAAACACTAAATAGTTACTACCCCAACTAAGATGCGTCTCAAGAGTAATAAATTATTTCCAAAATTTACTCCTTACTCTGCCATCCTTAATTGGTTTTACTACAAAGAGGTTTCTGACAGTCATATCATTAAACATACTTCCCAATTTAGATGCATCTCAGGAGTAAAATTACTCCTTACTCTGTCATCATTCATTGGTTTAGTAAGTCCATGACAATCATATCATACTTCCCAAAATAGAAAAAAAAATTTTGGATCAACTATCTTTCGCCCCCAACTAGATCACAACATTGTCCTCAATGTTAAAATATAGATGAGTAAAGGATAGAAGATATTACCTGTTGGAGAAATCTGACACAAATTTAAATAGAAACAAAGTACGACAAATAAAATCAAAAGTAAAGGAAAGCTATAAACAAAGTGTCAAATATGACTTTCTTTTCATCCTGCTTCCCTCATTACTTTTTGCTGACCATTCTAACTGAGCTATTGCTGGATCAGGATTAAGGATCAAAGGTAAAGGAATTTTTTTTTGTTTTTGTTTTTACTTTAAGAAAATCATCAAGGTAAAGAAGTCTAGAAACCCCTGAAGGACCCTGCTTAAAGGATCGCCTATCCAAAACCAAAATACGGCAAAATCATACAAAGAAAAAAGAAATATAATAACAGATGATGACATACATTTATGTATATTTTTCATGGTGTATCTTTATATTATGCGTCATGAGTGCAGTAGTGGCATATCTTTATACTGTGTGTCACCAGTGCAGTAGACATTCATGTCTATTTATTCGAAGAAAAGAGAAAGAAGAAACCATCGTGGGTTTCCATCTTGGGTTTGAAACCTGGAGAGCTCACACTTAGGCTCGTAACATCAACAAAGATGCTAAAATATGAAACTCGTAATGTCCAAGATCTAGAACGTCCTATCCCAGGGCACCGAGAGCGCTTTCTAATAAAAGAGAGGATCAAGCTCAGATGCCTCATACGCTTTGGCAGCCGCAGGTTACTTCTCACTAATAACCAGAGTGGGATGCTTCTATCTGTCCATAAACTCCACAATGCCTAGATGATAAACATTGGGTTATGGAGTATGGCTTTTTATAGAGCATGGTACATAAACTTTTTTAAGGACCAACATGCAAAGGTCCACCGGAGTCAATGACGGGTCAGCCAAAGGCTGGGGATCCACAACTAATTAAAGTCATGGTACTCTTTCCAGATCACCCTGGTTCAAATATTTTTTTATATTTTTTCTATTTTTTTCCTTTTTAAGAAAACATGAAGAAGAAGAAGATAATATGTACAGATTGTTGTGGATATGGCTCGCATCTGCCTCTGGTTTCACGTCCAGTAATGACTTAAATGCCTTCTATGAGTTAAGGATAAGCTTCCCATCCAATTTTCTTATAAATTGGCAAATAGGGTCTTTTAGAGTCAGATTCCTAAAACTGTAGTGTTTTTCTTCATCCTTGAAGAGATTCCACAAATTAAGAAGTTCACGATGCACAAATCCATAAGAATGCGACTCAAGAGTCAATAAGATATCATCTAATGACTCCTTACTCAGTCCATTCTTAATGAAGAAAATTTTATCTTCTCTGTTTGCAGAAACCATCCCTAAAGAACGACATCGCTTGTTACAATTCCATTGTGCACATTTGTGAAAGACTTATAACCTTTTTTCTCTTCTCCTTTTAGAATATGAACTCCTTCCAAAACCTTGCACATATAAGTCAAATGAAATTGAAGACTCACCTGCTAGTCGGACCTTTACTTCAATTATCTAGCGTACATCTTCTGACATACCCTTGTGTATTAACAGTCTCAATCTTTCACATCTAACTTTGTAGATTTTTGTCAGAGCATTTTGAGGGAGAGAAGAAAAATGTTTTCTCAGGTTTGAAAGAATGACATCCATTTTAAAGAAGAAAAAGGATTCAGTTATTTTGGAAAACTAAAAAATAAACAGACTTGAGAGTCACGGAGTACCGTTATCCACCACTTAACTGGCAATACAAAGAACTGCAAAAACAAGGCAACAAAATTAGAATGAATTCTATTCATAACAAGGATCAGAAAGAAAGATGAATTCTACCTCATCAACTTGGTTTTCCAGAAATGGTTTGAGCCTTTGTCCATTGATTTTAAGCACATTACCATTCTTAGGATTCTCAATATCTATGGCCCCATGAAGATACACATGTTTGACAACAAAAGGACCACTCCACCTAGATCTCAATTTTTTAGGGAATAGGTGCAAGCGAGAATTATAAAGCGAAACTTTTTGACCAATTTCAAAAGATTTTTCTCAAAATTGTCTTGTCATGAAAAACTTTTGTTCTAACTTTATAAATCTTTGAATTTTCATATGCATCATTTCTCAAGTTCATTTAATTATAATTTACGTATCTTGCAAGCATCATCAAGATTTAGATTGAAAGCTTTAATGGCCCAAAATGCTTTATGTTGCAACCCTACAGGCAAGTGACAAAGTTTTCCATAGACTAACCAATAGGGTGACATGCCCAAAAATGTTTTGAAAGCAGTACGGTAAGCCCAAAGTGCATCGTTTAGTCTTAAAGACCAATCTTTACGATTTGGGTTAACCATTTTTTTCAAAATTTATTTAATCTCCCTATTTGCTAATTCAACTTATCCACTTGTCTGAGGGTGATAAGGGGTGATAATTTTATGTGTAATATCATATTTCTTCATTAAAGATTCAAATGATTTATTGCAAAAATGTGTTCCCCCATCACTGATGATAGCTCGAGGGATTCCAAATCGACACAAGATATTTTCTTTTAAAAATTTGAGAACAGTTTTATGATCATTGTGTCGGCGTGGAATCATCTCAATCCATTTTGAGACATAATCAACTGCAACCAATATATACACAAATTCAAATGAGGATGGAAATGGACTCATGAAATCAATTTCCCAATAATAAAAAATTTCAATAGCAAGGATGAGGTTCAGAGGCATCATATTTCTTTTTGAAATTGAGCTCATTTTTTGACAATTTTCACAACTTTTACAAAAAGTATAGCAGTCCTTAAATAAAGTGGGCCAATGAAATATACACTGCAAGATTTTTGCAGCTATTTTCTTTGAAGAAAAGTGACCTCCACATGCTTCTGAGTGACAAAATTTAATGAAACTACCTACCTCACTGTCAGGCACATATTTCCAAAAGATTTAGTCAGGACAATATTTGAATAAGTATGGGTTATCCCAATAAAAGTTTTTCACCTCTGTCAAAAATTT
Source organism: Ormosia emarginata (assembly GCA_029884605.1). Classification (NCBI taxonomy): domain Eukaryota; kingdom Viridiplantae; phylum Streptophyta; class Magnoliopsida; order Fabales; family Fabaceae; genus Ormosia; species Ormosia emarginata. The sequence goes on from JAQQTP010000057.1 coordinate 7,093,894, forward strand.
CTTCCTATCTTGGTACGTCCATTGAGGCGGCATCTTTCTTGTTACAAGAAAGTTGACTATGTTAGCAAACCAAGGCATGGAATTGACAGAAAATAAAAATTCATCGGGAAAAGAATCATTGATGGGTGTGCTATCAAAAGGTGAGCCTATTGTAAGTATAGACAAATGATCAACGACAATATTTTCAGCTCCTTTCTTATCCTTTATTGTGATGTTGAATTCTTGAAGCAACAAGATCCACCGTATCAATCTTGGTTTGACATCCTGCTTAGACATCAAATATCTAATAGCAGCATGATCAATGAAAATCACAATAGAAGAACCATTTCAGTAAAATCAAAATTTGTCTAGTGCAAAAATTACACCAAGTAGTTCTTTTTCAGTAGTGGTGTAATTCTCTGACTGTTTTTGGGGAAGGTAAATGGGCAACTAATTCAACTTTGACCTTATCAACTTCAATTCCTTTAGAATATATCACATGACTTAACACTATCCCTGAGGTAACCATGTAATGACATTTTTTTTAATTTAAAACAAATCATTTTTCTTCACATCTTTTAAGAACTTATTCCAAATTATCAAGATAATTTTCAAAAAAATTTCTAAAAACTGTTAAATTATCCATGAAAACCTCTAAATAATGCTCAATTATGCCACTGAAAATGCTTAACATGCATCTTTAGAATTTTGTTGGAGCATTACAAAGGCCAAATGACATTCTTCTATATGCAAAAGTACAAAATGGACATGTAAAAGTAGTCTTTTCTTCATCTTTCAATGCAATTGGTATTTCATTATAACCTTCTTGTTCTTTAGTAAAAGACAAAGAAATTACCATTGGAAAGCTTTCCTCTTCTCACAAAAATGTGTACTTCAACCCAACAGGTAATGACTTTAGTTCCACTGTGGGTACTTCTTCATGGGCATTATCATTCATGGGTTTTAGCTCTTCAAATCTTGGTTTCCATCCCTTGTACTCCATTACCTGTGTACAATCAAGCAAAGAGCATATTTCAGAGATATTATCTTCTAATTGCATGCCTGAATCAAATGAATTGACTAAACAAATTTCTAATGGGTCAGAAGAACTCCTTGTTTGAAGACGATCATCTATAATGGCTTCAATTCCTTCAATTTCTTCCTTTTCATCAAGGACTTCCTGTGGTTGCTTGCACATGTTAAAAACATTGAGCTCCAGTATCATGTTTCCAAATGTTAGTTTCACTACTCCATTTATACAATTTATCAAAGCATTAGATGTTGTTAAAAATGGACGGCCTAAAATAATAGGAATTGACTTGTAATTATCAACCATAGGTTTAATATCCAAGACAATAAAATCCATAGAATATATGAATTTATCAACTTGTACCAACACATCTTCCATTATACCTCTTGGAATTTTAATTAATCTATCGACAAGTAGAAGAGTTACAGAAGTTGGTTTTAACTCACCTAAGTTGAGTTACTGATAAACTGAATATGAAAGCAAATTGACACTAACCCCAAGATCAAGTAAAGCTTTTTCAATTTTATGTTCTCCAATAATGCATGAAACTGTAGGACAACTAGGGTCTTTATATTTCAACGCATTATTATTCTGAAGAATGGAGCTTACTTGTTCAGCCAAAAATGCTTTCTTTTTTACATTTAGTTTCCTTTTAACAGTGCACAAGACCTTCAAATATTTGGCATAATAGGGAATCTGTTTGATAGCATCTAACAAAGGAATATTGATCTTCACTTGTTTCAAAATTTTAAAAATTTCAGTGTAGTGGTCCAATTTCTTTGGATTATTCAATGCTTGAGGAAATGGGGGTGAATGCGAGAGTTTGGTCTCCTTTTAGTCAACTTCTTCATTTTCTTGGGGAATTGGTTCATCATTTTTTTCACAAGGTTCAGGAATTTGTTTTTCAGTAACCTTTCCACTCCTAAGAGTTATCACTGACTTGACTTAGTCCATTTGTTAGTTTTCTAAACTCTCTTCATTTAGACTATACTGACCCTTGGGATTTGGTTGAGGTTGAGAAGGAAATTTTACTTTCTCGTGAATGGTAAGTGCAAAAGAAGGTTTAGCAAGAGTTTTTTTTATGTCAGTTATGGTTTGATTGTTTTGTTTATTAATGGCCTCTTGCTTTTTTACGAATGCATGCAGTGTTTCTTCAAAGTTTTTCCTTATATGGTGGGACATAAGGTACATATCCTTGAGAATTTTGAGAGCCATGTTGTGCTTGAGGAGGTGGTGGTTGCATGAATTGTGACTGATTATTATTCCTCCAACTAAAATTCAGGTGATTTCTCCATCCCGGATTGTATGTATCTGAAAAAGAAGAAGTAAATGACTTTTTAAAATTATTCATTGTATTTACTTGCTCATGTACAACTTCTTTAAAAACAGAAATATTTGGACATTCATGTGTTGAGTGTCCTAAGTCATCACAAATGCCACAAATTTCTTCATTTTGCATAGATTTGATTTCTTTTGCTTTTCTTAATTCCATGGCTTCAACCTTTCTAGCCAAACTGGCAAACCTGGCATTTAGATCTTCCTCTTGACTAAGGTGATAATTTCCTTTATTAGCGCTTGCAAGGTTAGATCTAATTGAATTTTCAGAAGAGTTAGTACTATGCCAAGATTGAGAATTTTTAGCCAACTGGTTTAAATAGTTTAAAGCTTCATCAGGTTCTTCATCAAGAAACTCTCCATTGCACATTATTTCCACAAATTGTTTAGTTTCAGGTGTTAAACCTTCATAAAAGAAGCTTATAGTGTGCCACTTTTCAAAACCATGATGTGGGCAAGAATTTAACAAATCTTTAAACTGTTCCCAACATTGAAAATATGCTTCATTTGAGTTTTGGGAAAAATTTTATATTTGTCTTTTCTTAACATTGGTTTTATGTATTGGAAAAAATTTCTTCAAGAACTCACCTTGCATTTCTTTCCATGTGCCAATTGATCATGGTTTCAAAGTGTTAAGCCAAGATTTTGCTTTATTTTTTAAAGAAAAAAGAAACAATTTAAGCTTAACAATTTCTTCAGTGCAATTTTGATCATTGAAAGCAATACATACTTCCTCAAATTCTTTCATATGTAAATATGGGCTTTTAGATTCTAAACCATGAAAATTAATAAGTAAAGAAATCATACCTAACTTGAATCTAAAATTGTTGGCATTGAGTAGAAAGATAAAACATGATGGACTAGAATTTTGAGGTGGTTACAAATATTCAAGCATGGCTCACAATGGTTGATTTTCATGTTCATCATTTACACTTTCATTTTCAATCATTGTGTCAATTATGTGTGATTGTGATTCAAACAAATCAATATATAAAGTACAAGAATTAATTTTAATGAAACAACCAGAATTTAAATCACGACACTAATTAAGTATTAATAAATGACTTAAAATAGAAAATATAATGTACAAGTCGGCAGTTTACACCAGCCATTAAATATTAACAAGGATGTTATATAAATCAACTACCCAATAAATATTAACAAGTAAAAAGTTAGATAACTGATAAATGAAAATGTTAGATAATTAGAGAGTTGATAATTAGTAAGTTAGAAAGTGCAGAAAGTAAAATACAAAAAATAAAGTGCAGAAAATAAAAGACAAAAAATAAATTACAAAAAGTAAATTACAAAAAATAAATTTAAAATATAAAAATCAGAGAAAGGCAGAGCCCTACCAGAGCAGTGAAAGAGAAGAGAAGAAGAAAGATTATTTTATTATGTTAGAAAGCAATAATAAATAATGAGAAATTAAAAAGTTAGAGAAGCGAGAAAATAAATGACATAAATTAAAAGTTAGAAAACAGAATATAAAAGTGAGTAAGCAAAAATAAATGACATAAATTAAAAGTTAGTAAACATAAGTAAATGACATAAATATAAATGTTAGAAAGTTAGTATGTTAGCAAGTTAGTAGGTTAGCAAGTTAGTAAGTTAGTAAATTAAAAGAGTAAAGATAGAATTTACCAGATGATGAATATACAAGATGATGAAATTTACTTAAAAAAAACTCAATTAATTAAAGCATCAAATCAAGTCCCAAGTAACGACGCCAATAACTTGATTGCGGGATTTAAAGGATGCAAACCTAAGTACAGGTTGTCTTAAGTAATAAATTTCTAGGTAGTCCGAGGTTGATCCACAGGGAATTGATGAAGAAAAATTAATTGAGGTAAGAAGAAGATTTGTCACAACACCAAAAGTAATAAAAAATATTCACAAATGAATTTAAAAACTTGCTTAGGTTAGAAGATCTACTCTTGGTAATAAATTAAAGACAAGATTATTTCTCTTTATAACTTAATTGAAATCCTCACACAACAGAGGTTCTAATCGGAAAATATAACATTCAAAATTTAATTATATATGTAATCATGTTATGATTCCTTTAATTATCTACCAACATTTGTAAATGAGTTCAAGCATTCACTGTGCCAATCCTATTGTCTACAATAAATTAAGATCTCCATTATACAAAGAAGGTTTCTAAATTGATTGGAAACAAAATACAACACATATAATGTCCATTTGATAATATATCATTTAAACACAAGAAATAGAATAATCTAACCTTATTTCATTACCAAGAGCTTCACTCTTTCACCTAAGCAAGATGAAAATTTAGTTACTCATAGATAAGAAGAAACAAAGAGAAAAGAAGAGAAAGATGAACATAGTTTCAATTTAGAGCAAGAGAAAATTACAACAAAGGAAAATAATAAACAAGCATAACCATAACTTCTAAAAACTAAGCCTAACACCAAGAGCACCAAATGATCAGCCAATGGTGCCTTTTATAGAGGATTAGGGATACAAAATAACAAGGAAGTTGATTAAGAGTAGATGGATGAGTGGGTGGACTGGTTGGATGAGTTAGTGGAGTAGTTGGATTATTGGGATTTTTTGTCTCTGAAATTATTCATTGCTTAACTCATGGATGCTGTCAAATGGAAAAGTCATCTTCATGAAAGTTGTAGATCTGGGTTTTAACTTTCAGATGTCCAAATTTCAACTCATTTCACCACCTACAGCCCGAGATATGGCCTAATTACTGTAGATTGTTCAGGCCTAGTTTCAGCACCTCTATTTTGACTTATAGACCCAATATCACCTCCAATTTGTCCGATCTGAGTTTTGTGCTCCTCATGAAAGTTGTAGATATGGGTCTTAGCTTTCAAGTATCCAAATTTCAACCCAAATAAGTTCTTATAGCCTGAGTTATGCTCTGATTAATATACATTATTCAGGTTCTAGTCACAAAACTTGTGTTCTGACTTCCAAGACCAATTAGCTCCACTAGATGTCTGAATGAGACTTTGAGCTCTCATCAAAGTTATAGAGCTTTCTCTCAGCTTTCCTACAAGGTAAAATTCATAATTTCTAGACATCTAGAACTCAAGACATGACTAAAATACAGAAATAATGTAAGACCCAATTAATGCTGAAAAAATCAATTAAGTCCAATTTGAGTCCAAACTTACAAAACATAATCAGGCTTAATCAATTAAGTATATAGAGAGTGAAAATGACTAAAAATGATGGTTCATTAATATATAAAATATGTGATTATCAATCAGCAACAACATTTTCGGCTCTTTTCTTATCTCTTATTGTGATGTTGAATTTTTGAAGCAACAAGATCCATCATATCAATCTTGGTTTGGCATCCTACTTAGACATGAAATATCTAACAGCAGCATAATCGGTGAAAATCATAGTAGAAGAACCAATTAAGTAAGATCAAAATTTGTCCAGTGCAAAAATTACAGCAAGTAGTTCTTTTTTAGTAGTGGTGTAATTCATTTGTGCACTATTTAAAGTTCTACTTGCGTAACAAATCACATGAGGCTTACCTTCCTTTCTTTGGCCTAAAATAGTGCCCACAGCAAAATCACTAGCATCACACATCAACTCAAAAGGCAAAGACCAGTTAGGAGATTGTATGATAAGAGCAGATGTCAGAAGACCAATTAATTTTTCATAAGATTTTTGACATTCTTGAGTCTAATCAAATGGTGCATTTTTTAACTGAAGATTACATAATGGTCTAGATATGACACTAAAGTCCTTAATGAATCTTCTGTAAAATCTTGCATGTCATAAAAAGGAACAAACTTCTCTGACTGTTTTTGAGGAAGGCAAATGGGCAATTAATTCAACTTTGGCCTTATCAACTTCAATTCCTTTAGAAGATATCACATGACCTAACACTATTCTTGTTCTTGAGGTAACCATGTAATGACATTTTTTCCATTTTAGCACAAATCCTTTTTCTTCGCATCTTTTAAGAACTTTTTTCAAATTATCAAGACAATTTTCAAAAGAATTTCCAAAAACTGTCAGATCATCCATGAAAACCTCTAAATAATGCTCAATCATGTCACTAAAAATGCTTAACATGCATCTTTAGAATGTTGCCGGAGCATTACAAAGGCCAAAAGACATTCTTCTATATGCAAAAGTACCAAAGGGACATATAAAAGTGGTCTTTTCTTGATCTTCCAATGTAATTGGTGTTTGATTATAACCCGAATAATCATCAAGAAAATAGTAGTATGGATGTCTTACTACCCTTTCCAGAATTTGATCAAGAAATGGCAAAGGGAAATGATCTTTCCTAGTAGCAGCATTTAATTTTCTAAAATCAATACACATACACGAACTAGATGAGACTCGCGTAGGTATTAATTCACCTTTATCATTTTCAACCACTGTTATTCCAGATTTCTTAGGAACAACTTGTGTAGGGCTTACCCATTGGCTACCAGAGATATGATAGATAATTCTAACATCAAGCAATTTAAGGACTTTAGCTCTAACTACCTCTTTTATGTGTGGATTTAATCTTCTTTGAGGTTGTTGAGAAGTTTTATCCTCAAAATATATTCTATGCATACAACTTAATGGATTAATGTCTTTTATGTCCTTTAATGTCCATCCAATTGCACTTTTATGCTTTTTAAGTACTTTTGTTAATATATCTTCTTGTTCTTCAGTAAGACACGAGAAAATTACCATTGGAAAGCTTTGCTCTGCTCCTAAAAATGTGTACTTCAACCCAGCAGGTAATGGCTTTAGTTCCGGTGTGGGTGCTTCTTTATAAGCATTATAATTCATAGGTTTTAGCTCTTCAAATCTTGGTTTCCACCCCTTGTACTCCATTACCTGTGTACAATCAAGCAAAGAACATATTTTACAGATATCATCTTCTAATTGCAAGCCTGAATCAAATGAATTGACTAAACAAAATTTTAATGGGTCAGAAGAACTCCTTGTTTGAAGATGATCATCTATAATGGCTTCAATTCCTTTAACTTCCTCCTTTTCATCAAGGATTTCCTATGGTTTCTTGCACATGTTAAAAACATTGAGCTCCAGTGTAATGTTTCCAAATGTTAGCTTCACCACTCTATTTCTGCAATTTATCAAAGCATTAGATGTTGCTAAAAATGGACGACCTAAAATAATAGGAATTGACTTGTAACTATCAACCATAGGTTCAATATCTAAGACAATAAAATCCACAGGATATATGAATTTATCGACTTGTACTAACACATCTTCCACTATTCCTTTTGGAATTTTAATTGAACTATCAGCAAGTAGAAGAGTTACAGAAGTTGGTTTTAACTCACCTAAGTTGAGTTGCTGATAAACTGAATATGGAAGCAAATTGACACTAGCACCAAGATAAAGTAAAGCTTTTTCAATTTTATGTTCTCCAATAATGCATGAAACTGTAGGACAACCAAAGTCTTTATATTTCAACGCATTATTATTTTGAAGAATGGAGCTTACCTGTTCAGTCAAAAATGTTTTCTTTTTCACATTTAGTTTTCTTTTAACAGTGCACAAGTCCTTCAAATATTTGGCATAACAAGGAATCTGTTTGATAGCATCTAACAGATGAATATTGATCTTCATTTGTTTCAAAATTTTAAAAAATTCAGTGTAGTGGTCCAATTTCTTTGGATTATTTAATACTTGAGGAAATGGGGGTGAATGTGAGGGTTTGGTCTCCTTTTAGTCAACTTCTTCATTTTCTTGGGGAATTGGTTCATCATCTTTTTTCATAAGGTTCAGGAATTTGTTTTTCAATAACCTTTCTACTCCTGAGAGTTATCACTGACTTGACTTAGTCCATTTGTTAGTTTTCTAAACTCTCCTCATTTAGACTATACTGACCCTTGGGATTTGGTTGAGGTTGAGAAGGAAATTTTCCTTTCTCGTGAATGGTGAGTGCAAAAGAAAGTTTAGCAAGAGTTTCTTTTATGTCAGTCATGGTTTGATTGTTTTGTTTATTAATGGCCTCTTGCTTTTCTATGAATGCATGCAGTGTTTCTTCAAGGTTTTTCCTATATAGTGGGACATAAGGTGCATATCCTTGAGAATTTTGAGAGTCCTATTGTGCCTGAGGAGGTGGTGGTTGCATGAATTATGACTGATTATTATTCCTCTAACTGAAATTCATGTGATTTCTCCATCATGGATTGTATGTATCTGAAAAAGAAGAAGTAAGTGGCTTTTTAAAATTATTCATTGCATTTACTTTCTCATGTACAACTTCTTTAAAAACAGAAATATTTGGACATTCATGTGTTGAGTATCCTAAGTCATCACAAATGCCACAAATTTCTTCATTTTACACAGATTTAATTTCTTTTGCTTTTCTTAATTCCATGGCTTCAACCTTTCTAGCCAAACTGGCAAACCTAGCATTTAGATCTTCCTTTTGACTAAGGTGATAATTTTCTTTATTAGCACTTGCAAGGTTAGATCTAATTGAGTTTTTAGAAGGGTTAGTACTCTGCCAAGATTGAGAATTTTTAGCCAACTGGTTTAAATAGTCTAAAGCTTCATTAGGTTCTTTATCAAGAAACTCTCCATTGCACATTATTTCCACAAATTGTTTAGTTTTAGGTGTTAAACCTTCATAAAAGAAGCTTATAGTGCGCCACTTTTCAAAACCATGATGTGGGCAAGAATTTAACAAATCTTTAAACTGTTCCAAACATTGAAAATATGCTTCATTTGAATTTTGGTAAAAATTTTGGATTTGTCTTTTCATAGCATTGGTTTTATGTGTTGGAAAAAATTTCTTTAAAAACTCACCTTGCATTTCTTGCCATTTGCCAAGTGATCTTGGTTTCAAAGTGTTAAGCCAAGATTTTGCTTTATCTTTTAAAGAAAAAAGAAACAATTTAAGCTTAACAATCTTTTAAGTGCAATTTTGGTCATTGAAAGCAATACATACTTCCTCAAATTCTTTCAAATGTAAATATGGGCTTTCAGATTCTAAACCTTGAAAATTAGGAAGTAAAGAAATCATACCTGACTTAAATCTAAAATTGTTAGCATTGAGTGGAAAGATAACACATGTGGGATTAGAATTTCGAGGTGGTTGCAAATATTCACACATGGTTCACAACAATTGATTTTCATGTTCATCATGTATACTTTCATTTTCAGCTATTGTGTCAATTGTGTGTGATTGTGATTCAAACAAATCAATATATAAAGTACCAAATTTAATTTTAACGAAACGACTAGAATTTAAATCACGATTCCAATTAAGCATTAATAAATGACTTAAAATAGAAAAAATAATGTACAAGTTTACAGTTTACACCAGCCATTAAATATTAACAAGGATGTAGTATACACCAACCACCCAATAAATATTAACAATTAAAAAATTAGATAACTGATAAATTAAAAAGTTAGATAATTAGAGAGTTAATAATTAGTAAGTTAGAAAGTGCAGAAAGTAAAATACAGAAATTAAAGTGCAAAAAGTAAAGTGCAGAAAGTAAATTGCAGAAAATAAATTTAAAATATGAAAATCGGAGAGAGGTAGAGCTCTACTAGAGTCAAGCGAAAAGAAGAGAAGAAGAAAGATTATTTCATTATATTAGAAAACAATAATAAATTACAGAAATTAAAAAGTTAGAGAGTAGAAAATAAATAACGTAAATTAAAAGTTAGAAAGTAGAATATAAAATTTAGTAAGCAAAAATAAATGACATAAATTAAAAGTTAGTAAACATAAATAAATGACCTAAATATAAAAGTTTAAAAGTTAGTATGTTAGCGTTAGCAAGTTAGTAGGTTAGGAAGTTAGAAAGTTAGATAGTTAGTAAAGAAACCAAAGGATCGGCAAGCCTATCTTTTGCTCCGGTGAAGGAGAAGAGAGAATAGATTTTATTAAAGAAAAAGAACCTCAATAAATTAAAATTTCAAATCAAGTCCCTGACAACGGCGCCAAAAACTTGATGCGGGATTTAACGATGTAAACCCAAGTACAAGTTGTCTCAAGTAATAAATTCTCGGGAGTCCAAGGTCGATCCACAGGGAGTTAGTGAAGAGAAATTATTTGAGGTAAGAAAAATGATTTGTCACAATAATAAAAATAATAAAACTTATTCACAATTAAATTTAAGAACTTGTTTGGGTTAGGAGATCCACTCTTGGTAAAAAATTAAAGGCAAGATTGTTTCTCTTTATAATTCAATTGAAATCCACACACAACAGAGGTTCTAATCGGAAAATATAACATTCAAAGTTCAATTATATATGCAATTATATTATGATTCCTTCAAGCATTCACTGTGTCAATCCTATTATCTACAATAAATCAAGATCTCCATTATACAAAGAAAGTTTCTAAATTGATTGTAAACAAAATACAACACATATAATATCCATTTGATAATATATCATTTAAGCACAATAAATAGAATAATCTAACCTTATTTCATTACCAAGAGCTTCACTCTTTCACTTAAGCAAGATGAAGATTTAGTTATTCATAAACAAGAAGAAAGAAAGAGAGAAGAAGAGAAAGATGAACATAGCTTTAATATAGAGCAAGAGAAAATTACAACAAAGGAAAACAATAAACAAGCATAACCATAACTTTCAAAAACTAAGCCTAACACCCCAGTCCCCTAAATGATCAGCCAATGGAGCCTTTTATATAGGATTAGAGATACAAAATGACAATGGGACTGATTAAGAGTAGGTGAGGAGTAGGTGGATGAGTGGAAAATGCCAAATAGTGAGTGGAAAACTACTGAGATTCTTTGTCTCCGAAATCATTCAGTGCTGATCTCATGGATGCCATTAGAATGAAGCAATGTGGTCTTCATGAAAGTTGTATTTTGTCTCAGCTTTCTAATGCCACCAAGATCATCCAAAAATTCGTCCTACAGCCCAAGATATGACCCAATTACTGCAGACTATTCAGGGCCAATTTCAGAACCTCTGTTTTGACTTCCAGACCCAATATTACCTCCAATCTGTCCGAATGAGATCTTATGTTCTTCATTAAAGTTGTAGATATGGGTCTTAACTTTCAAATGTTCAAATTTCATCCCAAGAAAGTTCCTATAGCCTGAGTTTTGCTCTAATTACTGCACACTGTTCAGGTTCCAATCACAAAACCCACGTTCTAACTTCCAAGCCCAATTAGCTCATCTAGAAGTCCTTATTTTACCTAGAGTTCTTCATGAAAGTTGTAGAGCTCTTTCTTATCTTTCCTACAAGGCAAGATACATATTATAAGACATCTAGAACTCCAGATATGACAGAAATACAAAAATAGTGTAAGACCCAAATAATGCTGGAAAATTCAATTAAGTCCAAATTGAGTCCAAACTTATAAAACATAACCAAATTCAATCAATTAAGTACATAGAGAGTGTAAATGACTAAAAATGAGGGTTAATTAATATATAACATATATGATTATCATCAGCCCAAGTGGCAGCAATAGCAAGCAAGCTGGACAATATTGGACAAAGCTCTCACCAGAGCCCATTTGTGTTGTGTGACAAGTGTGGTGACAACCATGCAAACGATAGGTACCCTTTTATATCAGAAAGTGCACTATATATTGGTAACTATTGCCCTTAACAAAGCAACCCATACTTGAACCAGTACAACTCTGGATGGAGGAACCATCCTAACTTCTCTTGGAGTGATAACTAATAAGCTTCCTCCTCAGCACTTGGGAATAACAGAACCTACAATCCTCCTAGATTTCCATCCCAATCAAGACAACTAATGCAAGATAAGAAACCCTCTTTGGAGGATATGTTTATGCAGATGATGGTTAAGACTGATTCCTTTATGACAAAAATTGATGCCCAGTTGGCCAAGTATGATGTAATGTTTCAAAGCCAATCTTCTTCAATGAAGGCATTAGAGACACAAGTGGGGTAGTTAGCAAATACTATCAATAATAGGTCCCTAAGAACCTTGCCAAATGATATGGTCACTAATCCTAAAGGTTCCTCCAATGAGCACGACAATGCCATAATATTGAGGAGCGGTACAACCATAGAGGGGAATCCAAAAATAAAGTTCCTTAAGGAAGAGACCGAAGTTGCCCAAGAAAATGAGGCAATGAGCAAAGAGGTTCGGAAGAATCAATAAATTGCTAAGAAGGAGGTAGTGGACAAGACAAAGGAGATCAAACCTTAATACACCTTCTACCCTTCCCCAATTGGCAAGTAAAGAAAAAGCTTGAGCACCAATTTCAGAATTACTTAGAAGTGTTCAAGAAATTGCATATTAACATCCCATTTACAGAAGCTTTGGAGAAAATGCCAAGCTATGTGAAATTCATGAAAGAAATCTTGTCAAAGACGAGAAAGCTTGGTGAGTTTAAGACTGTTGCCCTTATGGAGGAATACAGTGCTGTCATGTAGCACAAACTTTCTCTTAAGCTCAAAGATCCCGAAAGCTTCACCATCCCTTGTGCAATTGGTGAGAAGTTCAGTGGTCAGGCTTTATGTGATTTAGGAGCCAATATTAATCTCATGCCCTATTCTATATACCGAAGACTAGGTTTGGGGGAGCTACGCCTACTTTAGGTACCTTACAGTTAGCAAAACGAACCCTTACTCATCTGAATGGGGTTATAGAGACTGTACTCGTTAAAGTGGACAAGTTTATCTTCCCTACAAATTTTGTCATACTTGATATAAAGGAGGATAGCAAAGTCCCTTTGATTTAAGGTCAGCCATTCCTTGCAACTGGAAGAACCCTCATTGATGTAGAGAAAGGAGAACTCACCATGAGGGTGCAAGATCAGGAAGTCACCTTCAATATTTTCAAGGCTATGAAGAGTCCTCAAGATCAAGAAGAATGTTCTTTGGTGACTATAGTTGAAGGGATGACATCTGAGGCAATTAGTACAAGTATAGCCTGTGCTTCCAGTGAAAGTCATGTCATCTCAGCAGGTGATAGGGAAGATGTTAAAGTAGATCAACTAAATGCAAGCATGGTGGTTAAATCACGTAATCCACCCATTGAGAAAGCTCCAAACTTGGAGCTTAAATCCTTGCCATTTCATGTGTACCATGCATATCTTAAGGAAACGGAGGAAGATAATCCTCCTATAAGTTAATGCAACTGGAACTGCAGCCAAATTCTTGTCGAGACTATAAATCAGGCCCTTCTTAGGAGGGAACCTAAGTATTTATTTTATGTCTTAAATATGTCAATACCTTGAATTTTTGGTTTTAGTATATTTTTGTATTACATTATGTAAATTAACTTTGTAAACATGTTTTACAGGTGATGGATGCTAGAAAGCTGCAAAACAACTACAAAATGCAGTTTTTCTGCAGAATTATGCAGATAGACCTCTCACACTGCGGCATGAGACTTGTCACACCATGGCGTGAAAGGTCATTACTAGTGCATCAGCCAAAATCGAGAGAGCGGAGCGCCGCAACGTATTAATGTTTAACACCGCATCGTGCATGTAAAAAAAATAAAAAAATAATATATAATTTAAGTTTTAATCCTGGAGGGAATTTAATTCATGCTGCGGCATAGGAAACTGCACGCCACAGCATATTAGGTTAAGTGTCGCGGTGTTATGGATTTCTTCAGATTCTCTCCATTAATTTTCACTTTCTTCTATATTTTTGTTTCTTTCTTGCATCTTCTAGTTCCCCACCCTTTCATACACATTTCTGTACTTTGTTTCAAGGTATGTTGTGATTTATTTGAAGTTTATTGTGATTTTCTATCTATTTTTTCATTTTATTTAGCTTGCTGCGTTTAGGTTATTTGTGTCTTTGTTTTTGTTAAGATTTTAAGTTGATTAAGTATGTGTTTTTATAGTATTTTGGGTATAAACTATTTTAGAATATATGAGAATGGGTTGCCCTATTGCTACCATATATTTCTTGATTTTGTTTGTTCGCGCATCACGACATTGATTATGAGTACCGCAACGTTAGTTTGAATTTGTATGAATGTTGCAGCGTGTGTCATGTTTTGCCACAATGTGGGATGATTTTGTCTAAGTGTCGCGACATGACTTATTAGTGTTGCGGCATGACTTATGAGTGCCGCGGCATGACTTTCAATTTTCATGAATGTCATAGATGTGCATGCCGCAGTATATGTCCTAAAATTTTCCAGAATTACTCAGTTTCGTATACATTTGATACTTTTAAATTTGCGATTCTGACATTTTGTGATTCATTTTTTAGGTCTATACACCTCTAAAATGCCTCCTAAAATACAAAGAGGATCTAACAACCATCAAAACAGGGAGCCATCTCCCCCTCTTGAATTCAATGAGAGGAGGTTCATATCAACGGCTGCTGCCAAGAGATATACGACGCTGGTCACCATATCAATCATAGTAAAGCGGGGATTTTCCTTCAAGGAGGTAATTCACCATGAGACTGAGAGGATTATCTGCCAGTTTCAGTGGAGAGATTCGCTAAAAACCCTAAGGTGACAATACTTCCATTGGTTTGCAACTTCTATGTCAACGTAGCCTTTGCAGCACCGGGGACCACTACAGTTAGAGTGTGTGGATGCCCTGTCTCTTATTCTGCATTGGTCATCAGAGCTGTGTTGAACTTATCTGCTCCGCCAGAGATGTGTGAGTACACAATGTTCCTCCATTAGGAGCCAAAGGCGGGCATTGACATGAATGTAGTCACTTCCAAGATTAGCACCCCAGAGTCTCTGCTAGTGGTTTGGACCCTTAGTGTACAAACTGACCGCCCACGGTTCTTTCCCAGATCTTGCCTCACCCTAGAGGCCAAGGCCTGGCATCATTTCATCTCCATTCAGATTCTCCTGTCAAACAACTTATCTGAGGTGACCCGCGATAGGGCGATTCTCATATATGCTATCCTTGAGCATTGCTCCATTGACGTCACCTATCTTATCCAGGATCGGATTAAGAGATCTGTGAGGGAGTGCCGAAGCCTCTTATTTCCTTTGCTTATTCATACACTTTGCAGAGGCAGTCTATACAAATGAGGCCACATGAGGAAAAGACCAATATGAAACAACCTCTTAATGATTATTTCATTGACAGGTTGGGAGCAACTCCACCGCCAGCACCTGTTGCATAGAGACAGGCTCACAGAGAGCTAAAGAATGCTCCGCCACTGGAACGGACTGGCAAGCACAGATGGAGGCCCAGATGGCCCGACCAGTTGCTTTGTAGACTTACCAGTACCAGTACACTATCTAGACTCAGAGGTGGATGGCAAAGTGCTTACAGTTGCCCATGGGGGATTTTCCCATCGGAGTTTCCACCCGATGTTGTTGTTGTCCTTTCTCCACCGTCACAGGATCCACAAGTTACTGTTGCAGATGGAGTTGGAGCGAGAGCAGATGCTGCACAACCCATATAAGAGGATGGGGATGCATATGATGAGGCCATAGACAGTGATGAGGCAACCGTCTAGCCCTCATGAAATTCAAGGTATTTTCTTTCATTGTATTTTTCTTTCATATATTACTACATGTTATTTTTTGTACAGTGAGGATACTATTTCCCTCAGGTTTAAGAGTGTCTAAGACTGTTTATTTTGATGTACACGCATGAGGTAGTATTATTGTGATTATATGTTAGTACTGTTTATTTTTTGTAATATATATATGTGTTTTAGTACTACTATTTTTGTTTTGATAATATCCATAGGAATGTATATCTTGATAAAACTTTCATGAAAATTCCATTCAATATACAATTGTCATTCCTTTTCACAATATGAGTCATAATGGCTTTATACATGATTAATAATGATGGAAAAATTTTAAAAGATATCATGTTGCCAAATGTAACTAGTGTGAAATGGTTGCACAATGATAGATATGGATGCAAAATTGACCTTAATATTTCTGTGAATCCATATACAATCTTTGAAGCATGCTGAAGCAATCTAGTCTCTTTTTATGCATGATGCGTTTCCTGTTCGCATGCTTGTTTAACTTTGGAAAACAATAGAATTCTTGTCTAGAGAAAGTTTATAGATTGTACATGTAAAACATTTCAACTATCCTTTAAATTGTTTTTCAACTCTCTTGAGGCGAAATCCTAGATTGTGCATGATTGAGGAAATGATTAGAGCATTGTTTTGACCGATTGAGCCTGAAAAGCTTACCTTTAAATGATCATATCCATAGGTCCCCTTTGAAGCTTGATATATGTTTGGCCTTATATGTTATTCATCACTTACATATTCCTTAGCATGTAACCATTCTAAATGTATGTTAAAACATTGCATTCTTTCTCCTACCATCATTGTTTGTTGAGTGCATAATATATTATTTCTTGACTTTAGTCATATGATTAAAGGGTGTAAGTGCTTGTGTTAGTATAATAGTGATTTGAAGGAACCATGTGTCATGAAAGAAATTGGTTATGGAGAAGAAAAAGACAAAGAGAAAAATAAAAGAAAGAGAAAAGAAAAGAAAATCCAAAACTAAAATCCAAAAGACAAAACTAAAGAAAAAATGGTTCTGAAGAGTCTTATTAGTTCACTTTGCATACCCTAATTGTATTAGTTGGTGGCTCAAGTTTTGAAATCGTATGTTTATATTTCTCAATATTTATGTTAAATCCTTTCCTTTTTGTTCTTTAACCCATACCATTGGCCTTACATTATAAGCTATTAAAGACCCTTTTAATAATCAATTATGTGTAATTTACATTAGTGGAAAGAAAGTTGAATTACAATCTTGTGGATTCTATGATTCATATTCATGTGTATGCTCATAAACTTATCCAGGTGAGTATGACTTGATTAGAAGAAGTTTTGTTTGCATGATTGTGGGAAATATATCTTGTATAAAAGGAAACCATGAATGTTAGCATAATAAGAATTGTGTATGCATAAAGCTAATTATGAGGCATGTGCGTCTTTTGAGATTTTATGCAATCATCATACATTAGTTAGGTTAAAGTGAAAGTGAAATGTAAAAAGTTACTGAATATAGGTTAATAAAGTTAATCAATGTAAGTGTACTTTGTTTTGCTCGAGAACTAGCAAAAATCTAGGTTTGGGGGGTGTGATAACTCCACAAAATATAGTTAGTTGTGCCTTATATGTGTGCTATAATGATTACTTAGTCTTTGTTTTTATGCATAAATGGAAGACTTTTGCCTCATATTCATATAATTCAATCTTGATGTCTTTCATTGTGATTTTAAGGAAATACTTCCAAATCTTTGATAAATTGAGTACATTTACACTTGTTATTAAATTGATGATTTCTCTATTACAGGCTCCAATCAAGCAGAAACTTAAAAGATTTGGACCAACATTGAAAGAGGAAGCCCAAGAGAAAGCTAAGTGTGGAATTTAGCACTTCATGTTGCAGCGTAGGCATGTCAATGCCACAGTGTAATGCATCCCCTGCTTCATACAGAGAGACCTAAGGCCTGATCATCGCGGCACAATGGAATCAATGCCACGGTGTGGTGACCTAATTTATACATGCGCTGCAATGTGTTGTGTGTGATGTTGCAGCGTGAAACAGAATTCTAAGCCTATAAATATTGTTTTATCATATTTCACGGTAAGTTTTTTTATCAATTGTAGAACACAACTATTAGGTTTTAGTGTTTGAGACCTAGAGACAACTAGGGAAGCCAAGGTTGGAGGTCATCTTTTACATGGAGGATGATTCAAGCATAAAAGGCTACATTTATTGAGCTTTCTTCCTTTCCTTTCGTCTTTCTCTCTTATTGTATCATGAACATGATGAATATGCTTGTATTTTTGTGTTTCATGGCTAGCTAAGCTGTGTATAGAGATTTTTTTGGATCCTCCAATGAATATTGATTGATTTTGCAATCCTTTGAGTTTATATTGATATTTGGTTTTGTTCAATCATATAGATCTTAATGCTCTTGATTGTTTGGCTAACTTTTAAGTGATTTGTTAAAATTTAATGAACCTAAACATAGGAATTTGGATTTGAGATCATAGGTATGGTTGATGCATGTTCAATTGTGGGATAAATTGATTCGTTAATAGGATAGAAATATACCTCTTAGTCATGCATAGTATTTGATTGAGAATAGACCTTAATAAGTGGATTTTGCACTAGTTCTCATAGAAACATAATGAATTAGGTAATTGAAGCATGATTAATTGACCTAGACATATGCTTTCTACTAAGTTAGATTCTCAAGCTAACCTAATCATTTCATTTATGTTACTTGAAGTAAGAGGTGAATAAGGATTCCTTATGACCTAATCATTCACTTTAATTCCTAATTTATTGCATTTATTTATTTTAATTCACTTGCAATCTTTTCCTAATTTTAAATGTTCTTGAATAGAATTAACTTTCTAAGGATAACAAAGTCTAGTTCTTCAGTAGCTATTCTAACCACTTTCGACTCAAGGATTGGGGTAAAACATCTACCCCTCATCTGTCTAAAATGGTTAAAATAATTATGTATGCTTTCATTAGGCCTCCTCTTGATATTAAACAATTCAGTTAATCTTACTTTCATTTCAAGTTTAAAGAATTGTTGTAACACCCCAACTTTTGGCTAAATTATGATATTATCCTAAATGTACTGTTTTATGTTTTCTGTGTGCTATAAAATTAATTTGACTATTTCATGACTGCATTTGATTATTGTGTGTGCTATAAAATCTTTATCTGATTGTTCGGTACTGGGAGATCTTACTAAACCCAATTCTGAGTGATACGTGTATCAATCTTTTAATTTTTAGAATTAATCTATAAAATAAAAATATTTTATATTATAATATTATTTTATTATTCAGTGGATAGTACCTACTGACTTTGGAGCAGTAACTTCTGCCTAGTGGACAATAAGAACCGGTAAGTCTTTGTGACTTACAATTCAGTAAACCAATAGAAATCAGTCAACATAAATGGCTTGAATTTCTAAGCCAATTGGATGTTAGTCCACAAAAATGGTTGGACTTGTTGGTTAGTAACTAGAAAACCTAAGTTAGCTTAAACCTAACTAAATTAATTTAAAGTGCCTAAGTAGTAACTTAATGGAATAAACCTAGTTAGTTATTCTTTAAAGTTTTAGTTAGAGAAGGTCCTAGCAAAATCAAGAAGATGGTTAGTTATCCTAAGTAACTAAATGGTTAGCTAAGTAACTAAAAAACCTAACTAAATTCACCTAAGCCTAACTAGATGTCTAAGTGAACCAAGACTTGGTTTGCTCTCCCTTGGAGCAATTCGGCCAAGCACATTCAAGAAGAATCAAGAAGCTTGGTGACTTGATTCTATTAGCCAATAGGAAGCAAACTTGGAGACAAAGCATTGGATATCAACCCTTGATCTCATTTAAGGTTATTAAGAGGTCTTGGAGGGTCAACTAAAGTGGCCACCTCATTTGAAGGAGTTCCACGGCCAAGTGTTTTAGGAGGAGGTAGGATGGCATTTTGTTAAGTTTAATTTCATCTTCATCCATTCTCCTAAGCAAGTGAACCAAAAATTCTCTCTTTTCTTCTTAGTGAAGCTCACGGCCACGATCACAAATCCATACCTTCACTCTTCTAAATTTTCATCCAATACCACTTCTCAAATCCAAACATCATTCTAAACATCTTTCAAGTTGTGACTTTCTTCAAAATCATTCATTTAAAGCTTGGAAAACAACTTTGAAGTTTCTTCCCTACAAGGTAAAAATCCTTGTTTCTTGTTTCTAACTTGATTCTTGAAGTTTTAAGCCATGATTGATCCATGACTTATCTTTTTCAACCATAGTTTATGACTTTATAAATTGTTTAAGATTGTTTGGGTTTTCTTGGAGCTACACGATATCACTAGGAGGAAGTCCAAGAAGGTTTTGTCTTCCTTAGAGGTAAGAGGGAGATTTAATCTCATCTACCATGTATGGTGGTGAGAAAATGGATGTATTTGTGGTGAAGAATCCATAAGGATTCATTCACTTGGTTGATTTAAAGTTGTTCCTATTTGTGATTAATTTTATTTGTGATTGATTTTTGTTTGCAAGCATGTCTATAACTTTAATATATTTTAGTATATGTTATGAATGCGTGATAATTATTGTAAGATGTGAATAACATGTTGAGGATTTGCATGAGCGTTCCAAAGAACACATGAAGCTCATGGCTTCATCACCACAAAGAGGACCAAAATGTTCTCAACTATTTTCTAAAACATGAATTAATTAATTTAATTGGATTAATAATTTTTACAAGGACCTAGATAGTAAAAAATAATTTAAAGATGATTTATAGAAGATATAGTAAATTTTGGCCAACATACCATTTAAGATACCTTTGATTCATACACATGTATTGTGGAATGTGTCAATTTGGTTGGAATTGACAATTGGCTGACGAGATGAATTACACCGTAGTGCGGGTACGATAAGCGTAGTGTAGTTCATTAAGTGAACTTGGAGGAGTTAGTGTGCAGAGGATTCCACGTGTGGATAGTTGGTAGCTCCTCTGAGCCGTGGTAACGGGCAATGCACTAGCGATCTCGACAAGCACTATTCTTAATCAGGATCTAGTGGAGATTGTCGAGTACAATAAGCATTCTTAATCGGGATCTAGTGGAGATTGTCGAGCACAATGCTTATTGTGCATGATGTTTTGACTGTGTACTATTTACACGACGTTTGACTATGTAATATTTGGCTAGGCAGCTGGAACTACAGACATTGTAATTGGCTAGACGACATAGACAAT
Organism: Ormosia emarginata; assembly: GCA_029884605.1. Taxonomy (NCBI): domain Eukaryota; kingdom Viridiplantae; phylum Streptophyta; class Magnoliopsida; order Fabales; family Fabaceae; genus Ormosia; species Ormosia emarginata. Next base: position 7,114,903 of record JAQQTP010000057.1, read on the forward strand.
AGTTTTGTTGATAACAAACATGAAGATGATGAGAAGACTAAGTCAAAAGATCTTCAAAGATTAGCTTTATGACTTTGGATCTTTGTAAAGAGACCTTTTTGGATATCTCATTGGTATTGGAAGAAAAGATTAAAATGTTTTTTCAATATAAGTTTCCAAAATCTAAAAAATCATTTTCTGTATATTTGAAAGTGTTAAAACTATTTTTGTCTTAGGGGTATTCGAATAGACCCCATGGTATTCGAATAATCATGTTTTAAAGTTCATACGTTTTCTGTTTTTCAAAATGGTATTTGAATAACTATACTTGGTATTCGAATAGATCATATGGTATTCAAATAGACCTATTTCATAGAAAGCTTCTTTTAATAGAGGTATTTGAATAACTCCTAAGGTATTCAAATAACATTATTCAGAATTGGTTTTCACGAAGCTTTTCAAAATAAGTTATTCGAATAACTCCTAAGCATTCAAATAACATATTCCAGAAATGGTTTTTACGAAGCTTTTAAAAATGGAATGATTTTCATTTATTATATGTTTTAATTGCTCCAATAGGTAGTTTCATAAAGAGCTCTATAAATGGAGACCTTAGGTCTCTTTTGAATGTTGAAAAAAACCATTTAAATTATTTGTTGCTTATGTTAAAAACGTGATTCCTCACTTTCTCATATTTCTTGTGCTCTTTTCACCAAAACTTTGAGATATCCTAAGAGAGCTTCCTAGTGCTTCAATTTGTAATATTTGCTCTTTGTGAAAGTTTCTCTTCATCTATTTTCTGCTTCTATAAAAAGGCTGAGGTATCCCTTATTGTAAAGAAGGTGAGGTATCCTTCAAAGGGGGTGAGGTATCCTTCTAGTGAAAAAGGGTGAGGTATCCCTTATTGTAAAGAATGTGAAGTATCCTTTAAAGGGGGTGAGGTATCCCTCTAGTGAATAAGGTGAGGTATCCCTGTTGTGTAAAAGTTGCAAGCACCTGTTTTAAGCTTGTATTGAATAATGAAAAATCTCAAACTGTGTTTCGAGAACTGGACATAGGCCACAAGTGGTTGATGGTCGAATCAGGATAAATAACGTGTCTGCTCTTCTCATCTTTATCTCTTTATTTTTCTGCAATTTATTTATCATTGCCTATCTATTAAATTGCTGTGCTTAAGGCTTTCAATTATTTTCTTCATTTTCATAGCCTTTTTAACATATAGCTTCGAAGAAATTTGCTTTTATAAGAGTTTGCAAAAAGTTTTAATTACTCAATTCATCTCCCTCTTGAGTACTGAAGCCACTTGGGTAACAAGTGGTATTAGAGCTAGACTCTTGTATAAAGAGCTTAGCCACTTCAAGAGTACATGACTTCATCAAATGGTTTTTCAGAAGGAACTTTTGTAACACCCCAATTTTTAGAAAAATGTCCCGAATGTTCTGTTTGCTGTTTTTCAAGCTTTTGTGTAAAAGACCGTTGTGTCCCTATTTTACTGTTTCTTATTTTTCTGTATGAAATACAAATGCATTTTACAGGCTAAAATTTTATTTGATCGTTTTACGTAATTTGCTTCGAGACGGTAAAATAAAAATTTTCTCAAGCTACTGTTTTAATTTTACTGGGAGATATATAGATAATTAATACTGTCTATAATTTTATTTGAACGTTTTGGATGATTTGCTTCGTCGTGGGGAAAAATGAAAAAATGACCATTACGTCCCGATTGTGTTGTTTTTAATTTTTCTATATGTTACGGTGCTTAATATTACTATCTGTGATTTTATTTAAACTTTTTGTGCGATTTGCTCTGGGACAGGAAAATAATATTTTTTCGGGCCGGGAAAATCTTGTTTTAATTATTCAGAACTGGGGGATCTTACTAAACCCGATTCTGAATGATACTATTCTTAATCTTTTAATTTTTAGGATTTAACTGTCAAATAAAATAATTTTGTATTATTATAATATTATTTTATTAGTCAGTATAATAAAATGATAGTGGACCCAGAACTATTTTGCGGGACCCATGTTTAGTTAAAACAGTTAACTTAATAGCTTAATTAAGCATCATTAGTGAAGGAATTCTCTAGAACATGATGACTAAGTGTGGTGACTAGGTTAATTAGTGACTAAGCATGTGACTAGGTTAGATGACTATGCTAAACTCAACCAATGGGAAACAAGCTTGCTAACCAAGTTTTAATCTTGACCTTTGATTCATTCTAAGGCTTGGATGAAGTCAAACCCATGACACCTTGCATGGCTTTGAAGTCCACGGCCATATGGCTTTTGGAAGGCCATAATCACTTTGTCTTCATGCAATTTTCTCTCTTCCCTCTCTTCCAAAAACCCTAAACACCATTGAAGCTTCCTTGAAGCTAGTTTCGGCCAAGCTCTATTCTACACCATCCAACCACCCAAAATTTTATCCAACCAAGTTTTCTAAACCTAAACACAATCCTAAGAACATCTCTAGTTGAGAGTTCTTGCAAAATCTTCCATTTGAAGCTTGGAAACCTATTTGGAAAATTTTACCTAGAAGGTGAAATTTCTTGTTTTCCATTTCTAAACTCTTTTTCAACGTTCCAAGCCATGATTTCTCCATGGTTTAAGCTCTCTTTTTATGGTTAGTAACTTGTAGATTTTTGTTTAAGTTTGTTAGGTGATTTGAAGGAGAAAATCGAAACCTAGAAGAGGAGTGAAAGAATATTTTTGTCTTCATTTAAGGTAAGAGGAAGACTAATCTTATCATCCATGGATGGTGGTAAGAAGATGGAGTTTGATTGTTATGATTGTAGAATCCATAAGGATTCCTTGTTTGTGTTTGTTTAATAGCTTGTTTGTGTGGTTGTTAGTAGCTTTCCTATTTGATGTTTGTAATAATTTATGATGTTGCATGTCTACAAGCTTTAAATTGCATGTCTACAAGCTTTGATAATTTGTATGTGTTAGAAATGCATGATAATGTATAGGATGTGAATAACATGCTAAGGTATGCATGAGTGTTCCAAAGAACACCACACCAAGGCTCACGGCCATTAACCAAAAGGAGAACCAAAATGTTTTCATTATTTTTCTAAAGTGTAATTTAATTAACCTAGGAAAATTAACAAGAGATAGAATCGTTTAGATCAAGGAAAATGAATTTAGAAATCAAGTAACACAAGTGTATATTTCGGCCAACATGCCAAACCAAAGATCCATGATTTCTAAAATCAATTCCAAACCATTTTCTAAGATAATGATTTAATGAATTTAGGTACTACAATAAATTTGACATGGATTTAGAAGATGAAAAATAATTTAGAGATCAAATGCAAAGACTTTGTTAAAATTGGCCAACATGCCATATACTTTTGATCCAAATTTATTTTCTAACTATTGACTAGATAATTTAATAAAAATAAACTAGATCAAGAGTTTTATAAGAGATTAAATGTATGGAAATAATTAGGAATGAAGTATAAAGCATAGAATGATTTTCGGACAAAATGCCAAATTTAAATGTGTTTTGATTTATAGAATTGTTTTCAACTAAGGTTAAGTAATAAATGCCAAAAGGATTTTATTATAATGAGTTTTAAAGAAACAAATTGATTAGAATTAAGTTTAAGGATTAAAACTAATGATTTTACTGTTAGAAATGAAATACAGTAACTTTTGAAAATTTCTAACATATAGCTCATGTTATAATTTTGAAGCATGTTAGTGGTTTTCAAAAGGATTAAATTATACGGTTAAAAATTAAGTAAATAAAATTTTTACGGTAAAATTAGGAAACCATTAATATAAGTTTCTAAACAAAATACTGTCAATTTTTAGTAAAAATGGGCAAATAAGATAGAAAAGATGTCCAAAAGACAGTATACACTATGGAAAATATTTTACGTAGTTTAAACGTATTAAATATTATTTTTGTTTATTTAAACAATAATTTTTAAGGAATTCGGACAAGAAAATGATTTAAAAATCTTACGCGATTGAGAAAACGTATTAAAAACTCTACACAATTTTAAAAACAGAAAAATAAATTTACACGATTTAAAAACGTTTGTAAAAATGACGAGATTGTGAAAACGCGATAAAATTTCTACGCGATTGACCACAACTGTATTTTTATACCAATGACGGTATTCTGTAAAAAAAATTTCTGCTGTCGGGCTATGAGGTGAACCCGTACAGGCTTTGGAACAGTATTTGTCCGGTGGGACTTACTGTATCTTTTTATCTTTGAGGATATATTTTTATTGAGGATATTCTGGTAATTTCTCATATATTGAGTTTACGCCAATTTTTGGTGGATTGGTTGACGAGGTGAATCACATCATGTTGTCGATGCGATAAACGTGGTGTGGTTCATTGTCTTTATGAACTTGGAGACGTTAGTGTACGGAATTCCATATATGGACAGTCGGTCACTCCGCTGGGCCGTGGTAACCGATAGCACACTAATGGACTCGACACGCACTATTTTTAATCGAGATTTCGTAAAGTCTAATAGTACATTGCCTGTAGTGCCACAACGTGAGACTGTGAACTACACCATGCCTTGGATGATGGATTTCATGTGACGTGGGGCTATAGACGCAATGTGAGACCCGTGAGAATAGTTGTTGGGCAGCAGTAGTGGTACTAATAGATTTTGCGGGTCATTCTCTCTCGATATCGTATGTGTTTAGCTCCATGGAGTAGGGTCGTGTCATATTGTATATGGTTATATCTTGGATATTATTTTATTTTATCTGTTTATTTTATTTGGTTATTATTATGATAATTGGTATATTTCTTATTTTATTTTATCTATGGTATTATTTTATCGTGATATTGTCTTATCTGTGATATTATTTTATCCGTGATATTATGTGTTGTTGTGATACTATCCTGTTATTAATTAATGTTATAGCTTTTCATATTACATGAACTGTATATCTGTTATTTGTCGTTTTCTTATTTGCCATGTTTGTGATGATTTTAGATTGTCTTACCTCTTTATTGTATGTGTTTTCTGTATATTTATTTACGTGGTAAAGAGTTGAGGAAGAGGAACAACCTCTTGAGATTTTGTATCCTGAGGAGGAAGAGGAGCAGCAAGCTGAAGATCAATACGACAACCAAGAACCATCTGATCATCCATATCCATTGGACTGATTTGTTTGGGTATGGCAGTGCCAGGATTTTTGGGCTTTGTGACACTCGAGTTTCACGGTGGATCGTTAGCTTGGCATCTGAGGGGAGATAGAGACTCAGTGACATATGTGGGGCGGCTGACTGTGTCCCTACGGCATAGGTTTGATGAAGAGCCAGTGATGACGACTACTGTGTTTCTGCACTTAGAGTTACCTTTATCTCTTAGGTGTCATTGGGGTGGTGTATCCACTGAGCCTAGTGAGATAAGTATCGTGTCGACTGCGCGGTCCTGTTACCGCTGAGAGTCGAGGCATCCTGGATATTTATCTTCTGATGAGTTTCCTAAGAGTGATCCTTCAGAGGGTTAAATATTCATGATGTGTGTTTTGGGCGCGTCTGTGTATGGTTTTAGTGACTGTTTTACTGTTTTAGTTACTGTTTCTGTTTAAATATTTGTAGATATAGTTGTAAATTATTTGTATAACTTATAACTTGAACCATATGTATATTATGAGTGTTGTTGTTCTGTTGGTTTTATGTTTCCGCATTATTTTATTTAATAATATTCTGTCTAACAGGAAATATTTTTACAACCCATATTAGTACGTAACGAATGTTTTACAACTTGGGTAGATTTTATTTATCTTTCTTTATATATGTGACATCCCCACAAGGGTGTTACAACTTCCATAAACTGGCCACCCTTTTTCAATGGGGATGGTTATGCATATTGGAAGGAAAAAATGAAAATTTTCATCGAAGCTATTGATCTAGATGTGTGGGATGCTGTCGAAAACGGCACATTTACAAGTTGGGTAGATTTTATTTATCTTTCTTTATATATGTGACATCCCCACAAGGGTGTTACGACTTCCATAAACTGACCACCCTTTTTCAATGGGGATGGTTATGCATATTGGATGGAAAAAATAAAAATTTTCATCGAAGCTATTGATCTAGATGTGTGGGATGCTGTCAAAAATGGCACATTTATACTTATGCGAGAGATCAATGGTATAAAGATTGAAAAACAAAGAAGTGAATGGTCTAAAGATGATAAAAGAAAAGTTCAAAATAACTTGATAGCCAAAAACATCATTATCACAGCTTTGGGGCATGATGAATTTTTTATAATTTCAAATTGCAAAACTGCTAAAGAAATGTGGGACACTTTACAAGTTACCCATGAGGGTACTAGTGAAGTTAAGAGGTCGAGAATTAATTCTCTTACTCGTGAATATGAATTATTTACAATGAACCAAGGAGAAAGCATTTAAGAAATGCAAAAGAGTTCACCCATATTGTAAATCATCTTGCATCATTAGGAAATAATTTTTCTAACAAAGATTTGATTAATAAAGTGTTGAGATGTTTGAGCAGGATTTGGCAGCCTAAGGTAACAGCTATATTAGAATCAAGAGATATATCAACAATGACGTTAACTACCTTATTTGGCAAACTTCAAGAGCACGAATTAGAACTCAACAGGCTTGATCAAAGTGAGGAATATGATAAGAAGAAGAAGGGGATCACACTTAAAGCCACCTCCGCTGTCAATAATGAAGATGAAGATGATGGAGATGACGCGGACAACATTGAGTTAAATGAAGAGAACCTCAATCTACTAATGAAGAAATTCAGAAGGTTTCTCAAAAAGAAAGGAACTCAAAGAAAATAGTATTTTCCCCCAAAGAAATTTGAAAAGAAATCCTCCAAGGAAAGACAAGCCTACATAGTATAGGATGAAAATGACATGGACTCCACTGATAGCTCAGATAATGAGGAAACCCATCTATGTCTTATGACTAAAGGAGAAGAAGAAGAAGAAGAAGAAGAAGAAGAAGAAAACGATAATGTGGTAAGTTCTTATTTATTGCCTTCTTATGATGAACTACAAGATGCCTTTGAAAAACTATATGATGAATCACTAAGGCTCACAAATAATTTCCTCATCTAAGAAAACAATTTCTTCTTTAGAAAATCAAATTCTCATTTTAAATAAAGAAATTGAAGAATTAAATATTGAAAGTGAGATATTAAGACTAATTGATGCATGCACAACTCATTTGATAATCACATATTTTATACATTAATAAACCTTCATTTTTAGTCATTTACACTCTCTATGTGCTTAATTGATTAAGTTTTGTAAGTTTGGACTCAAATTGAACTTAATTAATTTTTTCTGCATTATTTGGGTCTTACACTTTTTCTGTATTTTTACCATATCTTGAGCTCTAGATGTCTTATAACTATGTATCTTACCTTGTAGGAAAGATAAGAGAGATATCTACAACTTTCACGAGAGCTCTAGGTAAAATAAGGACATCTAGAGGAGCTAATTGGGCTTGGAAGTCAGAACACAGGTTTTGTGATTGGAACCGGAACAATGTGCAGTAATCAGAGCATAACTTGGGCTATAGAAACTCTCTTGGACTGCAATTTGGCTACTTAAAAGTTAAGACTCATATCTACAACTTTCATGAAGAACATAAGAGCTCATTCGAACAGATTGGAGGTGATATTGGGTCTAGAAGTCAAAATAGAGGTGTTGAAACTGGACCTGAATAGTCTATAGTAATTGGGTCATATCTTGGGCTGTAGGATGAATTTTTGGATGATCTTAATGGCATTGGAAATCTGAGACAAAATGCTACAATTTTCATGAAGATCACGTTACTTCATTTTGATGGCATCCATGAGATCAGCACTGAATGATTTTGGAGACAAAGAATCTCAATAGTTTTTCACTCACCAACTCACCATTTGACATTTTCCACTTAGCCACCTACTCCTCACCTACTCTTAATCAGCCCCCTCGTTATTTTGTATCTCTAATCCTCTATAAAAGGCTCCATTGGCTGATCATTTAGGAGACTTTGGTGTTAGGCTTAGTTTTTAGAAGTTATGATTATGCTTGCTTATTATTTTCCTTTGTTGTAATTTTCTCTTACTCTAAATTGAAGTTATGTTCATCTTTCTTTTCTCTCTTTCTTTCTTCTTGTTTATGAGTAACTAAATCTTCATCTTGCTTGGGTGAAAGAGTGAAGCTCTTGGTAATGAAATAAGGTTAGATTATTCTATTTCTTGTGCTTAAATGATATATTATCAAATGGACATTATATGTGTTGTATTTTGTTTACAATCAATTTAGAAACATTCTTTGTATAATGAAGATCTTGATTTATTGTAGACAATAGGATTGACACTGTGAATGTTTGAACTCATTTACAAATATTGGTAGATAATTGAAGGAATCATAATATGATTGCATATATAATTGAACTTTGAATGTTATATTTTTTGATTGGAACCTTTGTTGTGCGTGGATTTCAATTGAGTTATAAAGAGAAATAATCTTGCCTCTAATTTATTATCAAGAGTGGATCTCCTAACCCAATCAAATATTTTTTCATTTGTGAATAACTTTTATTACTTTTGGTGTTGGGACAAATCATTTTCTTACCTCAATTAATTTTTCTTCATCAATTCCCTGTGGATCGACCTCGGACTCTCGAGAATTTATTACTTAAGACAACCTGCACTTGAGTTTGCATATTTAATCATGCAATCAAGTTTTTGGCGCCGTTGTCAGGGACTTGATTTGAAGTTTTAATTTATTGAGGTTCTTTTTCTTTAATAAAATCTTTTCTCTCTTCTCCCTCACCAGAGCAAAAGATCGACTTGCCGATCCTTTGGTTTCTTTACTAACTCTCTAACTTTCTAACTATCTAATTTACTAACCTACTAACTTGCTAACATACTAACTTTTTCACTTTTATATTTATATCATTTATTTATGTTTACTAACTTTTAATTTATGTCATTTATTTTTTGTTTATTAACTTTTATTTTCTGCTCTCTAACTTTTAATTTCTATCATTTAATTTATGCTCTCCAACTTTTAAATTTTTGTTATTTATTATTGTTTTCTAACATAACGAAATAATATATCTTCTTCTCTTCTCTTTCGCTGGCTCTAGTAGGGCTCTGCCTCTCTTCGGTTTCATATTTTAAATTTATTTTCTGCAATTTACTTTCTGCACTTTAATTTCTGTATTTTACTTTCTGCACTTTCTAATTTATTAATTATTAACTCTCTAATTATCTAACTTTTTAATTTATCAGTTATCTAACTTTTTACTTGTTAATATTTTTTGGGTGGTTGGTTTATACCACATCCTTGTTAATATTTAATGGCTGGTGTAAACTGCCGACTTGTACATTATTTTTTTTTATTTTAAGTTATTTATTTATGCTTAATTAGTATCGTGATTTAAATTCTGGTTGTTTAGTTAAAATTAATCATGGTACTTTATATATTAATTTGTTTGAATCATAATCACACACAATTAACACAATGGCTGAAAATGAAAGTGTGCATGATGAATATGAAAATCAACAGTTGCGAACCATGCGTGAATATTTGCAACCACCTCAAAATTCTAGTCCATCATGTTTTATCTTTCCACTCAATGGCAATAATTTTAGATTCAAGTTAGGTATGATTTCTTTACTTCCTAATGTTCATGGTTTAGAGTCTGAAAGCCCATATTTACATTTGAAAGAATTTGAGGAAGTATGTATTGCTTTCAATGATCAAAATTGCACTGAAGAGATTGTTAAACTTAAATTGTTTCCTTTTTCTTTAAAAGATAAAGCAAAATCTTGACTTAACACTTTGAAACCAAGATCAATTGGCACATGGCAAGAAATGCAAGGTGAGTTCTTAAAGAAATTTTTTCCAACACATAAAATCAATGCTATGAAAAGACAAATCCAAAATTTTTACCAAAATTCAAATGAAGCATATTTTCAATGTTGGGAACGGTTTAAAGATTTGTTAAATTCTTACCCACATCATGGTTTTGAAAAATGGTGCAGTATAAGCTTCTTTTATGAAAGTTTAACACCTGAAACTAAACAATTTGCGGAAACAATATGCAATTGAGAGTTTCTTGATAAAGAACTTGATGAAACTTTCGACTATTTAAATCCGTTGGCTGAAAATTCTCAATCTAGACATAGTACTAACCTTTCTGAAAATTCAATTAGATCTAACCTTGCAAGTGCTAATAAAGGAAAATATCACCTTAGTCAAGAGGAAGATCTAAATGCTAGGTTTGCCAGTTTGGATAAAAAGGTAGAAGCCATGGAATTAAGAAAAGCAAAAGAAATCAAATCTGTGTAAAATAAAGAAATTTGTGGCATTTGTGATGACTTAGGACACTCAACACATGAATGTCCAAATATTCTTATTTTTAAAGAAGTTGTACATGAGCAAGTAAATGCAATGAATAATTTTAAAAAGCCATTTACTTCTTCTTTTTCAGATATATACAATCCGGGATGGAGAAATCACCCGAACTTCAGCTAGAGGAATAATAATCAGTTATAATTCGTGCAACCACTACCTTCTCAGGCACAATAAGACTCTTAAAATTCTTAAGAATATACACCTTAGGTCCCACCATGTAGAAAAAGACTTGAAGAAACACTGCATGTATTCATGGAAAAGCAAGAGGTCATTAATAAACAAAACAATCAAACCTTAAGTGACATAAAAGAAATTCTTGCTAAACATTCTTCTACACTCACCATTCACGAGAAAGGAAAATTTCCTTCTCAACCTCAACCAAATCCCAAGGGTCAGTACAGTCCAAATGAAGGGAGTTCAGAAAACCAACAAATGGACTAAGTCAAGTCAGTGATAACTCTTATGAGTGGAAAAGTTGTTGAAAAACAAATTCCTGAACCTTGTGAGAAAGAAGATGAACCAATTCCCCAAGAAAATGAAGAAGTTGACAAAAAAGAGACTGAACTCTCTCCTCCACCTCCATTTCCTCAAGCATTAAACAATTTAAGGAAATTGGACCATAACACTGAAATTTTTGAAATTTTGAAACAAGTGAAGGTTAATATTCCTCTATTAAATATTATCAAATAGATTCCTTCTTATGCCAAATATTTGAAGGACTTGTGCACTTTGAAACGGAAACTAAATGTGAAAAAGAAAGCATTTTTGACTGAACAGGTAAGCTCCATTCTTCAGAATAATAATGCGTTGAAATATAAAGACCCTGATTGTTTTACAGTTTTATGCATTATTGGAGAACATAAAATTGAAAAAGTTTTACTTAATCTTGGTGCTAGTGTCAATTTGCTTTCGTATTCAGTTTATCAGCAACTCAACTTAGGTGAGTTAAAACTAACTTCTGTAACACTTCTACTTGTCGATAGATCAATTAAAATTCCAAGAGGAATAATGGAAGATGTGTTAGTACAAGTTGGTAAATTCATATATCATGTGGATTTTATTGTCTTGGATACTGAACCTATGGTTGATAGTTGCAAGTCAATTCATGTTATTTTAGGTCGTCTATATTTAGCAACATCTAATGCTTTGATAAATTACAGAAATGGAGTAGTGAAGCTAACATTTGGAAACATAACATTGGAACTCAATGTTTTTAACATGTGCAAGCAACCACAGGAAGTCCTTGATGAAAAGGAGGAAGTTGAAGGAATTGAAGCCATTATAGATGATCATCTTCAAACAAGGAGTTCTTCTGACCCATTAAAAATTTGTTTATTCAATTCATTTGATTCAGGCATGCAATTAGAAGATGATATCTCTGAAATATGCTCTTTGCTTTATTGTACACAGGTAATGGAGTACAAAGGATGGAAACCAAGATTTGAATAGCTAAAACCCATGAATGATAATGCTCATGAAGAAGTACCCACACCGAAACTAAAGCCATTACTTGCTGGGTTGAAGTACACATTTTTGGAGAAGAGCAAAGCTTTCCAATGGTAATTTCCTTGTCTCTTACTGAAGAACAAGAAGGTTTGTTAATAGAAATACTTAAAAGGTATAAAAGTGAAATTGGATGGACATTAAAGGACATAAAAGGCATTAATCCATTAATTTGTATGCATAGAATACATTTAGAGGATAATGCTAAAACTTCTCAACAACCTCTGAGAAGATTAAATCCACACATGAAAGAGGTAGTTAGAGCTGAAGTCCTTAAATTGCTTGATGTTGGAATTATCTATCCTGTAACGCACCTAAATATACCAGCTGCAGCGCAATCGTCATTACACCACAGTTACTAAATCCAGGTGTGTCACAGTCATGATAACAGTAGTTTCTAAATTTACGAGTTTATTTTTCGCATTTATGCATAAGTAGAAAATATGAGTCATGAATGAAATATAAATGTATTCAACCCTTAATACAACCATTGGAATGAAATCACGTTCCTTATATATATATATAGTTTATAGCCAATTTACACGAATCACTGATAACATAGAATATAATAATTACAGAGTCAAATAAAATACAGCGAGAACAAAAACATTAAAAGGGAGGAGTAGTAACCCAGGGATGGGTACTACCAGCAAACAAGGCCGCAACCCCATATGCACGTGACACACGGCGTCCCAGTTGACACGACAGGCATCAATGCCACCCCGCGGCTGCACTCTTACGTGGTCGATGAAATCTTGTCCAGATGCTCAAGTTAATCAACCAAGGTATAGTCCCTCTTTATCTTCCTCACGATCTTTTATCAAATATAAATGTAAAATAGAAATGCACAAATATAGGAAAGAGGTGAGATTCCTAACTTTCAGTACCAACATGGCAACAAGAAAATAAACGGCGTCGAACGCCCACATAAGACACAGTTAATACATACAAATGCAGTAATACCCGAAAGCAATTAACGAGAGTAAAGCAGCAAAGAACAATAGTTAACATTATCCATAGCCAGCTAGCAACATTAGCATTACCAAGAGTCAAATAAATATCGCAATCATAATAGTAAACATATTATCCAATTATAAATGCTCAATGGACCATGTGACTGACAACTCACAATGCAACAAAGGTACCAAAGTTCCTACTCTATGGAGCTAGACGTAAACATTTTTGGAGTGAATGATCAAGGAATAATACCAGTATATCAGTAGCCTTAAAATACAGTGTGCTTTCTTTCATAAAATTGTTTACGCAATGGCTCATACATGGTACCTCAACAGTTGATCGCGATATAGGATAGTGTCTCAGGTAGGATCGTTGGTGTGTCGCATTGGTCTATCCCACGGCCCCAGCGGAGCTACCACTGTCTATTGTGAGACACTCACACCCCAATGCCCCCTGGGTCAACAACATATGACACCTACGCTTAGTCTACTCACACCCGCACAAAGGTGTTATTCAAACTCCTAGGCAACACGGCCTTTTCAACAATGTCCAACGGACAACACGCATGCATGATGACACAATGTCCAATCATGTATGTTCATCAATGATGCATTCAACATAAGTATTGCCTCAATGGCACATAAGCATTATTCAATGTCCAACATGACATATCAACAATACATCTATTAAAAACATTCCCTCAATGACATATCATCATTCTTATCTCATAGAGTACTAAATCAATAAGTGCATAACCCACATAGGGAATCACACTTGCATCAATAATTCTCAGTTTCAATATATGTTCCTTATTACACACATACCACAATTTCCATGTCATGGATCCAAGAATTCTATTTTCAAAATCATTTCTTCTCTATCGGTATGAATACATATTCCTATCGCATTTAAGTAAAGTAAAATCCTTGAATCTAGGGTTTTTAGGTTATGTTTGAGTTACAAAGGGCAAAGAACCATAATTTCAATCATTTCCAGCTCAAAAATCTCATTTTTGGGTCTTGGTAATCGATTACATCACCCTGGTAATCGATTACCAGCGTAACAGAATCTCTATAATCGATTACAATATCATTGTAATCGATTACGTGATTCCCAGAACCACGATTCGTAACTTCAAGGACCTGGTAATCGATTACACAGCCCTGGTAATCGATTACCAATTGGACAGAACCTCCGTAATCGATTACCCATAAATTGTAATCAATTACGTGATTCCCAAAAGCACCATTTCGTGACATCAGAGGCTTGGTAATCGATTACACCACTCTAGTAATTGATTACAAGCTAGACAGAATCTCTGTAATCGATTACACACAAGATGTAATCGATTACCAGATTTCCAGAATCACGATTTCGTATCCTTAAGAGCTTGGTAATCGATTACAAGCCCCGTGTAATCGATTACTGTAACACCCCAACTTTTGGAAAAATGTCCCGAATGTTCTATTTGCTGTTTTTCAAACTTTTGGGTGAAAGACCGTTGTGTCCCTATTTTGTTGTTTCTTGTTTTTCTGTATGAAATACAAATATATATTACAGTCTATGATTTTCTTTGGTCGTTTTGCATATTTTGCTTCGAGACCGTAAAATAAAAATTTTGTCAAACTACTGTTTTAAATTTTTCTGTGTGATATACTAATATATTTTACTGTCTATAATTTTATTTGAGTGTTTTGAATGTTTTGCTTCGTGGTGGGGAAAAATAGGAAAATGACCATTACGTCCGGAATGTACTGTTTTTAAATTTTCTATATGATACAGTGTTTAATATTACTGCCTGTGATTTTATTTGGACTTTTTTGTGTGATTTGTTCTGGGACAGGAAAATAATATTTTTCAGGCCGGGGAAATCTTATTTTTAATTATTCAGAGTTGGGGGATCTTACTAAACCCAATTCTGAATGAGACGGTAAATAATCTTTTAATTTTTAGGACTTTACTGTAAAATAAAATAATTTTATATTATTATTTTATTAGTCAGTATAGTTAAATGACAGTGGACCCAGAAATGTCTTGCAGGACCCATGTTTAACCTAAGCAGTAAACGTTTTGAGCTAGAATAGATAGCCAATGACAAGGCTAGTGACTAGGTTAGTGACTAAGCTTAATGAGTAGGCTTAATTAGTGACTAAGCATGATGACTAGGTTAAGTGACAAGGCTAGGATGAACCAATGAAAGCTAAGCTTGGAGAACAAGGCTTAATCCTCACCATTGATCAATTCTAAGGCTTGGATGGAGCCAACACAAATGGACACCTCTTGCCCATTGAAGTCTACGGCCATTCACTCCATTGAAGGCCATAATCACTTGATTTTCATGCATTTTCTCTCTTCTCTCTCTTCCAAAAATACAAACCTCCATAGTTGTTCTCTTGGTGAAGCATTCGGCCAAGTACGCCTACACACCATCCATCTACTTAAAATTTTATCCAACCCACTTTTCTAAACCTAAACACAATTCTAAGAACATCTCTAGTTGAGAGTTCTTTCAAAATCATTCATTTGAGGCTTGAAAACCTACTTGGAAGATTTTACCTAGAAGGTGAAATTTCTTGTTTTCCATTTCTAAACTCTTTTTCAAAGTTCTAAGCCATGATTTATCCATGGTTTAAGCTCTCTTTAATGTTAGTAACTTGTAGAAATTTGTTTAAGCTTGATAGGTGTTTTGAAGGAGAAAACTGAAACCCTAGGAAAGGAGTGAAAGCATATTTGTCTTCATTTAAGGTAAGAGGAAGACTTAATCTTATCATCCTTGGGTGGTGGTAAGAAGATGGACTTTGTTTGTGATTGTAGAATCCATAAGGATTCATTGGTGTGCTTGTTAATAGCTTTCCTATTTGTGATTTGTATTAAATTGCATGTCTACAAGCTTTGATAATATTGTATGTGTTAGAAATGCATGATAATTTATAGGATATGAATAATATGTCAAGGATTGTATGAGTGTTCCAAAGAACACATCAACAAGGCTCACGGCCATTGACCAAGAAATGGGAACCAAAATGTTCTCAACAATTTTCTAAAAGTGTGATTTAATTAACCTAGGAAAATTAATAGGTTACAAATGAATTTAAAGTAAGAAAAATGAATTTATGGATCAAAAGAGGAAATTGAAGCATTTCGGCCAACATGCCTAAGCCATGTAATTATGATTTCAAAAGTTATTTTCCAAATCATTTTCAATTAAAGGGAAGTAAACAATACTAAAAGGAATTTTCATAACAATGATTTTGAGGAAATAAAAGGATTTAGATTAAGTTTAAGTGGTTAAAATTAAGAATTTAATAGTTGGAAATAAAAACAGTAACTCCTATAAAATTTATAACGTAGAGCTCATTTCACATTTTGAAGCACGTTAGTAATTTTCAAGGAAGTAATTATATGGTTAAATAAATAAAAAAGAAAATTTTTACAGAAAAATTAGAAAACCATTATTATGAATTTTCTAAATAAAATACTGTCAATTTTTATTAAAAATGGACAAATAAAATAGAAAAGATGTCCAAATGACAATATACGGTATGAAAAATTATTCTACGTAGTTTAAACGTACTAAATATTATTTTTGTTTATTTAAACAGTAATTTTTAAGGAATTTGGACAAGAAAATGATTTAAAAATCTTACGCGATTGAGAAAACGTTTGAAAAACTTTACGCGATTTTAAAAACAACAAAATATATTTACGCGATTTAAAAACGTTTGTAAAAACGATGAGATTTTGAAAACGCGATAAAATTTCTATGCGATTGACGAAAACAATAAGTTTTTACTGTCAGACCAAAGTGGTGGACCCGGACAGATGGTGAAACAGTATTGCTAGGTGGGTGCGTACTGTATTTATATGCGATTTGTCAGTGAGGGCATATTCGTAATTTTTGCTAGTGAGGGCATTTTCGTAATTTTTGCCAGTGAGGGCATATGGTGAAACAGTATTGCCAGGTGGTGCGTACTGTATATATATGCAGTATTGCCAGGTGGGTGCGTACTGTATATATATATGCGATTTGCCAGTGAGGGCATTTTCGTAATTTTTGCCAGTGAGGGCGTATCTGGAAATTTTTTTATCATGCATTGAGTCATGCCAATTTTTGGCGGATTGATTGACGAGGTGAATAACATCGTGTTGTCGATGTGATAAGCTTAGTGTTGTTCAACTTGAATGAACTTGGAGACATTAGTGTGCAGATTATTCTATTTGTGGACAGTTGGTCGCTCCTCTTAGTCATGGTAACTGGTAACACACTAATGGACTCGACACGCACTATACTTAATCAAGATCTTGTGAAATCTATTAGTGCAAGCCTGTAGTGACACGACGTATGACTGTGTGCTACACCACTATGCTATTTCAGTGGGCTATAGACGCAACGTGAGACAGCGGAATAGTTATTGGGCGGTCGACGGTACTAATAGATTTTGCGGGTTGTTCTCTCTGATGTTTGTGTTTTTTTTAGCTCCATGGAGTAGGGTTGAGTTACATTTCATATATTTTTATCTCATATATTTTAATGCTATTTATCTATAACTTTCTATTTATTTGTACTATTATTTATCTGTGTTATTCTGTTTATCTGTATCACTATATGTTGTTACATTGCATTCTGTATTATATTACATCTGTGTTATCTTGTATTTTATTCATGCTAATATAAAATATTATATTGTATGAACTATTAAATTTGTTATATTATCGTTTTCTTATTTACCATGTTTGTGGTGATATAGATTGTCTTACCTCTTTATGGTATGTGCTTTTGTATTTTAAATTGTATGGTAAAGAGTTTGAGGAAGAGGAACAGCCTCTTGAGTGTGAGTATCCCGAGGAGGAGGAAGATCAGCTAGCCGAAGATCAGTTCTACGATCAAGAACCATCCGATCATCCATATCCATTGGATTGATTGCTTGTGTATGGCGGTGCCAGGATTTCTGGGTTTTGTACAGTTTGAGTTTCATGGGGGATCGACAGCCTGGCGACTGCGTGAAGACAGAGACTCGGTGACTTACGTGGGATGGTTGACTGTGTCCCTACGTAATGAGTTTGATGGAGAACCAGTCATGACGACTACAATGTTTTTGCATTTGGAGTTGCCGTTATCTCTTAGGCATTATTGGGGTGGTATGTTCACTGCGCCTAGTGAGATTAGCAGCGTGTCGACTGCGCGGTCTCGTTTCCGCCGAGAGTCGAGGCATCCTGGATATTTATCTCCTGATGATCTTCCTGAGAGTGATCCTTCAGAGGGTTAAATATTTATGATGTGTACTTGGGCGCGTCTGCACTTATATATATAGACTGTTATTGCTTTTGTTTACTGTTTCCGTTTAAATATTTTAGTTGTAAATTATTTGTATAACTTATGACTAAAACCCTATGTATATTATGTGTGATGTTAGTTTATTAATTTTGTGTTTCTGCGTTATTTTTTTTAATAATATTCTGTTTAACAGGAAGAATTTTACAACCCGTATTATTATGTAACAAATGTTTTACAACTTGGGTAGATTTTATTTATTTTTTTTTTATTTTCTTTTTAAATGTGACATCCCCACAAGGGTGTTATAATTACCACGCGTAAACTTGCAGAAAACAGAGTTCTCCAGGTCCTTTAACTCAAACCAAACCAATCATTATCATATTTAATTAACAAGTTACTCAAATATATCTTCAAATCATGCAAGAGGCATCAATAAATCATACAAACCCAACAAAATGTACTATCATGAAGAACAACATAAAAATAAGAGAACTTTATACATGGATTCAGAAATCGATAACAACACACATACAAGACATTCCCTTACTACCAAGATTAGTTGAAGAGGATCATCTCCCTCTTACCTATTTGGAAGACAACACAAGGTGTTACCTCTTCTTGCCCTAGATTTTCGTTTTCCTCTTCAAGAAGAACATCAATGTGAGTGATATCCATAATGTCCACTCAAACCATGGAAAAATGAGTTCTTGATCTCATAGGTAACCAAGAAAAATGAAAATGAGAAGAAAGTGAAAGAAAGGTGAAGACTTTACCTCCAAGCTCAAAGCTTTAGCTTCAATGTGGATAGTGGAAGAAGAAAAAGAAGAATAAGAACCAAAGGATGGCCACAAAAGAGAACTTGGAATGGTGGAAGATGAGTAGAAATGGGTTTGATTTAACAAATCATGGAGATGGTCTTCCAATGGGTAGGTGCACGGTTGAGAAGAAAAAGAAGAGAAGAAGAAATGGTGTTTGAAGAGAATGAGAAAAGAGAAAATATTAGGAAGATGAAAGTGAATATTGGGTTCCAATATTGCCTCTGCCGTGGAAAAGAATGAGGAGGAAAGAGAGAGAAAAATGTGTCCACAAGGAAACTTCTTGGAAGCTTCCTATAATGGGCTTTTAATTAACTCTATTTTTATTTTGAAAATAAGGCTAAAGGGGCTTGACACAAGGTAAATTTTTGGATAACATTTTTAATACATGTTATTATTTATTGGACAATAATTACAGTTGGCAGAAGTCAACATTAACAAATCTGATAGGTAGTTTCTTCGCAATGTTTTAATATTTTATCTGTTAAAAATTTCTCGAAAAACGTAAAACCTTGTAAACTGTGTCCGGTCTCGGGTTTAGTAAGATCCCCTGTCGACGTTTCCATAGTTCAAGGCTTTCGGAGAAAATATCTCATTTCTCCGGTTCCGCTCAGTACATACGTAAAACGAGAAATATATTAAAATATTCCACATTCTCAGAAAATTCCAAAAAAATTCCATAAAATCACAAATATTTTAGAATGAATTCTGATAGTAGAAAAGTATAATTTTGGGGTATTACATATCCTATTTCTGATAGTCAATGGGTAAGCCCTACACAAGTTTTGCCTAAAAAATCTAGAATAACAATGGTTGAAAATGATAAGGGTGAATTAATACCTACGCGAGTCTCATCTAGTTGGCGTATGTGTATTGATTTTAGAAAATTAAATGCTGCTACTAAGAAAGATTATTTCCCCTTGCCATTTCTTGATCAAATTCTAGAAAAGGTAGTAGGACATCCATACTACTATTTTCTTGATGATTATTCGGGTTATAATCAAATATCAATTGCATTGGAAGATGAAGAAAAGACCACTTTTACATGTCCCTTTAGTACTTTTGCATATAGAAGAATGCTTTTTGGCTTTTGTAATGCTCCGACAACATTCCAAAGATGCATGTTAAGCATTTTTAGTGATATGATTGAGCATTATTTAGAGGTTTTCATGGATGATCTGACAATATTTGGAAATTCTTTTGGAAATTGTTTTGATAATTTGGAAAAAGTTATTAAAAGATGCAAAGAAAAAGGATTTGTGCTGAACTGGGAAAAATGTCATTACATGGTTACCTCAGGAATAGTATTAGGTCATGTGATATCTTCTAAAGGAATTGAAGTTGATAAGGCCAAAGTTGAATTAATTGCCCATTTGCCTTTCCTAAAAACAGTTAGAGAAGTTTGTTCCTTTTTAGGACAAGCAGGATTTTACAGAAGATTCATTAACGACTTTAGTGTCATATCTAGACCATTATGTAATCTTCTGTTGAAAGATGCACCATTTGATTGGACTCAAGAATGTCAAAAATCTTTTGAAAAATTAATTAGTCTTCTGACATCTACTCCTATCATGCAATCTCCTGACTGGTCTTTGCCTTTTGAATTGATGTGTGATGCTAGTGATTTTATTGTGGGCGTTGTTTTACGCCAAAGAAAGAAAGGTAAGTCTTATGTGATTTGTTATGCAAGTAGACCTTTAAATAGTGCACAAATGAATTACGCCACTACTGAAAAAGAACTACTTGTTATAATTTTTGCATTGGATAAATTTCGATCTTACTTAATTAGTTCTTCTATTGTGATTTTCACTGATCATGCTGCTGTTAGATATTTGATGTCTAAGTAGGTGCCAAACCAAGATTGATACGATGCATCTTGTTGCTTCAATAATTCAACATCACAATAAAAGATAAGAAAGGAGACAAAAATGTTATCGCTGATCATTAGTCCAGACTTACAACAGGCTCACCTTTTGATAGCACACCTATCAATGATTTTTTTCCCGATGAATTTTTATTTTCTATCAATTCCATGCCTTGGTTTGCTAACATAGTCAACTGTCTTGTAATAGGAAAGATACCACCTCAATGAACGCACCAAGAAAGAAGAAATTTTTTTTATAGAGGTGAAACATTTTTATTGGGATGATCCATATTGTTCAAATATTGTCCTGACCAAATTTCTCAGAGATATGTGCCCGACAGTGAGGTAAGTAGTGTCATTAAATTTTGTCACTCAGAAGCATGTAGAGGTCACTTTTCTTCAAAGAAAACTGCTGTGAAAATCTTGCAGTACGGATTTTATTGGCCAACTTTATTTAAAGACTACTATACTTTTTGCAAAAATTGTGAAAATTGTAAAAAATTAGGCTCAATTTCAAAAAGAAACATGATGTCTCTGAACCCCATCATTGTCATTGAAATTTTTTATTGTTGGGGAATTGATTTCATGGGTCCATTTCCATCCTCATTTGGATTTGTGTATCTATTGGTTGCTGTTGATTTTTTCTCAAAATGGATTGAGGCGATTCCATGCCGACACAATGATCATAAAATTGTTCTCAAATTTTTAAAAGAAAATATCTTGTGTCGATTTAGAATCCCTTGGGCTATCATCAGTGATGGAGGAACACATTTTTGCAATAAACCATTTGAATCTTTAATGAAGAAATATGGTATTACACACAAAATTGTCACCCCTTATCACCCTCAGACAAGTGGACAAGTTGAATTGGCAAATAGAGAGATTAAACAAATTTTAGAAAAAATGGTTAACCCAAATCGTAAGGATTGGTCTTTAAGACTAAACGATGCACTTTGGGCTTACCGTACTGTTAGTCATGGCAACCATCACCCAAGAGGGGGGTGAATGGGGTGATTACAAATTTTTAAAACAACTTTAAGAAATTATGCATTTTGATATTTTCAATCAACACATGCAGCGAAAAAAGGTACAACTATTAGATATTTCTCAAATACCACTTGAGTTATAGGATAAATCAAACAAATAAGCTAGATATCAAATTCAACTTAAGCATATATAATTAAAGCACAAATGTAAAGGAGATAGAGTTGAGAGAAGCAAACACAGTATTTATCCTAGTTCAGCCACCAACCACTTGTGACCTACGTCCAGTCTTCAAGTAAACCATTCAAGATTTTCCACTATCACGTCAAGCTTGAACAGGTGCTTTAAACCTTTACGAACTACAGCACTCAACACACCTTAGGATACCTCACCCTTTGTGCTTGAGCCTCAACTTCAAGGGATACCTCACCCTTACAAACTTTTGAGGGATACCTCACCCTCTTTATAGATTATACAAAGTATAGATGAATAGAAACTCTCTCAAGAGTGGATAATACAAATTGAAGCTCTATAATGCTCTTCAAGGATATCTCAAATATTTACAAAAATAGAGCACAAATGGATTGAAAAATTGATTCTTGGATTAGAGCAATAGAAATATGTTTCAAGTTGTTGGTTAGCCATTAAAGATGACCCAAGACATGTATTTATAGAGTATTTGATCAAAGGAGTTGTTGGGTACAATTAATGGCAGCATTTAATGCCAAGAAAATAGTCGTTGTGTGTTCCAGGGTCGTGTTATTCGAATAACACTTTTGTTATTCGAATAAATCCACTTATTGCGCACCAAGAAATGTTTTGTGGAATGTGTTATTCGAATAACACTTTGGTTATTCGAATAAATCACTAAAAATACATTCTGGAATGTTTTCTGTGTTTTATTCGAATAAATATGTAGTTATTCGAATAAACCACTTTGGTTTCAAAAATTGACTTTAAAAAGTCATAACTTATTCATTTCTTATCCGATTAAAGCAAATGACCATTCATTGGAAAGATCTTTGAGTCTATTTTAAAATGAAACATGTTTCACAACAAAACTCAAAGTATTTTAAAAGTTATGATCAAAAGAGTGACCAAAGGTCAGCTTTTCAAAACTCAAACTTGACTATATTTCATAGTTTAAAACAAATGGTCATAACTTCTTCATTTCTTATCTGTTTAAAGCAAATGACCACTCATTGGAAAGATATTTGAGTCTTTTTTCAAATGAAATAAGTTTCACAACAAAACTCAAAGTATTTTGAAAGTTATGATCAAAAGAGTAACCAAAGGTTAGTTTTTTTTCATAGTTTTGAACTATTACCATAACTAGCTTTTCAAAACTTGTTTGTTGGGCATTTTAGCATGTGAAAACCATTTGTAAATATTTGAAAACATATTTGAGCTTATTGTGATTCTCATTTACCTTTACACAAGATCTAAGTCCTATAAGCTATTCTTGAAGATCTTGAACTTGATCTTGCCATCATCAATTCTAGTCCTTATGCTTGTTGATGTAATCCAAGCTTCCAAAGAAAATCTTCTCTTCAAATATTGCAAATGCTTAGAACATCTTATCATTCTTATTCTTCTTGAGTTGAGCATATTTGTGATCTTTTGCTTTCTTGTTCCAATGCTCACTCTTGGTACTTGGACTATCTTACAAAGTATTACTCACTTAAACATAGTTAGTCCAAATTCATGATTCAATATCTTCATATGCATGATTCATAAATGTTAACTCTAGTTAGTTTAACATGCATATAAGAATTTCATAGACACATTCAAATAAGATATTTATCAATTGTTAAAAGATATGCTCTATTAAGGATGCAACAAAGAACACTTTGCACATTTTCATTTAAGTAGAGTCAAATCCAATATTAATTCATTATAACTCATATAAAGCATTATTGGATTTATTATATAAAGAATGCTACATATCTCATTGCATGATTGTTAAGTGAAATATAACTAGATAAAGTACATAATCATGCATGATACAATATATCTCATTAAGCACATCTATGTAGCATAAGCATCATTCTTTTTGTCTTGTATTTGTCATCATCAAAACACCATATTAAATCATTAGGGCAAACTTATATCCACACATACTGCTTTCAAAATATCTTTGGGCATGTCACCCTATCAGTTAGTCTATGGAAAACCTTGTCACTTGCCTGTAGAATTGGAACATAAAGCATTTTGGGTCATTAAAGCTTTCAATATAAACCTTGATGATGCTTGCAAGATACGCAAATTATAATTAAATGAACTTGAGGATTTGAGAAATGATGCATATGAAAATTCAAAGATTTATAAAGCTAGAACAAAAGCTTTTCATGACAAGACAATTTTGAGAAAATCTTTTAAAATTAGTCAAAAAGTTCTGCTTTATAATTCTCGTCTACACCTATTCCCTGGAAAATTGAGATCTAGGTGGAGTAGTCTTTTTGTTGTCAAACATGTGTATCCTCATGGGGCTATAGATATTGAGAATCCTAGGAATGGTAATGTGTTTAAAGTCAATGGACAAAGGCTTAAACCATTTCTGGAAAACTAAGTTGATGAGGTAGAATTCATCTCTCTTTCTAATCTTTGTTATGAATAGAATTTATTCTAATTTTGTTGCCTTGTTTTTGTAGTTCTTTGTGTTACCGGTTAAGTGACAGATAATGGTACTTTGCGACTCTCAAGTTAATTTGTTTTTCAGTTTTCCAAAATAACTTAATCCTTCTTCTCCTTTAAAATGGATGTCATTCTTTCAAACCTGAGAAATCATTTTCCTTCTCTCCTTCAAAATGCTCTGACAAAAATTTACAAAGTTAGATGTGAAAGATTGAGATTGTTAATGTATAAGGGTATGCCAGAAGATGTATGCTGGATAATTAAAGCAAAGGTCCAACTAGCAGGTGAGTCTTCAATTTCATTTGACTCATACATGCTAGGTCTTGGAATAAGTTCATATTCTAAAAGGAGAAAAGTAAAAAGGTTACAAGTCTGTCAAAAATGTGCACGATGGAATTGTAACAAGCGATGTCGTTCTTTGGGGATAGTTCCCGCAAACAAAGAAGATAAAATTTTCTTCATTAAGAATGGATTGAGTACATTAGATGATATCTTATTAACTCTTGAGACGTATTCTTGTGGATTTGTTCATCGTGAACTCCTTAATTTGTGGAATCTCTTCAAGGATGAAGAAAAACGCTACAGTCTTGGGAATCTGACTCTAAGACCCTATTTACCAATTTATAAGAAAATTAGATGGGAAGCTTATCCTCGACTCATAGAAGGCGTTTAAGTCGTTACTGGATGTGAAACCAGAGGCAGATGTGAGTCATATCTACAATAATCTGTACATATTATCTTCTTCTTCTTCATGTTTTCTAAAAAAAAAGAAAAAAAAAAGAAAAAAATTATGAGCAAGGGCGATCCAGAAGGAGTACCATGACTTTAATTAGTTGTGGAGCCTCAGCCTTTGGCTGACTTGTCATTGTCTCGGGTGGACCTTTGCACGATGGTCTTTAAAAAAGTTCGTGTACCATGCTCTGTAGAGAGCCGCACTCCATAATCCAATGTTTACCATATAGGTACTGTGGAGTTGAAGGACAGGTAGAAGCGTCTCACTCCAATTATTAGTGAGAAGTAACCCGTGGCTGCCAAAGCGTATGAGGCATTTGAGCTTGATCCTCTCTTTTGTTAGAAGGGGCTCTCAGCGCCTTGGGATGGGACATTCTGGATCTTGGACATTACGAGTTTCAAATTTTAGCATCTTTGTTGATATTACGAGCCTAAGTGTGAGCTCTCCAAGTTCCAGACCTAGGATGGAAACCCACGATGGTTTCTTCTTTCTCTTTTCTTTGAATAAATGGACATGAGTGTCTACTGCACTGGTGACACATAGTATAAAGATATGCCACTACTGCACTTATGACGCGCAGTATAAAGATACACCATGAAAATTGTACATAAAGGTATGTCATCATTTGCTATTATATTTCTTTTATCTTTATATGATTTTACTATATTTTGGTTTTGGACAAACAATCCTTTGAGCAGGGTCTTTCAAGGGTTTCTAGACTTCTTTACTTTGATGATTTTCTTGAAGTAAAAAAACAAAAATAAAAAAAATTAAAAATTAAAAAAAAATTTGTGTTTCTTAATTTCAAACTTTTCTGACAACAACCAACCTACCCTTATAGGTGCTATTATTATCCTCTCCATTCTTTTTCCTATTTAAACACTCCATTTTATCCATTTTCCTCCAACTCAAAATCATTTAAAGAGAAAGGTGAGTATAGAAATCAAAGGTGTTTCTCCTCATCAACTTAAAAATATCTATGTATTTTATGGGTCTAAGTATAGTAAGGGTTTAGAGTTTGTAAACACAACTACCACTCTTGGTCGATCACTTGCTGTGAAGAAAATTCATCTTGTATATGGGGGAGGTTGTTGTGGGTTAATAGGAGCTATATCACTTGCTGCATATATAGGATGCAATCAGGTTTTAGGTGTCATTCTTGGACCTTTAGCTCAATAGAACATCATTGAAAAGACAATTGGGGAGGAACTTAAGGTATCATCAATGCATGAACGAATAAAAATAATGCTTGAAAACTCTGATGCATTCTTGCCTTACTAGGTCATTTTGGTACCTTGGAATAAGTTTTTCAAATTGTCTCTTAGGCACAACTGAACATCCACCATAAACACATAGGTTTGTTGAATGTAAATAATTTCTTTGATATTTTGTTACTCTTTCTTGACCATGCAATGGAACAGAAATTTATCACATCTTCGACAAGACAACTTATCTCTGCTTCCACTATTGATGAGTTGATTGATAAATTAGAAGTTTTTGTTCATAAACCTGACCCAACAATAGCTCAGATAGATTAGTCAGCAAGAAGCAGTGAGGGAAGCAGGATGAAAAGAAAGCCAGATTTGACACTTCGTTTATAGCTTTCCTTTACTTTTGATTTTATTTATCGTACTTTATTTTTGTTTAAATTTGTGTCAGATTTCTTCAACAGGTAATATCTTTTATTCTTTACTCATCTATATTTTAACATTGAGGACAATGTTGTGATTTGGTTGGGGGGAAGGATAGTTGACCAAAAAAAAATTTTTTTTTTTTGGGTAGTATGATATGATTGTCATGATTTAGTAAACTAATGAATGATGGCAGAGTAAGGAGTAATTTTACTCCTGAGATGCATCTAAATTGGGAAGTATGTTTAGTAATATGACTGTCAGAAACTATTCGTAGTAAAACTAATTAAGGATGACCGAGTAAGGAGTAAATTTTGCCTTGGAGGTAAGTTTACTCTTGAGACGCATCTTAGTTGAGGAGATAATTATTTTGTGCAGAAGTAGCAAATGGATTTTTAGATCTTAGCATAAATTGTCTTCTTTCTTAAAAATTACAAGCTTGGATATGAATGTTGATATGATGGATTGAGAATGATAGAAATATGCATTGTGAGATTTTGAGCCTATTGATGAATGAATTGAATATCTGTATCATTCTCTTCTTTCTTGTGTGATTTTCACTCATGGAATTGTTACTCTAGAACTTACTTTGATTCTTTTTTAGGTTACATTTTTCACATGCATACATAAATATGATTGAGGCATTTTGAAATAGCTACTTTGACCAAATAGCCATCCTTGTATATTTTCCCTTGTGTAACCCCTTTGAGCTTATTTGACCATTTCTTGTTTTTAGCTCATTACGTGCCTTCAAAAAAAAAAAGAGAAAAAAAAGAAAAAAAATGTTTTACCCAACCTTATGGAATAAGAGAGCATTAGCCTTGTTATTAATAAGTGTAGGGGTGTGTGTGCAAAATGATAAAAAAAATAACTGACCACTATTGCAATCAAAAGATTATCAGAGTCTAGAATAAAGGTGGATGCTTGGAAATAATAAGAAGAAAAGGAGAAGGTTCAGGTCTAATAATGAATTCAATTCACCAATTTGGGATTGATCTTTAACAAAACATTAGTCAAATATTGGTGATTGTCTTTTATGATGAATGTTCTCAAACATTTTCTTCACTCTAACTGTACCATAATGCTCTTTTATTCTTTTTGGTATTTATTTTCTCATATCCATATTATCCCTTCTCCTTTACCATGACCCTATTACAACCTTAAATAAAGTCCTTTTGATATTTGTATGCATATGGTTTGAGTAGCAGAGAAGTAGAAGATAAGCAAGCTTATGGTAGTGCAATTGTTCATGGGTTGAATAGAGTGAAATACTTACCTTTTAAACACTTGAGAGATTGAGAGTGAATTCTGTGAGGATATATCATTCTTGATTCATTCTTTTCAACTGAAGTTTCCTTACTTGTTAGTTTAAGAGGTGAAAAAATGTTACCTCATTAATGCTTTGATCCCTTGAATTTCTGGTTGCTCTTCTTGCTTCATCGAGTCTTTTAGAGTTTTTAGCTTTTGAGTCTATATTATTTTTCTTTGTTTCCTACCTTTGGTCTTATGTGTTTTGCCTAGGAGTGCAAAAAGCTATGTGTGAGAGAATTTGATAATCACATATTTTATACATTAATAAATCCTCATTTTTAGGCATTTACACTTTCTATGTACTTAATTGATTGAGTTTGGTTATGTTTTGTAAGTTTGGACTCAAATTGGACTTAATTGATTTTTCCAGCATTATTTGGATTTTATACTATTTCTATATTTTTGCCATATCTTGAGTTCTATATATCCTATAATTATGTATCTTACCTTGTAGGAAAGATAAGAGAGATCTCTACAACTTTCATGAAGAGCTCTAGGTAAAATAAGGACATCTAGAGGAGCT
Source organism: Ormosia emarginata (assembly GCA_029884605.1). NCBI lineage: Eukaryota > Viridiplantae > Streptophyta > Magnoliopsida > Fabales > Fabaceae > Ormosia > Ormosia emarginata. The sequence continues at coordinate 7,143,496 of JAQQTP010000057.1, forward strand.
AATTGGGCTTGGCAGTCGGAACATGAGTTTTTTTATTAGAACCTGAATAGTGTGCAGTAATCATAGCATAACTTAGGTTGTAGGAACTCTCTTGGGCTGAAATTTGGATACTTGAAAGTTAAGACCCATATCTACAGCTTTCATGAAGAATATAAGAGCTCATTCGGACAGATTGGAGGTGATATTAGGTCTTGAAGTCAAAACAAAGGTGCTGAAACTGGGCCTGAATAGTCTGCAGTAATTGGGTCATATCTTGGGCCATAGGACGAATTTTTGGATGATCTTGGTGGCATTGGCTGAGACAAAATGCTACAACTTTCATGAAGACCATGTTGCTTTATTCTGATGGCATCCATGAGATCAGCACTGAATGATTTTGGAGACAAAGAATCTCAATAATTTTTCACTCACTAACTCATCATTTGGCTTTTTCCACTCATCCACATACTCCTCACCTACTCTTAATCAACCCCCTTGTCATTTTTGTATCTCTAATCCTCTATAAAAGGCTCCATTGGCTAATCATTTAGGGGACTTTGGTGTTAGGCTTAGTTTTTAGAAGTTATGGTTATGCTTGTTTATTATTTTCCTTTGTTGTAATTTTCTCTTGCTCTAAATTGAAGCTATATTAATCTTTCTCTTCTTCTCTCTTTCTTTCTTCTTCTCTATAAGTAACTAAATCTTCATCTTGCTTAGGTGAAAGAGTGAAGCTCTTAGTAATGAAATAAGGTTAGATTATTCTATTTTTTGTGCTTAAATGATATATTATCAAATGGACATTATATGTGTTGTATTTTATTTCCAATCAATTTAGAAACCTTCTTTGTATAATAGAGATCTTAATTTATTGTAGACAATAGGATTGGCACAGTGAATGCTTGAACTCATTTACAAATATTGGTAGATAATTGAAGGAATCATAATTTGATTGCATATATAATTAAACTTTGAATATTATATTTTCCGATTGGAACTTCCGTTGTGCGTAGATTTTAATTGAGTTATAAAGAGAAATAATCTTGTCTATAATTTATTACTAAGAGTGGACCTCCTAATCCAAGCAAATCATTTTTCATTTGTGAATAACTTTTATTACTTTTGGTGTTGTGACAAATTATTTTCTTACCTCAATTAATTTTTCTTCATCAATTCCCTATGGATCGACCTCAGACTCCTGAGAATTTATTACTTGAGACAACCTGCACTTTAGTTTGTATCATTTAATCTCGCAATCATCATTCTTCACATGCTTCTACATCTTCATCTTGTTCTTCATGTCATATTCTGGAAAAAGAAATTGAAGATTTAAAGAACACTCTTTCTAAATTCACTTTTGGAATAGATAATTTAAATATTTTGTTAGGAAAACAAAGAGTTGCTTTTCAAAAAGTCGAGATAGGATATAACCTGAAAAATCAACAAAAATTTTATAAAAATTTCTTTGTTAATTCTAGTATTTCATGTAGTCCTTTTATTAAATGTTTCTATTATGGAAAGAAAGGACATAGTTGATCAACATGCAATGCAAGGAAAAATATTAACACAAGAATTGGAACAAAAATGGTTTGGGTTCCTAAGGGTACTATACCCAACACTAACACTGAAGGACCCAAGAAAATTTGGGTACCAAAAACTAAAAATTGAAATGTGTTATAGGTGTGCTTGAAGGCTAAGATCTCATTGTGGTATTTTGAAAGTGGCTACTACAAGCACAAGACTAGAAATAATTGCAAGCTCTCCTCCTTGTTTTTCATAAAGCTTGAACTTGCTGTCTTTGAATAAAAATATCCCATAATGTATCTTGTAAGTACACTATCCTTGGGTAAGCTTTTCCTTCTTAAAATTTCTTCCCTGAACGTGCTTAGTGATGTATTTCTGATAGGTTTATTCGAATAAACCTATGGTTATCCAAATAAACACAAATTAACTCTCTAAAAATTGAGTTGCATAGCAGTTCTATTCGAATAGAACTAAATTTATTTGAATAAACTGCGTTCCAGCAACCACAATTCTTATATTTTATATATGTGGTATTCGAATAATACCTAGCCTATTCAAATACATGCTCTTTCTGGAATTTATAATTATGTGGTGGGTATTCGAATACAGGATGAGGTATTCGAATAACCCTTGGCAGAAAGCCAAGCTTACGACCTGATCGTCATTCTAATTTTATTGGCTATTTGTCTTTTTGATATAATTACGTAATTGACTATTCTTTTTTATGAACATATGTTCTTTGCTAAAATTGATAAATGTAATATCTTTTTGTTTTGAATGCTCAACTTAATGTAATTGGCCAAATTTGACTCTATGGAGGACATGCTTTTGCTGAAATACATCTTAGTTTTTGAGCCTAAATTTATGTGACTTCTTTTATGCCTTAAATAAAAATTACATGACACACTTAAATACATATTTCTTAGCTTGCTCTTGCCCCTTCATTTCTCAAGAATTTTTTTTTTGGTTAAATTCCTTGTAATGCAAATGCTTAATGTAATTGGCTATTGTTTTGATAAATATAAACGTAGTAACAAGTGGTATCAAACAAGTGGTTACTTGGCCAAATTAATCAATAAAATATCTTTTGCCCTTGTGAACTCATTTGGTGTTTTGCCTTATTATTTTGAATGCTTACTTGCTTATGAGTTTGGCTAACCTTTCTGGATCCAAAAATTAATGGATACCAAAAAAATTTCTTTGAATGTTGTTGTAGGAAGATAACTACCTCGAGCACACATTTAAATGGAAAAAGTTCATTCAACTTGAGGATATGCAAATGTTAAACCTGAATATATATATATATATATATATATATATATATATATATATATATATATATATATATATATATATATATATATATATATATATATATATATTTGACTTTATGCTCTATTTTGCCCTATCTTTTTTATCATAACAAAAGGAGGAGAAAAATTTGTGTTCTTTGATTGAGAAAAGTCAAAGGAAAAAAAGTAAAGGTCAGGTAAGACTAAAATGGAAATTGGATTCCCAAAGTAAAGGGGAGCTGCTACGCACTTCTCTAATATAAATCACCTCTTACGATAAAGAGAAAGAGTAAGTTTCTGAAAATTTAACTTTGTGAATTCTAATTTATATGAACTAATGCTTTTCTCAAATGTTAGTTTGTCATCATAAAAAAATGGGAGAATGTAATTGGCTAGACGACATGGACAATAGTTTTGATAATAACAAACATGAAGATGATGAGAAGACCAAGTCAAAAGATCTTCAAAGATTAGCTTTAGGACTTAGGATCCTTGTAAGGAGACCTTTTTGGATATCTCATTGGTATTGGAAGAAAAGATTAAAATGTCTTTTCAAAATAAGTTTCCAAAATCCAAAAATTCATTTTCTGTATATTTGAAAGTGTTAAAACTATTTTTGTCTCAGGGGTATTCGAATAGACCCCATGGTATTCGAATAACCATGTTTTAAAGTTCATATGTTTTCTATTTTTCAAAATGGTATTCGAATAACTATACTTGGTATTTGAATAGAGCTATCTAAAATCTGATTTCCAAAATGATCTATTTGAATAGATCATAAGGTATTCGAATAGACCTGTTTCACAGAAAGCTTCTTTTAATAGAGGTATCCGAATAACTCTTAAGGTATTCAAATAACCTTATTCAGAACTGGTTTTCACGAAGCTTTTCAAAATGAGTTATTCAAATAACTCATAAGGCATTCAAATAACATATTTCAGAAATAGTTTTTACGAAGCTTTTAGAAATGGAATGATTTTCATTTATTACATGTTTTAATTGCTCCAACTACTAGTTTCGTAAAGAGCTCTATAAATGGAGACCTTGGGTCTCTTCTGAATGTTGAAAAAAAAACCATTTGAATTATTTGTTGCTTGTGTTAAAAACGTGATTCCTCATTTTCTCATATTTCCTATGCTCTTTTTGCCAAAACTTTGAGATATCCTAAGAGAGCTTCCTAGTGCTTCAATTTGTAATATTTGCTCTTTGTGAGAGTTTCTCTTGATCTATTTTCTATTTCTGTAAAAAAGGTGAAGTATCCCTTGTTGTAAAGAAGGTGAGGTATCCTTCAAATGTAACACCCTCCTTAGGGCACCATATATCCGACTCCCAACTCATAATCTGAAAAGAAGTTCATAAAAGGTTTGAGTTATAAAAGGTGAGTTTCAAAATTCCTTCTCACTGAAACGTAAACTTACTAAAATTTATAGGTAATACTGAAAAATATATCTAAACTGATTAATATACAATATTGACACCAATTAGTATTTAATAATTTAAAAAAAATATAAAACTAACAGACCCTCATTTTTTTAGAAGTAACAAACTCCATCATGGGTCCTACTTAATAATGATATATATGTTATGCATGTGCACATGACTCCATGGAGGTTTTCACAATTTCGAGAAGAATGCTCTGGTTAATTGCCCAGCATAAACCCACAGACAATTGCCCAGCCTTAGCCCACAGACAATAACCAGCTTAGCCCACAGACAATCTCCCAGTCGTTGAAAAGAATCGTGTTATTGTCAAGTATCGTCAATGCGTTGCAACGGACTGCATCACCAAGTGGCATATGGTCTAGCCTTAGCCCACAGACAAATATCCACTGGTCGACCGCCGCGCCTTGACGCGCCCAAGATCCATCATAGACCTTACTATCAATTCTCATTCCCTCTTCAACCATAAGGGTCACAATAGCATCAACTATCAATTTTTTGTTCAATTCAAAATCATTATATGCCTCAATGCATATTTTTCAATTTCATCATATGCTTCATTGCATATCTTTCCAATGCATAATTAATGCACCAATGCCAACCACAGGCAAAATTCATCATTTTCAATGCATGTTCAATGCACCAATGCCAATCACAGTCATATCTTTCCAATGCACGTAAAATACACCAAATGCCAATCACAGGCAAAACTTGTCATTTCATATTCAGGGTCCACACACTGGCTCAGTATCAGTTCAAATTTCATAATTTCATAATCAGGGTCCACACACTGGCCCAACAGTAATCATACTGTATATTTAATCGTGAAATCATATTATCACGTTTTCATAGTTGCGAAATACTTTTGTTGCATTTTCACAATTCCGCAACGTTTCTGTTGCGTTTTCAAATCGCGTAGCGATTTTCCATCATTTCTTAATCATTTAAAAATATTTCATCATTTTTCAATCACGTATTGATTTTTCAACGTTTTCTCAAACACGTAAAAATATTTATACGTTTCTCAAATCGCGTAGCAATTTTCCACCATTTTCACATTCGTGTAACTTAAAAATCATTCTTTTAAGTCGCGTAAATCATTTTCCATCATTTTCAAAATCACGTAAAAATATTCTCTCATTATTCAATCATGTAGTGATTTTTCAACAATATTTCAATAGCGTAAAATATTTAAACACTTTCCAAATTGCACGTAGTGATTTTTCAATAATATTTCAATAGCGTAAAATATTTAAACACTTTCCAAATCACGTAAAAATATTTAAACATTTTTCAAATCGCGTAGCTTAAAAATCACATTTTTAAGTTACGTAAAACATTTTTCACCATTTTACAACCACGTAAAATATTTCTCAACATTCCAAACATTATTTTGGACTTTCAAACAAATCAATATCATTTCCAAACATTTTTCACCATTTTTCCTTTAAGAAATTATTTCCTCAAAATAATATGACTTTTCACATTATTTTCACATTTTCTTACACAAGAAAATTCTTTTCATAAATTCATAATTCCATTGAATTAAATCAATATTTCTAACTTTAAAAATTACTGACGCTCTCCAAAACCCAAAGAATGAGTTATACGTCAGTAAATTTTCAAATCAATATTATATTCTCTATTTTTCTCAAATCAATTCTAAAATCAATTCTCTTCAAAATAAATTGAGGTTCAAACACTTTCAACCTCTCTTTTCCCTTTACATACGAAAAATTCATTTCTCAAGTGTTAAAACACTCTGATTCCCTTTCCGAAAATCTTTGTACTAAATCAATTATATTTCCACTTGGAAAACCACTTTGTTTCATCAAAATCAAGGCATTACAAGCCTTCAAAACCGTGGACATGACTATTGAAACCATCAAAATATTTTTCCTTCTAAGTCGATATGGTTTTACACAAACAAAACCATTAAAAATCCTTCACAAAACCGTGAGACTCATAGTCTTTGAAATCAAATCATTTGTTCATTTTTCATTTTCACTTTCTTTGCAAATCATCAACTCATTGCTCTTTTCATTTAAAACTCATGATTTGTAAAATACTTAGAAACTTATTACATAAAATAAATCAATAAAAATCCTTCTCAAAATCATGAACAGTACTTCTTGAAAAACAAACCCTTTGTTTATTTTCCCTGCTTTTCCTATCATCCATTTTCATCATTCATGAAAATATAAATTTTTGAACACCTATTTTGAGGTGTCTTGGCCGAAATCCACCATGATCTAGGGACTAAAAATTAATTTCCTTGTTCTTGAAAAATTTTAACATGGACCTTAATCTTGGGAGTTAAAAACCGTAGCCTCCCTTTGGCCATTAGAGCCAAAAATTGATTTCCTTTCCATCATCACATCATGGCATACATATACATATTCAAATATATATCACAAGCATGCCATAATCAAAGCAATAAATCATGCAAATCATACCAAGCATAGGCAAATATTCAAAACACATAAACACCCACAAATTATTACATGACCATGGATATGAATCCTCACATGGATTCACCATCCATCAAATACCAAGCCATCTCTCACCACCATACTTGGTTGGTGAAATGGATCTCCCTCTTACCTCTTGAAGATCCTCAAAAGCTCCTTGTTTTACTTCTTTTTCCAAGTCCTTCACCACCAAGAGTTTCTTAAACACACAACAAAACATATATTTATTAGTAAATCAAGCTTGAATAAGAAGAACCATGGATCAAACATGGCTTAGAACATGAAAAAGAAGAGAAGAAATGAAGTTTCCTTACACTTCACCTCAAATACCATATAGCTTTGATCTTGAAGAAAGCCCATGAAGATGAATGATTTAGAGAAAGTCTCCAATATGAAAGTTACTTAGAATTATGTAAAGATTCAAGAAATAAGGTTAGTTGAAATTAAAGAGTGATGGAAGGCATATCTAGGGTGCTTGGCCGTGAGCTATCATGGAGGAGAAGGAGAAAAAATTTTATAAGAGCTTTAGGTTTTTGGAATGGACAATAATGATCAAGAATGAAGGATAATAGTCATAAACCATGCAAGGCTCTCCTAAAGCTATCAAAAAACCTAAATCCAATGAAATCCAAATCCACCGTTGATTAAATCTAAATCCAATGGTCACAAATGGTCCTAGCCACTTTGTAAGGCCAAATCTCCACCCTTGATCTAAATCTAAATCCAATGGTTATAAATAGTCATAGCAATTTTCTTAGACTAATCCTACGTCGTTGATTAAATCGATGGTTGATATCAAAGTCTTCAATATTAGACTTGTTTCCCATTGGTCCGTCAAAAGCATTAAACTTGCTTCCTATTGGTCCTTCAAAAGTTGTCATATTTTCTATTGTTGACTTAAGCAGTATAATTTTTATTTTTATTTGCTATAACCCCACAAAAGAATATATTTACTGTATTTTTATCACCAGATAATTAAATACAGTACAAAACACAGTACACGAAATTTTCTAAAACTATTTTTGGATTCAGGTTTAGTAAGATCCCCCGTTTCCATCTCAACAGTACGAATTTTTCTATATGTAGAAAAATTTTTATTTTGCGAGACCCACTTGGGCCCACGTAAGGCCACCTGGGCTCACAAACAGCCCAAAAACAATCAGATAACCAAAAAAATTTATAATTATCCTCAAAAATCACAAATATTAGAAACATATGAAAATCAAGTCAAATTGTTAAAAATAATTAACAATCAAAAGAAATAAATACTTAAAGATTTTTCTCGGCCTGAAAATTATTATTTTCTTGACATAGAGTAAATCACTCAAAACGATCAAATATGCTGACGGAATATTTAAAATAATAATTTTCAGGCCGAAAAAAATCTTTAAGTATTTATTTCTCTTGATTGGTAATTATTTTTAACAATCTGACTTGATTTTCATATGTTTTCTAATATTTTTTATTTTTGAGGATAATTATAAATTTTTATGGATATCTGATTGTTTTTTGGTTGTCTGTGGGCTCAGGTGACCTTACGTGGGCCCAAGTGGGTCTCGCAAAGTAAAAATTTTTCTATGTATAGAAAAATTCGTACTGTTGAGACAGAGACGGGAGATCTTACTAAACCTGAATCCGGAAATAGTTTTAGAAAATTTCTTGTACTGTGTTTTGTACTGTATTTAATTATCGAGCGATAAAAATACAGTAAATATATTCTTTCGTGGGGTTATAGCAGATAAAAAAGAAATTATACTGCTTAAGTCAACAATAGTAGTTATGACAACTTTTGAAGGACCAATAGGAAGCAAGTTTAATGCTTTTGACAGACCAATGGGAAGCAAGTCTAATATTGAAGACTTTGATATCAACCGTCGATTTAATCAATGGTGTAGGATTAGTCTAAGAAAATGGCTATGACTATTTACAACCATTGGATTTAGATTTAGATCAAGGGTGGAGATTTGGTCTTACAAAGTGGCTAGGACCATTTGTGACCATTGGATTTGGATTTAATCAACGGTGGAGATGGATCATTTGTGACCATTGGATTTTGATTTAATCAATGGTGGAGATTTGGTCTTCTAAAATGGCTATGACTAATTATGACCCTTGGATTAAAAGTAAGAAGGAGTAATCTTGACCTTTCATTTTGGAGATGCATCTAATGGCTAGGATTTCAAGGAGGAAAGATCTAATGGCCTAGATTAAGTCTTCTAATCAAAAGTCTACCTAAATCCTAACCATTGATCTGATCAATGGCCTAAAATGCTATAAATGGTGGCTAGAAAAGACGACAACTTTATGAATGCATAATGCATGGAAGGGGGATGGTTTTTGGTAGCTTTAGGAGAGCCTTGCATGGTTTATGACCATTATCCTTCATTCTTGATCATTATTGATCATTCCAAAAACCTAAAGCTCTTAGAAAATTTTCTCTCCTTCTCCTCCATGATAGCTCACTTCCAAGCACCCTAGATGTGCCTTCCATCACTCTTTAATTTCAACCAATCTTATTTCTTGAATCCTTACCTTATTCTAAGCAACTTTCATGTTGGAGACTTTCTCTAAATCGTTCATCTTCATGGGCTTTCTTCAAGATCAAAGCTATATGGTATTTGAGGTGAAGTGTAAGGAAACTTTATTTTGAGGTTGTGAAATCAGATTTATTAAATTTTGAGGACGAAATTTCTTTTTAGAGGGGGAGTATTGTAACACCCCAAAATTTCTTATATATTAGACAGTAATTTTGACAGTTAATAAAATTTTACTGTTTAGTGATTTTTGTGTGTTGTAAAATTATTTTGAATATTCCATCAGCATATTTGATCATTTTGAGTGATTTACTCTGTGTCAGGAAAATAATAATTTTTAGGCCGGGGAAAATCTTTAAGTATTTGTTGCTCTTTATTGTTAATTATTTTTAACAATCTGACTTGATTTTCATACGTTTTCTAATATTTGTGATTTTTGAGGATAATTATAAATTTTTATGGTTATCTGATTGTTTTTTGACTATTTGTGGGCCCAAGTGGCCTTATGTGGGCCCAAGTGGGTCCCGCAAAGTAAAAATTTTTCTACGTATAGAAAAATTCATACTGTTGAGATGGAGACGAGGGATCTTACTAATCCTGAATCCGGAAACAGTTTTAGAAAATTTCTTGTACTGTGTTTTGTGTTGTATTTAATTATCGGGTGATAATAATATAGTAAATATATTCTTTCGTGGGGTTATAGCAGATAAAAATAGAAATTATACTGCTTAAGTTAACAATAGTGGTTATGATAACATTTGAAGGACCAATAGAAAGCAAGTTTAATGCTTTTGACGGACCAATGGGAAGCAAGTCTAACATTGAAGACTTTGATATCAACCGTCGATTTAATCAACGGTGTAGGATTAGTCTAAGAAAATGGCTGTGACTATTTATAACCATTGGATTTAGATTTAGATCAAGGGTGGAGATTTGGTCTTACAAAGTGGCTAGGACCATTTGTGACCATTGGATTTGGATTTAATCGACGGTGGAGATGGATCATTTGTGACCATTGGATTTGGATTTAATCAATGGTGGAGATTTGGTCTTCTAAAAGGACTATGACTAATTATGACCCTTGGATTAAAAGTAAGAAGGAGTAATCTTGACCTTTCATTTTGGAGATGCATCTAATGGCTAGGATTTCAAAGAGGAAAGATCTAATGGCCTAGATTAAGTCTTCTAATCAAAAGTCTACCTAAATCCTAACCATTGATCTGATCAAAGGCCTAAAATGCTCTAAATGGTGGCTAGCAAAGACGACAACTTTATGAATGCATAATGCATGGAAGGGGGATGGTTTTTGGTAGCTTTAGGATAGCGTTGCATGGTTTATGACCATTATCCTTCATTCTTGATCATTATTGATCATTCCAAAAACCTAAAGCTCTTAGAAAATTTTCTCTCCTTCTCCTCCATGATAGCTCACGGCCAAGCACCCTAGATGTGCCTTCCATCACTCTTTAATTTCAACCAACCTTATTTCTTGAATCCTTACCTTATTCTAAGAAACTTTCATGTTAGAGACTTTCTCTAAATCGTTCAACTTCATGAGCTTTCTTCAAGATCAAAGCTATATGGTATTTGAGGTGAAGTGTAAGGAAACTTCATTTCTTCTCTTCTTTTTCATGTTCTAAGCCATGTTTGATCCATGGTTCTTCTTGTTCAAGCTTGATTTACTAATAAATATATGTTTTATTATGTGTTTAAGAAACCCTTGGTGGTGAAGGACTTGGAAAAAGAAGCAAAACAAGGAGCGTTTGAGGATCTTCCAGAGGTAAGAGGGAGATCCATTTCACCAACCAAGTATGGTGGTGAGAGATGGTTTGGTATTTGATGGATGGTGAATCCATGTGAGGATTCATATCCATGTTCATGTAATAATTTATAGGTGTTTATGTGTTTTGATTATTTGGCTATGCTTGGTATGATTTGCATGATTTATTGCTTTGATTATGGCATGCTTGTGATATATATTTGAATATGTATATGTAAGCCATGATGTGATGATGGAAAGGAAATCAATTTTTGGCTCTAATGGCCAAAGGGAGGCTACGGTTTTTAACTCCCAAGATTAAGGTCTATGTTGAAATTTTTCAAGAATAAGGAAATTAATTTTTGGTCCCTAGATCATGGTGGATTTCGGCCAAGACACCTCAAAATAGGTGTTCACAAATTTATATTTTCATGAGTGATGAAAATGGATGATAGGAAAAGCAAGGAAAATAAACAAATGGTTTGTTTTTCAAGAAGTACTGTTCACGATTTTGAGAAGGATTTTTATTGATTTATTTTGTGTAAAAAGTTTCTAAGTATTTTACAAATCATGAGTTTTAAATGAAAAGAGCAATGAGTTGATGATTTGCAAAGAAAGTGAAAATGAAAAATGAACAAATGATTTGATTTCAAAGACTATAAGTCTCACGGTTTTGTGAAGGATTTTTAATGGTTTTGTTTGTGTAAAACCATATCGACTTAGAAGGAAAAATATTTTGATGGTTTCAATAGTCATGTCTACGGTTTTGAAGGCTTGTAATGCCTTGATTTTGATGAAACAAAGTGATTTTCCAAGTGGAAATATAATTGATTAAGTACAAGGATTTTCGGAAAAGGAATCAGAGTGTTTTAACACTTGAGAAATGAATTTTTCGTATGTAAACGGAAAAGAGAGGTTGAAAGTGTTTGAACCTCAATTCATTTTGAAGAGAATTGATTTTAGAATTGATTTGAGAAAAATAGAGAATATAATATTGATTTGAAAATTTACTGACGTATCACTCATTCTTTGGGTTTTAGAGAGCGTTAATAATTTTTAAAGATAGAAACATTCATTTAATTCAATGAAATTGTGAATTTATGAAAAGAATTTTCTTGAGTAAGAAAATGTGAAAATAATGTGAAAAGTCATATTATTTTGAGGAAATAATTTCTTAAAGGAAAAATGGTGAAAAATGTTTGGAAATGATATTGATTTGTTTGAAAGTCCAAAATAATGTTTGGAATGTTGAGAAATATTTTACATGGTTGTAAAATGGTGAAAAATGTTTTACGTAACTTAAAAACGTGATTTTTAAGCTACGCAATTTGAAAAATGTTTAAATATTTCTACGTGATTTGGAAAACGTTTAAATATTTTACGCTATTGAAATATTGTTGAAAAAACAGTACGTGAGATTTGGAAAGCATTTAAATATTTTACGCTATTGAAATATTGTTGAAAAATCACTACGTGATTGAATAATGAGAGAATATTTTTACATGATTTCAAAAATGATGGAAAATGGTTTACGCGACTTAAAAGAATGATTTTTAAGTTACGCGATTGTGAAAATGGTGGAAAATCGCTACGCGATTTGAGAAACGTATAAATATTTTTTCGTGTTTGAGAAAACGTTGAAAAATCAATACGTGATTGAAAAATAATGAAATATGTTTAAATGATTGAGAAATAATTGAAAATCGCTACGCGTTTTGAAAACACAACGGAAATGTTGCGGAATTGTGAAAATGCGACAAAAGTGTTTCGCGACAATGAAAACGTGATAATATGATTTCACGATTAAATATACAGTATGATTATTGTTGGGCCAGTGTGTGGACCCTGATTATGAAATTATGAAATTTGAACTGATACTGGGCCAGTGTGTGGACACTGAATATGAAATGACAAGTTTTGCCTGTGATTGGCATTTGGTGCATTTGACGTGCATTGGAAAGATATGCCTGTGATTGGCATTGATGCATTGAACATGCATTGAAAATGATAAATTTTGCCTGTGGTTGGTATTGGTGCATTAATTATGCATTGGAAAGATATGCAATGAAGCATATGATGAAATTGAAAAATATGCATTGAGGCATATAATGATTTTGAATTGAACAAAAAATTGATAGCTGATGCTATTGTGACCCTTGTAGTTGAAGATGGAATGAGAATTGATAGTGAGGTCTATGATGGATCTTGGGGGCGTCAAGGCGCGGCGGTCAACGAGTGGATATTTGTCTGTGGGCTAAGACTGGACCATATGCCACTTGGCGATGCAGTCCGTTGCAACGCATTGACGATACCCGACAATAATACGATTCTTTTCAATGACTGAGAGATTGTCTGTGGGCTAAGCTGGGCATTGTCTGTGGGCTAAGGCTGGGCAATTATCTGTGGGTTTATGCTGGACAATTAACAAGAGCATTCTTCTCAAAATTGTGAAAACCTCCATAGAGTAGGACATTGAGTCTATGTGCACATGCATAACATATATATCATTATTGAGTATTAGTTATGATAATTGAACTGTAGGATAACTGGATAATGTTGAGGGCATTATCGTAAATAATGAATATTCATATCTATGTGATATTTCTAATTGAGTATAATTGGATGATGATGATGATAATTGGATAATGATTAGGGCATCATCGTAAATATTGAATGATATTTGAACTGATAAATGATTGGATGATGATAGTTGATTAATGTTGATGTCATGATTGTAATTATGGCATGATGTATCTGAATGATATGTTGTTTGTGTTATCTCTATGCTACCATGTTGGTATTGGCGTAGGTGATCTCACCTCTTTGTTGTATTGTTTTGCTATGTCCATATTGTTAAAATTATATAGTAGAAGGAACGAGTTGTTTTAGACATAACGGGTGGTAGATATTTTGAGATTGGTGACAACATGGTGGAGTGGTCATTCAGGACACATTGGTGTGCAGTGTTAACAAATAACAGATATCTGATGCATCAAGATGAATACAAGAAGGAATAAGTATGTTAAATTTTCTCATTAGTGTTGTACCATGCTATTAAGTAAGACCCGTGATAGGGTTTGCTACAGTTAAAAAAGTAAGAGTCTGTTAGTTTATATTTCTCTTTAAATTGTTAAATACTAATTGGTGTTAATATTGTATATTAATCAGTTTAGATATATTGTTCAGTATTACCTATAAATATCAGTAAGTTTACGTTTCAGGGAGAAGGAATTTTGAAACTCACTTTTTATAACTCAAACCTTTTATGAACTTCTTTTCAGATTATGAGTTGGGAGTCAGATATGTGATGCCCTAAGGAAGGTGTTACATTAGTAGGTATCAGAGCACAGTTTGAGTTTTTTGGGGTTTGTGGTTAGGTCTATTTTGCTTGTGTTGTGTTCTCTATGTTTTTGTTTTCCGAAAGGAAACAAGGTTATTTAAAATGGATACCAGATCCATTGTATTTTGATTTGTCTGTCTTTGAAGAAAGGAAATGGCTCATGGTAGACGTACGCATGTGGAAGTAAAACGTGACACTAAGAATACAGTTGTAACTATGGGAGCAATATGGAAGATAACTAATAGTACAATAGGAGCAGAGGATCACTGAATAGCGGGAACTGGAAGTTAAGGTTCAGAATCTGATGGAAGAAAATCAGTTTTGAAATACAAGATTCGTAATTTTGGAACCTGGTATTCTTCCTTAGGGATATTAGGAAAGTAATTGATTTCAACGAAAAATATATCTACGATCATTGGAAATTAGCAGAAGCAGTAAACGTGTGGAGGTAGTGCTTGTAGCAGTAAACTTAGTTGGACCGTGACGTCTTTACTATTATGTAAGAGATGTGGAAAAGAGGGCACTTAACGAAGGATTGTATGTCCAAGGAAATAATTGTGTTAAGTGCGAAAAGTCTGGACACATTTTTAGAGATTGTGTTCCATTGAAAATAGAGTTTTCTGTTAGTAAAATCTCGGATAGTAGGGAGAGTCGATACTCTATATGGAACAGGGAGTGTTCTGAGCTGAAGACCTAAACAAGGAACACTGTATTGTAAAAGGTAATTCTTTACCTATTCTTTATAGCATATGATTGAGTAGATCAATTATATGTTGGTGTTATCTGTGTCTTCGTGATCTTCTGATTTGTTTATTTTTGTTTCCATTGCTGGCCTATCGTGTTACTCAAGGTATTAAAATTATTGTTATAGATCAAAACTTTGTGTTAGTTTGATCTGTTTATTTCTTTCATAAACAGATATAATCTTTGGAAACGGATCGGTTATTTTCCAACCATATCCTATGAGATTGTCTCAATAAAGTGTTTGTATTCCAGAAAACTCAATTTTTTTAAAATCGGGTTATATGAAATTTTTTGCTAGAATATGTCCAGTAACACATCAGATAGTTTTGCTATCTTCCATAATGTTTTTCATGTACTACAATTTTGCAAGAAAGGATATTCCTATTTATATCCATGTCACAGTATCAGAGTGACGCAGTAGAAGCATGGTGGATTCTTCAAAGGTTGAAACAGTTCTTCAATGGAAAAAGTCAAAAACAGTAATAGAAATCCTGGAAAATTTCTAGATCGTAGGACTTCTTACCTAGCTTACTAGAAAGAAGTAAGCATTTGTATGGACTGATGCATACTAGGAGAATGTTTAGGAGTTGAGATATGTTTGAGTACTTCTCTGGTATTAGTTTTGTCTAATTTTAGTGAACCATTGGAAGTGTACTGTGATACATTACATCAAAGTTTAAGATGTATGCTTATTCAAAATAGAAGAGTTTTAACATATGTTTTAAGGAAATTGAAGTTATATGAGAAAAGCTATTTTACACATGAATGAGGATTGTTAGCTGCTAAGATTGTATTAGAAGTATGCAGATACTTTCTTTATGAAGTAACATTCAATACCTTTAGTAATTATAAGAGTCTGAGATATCTGCTTGATCAGGAGAAATCGATCACTAAACAAAGAGATTTTTATTGGTTGGAATCATATGGAATGACGTAAGTGAAGATGCAACGTGAGAACTGGAAGTAAGGATAAAGGAACAATATCCGTATTTATTTTGAGGTTGTGAAATCAGATTTATTAAATTTCAATGATGAAATTTATTTTTAGAGAGGGAGTATTGTAACACCCCAAAATTTCCTATCTATTAGACAGTAATTTTGACAGTTAACAAAATTCTACTATTTAGTGATTTCTGTGTGCTGTAAAATTATTTTGAATATTCCGTTAACATATTTGATCGTTTTGAGTGATTTACTCCGCGTCAAGAAAATAATAATTTTCAGGTCAGGGAAAATCTTTAAGTATTTATTTCTCTTGATTGTTAATTATTTTTAACAATCTGACTTGATTTTCATACGTTTTCTAATATTTGTGATTTTTGAGGATAATTATAAATTTTTATGGTTATCTAATTGTTTTTGGGTTGTTTGTGGGCCCAGGTGGCCTTACATGGGCCCAAGTGGGTCCCGCAAAGTAAAAATTTTTCTACGTATAGAAAAATTCATACTGTTGAGACAGAGATGGGAGATCTTATTATACCTGAATCCGGAAACAGTTTTAGAAAATTTCTTGTACTGTGTTTTGTACTGTATTTCATTATCGGGCGATAAAAATACAGTAAATATATTCTTTCGTGGGGTTATAGCAAATAAAAATTGAAATTATACTGCTTAAGTCAACAATAGTGGTTATGACAACTTTTAAAGGACCAATAGGAAGCAAGTTTAATGCTTTTGACAGACCAATAGGAAGCAAGTCTAATATTGAAGACTTTAATATCAACCGTCAATTTAATCAACGGTGTAGGATTAGTCTAAGCAAATGGCTATGACTATTTATAACCATTGGATTTTGATTTAGATCAAGGGTGGAGATTTGGTCTTACAAAGTGGCTATGATCATTTGTGACCATTGGATTTGGATTTAATCAACGGTGGAGATGGATCATTTGTGACCATTGGATTTAGATTTAATCAATGGTGGAGATTTGGTCTTCTAAAATGGCTATGACTAATTATGACCCTTCGATTAAAAGCAAGAAGGAGTAATCTTGACCTTTCATTTTGGAAATGCATCTAATGGCTAGGATTTCAAAGAGGAAAGATCTAATGGCCTAGATTAAGTCTTCTAATCAAAAGTCTACCTAAATCCTAACCATTGATTTCATCAATGGCCTAAAATGCTCTATGTAACACCCACCGTAGGGTGCCACATTTATGTTACTTAATTACCCAAATACCCTCAATATCATAAAAAGTGATGTTATGATAAAAATACAAATTGTAAATTTTTTTTTCTTTCTTCTTTGATGACAATAAAATAAACTTAACAGAAATTAAAAATATTATACATCATCACACATAATTTACATCATTATACATAACGAAAGTTTTGTCAGGATTATTTATATACAGACCAAGTTCTCAAAGTAATTAAACATAATTTAAGACTCACATATTGCCCAAGTCTGACTAAACAGCAGAACCCTCAGATGTGTCCTCCTCAGATTCCTCAGCAGATAGGAATCCGTTATTACGTGAAGCTCTACGGACAGGTGTCCGCGCAGACGACACGATACTTATCGCACTAGGAGTACGATAGTAAGCTCCCCAGTACTGCCTAATGGATAGTGAAAACTCTAACTCTACATAAATATTGACACTAAAGTAGGGGTTCCCTTGATAAAGCCTACTGTAAGTAATGTTCAGGTCCCCTATATAAAATATACACTATTGATCCAAATGAACATGCCACGCCTCCGAACCTCCACGAAACTGTAACGTCACGTATCCTAGAAAGCTGGGCATCTCCATCTTCTCAAAATTCTGCGTTCCCAGACGTGAGAAGTAGTTCTTCTTCTCCTTCTTGTACTGTTTCTTTCTCAACGTCTTCAGCCAATTATAAATACAAATATACATACAAAGAGGTGAGATCACCTACGCCAATACCAACATGGTAGCATAGAAATAACATAATAGCATGCCATAAACACATCATATTACAATATGGCATCAACATATTATCGATCAAAATTAACATTTAATAATTCCAGGAAATGCCATATACACTAAGCAGATATTTTAAAAAGTACAATTGTCATAATCAATATTTCACAGATGTAGGCATTTATGTTAATGCATGAACACATAGACTCGATTTCATACTCCATGGAGCTAAACTCAGGTGGGAGAAATTGATCGAAAAGATCTGCCGGTACCACGTGCCTCAGACCAAGTGCTATAATTATATCTTGCATATCTAGCACATACATGATAGTCTTTATCAGATCTCGATTAAGAATAGTGTCTCGGTTTGGATCATCGGTGTGTTGCATCGGTCTAACCCACGGTACAGAAGAGCTACCAACTGTCCATTGCGAGCAACCCGCACCCCGATGCCCCCAAGGTCAACGAGTGACTTACACTACGTGTATCGCACCCACTCAAGAGGTGTACGTTTCTCCTAGGCAATTAGCCATATACAGTCCATCGGACTATTTTCAATGCATGTGTAATGCACCAATTACCAACCAAAGGTAAATCACATAATTTCTCATACCAGGTTCAAATACTATTTTACGTTCATGTATTAACGCCAATTACAGGCAAACTTCTCAATTTCTTGTACAGTATTCATATACTGATTTTAATTGTAAAGTTTACTGTATAATTAACAGCAAAATCACATTACCATGTTTTTCTCATTCGCAAAAATGTTTTTGTCATGCTTTCACAGTCACGTAATATTTTGTTACGTAAATAATGATTTGTAACATTTTCTGTTACGTTTAAAAATTGCGTAACCATTTTCTACTGTATTCTAAATTGTGTAAAAATATTCTTTTTTTTAAAATCGCATAGTGATTTTTCTACAACATTTCGATTGTGTAAAATATTTAAAAGCTTTAAAAATCGCGTAGAAATATTTTAATGTTTTTCAAGTCGCGTAACTTAAAAATTACGTTTTTGAGTTACGTAAATTGTTTTTCACCATTTTTACCCTTCGTAAAATATTTCTTAACTTTAAAAACATTATGTTGGACTTTTCTTACAATAATATTATTTCTTAATTTATTCTCTTCCTATTCTTAGTCAAAACCTTTTCCGTCATATATTTTCTCAAAATCACTTTTTATTGATTTAATCTTACAAAATCACATTTAGTTGATTTAATTACTATTTCTAACTTTAAATTTCCTAACATTTTTCAAAACCCAATAAATAAATTCTACGTTAGTAAATTTAAGTTACAAACATTTTCTTTTATATTTCTAAATCACTTCTAAAAATTAATTCTCCTTAAAATAATTTATAATTCAACACTTTCAATCTTCTTTTTCTTTTATTTATGAAAATTCCACTTCACTTAATTGATAACACGTTAATTTCCTTTCCAAAATCCTTATTTGAAAATTCTTGTATTTTATAACGTCAAAACATTTTTCTAAATTATCAAAACCTTATAGATGGCCATTGAAACCATGAAATATTTTTCTTCTAACTTAAATAAATTCCATTCTTGTTTCTACACAAAATAAATTCATGAAAACACAACTCAAAACTGTGTGCATTCTTTTTGCAAAACAAACCCTTTTATTTATTTTCTTTACTTCTCAAATCATTCAATTTTATCATTTATGAAAATATAATTTTGTGAACACCAAATTGGTTGGTGTCTTGGCCGAAAATTTGCTTAAGTTTAAGGACTAAAAATTAACTCCATTGTTCTTGAAAAATTTCAATAAAAACCCTAGTTTTTGGAAACCCAAAACCATGACCGTCTCTATGACCTTTGGAGCCAAAATTTTTTATTTCAACATGCATCCATCATAATATATTTAACATATATCATCATGCATACGATAAGCATACCATATAAGCAAATAAAAATTATACTAAGCATGCATACACAAGTAAATCATGCAAAACATATCAAGCATAGGCAAAAATAATCAAAGCACATAACACACACAAATTATTTCATGACCATGGATATGAATCCTCACATGGATTCACCATCCATCAAATATAAAATCATCTCTCACCACCATGCTTGGTTGGTGAGATGGATCTCCCTCTTACCTCTTGAAGATCCTCTAAAGCTCCTTGCTTTGTATTTTGAACAAGATCTCCACCAACACAAATTTCTTAAACATGAAACAAACACAAGAAATTAGTATATCAAGCTTGAATAAGAAGAACCATGGATCAAACATGGTTTAGATCATGAAAAAGAAAAGAATAAATGAAGTTTCCTTACACTTCACCAACAAAGACTCTATAACTTGATCTTAGTAAAAGTCCTTCAAGATGGAAGATTTAGAAAAAGTCTTCAACATGAAAGTTGCTTAAAATAAGGTAAGGATTCAAGAAACTAGGTTGTATGAAATTAAAGAGTGATGGAGGAGGGATTTAGGGTGCTTGGCCAAATGGTCTTCTTAGGGAGAGAAAATAGAGTTTTCTTTGGTTTGCTTCTTGAAACTTAAGTGAAAAGGTGAAGATGTGATAATGTGAAGTGTAGAAATGAATTATTTGGTCTTCAAAGCCTTGCATGGCCGTAGCTTGCATGGAGAAAGGTGGAAAGTGAAGTTTGAAAAACAATAGCCTTTTGGAATGATCATTAATGATCAATAGGAAAAATAATTGGTGGTCTTGAAACTTGGCCATTGCCTTAAGTCTCCAAAATCGTCCCCCCTCTTCATGCACTCCAAAATGCGACAAATTTCATAGCCATCATTTTAGGCAATCTTAACCTTTAATTAAAAGAATGGTGTGGATTAAAAATAGCTACTAGGTTTAGGTTATAGATGGAAGACTTTATTTGAGCCATTGGATCATTTTTGGCTTGCAATCCTAACCATTGAATGTGTCTCCAAAATAAAGGGTCAAGATTACACCCTCAAACTTTACATCCAAGGGTCCAAAATGGTTGTTGTCATTTTTGATGACCAATTCTCCACCATTGATCTAAATCCAAATCCAATGGTCATTAATGATCCATCTCCACCATTGATTAATTCTACATCCAAGGGTTGATAATGGTCATAGCCATTTTATAAGACTAAATCTCCACCTTTGATTTAATTTCCATCCAACGGTTATAATTAATCCTATTCACTTTTAAGATCAAATCTCCACCGTTGATTAAATCAGGATTAAATCTCCAACGGTGATTAAATCGATGGTGGATATCCAAACCACCAATGTTGACTTAACAGTATAGAATTTTATTTTTTTTATCTATTATAACCCTACGAAAGAATATATTTACTATATTTTTATCGTCCAATAATTAAATACAGTATAAAACACTATAAAAGAAATTTTCTAAAACTGTTTCGGGATTCAGGTTTAGTAAGATCCCCTGTCTCCGTCTAAACAGTACAATTTTTTTTATACGTAGAAATTTTTTCACTTTGCGGGGCCCACGTATGGCCACTTGGGCCCACATACACCCCCTGGGGCCCACAAATAGTAAAAACTTCATAATCATCCACAAAATCATAAAAATTAGAAAATTCACAAATATCAAATTAGATTACGTAAAATAATTAAGACTTTTCAGTAATAATTAAATTACGTAAAATTTTTTCGGCCCGAAAATTATTATTTCCCTGACACGGAGCAAATTACTCAAAACGATCAAATATACAAATGAAATATTCAAAATAATTTTACAGCACACAGAAATCACTAAACAGTAGAATTCTGTTAACTGTCAAAATTATTGTTTCTAGGACAGAAAGTTCGGGGTGTTACACTCTAAATGGTGGCTAGAAAAAATAACAACTTTATGAATGCATAATGCATGGAGGGGGGACGGGTTTTGGTAGCTTTAGGAGAGCCTTGCATGGTTTATGACTGTTATCCTTCATTCTTGATCATTATTGATCATTCCAAAAACCTAAAGCTCTTAGAAAATTTTCTCTCCATCTCCTCCATGATAGCTCATGACCAACCACCCTAGATTTTCCTTCCATCACTCTTTAATTTCAACCAACCTTATTTCTTGAATCCTTACCTTATTCTAAGCAACTTTCATGTTGGAGACTTTCTCTAAATCATTCATCTTCATGGGCTTTCTTCAAGATCAAAGCTATATGGTATTTGAGGTGAAGTGTAAGGAAACTTCATTTCTTTTATTCTTTTTCATGTTCTAAGCCATGTTTGATCCATGGTTCTTCTTGTTCAAGCTTGATTTACTAATAAATATATGTTTTGTTGTGTGTTTAAGGAACCCTTGGTGGTAAAGGACTTGGAAAAAGAAGCAAAACAAGGAGCTTTTGAGGATCTTCAAGAGGTAAGAGGGAGATCCATTTCACCAACCAAGTATGGTGGTGAGAGATGGTTTGGTATTTGATGGATGGTGACTCCATGTGAGGATTCATATCCATGGTCATGTAATAATTTGTGGGTGTTTATGTGTTTTGATTATTTGCCTATGCTTGGTATGATTTGCATGATTTATTGCTTTGATTATGGCATGCTTGTGATATATATTTGAATATGTATATATATGCCATGATGTAATGATGGAAAGGAAATCAATTTTTGCCTCTAATGGCCAAAGGGAGGCTACGGTTTTTAACTCCCAAGATTAAGGTCTATGCTGAAATTTTTCAAGAACAAGGAAATTAATTTTTGGTCCCTAGATCATGGTAGATTTCGGCCAAGACACCTCAAAATAGGTGTTCACAAATTTATATTTTCATGAATGATGAAAATGGATGATAGGAAAAGCAAGGAAAATAAACAAATGGTTTGTTTTTCAAGAAGTACTGTTCACGGTTTTGAGAAGGATTTTTATTGATTTATTTTGTGTAAAAAGTTTCTAAGTATTTTACAAATCATGAGTTTTAAATGAAAAGAGCAATGAGTTGATGATTTGCAAAGAAAGTGAAAATGAAAAATGAACAAATGATTTGATTTCAAAGACTATGAGTCTCACAGTTTTGTGAAGGATTTTTAATGGTTTTGTTTGTGTAAAACCATATCGACTTAGAAGAAAAAATATTTTGATGGTTTCAATAATCATGTCCACAGTTTTGAAGGCTTGTAATGCCTTGATTTTCATGAAACAAAGTGATTTTCCAAGTGAAAATATAATTGATTTAGTACAAGAATTTTTGGAAAGGGAATCAGAGTGTTTTAACACTTGAGAAATGAATTTTTCGTATGTAAACGGAAAAGAGAGGTTGAAAGTGTTTGAATCTCAATTTATTTTAAAGAGAATTGATTTTAGAATTGATTTGAGAAAAATGGAGAATATAATATTGATTTGAAAATTTACTGACGTATAACTCATTCTTTGGGTTTTGGAGAGCGTTAGTAATTTTTAAAGTTAGAAACATTGATTTAATTCAATGGAATTGTGAATTTATGAAAAGAATTTTCTTGAGTAAGAAAATATGAAAATAATGTGAAAAGTCATATTATTTTGAGGAAATAATTTCTTAAAGGAAAAATGGTGAAAAATGTTTGGAAATGATATTGATTTGTTTGAAAGTCCAAAATAATGTTTGAAATGTTGAGAAATATTTTACGTGGTTGTAAAATGGTGAAAAATGTTTTACGTAACTTAAAAACGTAATTTTTAAGTTACGCGATTTGAAAAATGTTTAAATATTTCTACGCAATTTGGAAAGCGTTTAAATATTTTATGCTATTGAAATATTGTTGAAAAATCACTACATGCAATTTGGAAAGCGTTTAAATATTTTACGCTATTGAAATATTGTTGAACAATCACTACATGATTGAATAATGAGAGAATATTTTTACGTGATTTTTAAAATGATGGAAAATGGTTTACGCGACTTAAAAGAATGATTTTTAAGTTATGCGATTGTGAAAATGGTGGAAAATCGCTACACAATTTGAGAAATGTATAAATATTTTTACGTGTTTGATAAAACGTTAAAAAATCAATACGTGATTGAAAAATGATGAAATATTTTTAAATGATTAAGAAATGATGGAAAATCGCTACGCGATTTGAAAACGCAACAGAAATGTTGCGGAATTGTGAAAATACGACAAAAGTGTTTTTGCGACTATGAAAACGTGATAATATGATTTCACGATTAAATATACAGTATGATTATTATTGGGCCAGTGTGTGGACCCTGATTATGAAATTATCAAAATTTGAACTGATACTGGGCCAGCGTGTGGACCCGAATATGAAATGACAAGTTTTGCCTGTGATTGGCATTTAGTGCATTTTACGTGCATTGGAAAGATATGTCTGTAATTGGCATTGGTGCATTGAACATGCATTGAAAATGATGAATTTTTCCTGTGGTTGGCATTGGTGCATTTATTATGCATTGGAAAGATATGCAATGAAGCATATGATGAAATTGAAAAATATGCATTGAGGCATATACTGATTTTGAATTGAACAAAAAATTGATAGCTGATGCTATTGTGACCCTTGTGGTTGAAGAGGGAATGAGAATTGCTAGTGAGGTCTATGAAGGATCTTAGGGGCATCAAGGCACGGCGGTCGACTAGTGGATATTTGTTTGTGGGCTAAGGCTGGACCATATGCCACTTGGCGATGCAGTCCGTTGTAACGCATTAATGATACTCGACAATAACACGATTCTTTTCAACGACTAGGAGATTTGTCTGTGGGCTAAGCTGGGCATTGTCTGTGGGCTAAGGCTAGGCAATTGTCTATGGGTTTATGCTGGGAAATTAACCAGAGCATTCTTCTCGAAATTGTGAAAACCTCCATAGAGTAGGACATTGAGTCTATGTGCACATGCATAACATATATATCATTATTGAGTATTGGTTATTTAGTTGAACTATTAGATAACTGGATAATGTTGAGGGCATTATGGTAAATAATGAATATTCATATCTATGTGATATTTCTAATTGAGGAATATTGGATGATGATGACGATAATTGGATAATGATTAGGGCATCATCAAAAATATTGAATGATATTTCAACTGATAAATGATTGGCTGATGATAGTTGATTAATGTTGATGTCATGATTATAATTATGGCATGATGTATCTGAATGATATGTTGTTTGTGTTATCTCTATGCTACCATGTTGGTATTGGCGTAGGTGATCTCACCTCTTTGTTGTATTGTTTAGCTATGTCCATATTGTTAAAATTATATAGTAGAAGGAATGAGTTGTCTTAGACATAACGGGCGGTAGATATTTTGAGATTGGTGACAACATGGTGGAGTGGTCATTCAGGACACATTGGTGTGCAGTGTTAGCAAAGAACAGATGTCTGATGCATCAAGATGAATACAAGAAGGAATAAGTATGCTAAATTTTCTCATTAGTGTTGTACCATGCTATTAAGTAGGACCCGTGATGGGGTTTGCTACAGTTAAAAAAGTAAGAGTCTGTTAGTTTATATTTCTCTTTAAATTGTTAAATACTAATTGGTGTTAATATTGTATATTAATCAGTTTAGATATATTTTTCAGTATTACCTATAAATATCAGTAAGTTTACGTTTCAGGGAGAAGGAATTTTGAAACTCACTTTTTATAACTCAAACCTTTTATGAACTTCTTTTCAGATTATGAGTTGGGAGTCAGATATGTGATGCCCTAAGGAAGGTGTTACATTAGTTGGTATCAGAGCACAATTTGAGTTTTTTGGGGTTTGTGGTTAGGTCTATTTTGCTTGTGTTGTGTTCTCTGTGTTTTTGTTTTTCGAAAGGAAACAAGGTTATTTAAAATGGATACTAGATCCATTGTATTTTGATTTGTCTGTCTTTGAAGAAAGGAAATGGCTCGTGGTAGACGTACGCATGTGGAAGTGAAACGTGACACTAAGAATACAGTTGTAACTATGGGAGCAGTATGGAAGATAACTAATAGTACAATAGGAACAGAGGATCACTAAACAGCGGGAACTGGAAGTTAAGGTTCAGAATCTGATGGAAGAAAATCAGTTTTGAAATACAAGATTCGTAATTTTGGAACCTGGTATTCTTCCTTAGGGATATTAGGAAAGTAATTGATTTCAACGAAAAATATATCTACGATCATTGGAAATTAGCAGAAGCAGTAAACGTGTGGAGGTAGTGCTTGTAGCAGTAAACTTAGTTGGACCGTGACGTCTTTACTGTTATGTAAGAGATGTGGAAAAGAGGGCACTTAACGAAGGATTGTATGTCCAAGGAAATAATTGTGTTAAGTGCGAAAAGTCTAGACACATTTTTAGAGATTGTGTTCCATTGAAAACAGAGTTTTCTGTTAGAAAAATCTCGGATAGTAGGGAGAGTCGATACTCTATATGGAACAGGGAGTGTTCTGAGCTGAAGACCTAAACAAGGAACACTGTATTGTAAAAGGTAATTCTTTACTTATTCTTTATAGCATATGATTGAGTAGATCAATTATATGTTGGTGTTATCTGTGTCTTCGTGATCTTCTGATTTGTTTATTTTTGTTTCCATTGCTAGCCTTTCGTGTTACTCAAGGTATTCAAATTATTATTATAGATCAAAACTTTGTGTTAGTTTGATCTGTTTATTTCTTTCATAAACAGATATGATCTTTGGAAACGGATTGGTTATTTTCCAACTATATCCTATGAGATTGTCTCAAAAAAGTGTTTGTATTCTAGAAAACTCAATTTTTTTTAAAATCGGGTTATATGAAATTCTTTGCTGGAATATGTCCGGTAACACATCAGATAGTTTTGCTATCTTCCATAATGTTTATCATGTACTACAATTTTGCAAGAAAGAATATTCCTATTTATATCCATGTCGCAGTATCAGAGTGGCACAGCGGAAGCGTGGTCGATTCTTCAAAGGTTGAAACAGTTCTTCAATGGAAAAAGTCAAAAACGGTAACAGAAATCCTGGAAAATTTTTGGATCGTAGGACTTCTTACCTAGCTTACTAGAAAGAATTAAGCGTTTGTATGGACTGATGCATACTAGGAGAATGTTTAGGAGTTGAGATATGTTTGAGTACTTCTCTGGTATTAGTTCTGTCTAATTTTAGTAAACCATTGAAGGTGTACTGTGATACATTACATCAAAGTTTAAGATGTATGCTTATTCAGAATAGAAGTGTTATAACATATGTTTTAAGGAAATTGAAGTTACATGAGAAAAGCTATTTTACACATGAATGAGGATTATTAACTGCTAAGATTGTATTAGAAGTATGCAGATACTTTCTTTATGAAGTAACATTCAATACCTTGAGTAATTATAAGAGCCTGAGATATCTGCTTGATCAGGAGAAATCGATCACTAGACAAAGAGATTTTTATTGGTTAGAATCGTATGGAATGAAGTAAGTGAAGATGCAACATGAGGACTGGAAGAAAGGATAAAGGAACAATATCCATATTTATTTTGGGGTTGTGAAATCAGATTTATTAAATTTAGAGGACAAAATTTCTTTTTAGAAGGAGAATATTGTAACACCCCAAAATTTCCTATCTATTAGACAGTAATTTTGACAGTTAACAAAATTCTACTATTTAATGATTTTTGTGTCCTGTAAAATTATTTTGAATATTCCATCAACATATTTGATCGTTTTGAGTGATTTACTCTGTGTCAGGAAAATAATAATTTTCAGGTCGGGAAAAATCTTTATGTATTTATTTCTCTTGATTGTTAATTATTTTTAACAATCTGACTTAATTTTCATCTGTTTTCTAATATTTGTGATTTTTGAGGTTAATTATAAATTTTTATGGTTATCTGATTGTTTTTGGGCTGTTTGTGGGCCCATATGGCCT
The DNA here is from genome assembly GCA_029884605.1 of Ormosia emarginata. NCBI lineage: Eukaryota > Viridiplantae > Streptophyta > Magnoliopsida > Fabales > Fabaceae > Ormosia > Ormosia emarginata. The sequence continues at coordinate 7,171,268 of JAQQTP010000057.1, forward strand.
TACGTGGGCCCAAGTGGGTCCCACAAAGTAAAAATTTTTCTACGTATAGAAAAATTCGTACTATTGAGACGGAGACGGGGGATCTTACTAAACCTGAATCTGGAAACAGTTTTAGAAAATTTCTTGTACTGTGTTTTGTACTGTATTTAATTATCAGGTGATAAAAATACAGTAAATATATTCTTTCGTAGGGTTATAGCAGATAAAAATAGAAATTATACTGCTTAAGTCAACAATAGTGGTTATGACAACTTTTAAAGGACCAATAGGAAGCAAGTTTAATGCTTTTGACAGACCAATGAGAAGCAAGTCTAATATTGAAGACTTTGATATCAACCATCGATTTAATCAACGATGTAGGATTAGTCTAAGCAAATGGCTATGACTATTTATAACCATTGGATTTAGATTTAGATCAAGGGTAGAGATTTGGTCTTACAAAGTGGCTAGGACCATTTGTGACCATTGGATTTGGATTTAATCAACGGTGGTGATGGATCATTTGTGACCATTGGATTTGGATTTAATCAATGGTGGAGATTTGGTCTTCTAAAATGGCTATGACTAATTATGACCCTTGGATTAAAAGTAAGAAGGAGTAATCTTGAGCTTTCATTTTGGAGATGCATCTAATGGCTAGGATTTCAAAGAGGAAAGATCTAATGGCCTAGATTAAGTCTTCTAATCAAAAGTCTACCTAAATCCTAACCATTGATCTAATCAAAGGCCTAAAATGCTCTAAATGGTGGCTAGAAAAGACGACAACTTTATGAATGCATAATGTATGGAGGGGTGGCGGTTTTTGGTAGCTTTAGGAGAGCCTTGCATGGTTTATGACCATTATCCTTCATTCTTGATCATTATTGATCATTCCAAAAACCTAAAGCTCTTAGAAAATTTTCTCTCCTTCTCCTCCATGATAGCTCACAGCCAAGCACCCTAGATGTGCCTTCCATCGCTCTTTAATTTCAACTAACCTTATTTCTTGAATCCTTACCTTATTCTAAGCAACTTTCATGTTAGAGACTTTCTCTAAATCATTCATCTTCATGGGCTTTCTTCAAGATCAAAGCTATATGGTATTTGAGGTGAAGTGTAAGAAAACTTCATTTCTTCTCTTCGTTTTCATGTTCTAAGCCATGTTTGATCCATGGTTCTTCTTGTTCAAGCTTGATTTACTAATAAATATATGTTTTGTTGTGTGTTTAAGAAACCCTTGGTGGTGAAAGACTTAGAAAAAGAAGCAAAACAAGGAGCTTTTGAGGATCTTCAAGAGATAAGAGGGAGATCCATTTCACCAACCAAGTATAGTGGTGAGAGATGGTTTGGTATTTGATGGATAGTGAATCCATGTGAGGATTCATATCCATGGTCATGTAATAATTTGTGGGTGTTTATGTGTTTTGATTATTTGCCTATGCTTGGTATGATTTGCATGATTTATTGCTTTGATTATGGCATGCTTGTGCTATATATTTGAATATGTATATGTATGCCATGATGTGATGATGGAAAGGAAATCAATTTTTGGCTCTAATGGCCAAAGGGAGGCTACGATTTTTAACTCCCAAGATTAAGGTCTATGTTGAAATTTTTCAAGAACAAGGAAATTAATTTTTGGTCCCTAGATCATGGTGGATTTCGGCCAAGACACCTCAAAATAGGTGTTCACAAATTTATATTTTCATGAATGATGAAAATGGATGATAGGAAAAGCAAGGAAAATAAACAAAGGGTTTGTTTTTCAAAAAGTACTGTTCACGGTTTTGAGAAGGATTTTTATTGATTTATTTTGTGTAAAAAGTTTCTAAGTATTTTACAAATCATGAGTTTTAAATGAAAAGAGCAATGAGTTGATGATTTGCACAGAAAGTGAAAATGAAAAATGAACAAATGATTAGATTTCAAAGAATATGAGTCTCACAGTTTTGTGAAGGATTTTTAATGGTTTTGTTTGTGTAAAACCATATCGACTTAGAAGGAAAAATATTTTGATGGTTTCAATAGTCATGTCCACGGTTTTTTAGGCTTGTAATGCCTTGATTTTGATGAAACAAAGTGATTTTCCAAGTGGAAATATAATTGATTTAGTACAAGGATTTTCGGAAAGGGAATCAGAGTGTTTTAACACTTGAGAAATGAATTTTTCGTATGTAAACAGAAAAGAGAGGTTGAAAGTGTTTGAACCTCAATTTATTTTGAAGAGAATTGATTTTAGAATTGATTTGAGAAAAATGGAGAATATAATATTGATTTGAAAATTTACTGACGTATAACTCATTCTTTGGGTTTTGGAGAGCATTAGTAATTTTTAAAGTTAGAAACATTGATTAAATTCAATGGAATTGTGAATTTATGAAAACAATTTTCTTGTGTAAGAAAATGTGAAAATAATGTGAAAAGTCATATTATTTTTGAGGAAATAATTTCTTAAAGGAAAAATGGTGAAAAATGTTTGGAAATGATATTGATTTGTTTGAAAGTCCAAAATAATGTTTGGAATGTTGAGAAATATTTTACGTGGTTGTAAAATGGTGAAAAATGTTTTACGTAACTTAAAAATGTGATTTTTAGGCTACGCGATTTGAAAAATGTTTAAATATTTCTACGCGATTTGGAAAGCGTTTAAATATTTTACGCTATTGAAATTTTATTGAAAAATCAGTACGTGCGATTTGGAAAGCGTTTAAATATTTTACGCTATTGAAATATTGTTGAACAATCACTACATGATTGAATAATGAGAGAATATTTTTACGTGATTTTTAAAATGATGGAAAATGGTTTACGCGACTTAAAAGAATGATTTTTAAGTTATACGATTGTGAAAATGGTGGAAAATCGCTACACAATTTGAGAAATGTATAAATATTTTTACGTGTTTGATAAAACGTTAAAAAATCAATACGTGATTGAAAAATGATGAAATATTTTTAAATGATTGAGAAATGATGGAAAATCGCTACGCGATTTGAAAACGCAACAGAAATGTTGCGGAATTGTGAAAATACGACAAAAGTGTTTTGCGACTATGAAAACGTGATAATATGATTTCACGATTAAATATACAGTATGATTATTATTGGGCCAGTGTGTGGACCCTGATTATGAAATTATCAAAATTTGAACTGATACTGGGCCAGCGTGTGGACCCTGAATATGAAATGACAAGTTTTGCATGTGATTGGCATTTAGTGCATTTTACGTGCATTGGAAAGATATGTCTGTGATTGGCATTGGTGCATTGAACATGCATTGAAAATGATGAATTTTTCCTGTGGTTGGCATTGGTGCATTTATTATGCATTGGAAAGATATGCAATGAAGCATATGATGAAATTGAAAAATATGCATTGAGGCATATACTGATTTTGAATTGAACAAAAAATTGATAGCTGATGCTATTGTGACCCTTGTGGTTGAAGAGGGAATGAGAATTGCTAGTGAGGTCTATGAAGGATCTTAGGGGCATCAAGGCACGGCGGTCGACTAGTGGATATTTGTTTGTGGGCTAAGGCTGGACCATATGCCACTTGGCGATGCAGTCCGTTGTAACGCACTGACGATACCCGATAATAATACGATTCTTTTCAATGACTGGGAGATTGTCTGTGGGCTAAGCTGGGCATTGTCTGTGGGCTAAGGATGGGCAATTGTCTGTGGCTTTATGCTGGGCAATTAACCAGAGCATTCTTCTCGAAATTGTGAAAACCATCTTGGAATAGGACATTGAGTCTATGTGCACATGCATAACATATATATCATTATTGAGTATTGGTTATGATAATTGAACTATTGGATAACTGGATAATGTTGATGTCATGATTGTAATTATGGCATGATGTATCTGAATGATATGTTGTTTGTGTTATCTCTATGCTACCATGTTGGTATTGGCGTAGGTGATCTCACCTCTTTGTTGTATTGTTTTGCTATGTCCGTATTGTTAAAATTATACAGTAGAAGGAACGAGTTGTCTTAGACATAACGGGTGGTAGATATTCTGAGATTGGTGACAACATGGTGGAGTGGTCCTTCAGGACACATTGGTGTGCAGTGTTAACAAAGAACAGATATATGATGTATCAAGATGAATACAAGAAGGAATAAGTATGTTAAATTTTCTCATTAATGTTGTACCGTACTATTAAGTAGGACCCGTGATGGGGTTTAATACTGTTAAAAAAGTTACAGTCTATTAGTTTTATATTTCTCTTTAAATTGTTAAATACTAATTGGTGTCAATATTATATATTAATTAGTTTAGATATATTTTTCAGTATTACCTATAAATTTCAATAAGTTTACGTTTCAGCGAGAAGGAATTTTGAAACTCACCTTTTATAACTCAAACCTTTTATGAACTTCTTTCCAGATTATGAGTTGGGAGTTGGATATGTGATGCCCTAAGGAGGGTGTTACAGGTGAGGTATCCCTCTAGTAAGAAGGGTGAGGTATCCCTTGTTGTAAAGAAGGTGAGGTATCCTTCAAAGGGGGTGAGGTATCCCTCTGGTAAAAAGAGTGAGGTATCCCTTATTGTAAAGAAGGTAAGGTATCCCTCTGGTGAAAAGAGTGAGGTATCCCTTGGGGGTGAGGTATCCCTCTAGTGAATAGGGTGAGGTATCCCTGTTGTATAAATATTGCAAGCACTTATTTTAAGCTTGTATTAATAGTGAAAAATCTTGAACTGTGTTTCGAGGACTAGACGTAGGCCACAAGTGGGTGGTGGTTGAATTAGGATAAATATTGTACCTGTTCTTTTCATCTTTATCTCTTTATTTTTCTACAATTTATTTATCATTGTCTATCTATTAAATTGTTGCGCTTAAGGCTTTCAATTATTTTCTTCATTTTCATAGCCTTTTTAACATATAGCTTCGAAGAAATTTACTTTTATAAGAGTTTGGAAAAAATTTTAATTACTCAATTTACCCCCTCTTGAGTACTGAAGCCACTTGGGTAACAGATATGTCTTCCAGATCATTCTCTCTGATGTTTGTGTTTAGCTTCATGGAGTAGGGATGAGTCTGTGTACATTTACATATGTGGTCTATATCATAATATGATATTATGTATAGTTTGAGGTATTATGTATGATGTAATAATATGATATGTTGTATTAATTTGTTATATCTATATGTATTGTCATTTTCTATACAGCCATACTGGTAGTGATGTAGATTGTCTCACCTCTTTGTATGCGTTTTCTATATTATTATTTATGTGTTGTAAAGACTTTGAGGAAGAAGAAGAGGAGTAGCATCCGAGCGACCAGTGCGAGGAGGGCGAGCCTTTAGATCATCCATATCATTTGGATTGATTGTGACGTAGTATGGCTCTACCGGAGCTTTTGGGATTCATGAAACTAGAGTTTCATGGAGGTTCCAAGGCCTGGCGTCTACGAGCAGACATGGAATCAATTGTGTATGTGGGGCATTTGACTATGTCCCTCCGTAGGGAGTTGGATGGTGCCCCGATATTCTTTACTACTTTTTATTTACATCTAGAATTACCCTTGACTTTTAGGCACTATTGGGGTAGACGTTTCCATGCCCCCAGTGAGCTTAGTAGTATGTCGACAGCACGGACTCCTGTCAATAGAGCTTCATAACACCCTGGGTTTCTGTCTTCCGATGATCTCCCTTCAGAGGATCCTTCGGAGGATCAGAACTTTTAATTTTGTACTTGGGAGTTTATGGTTTGCTTTAAGTCAAACAGTTTATTACTTTATTAAATAGTTTATAGTGTGTAAATTATTTGTACCTATTGAAGACAAAATCATATGTATAATTATGGTGTGTATTTAATAGTTTGTTTTTATTTCATGCCCTGGTTATTTTATTTAATGATATAATGTACAAAAAAGAAAATTTTCACAACTTATATTATTATGTATTAAGAAATGATTTATAACTTGGGTAAAGGTTTATTATATTTATAAAAAATGTGACATCCCCAATAGGGTGTTACAATTGCTCATAGAATAGTCTTTTGAGTTGTTCTCATAAGTGTATAGAATGGGGAGGCAATGTCGAGTACCACGTAAAAGCGTTTAGTGTTAAAGAAATCAGGAACAACTTAATTTTTATGTACTCGTCAGTGGCTAAATCGCTTCACTTTGTTGTGAATCTAGTTATATGTTCGATAAAAGACTCACCTCCTTCTTCTGAGAACTTAGAAAATTTAGGGATCTTACATCCTCTAGGGAGGTCAAGCTGGTTGATCTATGATGAATGTAAAATACACATCTTTTAGGTTTATTTATTATGATTTTTAATTTATTTTTAAATAATTATCTCTTCAACTAGTCATATTTAAATTTTCAAGATAAATCATTAGATTTTGTCCAAAAAATAAGAAATTCCTAAAGATAAATATTCGAAGGATTCTTATCTTATTCGTAGATGCTAATTAGAGTTCTAATTGGATGTAAAATCTTAGATTGGAGATTGGATAAAGATTTTCAAAGAGATTAGATTTGGAGCAAAATCTGGATTCCTGCACTATCATTACCATTCCTCATTAATTGAGTCATATCTTAGGGGTACAAAGATTAGATCGACACATTTTTTGTGGCATTGAAAAGAAAACAGAAAATTTTATAACTTCTATGTTGAAATCGAGGGCAAATTCGGCCATCTGGAGGGGTTAGAAAATTCATGCAAGTTAGATACGAAAAAATGTCATATTTTCTATAAAAGGAAAAAAACGAATTTAGCAAAGAAGCTCTCTTTTAGTTCAAAAAATAAACAAAAAATATAGAATTTTGGAGGCTCAAAGGCAACGAGGGGACAAGCCCTAGGAGAGGAAGAGGAGTCATCATGGAGCTCTCATGGAGATGGAGATCAAATCACCATTGAAAGCACTTTGGTTTCTTCTCTATGATTCTATCATGATGAATTCTCTTTCCTCTTCCTATCTCTTCTTCTCTTTTGTCAGGAGTAGCTAAATTTGAGTGTTTCTAGGGTGAAGATATAACTTGATTCAATCGACGTGTATTAAGATTATATTTTTAATGATATTCTTTTCTATTCAATTTGAGTGTTTATTATGATTTTTAATGCCTTTATGAATTGGCCACTCATAAATTGATCTAGTGAAATGTATATAGAATCAAAAGGTTTACATATGACTTAGACCATAAATAATAAGTTTCATGATTTTTAATTATGTAGGGTTATAGGTTGTGTGAGAGAATTGTTGTATTTTTCATGAGAATCCATAGAGTGAAAGTCACGCCTTTAAGAGTTAGAATTTAGATCAAGGAATTGACTAGGCTTTGGTAATTAAAGAAGATTAACTAGCCAAGTAATTGTGTTTTACTGAATTAATGGATTCTCTCCATCAATTGAATGACTAGAAATTAATTAGAATGAAGGTCCAAAGCTACTCTGTTGTCTATGATAGATTGTTGAATGAAGTGAAGTCAGATCCTTAGTGTTTTAATTTCGTGTGTTTACATCCTTAATATGTTTTGCATTTATATGCTTCGTTATCTTTTTTCCCTCTTAATTTTGTGTGTTCTTGTGTGTTTTTGTCTTTTATAATTTTGTGTCTTTAATTGCTTTGAATTACTCTTAATTATTAGTTGCTTAAATAATTATTAATATTAGAAAAGTGGTACTTGGTAAAATAATTCCTCATGGGAACGATATTCTACTCACTCTTTCTTACTTGTTTGATATGTGCACTTGCAGTAATATAGCCTAAATTAATACATAATCATATGTGGGGCAATCAAGTTTTAGCACCATTGCCACATAATTAAGCTTTTATCAATATCATTAGTATCTAGGAAGACTACTACTCTAGGCTTTGTTTTTATTTTCGTTTTATTACTTTTGCTTTAATTGTTAATTTTTATTTCTAATCATAAGTGGTGTTTCATTTTATGTGAGGTACAAGTGACCCTAGATCACTACTATATGATCCGAAGATTGAAAAGACAATAAGAGAAAACAAAAGGCGAGTTAAAAAGAAGCAAGAAGCAATGGCGAAAGAAAATGCATAAACTAATTGATGAATTTGTTTTTTTTCTATTTTTTTGTATTTAAATTTTTAGATTAGGATTCAAATTTGAAGTGTTTTGTGTTATTTTGATTTGTCTGTGTCTTGTTTTTCAATTCAATTTAATATACACTATGCTTTGATTTTAAGTTTAGGATTCCCTAAATTTTTTCTTTTTCTTTTTAATTTTATTTGTCGTTTTTCTATTTTTCCATTAAAAAAAAGTCATAGGCAGTGTGAATCGTGACCTAGTATATCCCAAAAAGAGTACGTTAATTTTTTTCACTACTCAACCTCTATAGATTCCAGTCATCCCTATTATAAATTGAAAAAGGTGGCATGATAATTATGATTGTTGTGCAATTAGGAATTGATTTGTCTAGTACTTGTTTGATTGAGATCTTAATTCATTTTTAGTGTGCTTAATGCTTGTGATATGATAGATCCCATATTCACATGATTTTAGGCTTTAGGTGAATGATTGAAAAATGAAGCCGAATTGCTTGATAATCTAACAACCAAATTTAAGACTTGATATATTAAAAGTAAGTGGTACTGACATCACTTGCTAAATAGTGACTGTTGATGTTTTAATTGTTGATAAATTGTTATATTTGGGCTGTGCTTAATTAATTATTTTGCAAACCTATTTATTTGCATTTGCTGACAAGGAACTTGATGGTTTATTTGAGATAATTCTTTTCACCTCCAATTGTGCTTGATTTCATTGAATATCTTGAGGTATGTTCTTTATCTGTGACATTGGGGACAATGTCAATGTAAACACCCAATTTTGTCTGAATTATTAAAAACTTTTTAATGCAAAATAAAAAAAAAGAGAAAATAAAAATTAGTTATGTATTCCTTGTTTGTTTGACTCATTTTCTTTTTTTGTTTGTTTGGCCGAAATATCTATTTAGCCCATTTCTTTTCTTGTTTGCCCCAAGAATTTATTTAAACACATAGGTATTATGATTACAAAAAAAAAAACAACAATAGAAAAATAAATAAAAAATAATAATAAAGAAAAAAGGAGGCTACTGTTGGAGCCCTCCTGCCCTCTCCCCTTTGTTTTCTTCAATTTTTGAGTATGATCCCAATTTGCCTTTTCTTAGTCTTTTATCTTTTTTCCTGTTTTCCACCAGACACCATGCACTGCACACACACACACCCTCCATTTTCTTGTACACACATAGAGCAAAACATCCCACTACACCTTGGTATTTTCTCTGCACACACAATATCACAGCAGAGACAATGTTGTGTGCTCCCCCCTATTTGCTGCAACTGCTCCATTCTAGCTCCATCACACAACTTTGTTCCCCATGTTTGTTTTGTCTGGATTCTCATGAAGCTTAGCTATATAAATAAGAAGATGAAAATTTAGGAGGGGATGGAGATTTTTGAAAAAATCAGAGGAAAACAGAGAGGGTGAGGAATTGCTTATATGAGAAATTGAGTTTGTAAAGATTAGAGAGAAAGTGAAGTAGAGAGAAGGGTTTTTCTGGAAGCTAAATCATTCGTTGAAGGTAAACAATTTCCTTTCACTAATTGGAACTTAGAAACATGTAAATTTCAGACTTCCCTATACGTCTTCCATCTCCTTATGCCTGTTCAATGACCATGCCATCACTAACTCACAAAGTACCCAAACTTCACCATCAACTTCCACTGTGACCTCCACCCTCCAACTTCCACCCCATAACCATCAAAACTAGCAGTGGCAACCCTTCATCACTAAACCAAATCGTGGCAACCACCCTTCCCATTACCATCTTCCTTGTCTAGATCTATCTCCACCCATCCTCTACAAACACAACCACCAATACACTTTCAACCTCTCAAATCACCTTAAAAATAACTAAAGAAAAACAAAACAAAACCAGACCCAGCCATAGTCTCATTGAACTTATTCTCTGCCACCATAGAGCATGACCACCACACCCAAATAACTCACCAGAGCAAGCCGTGAACCACCCCTCAGATCCTCCACCTCGGACCAACTGCAAACTAGGCCCTCCACCGCAACTAGAAGCCATCGCAAGCCACCAACAAAGGCCACCAACATGACCCACCTCGAACCCAAACCATACCACCATGGAACTGTCCCAGATCACCACAGAAACCATCCCAGACCACCATAAATCCACCATCGCGACTCCAAACTCGTGACCAACTGCAACCTCCAACCACCATCAACCCTTACCGCAGATCCAACCATCCCCCAAACCCGGCAATCTCTTCTGCTGTCTACCACCGCAACTCCAAGAAACTCGGTACCACCACTCTCCACGCACAACACCATCGTCTAGCACAAGAACACCCAGATCAGCCACCTCTGCTCCAAATCTACGATGCGAGGTCATCGTCAACGAACCACCTCTGCCCCTAACCGTGCCACCCAGCTTCGTCTTTGCCATGCCCACCACCATACGACCCCACGAGCTAAGCCAGTCATGGCCAGCCAAAACCCCCTCACACCGTCATTCGCGATTTGAGCCGTCGTGCCTCCATCTCTCTCCATTTTGTTGGTTCTTTGGCCCCCAATGTTTGACCTTGAAGCCCCTCCCTTTTCTGATATGCTTCGTTTTCAATCCCAGCACCCTCTTTTATTTATTTTATTCATTTACTTGTTTTTCTATTATTTTGTTATTATTTGGTTTTTGGGTTTTGGTAAGTTTGGGCTTTGTTTTGTTTTACTTGGACTTTAAAATTTTAGTGATCCAATCTTTTCTTTTCTCTTTTGGATTTGGGAAGAATATATATATATATATGTTAGATTTAAAATAAATTCACAAGATCAAAACAATTACCAATTATTCTATTCTACCCAAATCCAAAAGAGAGAAAAAAAGATTGGATCACTAAAATTTTAAAGCCCAAGTAAAACAAAACAAAGCCCAAACTTACCAAAACCCAAAAACCAAATAATAACAAAGCCTAAAATTTGGGCTTTGTTTTGTTTTACTTGGGCTTTAAAATTTTAGTGATCCAAATATATATATGAGGGGAGATCGGTTTACACCAGTGTAAGTCTTTTTTGACTTACACTCATTTTCAACTGTTAGATCCACTTTCATCTAATGATTGAGATTATTTCATTAAAAGTAACCATTAGATGAAAGTGGATCTAACAGCTGAAAATGAGTGTAAGTAAAAAAAAACTTACACTGGTGTAAGTTGATCCTCCCTCTATATATATATATATATATATCATCTTATGCTTTAATTAAGGTTTTGTTTACCTTATTTAATATTTATGTTTTTTTTGTTAGTATCTTTTTTTTTTAAATCATGTTGTTAATATTATCTTCTTTTAAGTATCGATTTTATAATTTTTTTAGAAAAAATAAAATATTTGGGCTTTGTTGAGAAGGAACAAATTGGGATTAGCTGAGTTACGACAGTTTGTTAATCTGGTAGTTTTAAAAAAAAATCATCTAAGTCGTGGCAGTTTGATGATTCGTTTTTTTAAGAATAAATAAATAAATAAAATAATTAAGTCTTGTTAAAAAAGAATAAAATGAGATTAACTGAGTTGTGATAACTTGTTAATCTTGTTTCTTTAAAAATTATCTAAGTTGCTACAGCTTGATGATTCATTTAAAAAAAAAATCAAATGAATTTTTAAAATAAAAAAAATATTTTAAAATTAAAAATAACCTACCCATAATCGTTTTTCTAAAGAACGACGTGACTTTAAATTCCTCATTGCATCCGAGGATACGTAGGAGTAGAATTGTAATTCTGTTAAGCCAAAATTAAATTTTCATAATTTATTTGTTTGTTTAGTTTATCTTTTAATAAATGGGTAAAATAAATACTTTTAAAAGTTATAAAAATTTGCATAACTGATTTAAGGTAACAACAGTCTTAGGGCAAATGTATTAGGGGTGTTGTGGAGTTAAGTCTTCACTCTTCCCTGTGCATAATTAGACTCCTGAACCTAAGTTTTTGAATGTAGATCATTTTTCTTAGGTTTTTCTAATTTTTCCTAATAAGAAAATAAAATTGGTGGTGACTCATAATTTTTTTAATTTAAGTTGTTATCTTGTCGCGATCCCAGTCGTGACAGATGGCGACTCCACTGGGGATATTTGAGAGTTAAGCCTTTGTAAGTTGATTGTACAAATTTTGTGACATTTAAATGTTTGTTTTACCCTTTTTGTTATTGTTTTGTTTTTTATTTTGTTTAAATTATTTATTGTTTAATTTAACTGTGTTTTGATTTTGTTATGTAAACCTTGGGATAGAGAATTTCTTTTGGAATTTTGTTTTGCATTTGTATTGTTTTGCAAGATGTGGGTAGTTTTTAGGATTATAAAGGTTTGTATGCTCCCTATACATACTGCACTTACACGTTTATCACACACATTCGAGTGGGGTCATATACCCAGGTCTGAGTGATGCTTAAGTTAGATAGAGGTTGCGTAGTGGTAGCCATTTTAGATGTACATCTTGTTTGGTTATTGCGAAAACCTCATCTAGAGTGTGTCTTTTTCATGAATGTCTCGCATCTAGTGGTTTACCCATTGTTGTGGTCAACATTCTGAAATAGGACTTACCTCTAGAGGCCTTTAGAATAGTAGAGTCACCCAATGAAAGTTCTCTCGAATCAGAAAGACTTGTAGATTCTTAAGATAAAAATCCTCAAATTTAAGACAATCCTTTAGGACACAAAGAGAGTGTACCTTTTTCGTTATTCTTAATTTCATCCATGTTATAATCTCTATTGTACATGTACATCATAAGTAGTGTGGTCCATTAATGTGATAAGCCATAATCATACCCCTCTTAAAGAAAATTGTTTTTTTTTACTCAAGATATAAAATGTTTAAAAAAAAAGCAGGGGACAAATCACTATTAATGGACCAACTATTTATCCATCATTGCATTCATTCTAAAAAAAAAAAATACTTTGCATCCTTGCACCATGTTTCTTACCACACTTTAATCTCTTTGTCATTCCTCAAGAAAATTTGTTAAAGAACCGTTAAACTCAATTAAGGTTTGATTGTGAGTATCTTTTATGGAAAGAAATATAGGATCATATCACAATGATAAGACCTTGAAAAAGACTCTGTGACTCAAGGCCAAGAAAGTTAACACTGAAAGCCTAGTGATTATGGGCCGAATACTAAAAAAGACCAAAAGTTTGACACTTGCAGCAAAGTATGGGAAAATTCTAGACCTGTTAGAGGTGAATGTGCAATTAGAAGCCATCACTGCAGTGGCCCAATATTATGACCCACCTTTTTGATGTCTCACCGTTCAAGATTTCCAGCTAGCCTCCATTTTGGAAGAATTCGAGCAGATTTTGGGACTGCCATTGGAAGGTAAAAAGCCATATTGTTATATGGGGCACTATGCATCAATCCAAACCATAGCAAATGTTTTGAAAGTGCACACGAGAGACCTATAAGGTACGCAGCAAAATAGGAATGGAACCAAAGGATTTTCAAGACAGTACCTCGAAGGACATATGTGTTACTTAGCCAAAAGTGGAGATTGAGATGTTTTAATGGATGTACTAGCCCTCACAATTTACAGCACAGTCTTGTTCCCTAATATTGATGATTATATAGATTATGCAACAATTGATGTGTTCCTTGCTTGCAAGTTTAACACCGACAACGTGGTCCCAGCCATTCTCGCATATGTTTACTCTACCCTGAACTTTTGTCACGAAAAGAATGGCAAGAGGATTCTTTGCTGCTTACTGATGCTATATGTTTGGCTTACAGCTCATGTTTTCAATAGGTCATGCAAAGTAGAGTGCCCTATCGCTGACTTCAATCTGTACCAGTTGAAGACCAAGAGCAGCCATGAATAGGCAGGCCATTTGGAAAAATTGAATGAAAAGCAAATAAGATGGTATCCTGTAACACCTTCCCTAGGGCATCACATGTCTGACTCTCGACTTAAAATCAAAAAGAAGTTCGCACAAAGTTTGAGTTATAAAATATGGGTTTTAAAATTCCTTCTTTACTGAAACATAAACTTACTGAAATTTATAAGTAATACGAAAAAATATATTGAAATAGATTCATATACAATATTGACCCAATTGTACCATTTAACAATTTAAAGAGAAATATAAAATTAACAGACTCTTTTTTTTTAACAGTAGCAAATCCTATGACAGGTCCTACTTAATAGCACGGTACAACACTAACGAGAAAACTTAACATACTTATTTATTTTTGTATCACTCTTGATGCATCAGACATCTGTTCCTTGTCAACACTGCATGCTATCGATTCTGGAATGGTCATTCTCTGATGTTGTCCCTAATTTCAGAATATCTACCACCGGTTATGTCTAAGACAACTCGTTCCTTCTACTGTATAATTTCAATAACACAAGCCTAACCAAACAATATAACAAAGAGGTGAGATCACCTATGCCAATACCAACATGGTAGCATAGAGGTAACACAAATAACATACCGTATAGATACATCATACCATAATTACAATTATGTCATCATCATAATGTATGAAATAACAATAAACACAATAATGCCATCACATTATTGTCATCATCATCATCCAAGTATTCAAAACAATTGTCATAACCAATATCCCTCAATTAGTATATCATGCAGATATAAAATGCTTAGTTTCATGCATGCACACATAGACTCAGTTTTTAAAAAATAACTCCATGGAGGTTTTCACAATTTCGAGAAGAATGCTCTGGTTAATTGTCAGCCTTAGCCCAAAGACAATCTCTCAGTCGTTGAAAAGAATTGTGTTCTTGTCAGGTATCGTCAATGCGTTGCAACGGACTGCATCGCCAAGTGGCATATGGTCCAGCCTTAGCCCACAGACAGATATCCACTGGTCGACCGCCGCGCCTTAATGCCCCCAAGATCCATCATAGACCTCACTATCAATTCTCATTCCCTCTTCAACCACAAGGGCCAAAATAGCTATTAGCTATACTTTATACAATGCACAAATATATCAGTGCAAGTCCAACCACAAGGGCCAAATCTTTTCAATTTCATTTGTTTAATGTAGTCATATGCCTCAACGCATATTTTTCCAATGCATGTATAATGCACCAATGCCAATCACAGGCATATCTTTCTAATGCATGTAAAATGCACCAAATGCCAATTACAGGTAAAACTTGTCATTTTCTCATACAGTGTATGGACACTGTTTTAACAGCAATCATCATGTTATTATGTTTTCATAGTCATAAAATACTTTTATCGTGTTTGCACAATCACGTAACATTTCTGTTATGTTTTCATAATTCCAAAACGTTTTAGTTATATTTTCACAATATCGTAACACTTCTGTTACATTTTCATAATACAATAATATTTTTGTTATGTTTTCAAAATACTGCAACTCTTCTGTTGCACTTTTAAACCACATACTAATTTTTCAACATTTTTCTCAATCGCGTAAAAATATACATTTCTCAAATTGCATAGTATGTTTCCACTGTTTCAAAATCGCGTAACTTAAAAATCATTCTTTTAAGTCGCGTAAATCATTTTCTATTATTCTCAAAATATTTAAACATTTTCCAAATTGCATAGCAATTTCTCGCCATATTCACAATCACGTAAAAATATTCCATCACTTTTCAGTCTCGTAGTGATTTTTCAACAGTAGTTCAAATCACGTAAAAATATTTAAACGTAATTCAAATCGCGTAGAAATATTTTAACGTATTCCAAATCGCGTAGAAATATTTTACTGTATTTCAAATCGTTTTTAAGATATGTAAAACATTTTTCAACATTTTACAATCACGTAAAATATTCTTCAATATTCCAAACATTACTTTGGACCTTCAAATAAATCAATATCATTTTCAACACGTTTTTCAAATTGCGTAGCTTAAAAATCACTTTTATTTTAAGATACGTAAAATATTTTTCATCATTTTTCCATTACGAAAAATATTGCTCAACCTTCAAAAATTCTATTTCAACCTTTTTCAAAATAATATAACTTTATACTTCATTTAATATGTTTTCTTACTCAAGAAAATCTTTTTCCACAGTTCTTTACTCAAGAAATTCTTTTTCAAATATAACCCAGAAAATCACTTTTCATGGATATAAATCAATGTTTCAAACTTTAAGAATTTCTTAATGTACTTCAAAACTCGAAAATCAATTATACGTTAGTAAATTTTCAAAACACCATTATATTCTTCATTTTTCCCAAATCATTTTTCAAACACAACCTTCTTCAAAATAAATTGAAGTTCGAAAACATTTTTTAACCTTTCTTTGTCTTTCGTTTACAAAACTCAATTTCTCAAGTGATTAAAACGCTCTGATTTCCTTTCCAAATTCTTATGCGAAAATCGTTTTGTTACAAAATCAATGCATGCACAAGCCTTCAGAAATCGTGGACATGACCATTGAAAACTATCAAATCTTTCGAGTGACAAAACACTTCGTTTTATCAAATATCCCTTTGTTTCATAAAATTGAAGTATCACAAGCTTTTCAAAAATTGTAGGGTACCTGGCCATTGTAACCATCAAATATTTTTCCTTCTAGATCAACTATTTATCATTTCTGTTTTTACACAAATAAAACCATTAAAATTTTGTTTTCAAAACCAAAATATCGATGGTTATAAAACCAAACCCATTTGTTCAAATTCATTTTTACTTTCTTTGCAAATCCTTTTTCATTTTCTTTGCAAATCCTTTTTCACTTTCTTTGCAAATCCTTAAAATCAACATTCCCCGTTTTGTTTTTTGAAATCAAGTTTAATAAACACTTAGAAACAACATTGCCCATTTCGTCTAAAACTCATGTTTATAAAAATACTTAGGATCTTTGTGTACAAAATAAATCAATAAAATTTCCTCAAAATCGTGTTCTTGTTCTCTTGAAAAACAAATCTTTAGTTTATTTTCCATACTCCTCAAATTATCCATTTTCATCATTCATGAAAATATTAATTTGTGAACACCTATTTTAAGGTGTCTTGACCGAAAATTCACTATGTCCTTAGGGACCAAAAATTAATTCCCTTGTTCTTGAAAAATATCAACATGAACTCTAATCATGAGTGTCAAAACCGTGACCACTCCTCCTTGGCCATTGAAGCCAAAAAATTATTTCTTTCCTTCATCAAATCATGGCATACACATACATACACATCATATATGTATATCACAAACATACCATATTCTCATCATGCATAGTATAAGCATACCATCAAAGCCATAAAGTCATGCAAAGCATACCAAGCATAGGCGAATAATTAAAACACATAAACACCCACAAATAATTTACATGACCATGGATATGAATCCTCACATGGATTCACCATCCACCAAATATAAAACCATCTCTCACCACCATACTTGGTTGGTGAAGTGGATCTCCCTCTTACCTCTTGAAGATCCTCAAAAGCTCCTTGTTTTGCTTCTCTTTCCAAGTCTTTCACCACCAAGGGCTTCTCAAATACAAAACAAAATACATAAAAATTAGTATACTAAGCTTGATTAAGAGGAACCATGGATCAAACATGGTTTAGATCATGAAAAAGAGTGAATAAATGAAGTTTCCTTACACTTCACCATAAATACTCCATCACATGGATCTTGAAGAAAGTCCATGAAGATGAATGATTTAGAGAAAGTCTCCAACATGAAAGTTGCTTAGAATAAGGTAAGGATTCAAGAAATAAGGTTGGTTAAAATTATTGAGTGATGGAAGTCATACTTAGGAGTCATGGCTGAAACCACCATGGAGAGAAAAGAGAGAAAATTTTCTAAGAGTTTAGGTTGTGGGGAAATGATCACTAATTGACCAAGAATGAGTAATGATAGGAGTGAAACACTTTCCTATGGTCCTAAGCCTCCAAAAACCGTCCTCCCCCCCCCCAAGAAATCTCCTTAGGAAGCAAACAAAGCAATAATGGTCAAGAATGATGTAATATTGACCATGACAAGTAATAATGATCATACAGTTTTTCTTTAGCTCCTAAACAACTCAAAAACCGTCCCCCCTCTACATGCATTCTTCTAAGAGCGCCAAAAATCAATAATGGTGCATAATTGACTAAAGCAACTAATAATGGCATTTCAACTTTTCCTTTAGCTCCAAATACATCACAAAATCGTCCCCCATTGCATTATGCATGCAATAATGTTGTCATCTTTTTCAAGCCACCATTTAGAGCATTTTAGACCATTGATTAGATCAATGGTTAGGATTAAGGTAGACTTTTGATTAGAAGACTTAATCTAGGCCATTGGATCTTTCTCCTTTAAATTCTAGCCATTAGATGTATCTCCAAAATGAAGGGTCAAGATTACTCCTTCTTACTTTTAATCCAAGGGTCATAATTAGTCTTTACTACTTTTTAAGACCAAATCTCCACCATTGATTAAATTTACATCCAATGGTCATAAATGGTCCTTGTTACTTTACAAGACCAATTCTCCACCCTTGATTAATTCTTCATCCAATGCTCATAAATGGTCTTTGTCACTTTTTGAGACCAAATCTCTACCATTGATTAAATCCATATCCAATGGTTACAAATGGTCATAGCCACTTTATATGACCAATTCTACACCGTTGATTAAATTGATGGTTGATATCAAAGCCTTCCTTATTAAACTTGTTTAGATTAAATCTCCACCATTGATTAGATCAATGGTGAACATCCAAAGCTTCCTAACTATGTTTACTCCCACACCATTGATTAAATCAATGGTGATCATCCAATACTTCTTTATTAAGTTTGTTTCTCCACCGTTGATTAAATCAAAATCAAGTCTCCACCGTTGATTAAATTAATGGTGGATATCCAAACCACCAATGTTGACTTAAGCAGTATAATATTTATTTTTATATTTGCTATAACCCTACAAATAATATTTTTACTATATTTTTATCATCCGATAAATTAAATATAGTACCAAACATAGTACAAGAAATTTTCTAGAACTATTTTCGGATTCAGGTTTAGTAAGATTCCCTGTCTCTGTCTAAACAGTACAAATTTTTCTATGCATAAAAAAAATTTCACGTTTTAGGACTCATCTCGGGCCACGTAGGATCACTGGGACCCACAAACAGTCCAAAAATGGTCGGAGAATCATAAAAATTTCATAATCACCCATAAAATCACAAAAATTAGAAAACGCACAAATATCAAATCAGATTAC
Source organism: Ormosia emarginata (assembly GCA_029884605.1). NCBI lineage: Eukaryota > Viridiplantae > Streptophyta > Magnoliopsida > Fabales > Fabaceae > Ormosia > Ormosia emarginata. The sequence continues at coordinate 7,190,444 of JAQQTP010000057.1, forward strand.
ATAAAATAATTAAATCCTAACGGTAAAAATTAAATTATGTAAAGTTTTTCCCGGCCCAAAATTTTTTATTTTTCTGACACTGAGTAAATCACTCAAAATGATCAAATACGCTAACGGAATAATCAAAATAATTTTACAGTATGCAGAAATTACTAAACAGTAAAATTCTATTAACTGTCAAAATTAATGTTTAAGAGATACGAAATTTTTAGGGTGTTACATATCCTCGGCGGAAGGATGTAGGAACTATTATCTACCAATGTTGAAAGTTTCCAAGCATACCCCTCATGGGTACACGAGGGTGTATTAATTATAATCCAGCCTTGGCACAACGACAACTTGGTTACCCTATGATGGGACCACATGCGGAAGTCCAAATAACTCCTATTGTTCTTTACTATATGGACATAGAAAACACTGAATCACTTCAAAAAGTCTAAAATGCTTGGGATAGAGTCATTCGAAGAGGAAAAGAACTAGGAGTTAGAAGTTGTGCAGCTAAGGAAAATTACCGCCAATGGATTAGAGATAGAGTTCACAAAATCAAGTTACCATTCAAGACCCCGACAATTCCTAAGGTTGGGGAATCTTCAACCTCAATCTTGATCGAAAATGAAGAGATGAAAGAAATGAAAGCAAGGTTAACAAAAATGGAAGAGGAAAAAAAGAAAATAGAAGCTGAGTTGAGAGAGACCAGCCATGAATATGCGGCCTTGAAGCGATAAAATGTTGAAAAGGACCACATTCTCGAAGAGGCTAACAAAAAGATGAAGATGGAACATGATTACTTGCTGAAGACCAAGCATTGTTTGGGGGCCGCAAACAAGGAATTAGGGCTTCAAAGGCAAGAAAGAGATAGAGTTATGATTGAAAACCAACAACTTAAGGAGCAGCTCAAGAATACCAAATTAACCCAGAGTAATGCGATGCAAGTGGTAGAAGAAATGAGGCAGCAAATGAAAATGGCATCTGAGTGATATGAAAATATGATAAAAAATAAGAAACTCCATATGAAAGAGACAATTATAGAATACGAGGTAGCATTACAACAAGAACAGGAAAATATAAAGAAACTAATGGATCAGGTGGAACAAGACAGGGAAGACATTGATGGATAAAATGATGAAGTTTATTTTTAGATAAGTCACTTTACAAAGTTAGCATGTTTGGCTAACGGGGTAATCGCAGACACTCCATATCATTTGAAAAAGGCTGATAAGATGGTCAACCCTCTTGAGATATCGGTAAAAATCAACGACTTCATTGAGTACTACAAGAACCTTATAGGGCAAATGAAACAAATGGTCAAGCTGTATTCAGATAGAGAATAGTCTTATTTGATTAAGTCATAATGTATTCAATTGAGAAACGATGTAATGATGTGCACCTTTAAAATGGCAGTTGCCATATGTTTTCAGTTGAATGAATGAAATGTGTTTAGTTCAACACTTCTTTTCTAATCCCATATTTAACTTGAGACTCAACACTTTTGAACGAGACGTTCTGGGTAATAGTCATGGCAAACAAAGATCAAAGATACTCACTTCAAATCTACTTGGCATAAAACCACAAACGGTCCTCTAACAAGTAATGAATACAATCTCTTGAAAAAATAATAATTTGATTCTTATAATTTTTAGGTAAAAGGTTTGAACCATTGCTCGTCCTCAGAAAACACAGATCATACAAACCCAGACCTACGAAACAAGGTTGCAAACTAGGCTGAAAGAGATGTCAAGCTCAGAAAGAAATTTGAATCAAGAGGTGGATGAAATGAGGGAAAGAATCAATGCAATGGCAGAAGGACAATCAAGGGTCGAAGATTTACTGAGACCTTTAGAACAACAAATGGAACCTTTGTCGGCACTGGAGTAAATGCAAATGTGAATGACAACATAAATGAAGAAGATGATTCTATGAATGGGAATCTCGAAAGGGGGAATTACAGTACGAAAGTCACTCATGAACAGTTGGTATATTGTTGCACGTAGCTGACTTCTGGTTCTTTCTTCTTATCAAGTCCTTCCACCCTCTTTTCCATCTTACCAAACTTCATACCAAGTTAACAATATTCCCTCACCCTGTCCATACGCCCCAACCTATCATGTCTATACCAATCGCCCTCCCGTACCTTGAAATCTAGGAAACCAAGGGTATGCTCGACCCCCATCGAATTTACCCCCCTTTCCAAAGTTGCCAATCTCCAATGCTAATTTGTTTCAACAGTTGTTCGACGCACACTTGATCGCATGTATCCCTGCTCGCCCCATGATACCCTTATTCCTAGCTTGGTATAATCCTAATGTAACTTGCAAGTTCCATATGATAACCCAGGACACTCAATCGAAGATTGCGAGGTATTTAAAATAATAATGAAGAGATTGATTGTCTGCAGAAAGTTAGATTTTGAAGAGGAGAACGAACCTAGCATTACTAGCAACCTAATTCCAAATCATAGGAAGGGAATTGTAAATGTATTAGAAAAGGAGAATGAAGGAGTTCAAAATGTAGCAGATGTTAAAACTCTCATGAAGTTAATATTCCAAGGTTTGGTCCAAGCAGACTGTTGTTCTTTAGTAGCCTTGGAGGATGTAGGGTTTGAATATGACATTGAAGCTTATTGTGAATACCATATGGAGAAGGGACACGATATTGAGAGCTGTCAGGAGTTCAAAACTCAATTGCAAAGATTCATGGCTCTAGGTATAGTGGATGTTACTCGAGCAAGAGAATCTGCAAAAGAAATAGATACTGTAGAGCGCTTAGTTCTCAAACTTCAGCATGCTGGTGAAGTCCCAAAATTTAGGAAGATTGTCGTAGCAATAAAGAAGCATACACCTTTTTTCCTACAGTGATACCTATGTTCTACCTTGGAAGTATGATGTCAAGGTAGAGACGCACGGTAATGTAGGACAAACCTCTTCAGCCCCTACTGCTGATAGCAAATTCTTGGTCCTTTCATAAGATAAAAAAATTATTTTCTTGACCAAAAACTTGTTAGACCATTTGTACCACAAATGCACGGGTCATTCAAGTAATACAAATACATAGTAAGAGATCGTTCCCACTAGGATATAGGCTTCCAAAGCCAAGTATCAACCAATAGCTTAATTAATTCTATTCAAGGATATTAAAATATAGAAAGTACAAATAAACTAAATCTAAACTACAAAAGTAATAAAGATAATTATTTAGAGATCTAGAGAATCCTTCTTCACCTCCTTTTTCATACTAATAACTTGCAATCCTTACAAGTAACATCAATGAATTGTTAAGTTAGCTTGAAAATTTGATTTAGTTAAAAGTCTATGTCTAGGTCAATCAATCAAAGTTTCATTTACCTAACTCCTTAGTTAGAACCAAAATCCACTCATGAATAATCTATTTCAATCACACGCTATGCATGGCTAAAAGGTATATTTCTATCCAGTTAGCAAATCAACTTATCCAAGCTAATTGAATTCATCGAACATGCATCAACCATGCCATATCCATATTTACAAATCCCTATGTCTAGTTAATTGCAACACTAAGATCATGCAATTGATGGCCAAACAAAAGCAAACATTAAGCATAGATATGGAAGAACAAAACCAAACATCAATATATACTCAAAAGATAACAAAATCATTAATATTCAAACAAGGATCCAAAGTCATCCCTAAATATAGCCTAGCTACATCATGAAACATGAAAATCTATCATAAAATTCATGTTCATGGAAGATAAAAGAGATAAAAGAGAAAGGAGAAGGAAGAAAGCTCATAGATGTGATCATTGAAGCTTGAATCATCTTCCATAAAGAAGATGACCTCCATCCTTAGCTCATCTAGCCTCCTCAGCCTCCAAAACGCAAATTCCAGTCGCAGCTTCTCTAAAACCTAAAAGGTTCCCTTCCCTCTTTTTGTAAAATCTGTTAAAAACTTATTTATGGGCTTAGAAAATAGAGTGTCTTCCTACACTGCGGCGTGCTTCAATTTAGGTCAGGGATGTCATGACATTAAATCCTTGCGCTGCGGCGTTCAAAATGCGTAGCTCTCTAACTTAATGCAAGGGATGCATCACACCGTGGCATTGATATGCCTGCACTGCGGCATTGCCTGTTGAGATGCAGATTTGGCTTTCTCTTCCACTTTTTGTCCAAGTCCTCCACATTTGAGCTTGTTTGGAGCCCTTCCCAGTATAGAGAAAGTACTAAACCAATAATAGATACAAATTCACTCAATTTCTTACCAAATACGCACAATTTACTCTAAAACATACAAAAGGATATCTAAATCAAAATATGTCAAATATAAGCATAAAATCTTCGAAATATGCATTATAAACAAGGACTAAACATTCTTTATAACATAAGGATAGTGCACAAATAGCTACATTTCATGGAGTTATCAACTGCTCAAATAGCAGAGCTCATACAAGTAGTGCCGAGTATTGGGGACATAAGAGGGATCACAAGAAGCGGCAGGTGTTATAGGCAAGAAGATAAGACTGGGAAAGGAAAAGCAATCCTCACAGAAACAAAGGAAGATGAGGAAGAAGAATTCCTAAAAATCATGAAGCAAAGCGTGAAACACCCGTCGTAGGGTATCATATTTAAGACTAATCCTAATATAACTTACCCGAGTTGTAAAAAATTAATCTTGTAAAAACACTGATTTTAAAATTTCTTTTGCAGAATAACAGAAAATAAATAAAAACCTTAAACGTGAAACGTAATTAAAGCTAACACACTATATTTTACATATTACAAACCTTGTTCACAAATAATTTACATAATGACACCCCCAAAAGTTATATATACAGTACACACCAAAATAAAAATACTAAACTAAAACCCCAACAGACTACGGGTTCAGGCTCTCATTGGGATCCTCCTTCTCCTCCTCAGTGTTGTCATCAAAGAAACCTGGCAGATACAGCACACGCCTGGTTGGTGTCCTGGCAGTTGACATCATGGATTCCTCGTGTGGAGTATAAGTATTATTATTCTTACTCCAAATCTGATGTATATGCATATAAAACTCTAACTGCACAGACATATGTTGTGTCATGACAGGAGTACCATATAATAAAACGACTTATCAGCCTCCTCGATCTTCATCAAATACATACAATACACAAATACAATATAATAAAGAGGTGAGATCTCCTTTCATCAATACCAATGAGGTAGTATAGAAAATGACAATCAAAGATACAAATATAATATGTTACATACAATCATATTATATCATATTATAGAAAACATATTAAACAGGCATAATTGTCACACTAATATGCTGACCCATTATGCATGTGTACAACGACCCAATTCCTACTCCATTGAGCTAAACATAATTTCAGAGAGAATGATAGGGAGTACATGTTTGTATATCGTTAGCCTCAAATCATGTGTCATTTATCATATCATGGTGCGCAATATGGCTAATACAAGACACTCTCAACCATATCACGAAAAGAGTAGTAACTCCGTCAAGACCGTTGGTGTGTTTGCAAAGGATACAACGACGCAATGGTGCTACCAACTAGTCACATATGACATTCCTCACCCCGATGTCTCCAAGATCACTGAAGATCGTAACTACGCAATTCTCACCCGCACAAAGGTGTAATTTCCATCTCCTAGGCCAATTGCCTTACTTAACATGCTTTTTAATGCATGATGTATGATAAAAAATACATATAGTCATTATTTTATAGTATTTCATAATTACACGTCATTTCTTGACAGTATCACTTTTCAACATAACAAGGCCCACCACGACAGCCCGACAACTAACTGTTGTAATTTCTAATCGCATAAACGTTTTATCGCATTTTTGAAATAGCGTGGCATTTTTCTTACGTTTTCAAATTACGTAATATTTTTCAATGTTTTCGCAAATGCGTAATTCATTTCCAATATTTTTAAATTATATAAATATTTTTAAACGTTTTCTAAATCACATAAATAATTTCAACCATTTTCTAAATTGTGTAAATATCATCAAACGTTTTTAAATCACATAAATATAAAAAATTATTTTTTTCTCAATCGCGTAGTGTAAAAATTAATTGTGTAACTTAAAATAGGCGTTTTTAATTCATATAATGATTTTCTAGCATTTTCACTTACGTAAAATATTTTCTCACTTACGTAAAATATTTTCTTAACATTCTAAATTTATTTATAAAATTCTTTACATAAATTATACATTTTGGCCCTCTTGAAAATATTTTCTTCCTAAAAATCCTTTACGTGTTGTTTTCTATATATAAAATATGCACTTTGACTTTCTTGAAAATATTTCCTTTCTAAAAATTTTTTACGTATTATTTTCTATGATTCTTTTCAAAAATTTGATTTCTTTGATATACATAAATATTAAAGCTTTAACATACTAATTTAATTCCAACCATTAAATCTAGTTTCTTTTTTCTACTAAAAATTCATTAAATCAAATTCTTGTTACCTAATTTCCAAAGTCCACACTTAGTAAAATAATCTAGGATTTAAAATACCACACTTTGGTGTGTTGGCCAAAAATTAAGTTTAAGGTATCTATTCATATTTAATCATTTTTCATTACTAAAATCCTTTACAAAACCATTTTCTATCATCAAAATCCTTTACCAAAACCTTTAATCCAATTTTTATCCTTAAGATCATTAATCCATAACTTAGGAATTAATTTAAATCATCTCGTTCCCTTTGTAGTAGTCAAAACTGTGAGCCTCCCCTAGGTTCTTTGAAACCTTCATACAATTTTTCTCACCATATAACTCATATTATACTTTACACCATATTCATCATGCTACCATAAGCATATAAACAAGCATATAATCAAAGCTTAAAAATAAACCAACCATAAATAAAGTAAGCTTAAACCATACAAGTGAATAAATCCTTATGGATTTTTCACCGTAAACAAGGTCATCTCCTCACCACCAACATATGGTTGATGATGGTAATCTCCCTCTTACCTTAAGGAAGACAAAACTCCTTCTTGCTTGATTTTCTATGAATTTCGTGTGGCTCCAAAGGGAAACCCTAACAAACTTAAACTAACCAAAGTCACAAACTAAGCTTGAAGAAGAGAAACCATGGAACAATCATGGTTTAGAAACTCAAAAACCAAATTAGAAACAAAGAAGAAGAACTTTTACCTTAAAATCTCAAGAACACTAACTTGTAGAAAAGGTAGTAGAAGAAGGATTTTGCTGAAGTCTTCAACATAGAAGTGTCTTAGAATGATGTTTAAATGTAGGAAATAAGGTTAGATGAAATTTTGAAAGCTTGGATGGTTGTCTTTGGGTGTTGGCTGAATGGTGTCTTCGGAGGAGAGAAATGAAGTTTTGGCTAAGTGTAGAAAATGAAGAAATGAAGAGAATAGCTTAGGAGACAAAGGTGATATAATTGTGATAGTCTATCCTAGAGCTCCTTGTCGTGGAGTGCTAGTGCTAGCATAGGAAAATTATTTGCATGGTCAATCAAGGTGCAAAATCAAACACATGGCACCAAGTCTTGCTTTTGGTCAACATTTGATGATTCATTGGCTTTTTGAACGTCCTAGAAAGTCCCTTCATGGCCGTGTGACATCCTTGCTAATTACTACTAATTATTGTTTCAATTTGTGACCATTTAAGCTTAGATTAGTTTACTAATTCATCTAGCTTAGTAATTAATTTAAACAAGTCATTTTTGTTGACTTATTACCATTAGTTAATTTTTATGACTAGCTACCAAATTTGAATTCTACTATCAAGTGACACATGGCCATCACATGACTAGTACCTAGCTAAAGCTATAAAAATTTATTACTCACAGAATAAAATTACGGCTCACAAACTGGTAATTATTATACAGTGAATAATAAATTCACAGTATAAAAAAAATTAGTAAATGTATCTGGTTTCGGGTTTAGTAAGATCCCCCGGCCCCATATCAACAGTACAAAATTTTCTGGCCATTAAAATTTTTTATTGTTTCTGGGCCCACGATGACGGCCCAAAATATTACTAAAATATTTTTATTCTCAGAAAAATCTAGAAAAATTCTCAAAAATCACAAAAATTAGAAAATTAATATTTGTGTAGAAAAAACAAAAATCGGGATATTACAAAGCGAGTATGATATGTAGACCAACTCAGGAAAACTCCAGCCCAAATCTCCTTTTTGTCACTCATTATGAACTCTGAACCTTACCATAAGGCACTACAGAGCATGTTAAATGAAGCCTATGTGAAGCCAAATGTTACCCCAAAAAGCTTAGTGAACATGGTAGACCCAGTGAGGCATGTCAACGTGATTCATTTCTCTAAGGAAGAAGTAGTACGTTCGACAGGGAATAACCCGTGTGCTTTGCACATCACTTTGAAATGTCAGGGGTATGTAGTTACAAAAGTTTTGATTGATGGAGGTTCCACATTGAATCTCCTCCCAAGGAATACCTTGTCCCAATTGGCTATGAGTGTAAAAGACCTGAAACCTCAAGAAATGACTGTGCGAGCCTTTGATGGAAGGAAAAGAGGAATTCTGGGAGAAGTGACACTTCCACTCGAGATAGGCCCAAGCTATTTCCAAGTACTATTTCAATTAATGGAGATTGAGCCTACATACACTATGCTCTTAAGAAGACCATGGATCCATGATGCTGGTGTTGTTCCCTCAACCTTGCACGAATGCTTGAAACACATTGAAAATGGATGTTTGGTTACCATTCGAGGAGAGGAAGAAATCCTACTAATGAAGCCTACTTCAGTGCCTTATGTTGAAAACACTGAGCTAGAGGTGGACAACTTCTTGCACAACTTCTAGTTAGTAGAAGCAAAAATGAAGAAGGATGAGTTATCCTCTAAAGATGTTCACCAAGTTGTGACTCTTATCATGACCAATAATGGTTATCAAGCCTGGAAAGGTTTAAGAGTTCAACTGCAAGGAATCAAGTCTATGATCACCCTTCCGGAGAACAAGAATAGATTTGGTATGGGGTATAAGGCATCTTTGGAAGGAATGATGAAGCATAGCTTGGCTCTCAATGAGGGAAAAAGGGAGAATAAAGTGAAAAAGACGATTCCTCATCTGAAGGAGACATTCCCCATCCCTGCCGAAGTTATCAATGGAACTTCCAATCCTCAAGTCCAGCTAATCATTAACAATGTGGAGGAAAACTCAAGAGAAGGCCATGCTATCTAGCCCTTCAACAACTTGAAACCTATGGACAATTGGCAATCTAAGGCGTTAATTGATGTGTTTGCCATAAAGTAATTGATTAGTCATGATGTTTTCCCAAACTTTTGTAATGTTGAATCTATATTAACTCTTATCGAAGCTTTAATGTAGTGAACTTGTGTTTTTTTTTTAGTATGATTCTTTGCTTATGTTATCTTTCATCAAAGTTTCAATGCAATGAACTTGTGTGTTTCTCAGTTGATCCACTGCTTTGTTTCTTTTCTATCTTTGACTTGTGCCTTTTTCTTAGCCTTGTCCAATTACCATATTTTCTTTCTATCAATAATTTCCAATCTAACATAAATAAATCTTCTAGGGATTTGAGTCTTGTAGAAACATTGTCCAATGAAGAGATTCTTGAAAGCTCAAAGATGGATTCTCATTCAATGATGAATATAGACAACTATGACTCAGATGAAGATAGGAATGCTGCTGAGGAGTTTTCTAAATTGGTAGAGGGTCTAAAAGAGAATTCATCCTGAATGAAGAAGAAATGGAGGTGATCAACATGGGAACTAATGAAGACAAGAAAGAGTTAAGGTTGGTGCATAACCCGAAGCGAGAATGCATGATCAAGTTATTCAGAGACTACATGGATGTCTTTGTATGGTCTTATCGAGATATGCTAGGGTTGGATCCAAGCATAGCTTCCCACAAAATCCGGTTATACCCCAATGCTAAGGCAAAAAAATAGAAATTGAGGAGAATGCACCCTGAAATGTCTTTAAAGATTAAGGAGGAAGTCACCAAGCAATTGGAAGCAGGATTTTTGGAAGTATCTAGACATCTAGAATGGCTAGCAAATATCGTCCTTGTTCCAAAGAAAGATAGAAAAGTCAGGATGTGTGTGGATTATAGGGATTTGAATAAAGGTAGCCCTAAAGATGATTTCCCATTACCTCACATTGATGTCCTTATCGATAATGTAGCAAGAGGCCATAGATTCTCTTCCATAGATGGGTATTCTGGTTACAATTAGATTCCCATGGATACAAATGATAAAGAGATTCATCACGGCTTGGGGAACTTTTTGTTACACAGTTATGTCATTCAGGTTGAAGAATGTTGGGGCCACCTATCAGCGTGCCATGGTTGCTTTATTCCACGTTTATTACAAATGATTCAATAAAAAAGGAATATAAATTCAGTATCATTGATCCAACAATTTAATGGCAATCCTACGATTAACAAGTTAGACCAAGAATAGTTTAGAAGTTTCAATCGAGGGATGAAAACTAGGTCTACCCCATATACAATCCACAATGCTAAGAAGCAGAGAGGGACTATGTGCCGGATGAGCAAACTTGAAAGGAAAGATACTCAATGTTCAAAGATCCTAAGGAATTTTAAACAAGTTGATAAGCCTTAGTTTGCGAGAGCCTGTGTTCGGGTTTGATGGATCAAAAATTTTTGAGAAAGTAATTAGCATCTAGAATGCAAGTGAGGGATTTTGATATGATGTTTTCAATCTATTGACATGATTTTGATTTGCGAGAATGAACAGTGCAAATACCCCTTCGTGATCGAAAGACAATAAGTTGCAATAGTTTTGAAAGTGATGTCTCTGGCTTTCACACCAAGCTTCACTATAGAAGAACAAACAAAAGTTTGAAAAAAAAAATCTTCTTGGGCAAATATGCCTTTTGCCTTTTAAATTTCAATGCTTTTTAAATTTTAGGTCAAGCCCACTGTCTTTTAAATTTCGGGACACCAGATAGCTAATGCTTTTTAAATTCCAGGCTAAGCCCAATATTTTTTAAATTTTGGGACACCAGATACCCGATGTTTTTTAAATTTCAGGCCAAGCCTAATGTTTTTTAAATTTTGGGACACCAGATACCAAATGCATTTTAAATTTCAGGCCAAGCCCGCTATCTTTTAAATTTTGGGACACCGAATATCCACTGCCTTTTAAATTCTGGGCTAAGCCTATTGCCTTTTAAATTTCAGGACACCAGATACCCAATGCTTTTAAATTCCAGGCCACGCCCATTGCTTTTTAAATTTTGGGACACTAGATACCCAATGCTTTTAAATTCTGGGCCAAGCCCATTGTCTTTTAAATTTCGAGACACCAGATACCCAATGCTTTTTTAAATTTCAGGCCAAGCCTACTCTCTTTTAAATTTTGGGACACCAGATACCCATTGCCTTTTAAATTTCGAGTCAAGCCCATTGTCTTTTAAATTTTGGGACACCAGATACTCAATGCCTTTTAAATTCCGAGCCAAGTCCACCGTCTTTTAAATTCTGGGCCAAGCCCACTGCGTTTTAAATTTCAGGTCAAGCTCATTGCCTTTTACAATTCCAGGTCACGAGGTCACCCAACATTATTTCAAAAAAAAATAACAACAAAAAAAACTCTTTTTAGTCAATAAATGTTAATTGAGCTATGACAGCTTATTGACAATATGGTGACGTCTCTGGCTTTATGTTGAGCTTCACCCTGGTTGGATTAGCGATGCTGCGAGAGCTCATAAATCTGCATTTGAGCTCACTAGTTTTTGATCAGCATCTTTGCCTTATCCATTCACATTATCCCATGCATTGCTAGACAAAATTTAAGTTCACGTCTTTACTCATTTCTTAAGATGATAATATGAAAAACTATGGTTATTCTTAATATCTAGTAAGAAATAAGTTAAGAGGGGCAACTGTAAATACCCAATTTTATCCGAATTATTAAAAAAAATTTAAGGCGAAATTTTTAAAAAAATAAAAATAAAAATTAGTTATGTATTCCTTGTTTGTTTGACTCATTTTCTTTTTTTTTTGTTTGTTTGGCCCAAAAATCTGTTTAGCTTATTTCTTTTCTTGTTTGCCTCAAGAATTTGTTTAACCACATAGGTATTATGATTACAAAAAAAAACACCAATAAAAAAATAAATAAATAATAATAATAAAGAAAAAAAGAGGTTGCCGTTGCAGCCCTCATGCCCTCTCCCCTTTGTTTTCTTCCATTTTTTAGTATGATCCCAATTTGCCTTTTCTTAGTCTTCTCTTTTTTTTCCCATTTTCCACCAGACACCATGCACTACACACACACACCCTTCATTTTCACGTACACACACAGAGTAAAACATCCCACTACACCTTGACATTTTCTCTGCACACATAATATCATAGCAGAGATAATGTTGTGTGCTCCCCACTACTTACTGCAACTGCTCCATTCCAACTCCAACACACAACTTTGTTCCCCATGTTTGTTTTGTCTAGATTCTCATGGAGCTTAGCTATATAAATGAGAATATGAGAATTTAGGAGGGGTTGGAGATTTTTGAAAAAATCAGAGGAAAACAGAGAGGGTGAGCAATTGCGTCTACGAGAAACTAAGTTTGTAAGGATTAGAGAGAAAATGAAGTAAAAAGAAGGGTTTTTCCAGAAACTAAATCATTTGTTGAAGGTAAAGAATTTTCTTTCACTAATTTGAACTCAGAAACATGTAAATTTCAAACTTCCCTACACATCTTCCATCTCCTCATGCCTGTTCAATGACCATGTCATCACTAACTCGCAAAGTACACAAACTTCACCATCAACTTCCATAGTGACCTCCACCCTCCAACTTCCACCCCATAACCATCAAAACTAGCAGGGACAACCCTCCATCACTAAACCAAACCGTTGCAACCACCCTTCCCATTACCATCTTCCTTCTCCATATCTATCTCCACCCATCCTCTACAAACACAACCACCAACACACTTTCAACCTCTCAAATCACCTTAAAAATACTAAAAAAAAAACAAAACAAAACCAGACCCAGCCATAGCCTCATTGAACTCATTCTCTGCCACCATAGAGCATGACCACCACGCCCAAATAACTCACCAGAGCCAGTCGTGAACCACCCTTTAGATCCTCCACCTTGGACCAATTGCAGATCCAACCCCTCACCGCGACTAGAAGCCACCATAAGCCACCAACAAAGGCCACCACTGTGACCCACCTCGAACCCAAATCGTACCACCATGGAACCGCCCTAGATCACCACAGAAACTGCCCCAAACCACCACAAATCCATCACCGCGGTTCCAAACTCATGACCAACCACAACCTCCAACCACCATTAACCCCCATAGCAAATCCAGACTGTAACACCCTCCATAAGGCATTACATTTACGACGAATTATCATAAAACCTTACCCAAGTTATAAATCATTTATTAACATATAATAGTATAAGTTGTGAAAATTTTCTTTTTGTTTATAATATCATTAAAATAAACAAAAAATGAAATATAACAAACTAATAAATATACACCATAATTATACATATAATTTTATTTTTAAGGATACAATAAGTACAAACTATTAGACATAATTATAAATGGTTTAACTCAAAATAAACCATAAACTAGCCCAAGTACAGAATTAAAAGTTCTAATCCTCCGAAGGATCCTCCTCTGATGGATCATCGGAAGACAAAAACCCTGGATGTCGTATAGCCCTACGGACAGGAGTTCGTGCGGTCGACACACTACTAAGGTCACTAGGGGCATGGAACGACACCCCAATAGCGCCTAATAGATAAAAGTAACTCTAGGTGTACATAAACAATCATAGTAAACATAGGAACTCCATCATATACCCTACTGAGGGACACAGACAATCGTCCCACATAAACAGCAGTCTCTCTATCCATGTGCAGACGCGGGGCTTCGGAGCCCCCTTAGAACTCCAATCTCATGAATCCCAGAAAACTCAATAGCGTCATGCCACGTCAAATCAATCCAAACAATAAGGAGGATCTAGAGGCTCACCCTCTACGCACTGATCACCAAAATGTTGTTCCTCCTCATATTGACAACCCAAAGGTTGCTCCTCTTCTCCTTCCTCAAAATCTTTAACGAACTTAATAATAATACATAAATGCATATAAAGAGGTGAGATAATCTACATCATTACCAGCATAGAAGTATAGAAAACGACAGTACATGATGATTCAGCATTTAATACATCAAATTATGTTGTCACATCATACACAATATCTCAGATCAATATAATTATCATATTATGATGCAGATCAAATATGCATATGTACACAGACTCGTTCCTACTCCATGGAGCTAACCATAATTTTTCAGAGAGAATGATTTAGAAGATTTGTCTATAGCTTCGGCTGCCCCAGGCCAAGTGCTATACAGTCTAATCATCGTATATATCAGACATTGTACCAGACAGTCTACGCTAGATCATGATTAAGAATAGTACTTTGTTGAGATCGCTAATGCGTTGCCCAGTACCACGGCCCAAAGGAGCTACCAGCTGTCCACATGTAGAATCCTTCGCACACCAATACCTCCAAGTTCAATCAATGAACAACATTACACCTATTGCACTCACACTATGGTGTAATTCATCTCGTAGGCAACTTGCTAATACCAACCAAATTGACACGTTTCTCTATGCATAGTGCATGATTCAAAACTACACATATAACAATGTTATCATTATTTTTCACAATCACACGCCATCACTTGGCAGTACCATTTTCCAACATAACCAGGTTCACCATATTAACTCAACAGCAAACTACTGTTATTTTCAATCGCGTAAATATTTTATCGCGTTTTCACAATCGCATAACCTTTTTCTAACGTTTTCAAATCTCCTAAATATTTTTCAATGTTTTTATAATCGCGTAGCATTTTTAAATCATTTTCTCAATCGCATAGCTTAAAAATCATTATTTTAAATACGCGTAAGGTTTTTCTAATATTTTTCAATTGCGTAAAATATTTCTTTGCTTTCTAAATTGAATTTTGAACTTTCTCCATTACATATCTATTTTAGTCCTACTTACAATATTTCCTTAATAGAAATTCTCTAAGTAATATTTCCTGTTGTTTCCTTCCAAGATTACTTTTCTTGGATTTAACCAATATTTACAGCTTGAAACTTGCTAACGCGCTTCAAAACCCAACGGGTGAGCTATATGTTAGTACTTTTCATGTATTTATTCTATTTCATATCAGTGCTTAATTACACTAATTAAACTCTAAAATTAATTTACTTTCCTTTATTTTCCAAAAATTCATTTAATTAGGTTCTCATTAAATTAATTACATAAGTCCACACTTTGGAAATAATTTTGGATTAAAAACATCATAAGTAGGCATTTTGGCCGCAGTTCATTATATGCTCCATAAATCATATTTAATTATTTTCCATCATCTAATCCCTTGTAAAAATTATTAATCCAATTTATTATTATTAAATCACTTAATCCATGATTAAGAAAATAATTTAGAACACTTTGTCCTCTTTGTGGTGGTGTAAGCCGTGAGCCGTATGGGTTCTTTGGAACCCTCATGAAATTCCTTAATATATTATTCACATCCTACTATATACAATAATTATCATGCTTTCCTTATAAAACATGCCTCATAAAAAATAATCACAAACAAGAAAAGCTTTAAAACAACCAAGTGAATGAATCCTTATGGATTTCTTCACTACAAACAAATCTATTTTCTCACCACCAATACATGGTTGATGAGATTAAATCTTCCTCTTACCTTAAGGAAGACAAAACTCTTCTTGGATTTTCTCCTAGGGATTTCGTGAACCGCCAAGAAAAATCCTAACAAGCTTAAACAATTCCCAAAGTCATAAACTAAGCTTTGAAAAAGAAAAACCATCGATCAATCATGGCTCTAGAACTCAAGAATCAATTTAGAAACAAGAAACAAGGATTTTTACCTTGTAGAGTAGAAACTTTAAACTTGATTTCCAAGCACTAGATGATTGATTTTGATGAAACTTATAACATGAAAGATGTTTAGAATGATGCTTAGGTTTAAGCAGTGGTGTTGGATAAAATTATAGAAGAGTGGAGGTAAGGTTTAGGTGTAGGGGCCACGAGCTCCTCTAAGGAAAACAATGGAGTTGTTGGCTCTTGGAAGAGAGAGAATAGAGAGAATAGCTATTTGATCTTTGATAGGATAAAGATGAAGTGAAAATGATCCTATTTCTCTAAGTGTTAGCCGTGTGGGTGTGTAGAGAGATTGTGAGATATTTGCTTTGATATTTTACTACCTAGATATTTTAGGAGGCAAGATCTTTCTACAAGAGATAGGCTTAAAAAAATCAAGCCATGAACCTTCCTTGTAGGTGCCTTGGCTATGGAAGCTAAAGGGAAAAACAAACCAAGTTTTGGTTCATTTGGTTTCCTAGTCATGCTTAGGTAAATCTAGTTAGATTACTTAGTTCCTTTGCTAACTATCTAGTTAGCTAGGATGTGAATCATCTTTTCTTGAACCTACTAGAACATTATTGTAACTAAAGGTCCTAATGGGTAGCAAAATAGGTTTATTCCATCTAGTTACTACTTAGGCTTTTAAGCTAACTTAGTTAGGTTATTTAGTTTTTAAGCTAACTACTCCAACCATTATCTTTGACTAGATCCTATTGGCTTAGAAAATTCAAGCCACTAACGTTGACTAGGTTTACCAAGTTGTAAGTCACAAAGACTTTTCTGGGTCTATTGTTCACTGGACATAAGCTACTGCTTTTAAGTCAATAGGTATTGTCTAATAGATAATAAAATAATATTAAAATATAAAATATTTTTATTTCACAAATAAATTCTAAAAATTAAAAGATCGGTACATGTATCACTCGAAATTGAGTTTAGTAAGATCCCTCAGCTCCGAATAACTAGATAGATTTTCCCCGGCCCGAAAATTATTATTTTCTTGACTCGGAGTAAATCACACACAAAGATAAAAAACAGTCACAGAATAGTCAAAATAAATTTACAGTACATAGAAATTACAAAATAGTACAATTCAGACATTACTGTAAATTAGCAAATTTTGGGGTGTTACACAACCAACCCCTAAACACGGCAATCTCTTTTGCCGTCCACCACCACAACTCCAAGCAACTTGGTACCACCACTCCCCACGCACAGCACCACTGTCCAACACAACAACACCTAGATCAGCCACCTCTGCTCTAGATCTGTGACGCGAGGTCACCATCAACGAACCACCTCTGCCCCTAACCACGTCACCCAACTTCGTCTCTGCCATGCCCACCACCATACGACCCCACGAGCCAAGCCAGTCATGGCTAGCCAAACCCCCCTCCCACCGTTCTTCACTATTTGAGCTGTTGTGCCTCCATCTCTCTCCATTTCGTTGGTTCTTTGGCCCCCAATGTTTGACCTTGGACCCCCTCCCCTTTCTGATATGCTTTGTTTTCAATTCCAGCACCCTTTTTATTTTATTTTATTTATCATTTACTTGTTTTTCTTTTATTTTGTTATCATTTGGTTTTTGGGTTTTGGTAAGTTTGGGCTTTGTTTTGTTTTACTTGGGCTTTAAAATTTTAGTGATCCAATATTTTTTTTTCTCTTTTGGATTTGGGTAGAATAGAATAATTGGTAATTGTTTTGATCTTGTGAATTTATTTTAAATCTAATACACACACACACACACACACACACACACACACATCATCATCATCTTAAGCTTTAATTAAGGTTTTGTTTACCTTATTTAATATTTTTTTATTTTTTTAGTATATTTTTTTAAAATCATGTTGTTAATATTATCTTCTTTTAGGTATCGATTTTATAATTTATTTTAGAAAAAAATAACAAAAATAAAATATTTGAGCTTTGTTGAGAAGGAACAAATCGAGATTAGTTGAGCTGTGACAGCTTGTTAATTTGGTAGTTTTAAAAAATTATCTAAGTTGTGACAGTTTGATGATTCGTTTTTTTAATAAAAATAAATAAATAAAATAATTAATCCTTGTTAAAAAAGAATAAAACGAGATTAGCTAAACTATGACAGCTTGTTAATCTTGTTTCTTTAAAAATCATCTAAGTTGCGACAGCTTGATGATTCTTTAAAAAAATGAAATAAAAATCAAATGAATTTTAAAATAATAAAAAAATCATTTCAAAATTAAAAATAACCAACCCATAATTATTTTTTCTAAAGTACGATGTGACTTTGAATTCCTCATTGCATCCGAGGATATGTAGGAGTAGAATCACAATTCTGTTAAGCCAAAATTAAATTTTCATAATTTATTTGTTTGTTTAGTTTATCTTTTAATAAATGGGTAAAATAAATACTTTCAAGAGTTATAAAATTTGTACAACTGATTTAAGGTAACCATCTTCAGGTGGATGTATTAGGGGTGTTGTGGGGTTAAGTCTCTGCCCTTCCCTGTGCATAATTAGAGTCCTGAACCTGAGGTTTTGAATGTAAACCATCTTTTTTAGGTTTTTCCAATTTTTTCTAATAAAAAAATAAAATTGGTGGTGACTCCTAATTTTTTTAATTTAAGTCGTTATCCCACCATGATCTCGGTTGCGACAGTTAACTTTTATGTTTGGAGGTTGGGTTGCATTCATTTACATGTCTGCAATTTTTATGTTAATTTTGCTTTTTTTCAAAAAATTTGAGTTAGCTTAAGTGTCTTCTTAAGTTTCGAGCCTTTGTAGGGAGATATATATAGTGTCGACCAATAGAAAAAAAGAAAAAAATTGAAAAAAAAAAGTAAATAAACCCATTCTTTTTGAAATTTGATGCAAATTGCAAAGTTTATTAATGAATATTTTTGAGTAAAGCTTTGATAAGTGTGAATGTAGAAAAAATATTCTTGATTTTATTCATATCCTCTTAGTATATATTTGTCAATTGAGTGAATTTGAATTGAAAAACTTGTTTTGTTGAATTATTAGCTCTTGAAATGATCATTGTTTATGATATAGTTTTCTAGGATTCTCCCCTAATCTTAGATAGTCTTCTACTCTTTTTGAAGTTGGTTCTAAGAAATTCTAAGCTAAGGAAATTAAAAAGTTGAATTATGGAGTTTTCACCACCCAAGTGATAAAAGAGTATAAGTTGGGGGGGTGGTGAAAATTAAGAAAATTAATGGAAAAAAGGGAAAAGTTTATAAAAGACAATGGTGAGCTGTAAACTCGGACACACATTGTGCTTGATTTTTTGTTCCCCTCTAAAATTCCAAATTGTGAATAAGGGTTAGTGGTGAACCGTAAACTCAAACATTTTCGCACCAAAATTCACAAGAGAGGAAATAATAAATAAAAGATCTTAACTTGGGACAAACTTGGATTAGTGAAGAATTGTACAACATTATTGCCTAGTGATATGAGGAGATGATTAGGAGTCGCTGAGTAAATGAGTGATTGTCAAGAGAGCTTTGAGTTTTGTGAAACCTTTTTGATAAAAATTTATCTTGATATATTGATCGTTGATATATACTTGAGTAGGACATGAATATATGAAAAAGTGATTGATCATTCAAGCTTTGAATTACTTTTTGGAGTTAAAAATATTTTTTGAAAACCTTAGCATTTGCATTCACCTCAAAAAGATGAGTTTTACCCTTAGTTTCATTCTTTTTCATTACATGGGGACAAACAATATTTCAATATGAGGGTATTTGATAAGTGTGAAATACATTCATCTTTTGAGTTTATTTATTAATATTTTTAATTTATTTTATTTATTTTTGTTTATTTTTATTTATTTTTAATTTATTTTTAAATAATTATCTCTTCACTTAGTTATATTTGAATTTTTAGGATAAATCATCAGATTTTGTACAAAAATAAAAAATTCCTAAAGATAAATATTTGAAGGATTCTTACCTTATTCTTATATGCTAATTAAAGTTCTAATTGGATGGAAAATCTTAGATTGGAGATTTGATAAAGATTCTCAAAGAGATTAGATTTAAAGCAAAATTCAGATTCTTGCACTTTCCTGATCATTCCTCATTAATTGAGGCATATCTTAGGCTACATATATCATATCGACACGTTGTTTGCGAAATTGAAAAGGTAACAGAAAATCCTATAGCTTCTCTGTTGAAATCAAGGGAAAATTCGGCCATCTGGGGGGTGAGTAAAATTGTGCAAATTAGATACAAAAAGTTAGTAACTTTTTTATAAAATGGGAAAAAACGAGTTTAGCAAATAAGCTCTCTTTTGGTTTAGAAAATACACAAAAAATATAGAATTTTGGAGGCTCAAATGCAGTAAGGGACAAGCCCTAGGAAAAGAGGAGGAGTCGTTAAGGAGCTCTCATGGAGTTGGAGGCCAAATCACCATTGAAGACACTTTGGTTTCTTCTCTATGGTTCTATTATGATGAATTCTCTTTTCTCTTGCTATTTCTTCTTCTCTTTTGTCATGAGTAACTAAATTCGTGTGTTTATAGGGTGAAGATGTAATTTGATTCAATCGACATGTATTAAGATTAGATTTTTAATTAATTTTTTTCTATTTTATTTGAGTGCTTATTATGGTTTTTAATGCTTTTATGAATTGGCCACTTATAAATTAATCTAGTGAGATGTGTGTAGAATCAGAAGGTTTGCATATTACTTAAACCATAAATAATAAGTGTCATGATTTATAATTATCTAGGAGTATAGGTTATAGGTTGTGTAGGAGAATTGTAGTATTTTCCATGACAATCTATAGAGTGAAGGTCACGCATTTAAGAGTTGAGGTTTAGATCAAGGAATTGACTAGACTTTGATAATTAAATAGAATTAACTCGCCAAGGAATTGAGTTTTAATTAATTATGAGTTTCTCTTCTTCAATTGAATGACTAGAAATCAATTAGAATGAAGGTTCCAAAGCTACTGTATTGTCTATAATAGATTGTTGAATTAAGTGAAGTCAGATCCCTAGTATTTTAATTTTGTGTGTTTACATCTTTAATGTGTTTTGCATTCGTGTGCTTTGTTTTCTTTTTTCCCTCTTAATTTTATGTGTTCTTGTGTGTTTTTATCTTTTATAATTTTGTATTTTTAATTGCTTTGAATCATTCTTAATTATTGGTTGCTTAGATAGTATTAATATTAGACAAGTGGTACTTGGTAAAATAATTTCTCATGGAAACGATATTCTACTCACTCTTTATTACTTGTTCAATCAGTGTACTTGTGGTAATATAGTCTAAATTATTACATAATCACATGTAGGGCAATCAACCAACTTCGAAAAAGTAGATACAAATTGAGGATGAAATGTTGGTCCAATATTAAAGGCAAACCTAGCAAGGGCCTGTTTGACGGCCCTATTCACTTATGGTTCAGAAGGATTAACCTACAAGGATTGTCTTTGACTAGTGCTGTAAATCAACTGATATTTGTAATGAGGATTATTATAGACACAATTACCTACTCCTACAGCAGACTATGTTTGAGTTTGAGAATGATTCTAATACATAGGAACTTAATACCAAGCATTCTGTGTGTTATGATGAGGATGTAGCACTTCTCTAGTCCTAGTCGGCGTGGATATGTTTCCATACTGTAGAGGAGGTGGTCAAACATGCTGTTGTGCAATGCCTGCAGCCTTTGGAGTCGTTTGACTAATGGAGGCTCAATTATTTTCTAAATAAGGCTTCCCTCTCAGAAGGATACTAAGCCTCCCTACTTGTTGGGCCAATATGTTGCGTGCATTACTAGTCGACTTAATCAAAGGAGTGAAGACTATTCATTTGTTGAGTTACCATGTGAACCATCTCATGGTTACTGTCATCCATTTGCTATCAAACAACGGCCCAATGCCTCTACTACGTTACTTTAAGGCCCTTGAGGCATGGCCTTTGTCATACTAGATTGAAATAATAAGTGCTCCTTGTGATCTTGCCATGTTGTGCACAGTTAACACACTAGGACCCACGAAACCAAAGTATGGGGTATGTTCATTAAAGTATTAGGGTCTATCATGGCAAAAGGATATTGTCTCGAGGGAATAATCCCTAGAGGAATTGAGGGATTTACCGGTGTATATAACAGCACGGTGATTCCCACAAAATCAACAGTGGTTAGCAGCAAGCTATATATCAACATAAAACTAGGTGGATATTATTAGTTGTGAATATCTAATCCCTAATCCTCTAGTGTAGGAGCCACTGCCACTATAGAGGCAGTTGAAGTAGGTACATTACCTCTACCCTCTACATTTGTAGTAGGGTTTTCAGTTCTTGAATTTTTAGCTGGCATTGCTTTATAAAATACCTTTCCACTATGTAAATGCATATATAGACACATGATCATAATTGAAATAAATACAACTCCTAGTGGGCATGCCAATTTGTTTCTTGGGTAACTATTCATAGATTAGTATAGCCTGTGCAATCAAGACTTTAAATGTCGACCCTTTTACGTTTAAGAGGAAAGAGGGATCTAACTTTCATCATTGTTTTATTCAATTGTTCGAAGTTGCCTCTAGATCGTGTGTTTGCAAGATTAAGAGTAGATATTCAAACTAAATAGTATGTGATCATGGTGAGTATAAATTGAATATCAAAGAAAAGTGCTAGGCATGCTATTTAATAAAAAGTATTGAAAAGTGATAATTGAATTGAATTTGAAAACACTTACAGTGTCATTCCAAGTACAAGCTAAAGAACATGCTATGAGATACTTCTACTCCAAAAGTAAAGAAAAACCTCCTAACTAGAAAATGAAAAATGAAAAGGGCGGTCACTGGTAATTCGTCTTTCTATTGCGAGTGAGGAGTGTAGTGTGTTTAAGACCTTTTGGAATGTTACTCGATCTCCCTATTGTTAGACCATTTGTGTACCGCAAGTGTACGGGTCGTTCAAGTAATATAGATACAGAGTAAAAGTTCGTTCCCACGAGGATATATGGTTTCCATTACTAAGTAACAACCAATAGCTTAGCTAAATTCTATCTAAGAACATATAAAATAGAGAAAATATAAATAATCGAAATCTAAACTACAAAAGTAATAACATAATAGTTTAGAGATCTAGGAAATCCTTCTTCACCTCCTATTTCATACTAATGATATGCAATCCTTCCAAGCAACATCAATGATTAGTTAGTTTAGCTTGAGAATCTGATTTAGTCAAAAGCCTATGTCTAGGCCAATCAACCCTGATGTCATTTACCTAATCTACTATGTTTCTTATGTCTACATGAGGACTAGTATAAACTTCACTAATGAACGATCTATTCTCAAACACACACTAATACATGGCTAAAAGGTATATTTCTATCCAATTAGTGAATTAACTCATCCAAGCCAATTGAACTCGTTGAACATGCATCAACTATACCATGCCCATCTCCACAAATCCCTATGTCTAGTTTATTTGCATCAATTAAGATCATGCAATTGTTGATCAAACAGAAGTAAGCATTAAGCATAGGCATAGAAAAACAAAGCTAAACATCAATAGAAACTCAAAGTATAACATAAGCATCAATAATCATATAAAGATCCAAAGTATTTCTTAAATACAACTTGGCTAATCCATTGAACACGAATTTACAACAAAAACCATGCTCAAAAGATAAGGAAGAGAAGAGAAACAAAGGGAGAAGAGGAAGGAATCCATGGATAGCATCCTTGAAGCTTGAATCTCCTTCCATGAGAAAGATGGCATCCAACCTAGCCTTCCTAGGCTTCCAATTAGCCCAGAAATGAAGTTCAGGCCACAACTTCTCTAAAACCTAGAAACTAAAAACGGAGCTCCCAAAAAATCCCTTCTAAAAATCTGTTAAAAACTATTTATGGACTCAGCAAAAACAGAAGCACGCCGCAGCATTCACTTGCCCATGCCGCAGTGCATGTACATTTAGGTCAAGGACGTCGCGGCGTTAATATGCCTACATCGCGGCGTTCAATATTTTGTAACTCTCTGACTTTGATGCAGGGGATGCTCACGCTGCGGCATTCATATGTCACGCCACAGCGTTGAGGTCTAAGATGCAGATTTGGCTTCCTTTTCCCATTCTAGCTCAATTACTCCATATATCATCTTGTTTGGAGCCCTTCTTATGATAGAGAAAATACTAAATCAGTAACAGATACAAATTCACTTAATCACATGTCAAATATGCACAGTTTGCTCAATTACATACAGGAAAGGTATCAGAATTGGATATAACAAATATAAGCACAAAATCTTTTAAATATGCATAAATACAAGGACTATAACAATCTGAGAAATACAGACATAGGGTACAAATAACTACACTTTGTGAAGTTATCACCTATTTATAGGCAAAATATAGTAACTGCTCTCAACATCCAATGATTATGTAGAAATCTTATGCTTCTTAAGATTGTGCTATATGCCCCTTGCAATTACTCATTCTTCTCCATCAGAGCACTAGTTCAAATAATTTGTACATCTAGAACTTCATGCATCTGAATAGATGTAGTGAAGACAGCTTCTCCTTGTTGTGAACTTCGTCGACAATATTAGTATTGCCGCTATGCAATATGATAAATCAAGTTCCAAGGACTTAGTTATTTTTTGAGTTATCTATAGCAATATCAATATTATTGCTATGTAACTTTAAGCTCCAAACTTCAATAGCTTATGGTCGACCTAGTTGAGATGGTGTGACCTCATGATAACGTCAATATTACCATCTTTTTTCTTCTTGATAGCATCAGTACTAGCAAAAATCTTGAAATAGCTTTAGTACTATTTCAATGAGTAGCTTCAGTACTCCTAGAAATTGTTTTTCCACTTATAGTTGATCATGACAACTCTTAAGCAATTTCTCTTTAATGCTTAGGCAACATCAATATTGCCTTTGCTCAATAGCCTCAACATTGTCGACTAGTAGACAAGTGCCCACCTAGCACCTTCTTAGCAGCCTCAGTACTGCCACGTATCACATATTAATACGTGCAAGTTTATAACACATTTTCCATAATAAACTTTTTTATTTTGCTCCCAATAGGGGTTGATGACCCTAAATCTCATAAGGGATAAGAGAAAGAGAAAAGGATTCAAATTTCCTTTAAAAAAATTCATAAGTTTATTCACATTATCAAATTATGATGTTTTTATTACTTATGATTTCTATCATTTATGATTTTTATAAATTATGATTTTATTGGTAACCTTGAGATTAGAATTTAGAAAAGAATTGGAAGGAAAGAAATATAAAATCTTTTCGTACCAGTACGACTAGAATGTTATTAGTTCAAAATTTTTACTATTGCTTTTCTTTTCAGTTAAGAAAAATTTTAAGGTTAAGGTGTATAAGAAGGGGGTTGAATTGTGCCTCTTTGAAAATTTTTGTGAATACTTTTTGAATCTTAAAACAACTCTCTCAAGTATAGAACTTGGATGATCAAAGCAGATTGTTAGAGATAAGAAAACAAAAAGGTAACATGTTCATAAAACATTTGAGAATGCTTGTGAACTTTCTCTTAACTGTTTGAAAAGCTATTACTGATATAGCCTTTAATCAAAAAATAGTTTTCACAAACTTTTCTCTTTATCATAAAGAACTTATAGAAGTTCATAAAACTTGTTAAGCATCAAGTCAGAAAACTCTTTTAGTAGCCAACTTAAAAAAAAAAAGAGAGAAAGGGTAGAGAAGCTGTACACACAAAACTTATACTAGTTCGGTCAACCACCTGCCTACTTCCAGTGCCCAACAAAACAACAGGATTTTCACTATCAAAATATTCTTTGAAATATAACCTTTCTAGACTAAATACAACCAAGTATTCTTTTCACACCTAGCCTTTCCAAGCTCAACATAATATTCTTTTCTCACCTAGCATCTCCAAGCTCAACAGAGTATTTCTTTCTCACCTAGCCTCTCCAGGCTTAACAATCAGACCTCTAATGGGTCAGGTTACAAAGAAAGAATGTAAGGTTTGTGTTTAAGCTCACTAACATTGGAAGAATGGATATTACAATTTATAATTAGAGTAAACTAGACTTCTAGGCTCGCTAACACTCTAAGAGTGGATACAAAACACTTAAATTAGAACACACAACTTCTCTTTTATTGAGAGTATACAAAGAATATGAGTAGAAAAAGTTTCTGAAGATTAGGAAGGTATATCAGTGTTGAGAAAAAAATCAGCAAGCAACAACAGGGCTTTTCTCAGCAATAAATTCTATCAACAACCAAGTTTTCTAGCCTTAAATGCTTTAAATGAACTTTGATTTATAGCTTTGGATGAATTCTAGCCATTGATTGCACATTAAATGCATTTGGTAATGTTAGGGGTATTTTAAATTTTCATGGTAAAATTAAGTAGCCTAAGAGAATAGGTACAAACTGAAGGGAACTTGCAAATAAAAGAACATATGATAGAGGAGTCGAAAGACAAAGAGTCGACACTAGAAAGGAAGATTCGACATGAGAGGGGAGTTGGCAAGTAATAGAAGCAACTCAACTAAATCTAAAAGAGTACTATCCAGTTAAAACTTTTAGAAACTGCCCACAATACTAGAAAATTTTGATTCGGAGATGGAATTTAGAGATGAAAACAATTTCATCTCTAATAGAGATGAAAAAAAAGGATTGATTTGATGATTTAGAGAGCGAAAATAAATTTATAAATTAGAGATGAAATTTATAGACAGAACAATTCTGTCTCAAACTTTTTCATCTCTAATTTCGTCCCTACTCAGTTAATTTAAAGTTAAATATGTTTATAGAGAGAATTTAGAGATGAAATTTACCCATCTCAGATTTTTTCGTCTCTAATTTCATTTCTACTCGATCAATTTAGAGTTTTAAAAAGTTAAATATGTTTAGAGGCAGAATTTAGAGACAGAATTTACATATCTCTAAATTTTTTATCTCTAATTGCGTCTCTATTTAGTTAAATAAGTGTTTTAAAAGTCAAATATATTTAGAGATGGATGTGTTTTATGTCTAAATAATTTATGTAATTCAATTAATAAAATTATCTGATTTTATAAAAAAAATAGAGATGAATTTTTTTCGTCTCTAATTTTTTCAAAATAAAACGTTAATAAGTTACTTTTCAGAAAGCCCTAATTCCCAAATTAGAAACCCAATCCTTCTCAACTCACTCTTCTCTCGCTCCCTCTTAACTATCGATCTCAGAGCTTGATCTTGGAGGTTGCTTAATCTCTCAACTCATTCTCGCTTGATCTTAACTTTTAATCTCAGAACTCTCTCTTAATTTTACAACTACAGCTTAAGTTCTTCAATTATATATATATATATATATATATGGGCGATAAAGGCAAAGAAAATAGGGTTTTTTTCAAATGGAGAAAAGGAAGGGAGTTAGGGAAATTCCAAAAAAAGGCAAGACTGGGAGGTTTAAAAAGAGTGTGGGATTTCATAAGAGGGAAGAACAAAACACAGAGACTTCAAATCTATAGGGAAGCATAGGATTTGCGGTTGGCTTATATATATAAAAAAGGGGGACAAAGGCAAGGAAAATGGGGGGTTTTTTCAGATGGCAAAAAGGAGGGGAGTTAGGGAAATTTCAAAAAAGGCAAGACTAAAAGGTTTAAAAAGAGTGTGGGATTTCATAAGAGAGAAGAACAAAACACAGAGACTTTGAATCTATGGGGAAGCATAGGATTTGGGGTTGGCTCACTTAATGTTCTACATTTGAGGTCTTTTGGGTAATATTATGAAGTTTGACATTTCTATATAAGATTGATGCTTTCACTTTAATGCATATGATTCAGTTTATTGTAATTTGAGATGTTTGTAAGAAAGGGTCATTTGATTATGAATAATGTTATGGATTTAGCTTTTTGTGGTATAAATCTATACATATTTGGTTCTTAGCTTGCTTAAATTATATTAATAACAAGAGCGAGTTTTGGAGTCTTATGTTAGATTCCAAGAATCTTGTGTAACCTGATGCTCTGCTTTAATTGTGTATGAATTGATTGAAAGAATGCCAAACTCACTTACAATGAAATCAAGGGTTGAATGGCTATACTAAGACATGGCTATACTAAGACTTTGTTTTCTTAGTGACTGATATGTACCTCTGGGCTAGTCTACATTATTTAGGATTAAAGGGTATATGGGCTATAAAAGGTATTGGCATATAATTTCTTTAGCAAATTTCTGATTGAGTAAGATAGCTAAGCATGGTGTTCTGCTATTTAGTTTCTGTACTTGTGACGCTCGATAATGGTGTATATATTGTTTTTTTGAGAGGTGATTTATGTTGAAGCTTGTTTGTTTCCAAAATAGAAAAGTGTGTTGCTATGTATTTAAATGGGAATGCTTCTTCATGAATTAGAGTAAGCTCTTTGAGGTGCATATGTTCTAGAGATGGAATTGATTTGAACTTTGTAACCTCTACTATTGTTAAATGATTTAAATACATGTATAATGGCACAATAATCACTAGAAAATGTAAAACAAAATTAAGTCTCTGTAGTTTTGCATAACATGTTGTGGCATTTCTCATTCTATTAGTTTGAAGGATATAGTCACTTGATTAAACCAAAGAACCAAGTAAGAATATATGAATTTGGTCTATCTAGAAAATCCTATATATAAACAATCAAAGTGGTATTTCTACCAACCATATGGCATTACTTTCTCTTTTATTTACACAATACTACTATGCTGACAAATAAGTATCAATAATTGCACAATATAAATAGTTGCTGAAGCTTAATCTACATCTTTGTCAAGCATTTTCACTTCAGTATGACATCTTATGCAAAACAATTTGTTCAACATTCTAAGCATTATTCCCTATATCAAGTTAACTGTCATTGCATAGAAATGGAAGTGGATTTGAAGACTCAATGATGTGAGCATTTTTAAATTGTACATGTTGTTACCTCGTGTGTTGTACAAAAATAGTTATTATTATCCTCCACTATACTTTAATAGATATCCTTATACTATTTTTTTTATTGTTAATCCTTTCCAAAATTGAAACTCTATACTCATTTGTTGCAACTTGGTTTTCCAAAGAGCTTCTTTATATTTAAAATACATGATGTATTGAGTTTTGTATCTTTGTGATTCCATAAATTCCAAGTTATTTAAGTTCAATCATGAATCCATAATGCCATGTTAAGATTTGGTTCTGAGTTGTCTCGGTGATATGTTGTCATGTCAAGGTGTTGAGGAATGTTAGTTTTTTGTTTTCTTTTTTTCTTCTTTTCTTGATATAACATCTCTAATTTGAGCCTTAGGGTTGTTTGGTGAAAACTAATGTGAAAATTGTTGCAAAGATGGTGGTTTGGAGATAGTGTTTTACAAGCATGAGCTTTGGTCTTGTCTAGCATACCTAGGATGAAAGCAAGTCAGTTATAATGGTAAAAGAACTGGACACTCTTGTTTGTCATGCTTACCATTTTCATGCCTTTTTTTAGTTTAATTGCAATTATTTAAAACTGGTTGCTACTTCATTTCTTGGCTTAGATAATTCGATGCAAATTATGTTTTTACTTTACAAGCTTGTATATGTGTTGATGACCTTATATATCCACTAAGATTTTGAGATCTGTGTTTTCTGCTTATTTATGATCTCTAACTTGAGTTTGGTGAGTTGTTTCATACTCTAAAGTCTGAAATTTAGGTGGCTAATTTAAACTTATTTTTATTCTGTTTGGAAAATAGTTCATAATGAAAAAAAATGGATTAAATTTCATCTTAGGAAAAGGCTTTTGTCATATATTGTGTTTTAGTCATTTGGGGATCAAATAGGGAAGGGTTGACTTGTACTTAATGTTCATGCTGCAGAGATTACTAATGTTGTTGGATCTTCCTCCACTCTCTCCTCATCTTCCATTGATAGAGTATCACCAGCAGAGATTACCGCAATGTAGGCTAAAATTCAAGCTTTAATTGATGAGTTTCATCAAAAGAATCTTGAACAAGACATGATGAAGCAAAAGATAGAATAGTGGTAGGAGAGGTTTAGGGCTCTTCTTATGGGTGGTCAATTTTGAACGCCATCACTGGCACCTTCACAACCTGAACCTTCCCATCCTGCACCTAGAAAAGAGGATGACCATGATGATGAGTAGATATGTGACGTCGTTAGGAATTATAATTACCAAAATTTGTGATTAGTTGTATTTTTATATTTTCAATAGCAATTTAAATATTTCTACTTACAATTTAAATATTTGTAATGACAATTAATTATTACTTTGCATTTTGGTACTAAAATTTGTGATGATGTTCTAAAATTATAATTTATGATGCTATATGACTTATTATGATATAAAATTACATCAGGGTTAGTTATAAAATTAAAAGTATATTAAAAAGTAATTTTGAAAAATTAAAGACAACCACTTTCCATCTCTAATTTTTAGAAATGGAATTAGAGATGGAATATATTCGTCTCTACTTTATTTTGGAAAAAAATTTGGTAACCAAATTTGGATTGTTTAGAGATGGGCATTTTAACATTAGAGACAGAATGATGACATCTCTAATTTAATTATTATTATGTTTTTCAAAAAACAAATTTAACAAATTCTGTCTCTAATTAAATATGGATGTTTTTATTTAGAGATGGCAAAAATATGTCTCTAATTAGAGACATAATTAATTTTTCTGTCTCTAACAATTAGCGATGCCACTTTTACCTATGGATAAATTTCTGTCTCTAATTCCATCTTTAAATATCTAGAGATTGAATTTTAAAGTTTTAGAGATGGAATTTGTCCGTCTCTAAATATGATTTTTCTAGTAGTGCCAAAAATTGTTTGCAACCACCAAATACGGTGTAGTGGACAACAAGTATGAAGGTTAATTTTAAATGGAATAAGTGCAGTTAGCAAGAAGGCACCCAAATTGGAGGATTTTCAAATTCAAAGAGAAGCGGGAGTCATTACAAGTATAAATAGAAAAATTGAAGATGAAATCCAGGATTGACGCTCACCACTCTTCACAAACATTGCAGGAAAAGAGTCCCTTAAGTGCCTTTACTTTTTTAGAAATTTTCCTTTCTTTTGTTTATTTAGTTCTTTTTCCCTCTTTGTTGTTTTGTTATTCGTTGCAACACTTACAATTCTATAAGTCATGCTCTTTATTTATAATTCAATCAAGTTACTATTTCTTATAAATGTTAATGGTATTCTGCATTTCGTCAATCTAACATTTGCATTCACAAATCTAGACACTTTTTGAAAACAGAGAGCCCATAAGAGGAAGTGATTCCCTTCCTCGAATTGAGATTACAAAATCACATCGTCGATTAAGATTGCCAAAATCTGATGGAAATAAATTGGCATGACTGATGGGAACTATTAAAATCATAAGTATCAACTCTTATGGTAAGATTAAGAAGTAGTAATAAAACATCCAATATGTCCACAAACGATAAAATAAATCTAAATCCCACATCCACAATCTTAACTACATAAGAAGTTAGGGAAACACAAGTGTCAACAGTGGCAATGGTAACTACTACACCATCGAGTGAGGTAAACACTATGGGGAATATAGGTAGTTTAGATCTTCAAGATTGTAGTTATCACCTTGGCTTCTACATATGTACGAAATGCCTATGACTACTAGCATCTCAACTACTTTGCCAGTAACCACTACTATGTATACCCCCCCAACTAGAATTCCAGTAACTGCTAGAACTTCAGCATTTAGACCTAACGTAGGTTTCAACCCCAATTATTTTTCGTCCACGAATATAATGAACAACCCACCTAGGCCGAATAAACATCTTGGACCCATATTTCTAGTAATGACAAAAGGAATGCTAATACCATGTATAGGTCAAAGCCAAATGGTTCAAACTTTAGCTACTATGAGACAGCATATCAAATAGAGTAATCATGATATAGTCTATATGTTGACCTAACAAATGAAAATAGTTCTTAGTCTGTTGATAGAGGCAACTAATAGTACTTACAATGCCTTAATTCAACAGGTAGGTCGACTCAATACTGTGCTGGGAAGTGCCAAAAATGATCAACCTTATGGTCATGAAGCCAATTATACTATGGGCATGCAAAATCAAGATTCAAACAATTAGTTTCGGTATAGCCATGTGGGCTATATGGACAGAAATGGTCATGTAATTAATGATCAGCCAAGAGGTGAGAAATTTGGACCTGGTCGACCATTGGTCCTCCTTGACCAAAATGTTAATTGGGTTGTTGAACAAGCCTTAAGTAGGTTTGGATTCAATGCCAGTCTTGCATTTCACCCTTAGTTTGTTTCAACTCTCCCTAATTAGATAAACCAATTCGAGTTGCCTAGAGGATATAAAGTTTCTAAGTTCACAAAGTTCTCTAGTGAAGGTGGGGAGTCATTTGTCGAGCATGTCACTAAGTTCACTACAGATTATGGGGACTTACAGTTAAATGAATACCTTAAGATGAAGGTATTTCCTAACTTGTTAACACAAAATGCTTGTACATGATATTCGACCTTGCCTCCAAGGTTGATACATTCTTGGGTATAATTTGAAAAGATGTTCCACGAACAGTTCTTTAGAGCCAAAATGAAAGTAGGTTTGACAAAGTTGTTTAATGTTTAACAAATGCATGAAGAATCCATTGATGACTTTTTGGCGTGATTTAGGCACTTAAAGAGTTGATGTTATACTCCGATTCCTGAATTATAGATAGTTAAAATTGCAGCTTCAGGCCTACACTTCTCCATTAGAAAGAAATTAGTCAATCCAGAATTTGTCGATCTGACCTAGTTGGCCAATAAG
This sequence comes from Ormosia emarginata, assembly GCA_029884605.1. Lineage (NCBI taxonomy): Eukaryota > Viridiplantae > Streptophyta > Magnoliopsida > Fabales > Fabaceae > Ormosia > Ormosia emarginata. The sequence continues at coordinate 7,223,116 of JAQQTP010000057.1, forward strand.
GTTTGACTACAAGAAGAGAAGCAAAGGTTGAAGCAACATAATAGAAAAGATAGGATACACATTGTAACGCCCCAATTTTTAGAAAATATTCTGAATGTACTGTTTGCTGTTTTTCATGCTTTTGTGTGAATGACCGCTGTGTCCCTATTTTACTGTTCTCGATTTCTGTATGAAAACAATTACGATAATACTGGCTCAAATTTTATTTGATCATTTTACGTAATTTGCTTCGAGACGGTAAAATAAAAAAAAAATTTGGAGTTACTGTTTTAATTTTTCTGTAAGATATACAGATAATTAATACTGTTGGATATTTTATTTGAACGTTTTGGACGATTAGCTACGTTGTGGGAAAAAATGAGAAAATGACCGTTACGTCCCGAACGTGCTGTTTTTGCTGTTTTTAATTGTTTTCTACTTGATTTAACGCCCGATAATACTATCTGTGATTTTATATGGACTTTTTATGTGATTTGCTCCGAGGCAGGAAAATAATATTTTTTCGGGCCGGGGAAATCTTATTTTATTATTTAGAATTGGGGGATCTTACTAAACCCGATTCTGAATGAGACTAAAAATAATCTTTTAATTTTTAGGATTTAACTGTCAAATAAAATAATTTTATATTATTATAATATTATTTTATTAGTCAGTATAATTTAGTGACAGTGGACCCGGAAAAAAAAATGTTTTGCGGGACCCATAATTAGCAGAACGGTTTGATCGGTAGCTTAATTAATCACCGTTAGCAGTAGAACTTTCCAAAACAGGCTGACTCAGCTAGCTGACTCAACAGAGAATTAAATGCACTGTGTGACTCAGCGTGTGAGTCATCAAGGAGAACCAATAGGAATCAAGCTTGTTAAGCAAGATTTAATCCTAGCCTTTGATGCAATCTATGGCTTGGATGAAGCCAAATCCATGCACATCCCTTGCCACTTGATGGCTACGGCCAAGAGGAGTGAGAAGGCCAAAATAACACTTCATCTTCATCACTTTTCTCTCTTCTCTCTCTTCCAAGAACCCTAGCCACCATTGTTGTTCTTTTCTCCTACCATTCGGCCAAGAGCCATTCTTGACCATCCAACCATCCAAAAATTTTTCTAACCAAGTTTTCTTAACCTAAACACTATTCTAAGAACCTTTCTAGTTGGGAGTTTCTTCAAAATCTTCCATTTAGGGCTTGGAAATCAACCTTGAAAGTTTTACCTAGAAGGTGAAATTTCATGCTTTTCTTTCCTCTCTTCTTTTTCAAAGTTCTAAGCCATGATTTCTCCATGGTTTAGCTTCTTTTTCATGGTTAGTAACATATAAATTTTGTTTGAGATTTCTAGGTATTTTTGAAGGTGAAAACCGTGACCTAGGAGGTGTGAAAGCAAACCTTTTGTCTTCATTTAAGGTAAGAGGAAGACAATTCTTATCATCCCTTGGTGGTGGTAAGAAGATGGAATGATTTGTAATGTTTGAAGAGTCCATAAGGATTCGGTGGTGTTGTCTTTGTTTGGTGTGTATGTGTTAATTTTTATGTTTGCTAGTAGTTTATGTGGTAATTGTTAGTAGCTTTCTTGTTTGATGATTGTAATAATTTTGCATGTCTATTAGTTTTTAGGTGCATGTCTACAAGCTTTAATTTAGGTTATATGTGTTAGAAAATATATTGCATGTGTTAGAAATATAATGCATGTGTTAGAATTGTATGATAAGGTATAGGATGTGAATAATATGTTTAAATTTGCATGAGTGTTCCAAAGAACACATCCAATAGCTCACGGCAATGACAAATGTGGAGGACCAAAATGTTCTCTTGATTTTTCCTAAAGTGTAACTTAATTAACCTAGGAGAATCAAGAAAGTTTCAAATTGATTTGATCAAAGAAAATGCATTTAGAAATCAAATGGTAAAGACTTAGTATTTTGGGCCAACATGCCTAAAGGATTAATTTAACTCCTACTAACTATTTTCTAATATGATTTAGTGAACTTAGACAATGTAACACATTTGATATGATTTGGAAAGTGAAAGACAATTTAGAAATCAAATGCAAAAGTTTTACGAAATTTGGCCAACATGCCACTATAGGTAATCATGATTTCTAAAACTTAATTCCAAACCTTTTTCAATCAAAAAGAGACAATACAAGTTAAGAAGAAATTTTCTATAATGGTTTTTGAAGAAACAAATTGAGTAGAATTAAGCTTAAAGGATTAAAACTAATAATTTTATCATTAGGAAGTAAAATACAGTAATTTTGAGAAATTTTCTAACATATAGCTCACTTTAGGTTTTGAAGCATGTTAGAGATTTCAAAAAGAATTAAATGATATGGTTAAAAAAAATTAGGTAAATGGAAATTTTATGGAAAAATTTAGTAAACCATTATTATGATTTTTAAACAAAATACTGTCAATTTTTAGTAAGAATGAACCAATAAGATAGCAAAAATATCCAAAAGACAGTATGCGGTATGAAAAATTATTCTACGTAGTTTAAATGTATTAAGTACTATTTATGTTTGTTTAAACAGTAATTTTAAAGGCATTCGAATAAGAAAATGATTTGAAAATCCTACGCGATTGAGAAAACGTATTAAAAATGCTACGCGATTTTAAAAACAGAAAAATATCTTTACCCGATTTTTAAACGTTTGTAAAAACGATGGAATTATGAAAACGCGATAAAATTTCTACGCGATTGACCATTACTATATTTATTTTATGCTGTCGGGAAAATGTGAACCCGTACAGATTATTTTTGAGGATCTTTCGCTGTCGGGAAAATGTGAACCCGTCAGATTATTTTTGAGAATCTTTCATTTGTCGGGAAAATGTGAACCCGCATGATTATTTTGAGGATTTTTTCATTTGTCGGAAAAATGTGAACCCGTCATGAGCTTTTGAGAGTTTATCTCATTGTCGGGAAAATGTGAACCCGTCATGAGGCTTTCTATTTATGTGTGCCAAGTTTTTTGGTGGATTGGTTTGAGGCGAATCACATCGTGTTGTCGATGCGATAAACGTAGTGTGGTTCATTGTTCTAATGAACTTGGAGACTTTAGTGTATGGGATCCCACATGTGTGAATGAGTTGGTAGCTCCGTTTGGCCATGGTAAACCGATAGCACACTATGGTACTCGACACGCATTATATTTAATTGAGATTTGTGAAATCTAGTAGTACATTTGCCTGTAGTGCCACAACGTGAGACCGTGAACTACACCACGCCTGGATGATGGATTCTGTGTCGTGGGGCTATAGGACGCAACGTGTGACCGCGCAATAGTTGGTTGGGCATCTGTGGTACTAATAGATTTTACGAGTCATTCCGCTCTCTGATACTTGTGTTTTCTTTAGCTCCATGGAGTAGGGTTTTGTCATATTGGTATTTATCTCTATGTTTATTTATTTCCATTGTATCTATTTATTGTTTATCTGTATTTTATTTGTTTATTTTATCTGGTTACTATTACTATATTTGGTTATTATATATTATCTGTTTATTCTTATCTTTCTTATTTTATCGTGATGTTTTATACGTGATGTGATATATTGTTATGATATCTAAATCTTACTCTAATCTGTTATTCTTTCTGTTATAGTATTTTGTATTGCATGAAGCGTATATATGTTGTTTGTCGTCTTCTTATTGGCCATGTTGTGATGATTTTATGTTGTCTTACCTCTTTGTTATATGTATTTTCTGTTTATTTATTTTACGCGGTAAAGACTTCGAGGAAGAGGATCAGCCTATTGAGATCTTGTACCCAGGAGGAGGAAGATCGCAGTGCAGACGACCAGCTTTATGATCAAGAACCATCCGATCATCCATACCCTTTGGATTGATTGTGTGGGATGGCAGCACCAGAGTTTTTGGGGTTCGTAGAGCTAGTATTTCATGGGAGTTCGCTAGCTTGGCATCTACGAGGCGATCGTGAATCTGTGACGTATGCAGGACGTGTGACCGTGATTCTACGTCAACGTTTTGATGGAGAGCCTGTCATGACCACAACACTTTTTCTGCATTTAGAGTTACCCTTATCCATTAGGCGTCACTGGGGTGCTGAAAACCCTGAGCCTAGTGAGATAAGCATCGTATCGACTGCGCGATCCCGTTATCGCCGTGTGTCGAGACATTCGGGATATCTATCTCCTGATGATCATTTTCATGCTGAGAGTGATCCATCAGAGGATTAGATAACCATGATGTTTTTTTTGGGCGCGTCAGCGTATGTCTGTATATATTAACTCTTTTATTGCTTTCCTTGTTGTTTTTGTTTAAATATTTGTAGTCTTAGTTGTGAATTACTTGTACAGCTTATAACTTAAATCATATGTATATTATCAGTAATGATGTTTTTTTTTTATTTCGTATTTCCGCATTATCTTTCTATATCATATTTCTGTTTATCAAGAATTATTTTACAACCCGTAATAGTATGTAATAAACATTTCACAACTTGGGGTAGATTTTATTTCTATTTCTTTTATTTTCTTTTATGTGTGACACCCTCCAAAGGGGTGTTACACACATGGTCCAATATGACGAAGAGGTTGAAGAAGCCTTAAGTTAAAAGGGAATACTATTAGCAGAATTATAAGATGGACCACTGTATAGTTGTCAGGCTTTAAAATTAGTAAAAGGTATAGAGAAGATGGGCTTTATAGGCCGAAAAACATACTCAGTTGACATTATAAAGGTTGATCAAATATTTGATTTGTTACTCAAAGATAAAAAAAAAAATTAAAGTTAAAAGGAGACCATGTAATTCGTCTTGCATATGAAATCAAAAATAAGAAATATTGTAAATTTCTTCATGATTTTAGGCACTCGACTAACATTTGTATTCATTTTAGGGACTTGATTCATCGCAACCTGAAGGAAGGATGCCTAATGTATACTGAGAAAGATAAGCACACAATGAGAGTCGACTCAAATCCATTTGACCTCTCAGTTAACTTCGTTGAGCCTGAGGTGTCATGCAATATAATCCACATCGACTATGATCTCCATACCAAAAGGGATCAAGATTTGATCGAGATATTAGATTTGCCTAAAGTTGATCATATGTACCCAAGACTTGAAGAAATGATGATACAGTTCCTTCAAAGAATAAGTAGCAAAGGATATAAGGGTAAAATATGCCCTACCTATCAATTGTTTTATAAGTCTAAGGAGGAAGCTGAAAAGAAGCTTTGCTTCTACTGGACCTTCCCGCTGAGTGGTGGAGGTTGGGGGCCACAAACAAGCCAACAATCCAAGGCCTAAATATTATCTAAAAAATAAAATGGATAAAATAATGCCCATTGCCAAAAACAAGAGGATAGTGAACTTTGAACCTTTTGCGCTATCAGTGAACATGGTTAATGCCGAGACTAGGGTCTCGAATCCTATCCTAGGCCCTGAAAAATGGCTAAAAATATGTAGGTGGATATTAAGTGCAATTCGGATCCCTGCCAACATAGACAATTTATCCTTCGACAGGTAGGAACGAAGGATTCTAGCAACGACTTCAATTCCCTAGAGCTACATACCAATCACCTTACTAATAGCTGTCAAGATCCTAGAAAAGGGGCAAACAACACAAAAGGGCTTTGGCACGTAAGCTAGCCAAAGAAAAGCTCAAGGTTGATCTAAAGGGAAATAGTGTCATTGGTAAGACAAAACTACCTTTGATGAAGAAACACATAACTATAGAGGTCAAGAACGATGACTACTCTGAGAAATCTTTAGAAATCATCATGATAGATGAAGACCTATTGGAGTTAGGATGTAGCGACTAAGAAGAAAGTCAAAAAAAGTGGTAAGAGAATTGTTTCCACCTGAGATGGAAACCAAGGGTGAGAAACTTAAATAAGCTGATAGAATTGAAAAGTAAGAGGAAGAAGGAGCAAAAACCCCCCTAAAAAGAGGATGCTAATTTATTTGATGTGGAAATCAACATGGAAATCGATGACCTGCTTGAAGAAGAATTGAATGATTTTTTGAAAGAAACAATAGCATCATAGAAACCAAAAGATCCTGAGGCCTATGTTAACATTGTATCTATGCTACCACTGACTACGAAGACTATGAAGTAGTTGAAATCCCAAAGAGGACTATGATAGCGATTCTAATGGGCCATGGGTCCTAGAATAATTAATGGTAACTTTTTTCTCCCAAAAAGCTACTTTCACTATACCGTTAGCTGAAGAAACAGAACACTTAAAGCCACTTCACATAAAGGCATATGTCGATGGTAGGCCCATTAATAAAGTGTTAATTGACGGAGGGGCAACAATCAACTTGATCCTAAAGTCAATGTTTAATAAACTAGGAAGGAAAACTTTAGAGCTAGTACCCACAAACATAGTGGTGACTGACTTCAATAGAAGGAGAGCCCCTTCAAAATGGGTAGTCATGCTAAGTATAAAGGTAGGGACTTTTGAAAGGCAAATCTTATTTAAGGATGTGCTATCAAAATCTTCTTTTAACATATTGTTGGGCTAAGACTAGATCTATGCTATAGGTGTTGTCCTTTCGACAGTACACCAAAAACTAATTTTATGGAACAAAGAGGAAATGTCAAAGTAATTTGTATAGATGATAGTCCATGTTTCACTCAACAATGCAGTTTGGACTATAAGGAGTATAGTCTTTTAATGTAGCTGGTAACTCATAATACTAATGATTTTGGCCTCTATACAATTGACGTTTATATGGCTGACAAAGCTGATAGGCAAGTTAGTTACAAAATCCCTGATTGTGTATATGAAGAAGAATGTGATGGGCCCATTGGTTTTAAAGGGTTACCTCTAAAAGAAGACATTAAGAAAAAGGAGGTGCAAGATCCCATAGAAGAAGTGAATCTAGAGACTGAAGAACACAAAAGGTCGACCTATATAAACAAGTTATTTACGCCAATGATGAGGGAAATGATGGTCAGCTGTTAAAATAGTATCAAGATTGCGTTGCATGGGACTACCATGAAATGTCAGGCTTGAGTAGAGAGCTAGTTGAACATCACTTGCCAATCAGGTTAGGATTTAGACCTTTTAAGCAACTGCCTCGACACTTTATTCCAGAGCTATCCTTGAAAGTTAAGGAAGAGATTGAACGTTTACTGAAGGCTAAATTTATTAGAACTACTAGGTATATTGAATGGATCTCAAATATAGTTTCAGTAGTCAAGAAAAATGGCAAGATAAGTGTTTGTGTTGATTTTAAAAATTTAAATTCAACAACACCTAAAGATGAGTTCCCAATGCCCATAGTTGGTATGTTGATAGATTTGACCTCAAGTCATCGAATAATGAGTTTTACGGATGGACATTCTAGCAATAACCAAATTTTTATAGCTGAAGATGGCTTCCCAAAGACTGCATTTAGGTGTCATGGGGCATTAGAGACTTATGAATGGGTGGTCATGCCCTTTGGTCTAAAGAATGTTGGTGCAACTTACTAAAGGGTAATGAATACTATTTTTCATGACATGATTGATAAATTTATGGAGGTTTATATAGACTATGTTGTAGTAAAATCTAATTTAGATGTTGATCATTTGGAAGATTTGAAAAATGCTTTCGAGCGAATAAGGAAACATAATTTAAAAATGAACTCACTTAAATGCATTTCAGGGTGCAAGAAATTTCTTGGTGTTCTTAGTACATCATAAAAGAATAGAGGTCGACAAGAACAAAACTAAAGTTATTGATAAGTGTATGAAAGTGATATTTAAATATCCTATTATTAAACTAAAATATTAAAATATGAATAAAAATTATTTGAATTAATGTGTATTTTTAAATTGAATTTTTATTTATTTTAAAATATTTTTAAGTAATAATTTATATATAGTTATTTTATTTTAATATGTGCAGAGAAAGACAAGCATGGACATTGGTCAATGAAATTCACAATCATTTGAAGGAATATTGGGCCGCACAGTAACAAGAAAAGGCAGCACGAAATAGAGAGAAAGAAATAGAGCAGAGGAGCGCTCCACACGAGGGGTCTGCACAGTGAGGCTGGGCCGTCCAAAAGCGAATATAGTGCTACAGGATATGTGAGGGTCATATGCAAAAGAAATAGAAAAGAAACAGGGCCGGCCGTGCATAATAGAAGAAAAGAATGGCCCATACAGTCCTACAGAGGTTTTGAAGAACATATTGGAGAATTAATAAAGGGGAGCATCGTGGGAAAGGAAAAGAAGGGAGAAACAGGAGCTCCTGGAAAAAGGAGTGCTGCGCCGTATGAGGCACAGCACAGGAGGGACGTGCTACCCCGTACAAAAGGAGAAAGAAGAAATGGATTGAGCAACAACGCACCGTTCAAAGAAGGACGTAACGCGTAACTTGATATCTATTTGATAGAGAATTTTAATGAGATAATTTTGTTAAGTTTTAATCTTATTATGTCTTTGTTAAATTTTTTGTATTAAAGGGACGGTAAAATCTTAATTATTTTAACATTATTATGTTGAATTATTTTGACCATATTTTAAGATTTAATGTCAATTGATTCTATTTTTCTATCAGATTATATAAATAAATTTTTAGATGAGTTCAATCATATTTTTTTCATGCTTTGTAATTTATTTATGTTATCTAAGTGTTAATGGTAATTGTTGGATATCAATTGTGATTTCTTATTAGGGATACATTTGATGATTTGATAATTTATTATTAATTGAAAATTTTTTATCATATATATGATTATTATTTTTAATGTTTTATTAATATATTTTTCGTGAAAGACACTTGTGTTTGTATTTAGATGTTCATGAATTAAATTATTTAAGTATAATAATTTGACATAATTAATGTTAAAATTAATCTTGATGGATTCTAAACCTTAGTCATTTTACATCTAGTAAAAACTAAATTTGCTTTACTTAATTTTGCATTTAAATTAATCTTTATTTACTTTTAATCATTTAATATTTTTCTTTAGTTTTTTTTATTTCTTTAACTATTCTTTTAATTTGTATCTATGTGGAATCGACACCCCAAAATTGTGCTACAATTATTGCATTATTCTTTGGGCATAAACATATTTTGGCATCGTTGCTAGGGAGACAATAGAGGAGTTGCTAATCAAATTTTTCTTTCTAGCAATTTGTAAAGGCGGTAACTTCATTCTCTCTTTTATCTTGCTGCATTTTTCTTTTCTTTTCTTTTTGTAGTTTTTATTTTATTTTATTTTGTGTTGCATTTTTCGTTTTTTCTCTACCTTGCATGAATAGGTATAGAGATGCCTTGGGTTGATTTGTTTGTAGATCTGTGTTAAAGTCAGAGTCAGAGTTTGATTTTTCTATTCATTTATTTGATACTTCTAATTCTGAGGAAATGAGTGAACACGAAGATCAATCCACTAGGATCCTTTAGGATTACCTCTACCCTGCGCGCACAACCACACCGTCATGCATTGTGTTTCTAGCTAATACTCCCTTACTGGATTTTAAAACAGGGATGATACAGTTACTCCCTATTTTTCATGGCTTGGAAAATGAAAATTCATATTTGCACATTAGGGACTTTGAGGAAGTAGTTGCGACTTTTCATAATCAAAATGCAACTAATGATGTTGTGAGACTTAAGTTCTTTCTTTTCTCTTTGAATGATAGAGCTAAGAGTTGACTATACTCACTGAGACCACAATCTATTGGATCATGGAATGAGATGACTCAGGCCTTCTTCAATAAACAATTTTCCCAACATAAGACTAATGTTTTAAAAAGGTAAATCTCCACCTTTGCGCAAAAGGACAGTGAGACTCTGTATCAGTCTTAGGAGAGATTTAAGGAGTTGTTGAGTATGTGTTCTCACCATGGGTATGAGAATTGGTGTTTAGTGAGCTATTTTTATGAAGGACTTACACCTAGAGAGCTCCAATTGATAGAGATGATGTGTAATGGTGAGTTTTTATAGAAAGATCCTGATAAGGCCATATAATACCTTAATGAGCTTGCTGAAAAATCTCACACTTGGACTGGATCTAGTGCTACTAAAAGTACAAATAAGTTACGACTTACAAGAAACTCAAATGGAGGTAAAGTATACCATCTTAGGGAAGAGGATAACCTAAAGGCTAAAATTGAGATGCTCACTAGGGGGTTAGAGGTGTTAGAGACTAAAGACTTAAAGCCAACACATGTGGCTAATCATGTAGAGTCTTTTGAACTATATTTTGTATATGGTAGGCTAGATCACCTTGCCCAAGAATGTCTAACATTTGTTGAGATGAGAGGGATGTACGAGGAATAATGTAATGCCTTAGGTATGTACATGAAGCCTTTTACACCTTCTTCTGATGCATATAATCCGAGGTGGCACAATCACCACAATTTAAACTGGAAGTCTGAAAACCAGTCGCTTGCTAAACCCCCTAGATCATATCTTACACCATATCATGCACCTTCACCTTCTAGGAGTCCTTTAGAAGACAATTTACATTCTTTTATTAAGGCACAAGGTAAGATTAACCAAAAGATTGAATCTTTGATTACGCAGGTTATTGAAGAAAACAAGGAGACAAAGAGCCAAGTGTCCAAATTGATGAACTCTTTGAGTGTGAATGAGTGAGGTAAGTTCCCTTCTTAAGTTCAGTTTGCACCCCATTGTCAACACATAGCATAAGAGAATTTGAAGGATGCGAATGCCATTGTGACACGAAGAAGTGATACATCATTACACACCCTAACAACAAACAAATTAAAGGATGTGGAAAAGAATCAAGATAGTAGTGATACCGAGCTGCACAAGGAACCAAAGGTGATAAAGAGTCTTGTTAAAGTACCCTTCCTTCAAGTTTTAAAATCAAGCAAATGAATTCTGGATCTTAACAATGAAATCCTTGAGAATATAAGGCAGGTAAAAATCAATCTTCCTCTTTTGCATGTGATTAAACAGGTCCCTACTTATGCAAAAGTTCTCAAGGATTTATGTATAGTTAAGAGCATGCACTATGTGAAAAAAATAATATTCCTGACAGAACAAGGTAGTGCTCTAATTGAGCAGTGGATTCCTCCCAAGTACAAAGATCATGGTTGTTTAACCATTGCATGCAGCATTGGAAATCATGAGTTTGGGCAAGCTTTTGTAGATTTAGGAGCTAGCATAAATCTAATGTCATATTCAATTTTTTACAGCAAGGGTTGGGAGAACTCAAACCAACCACTATGGTATTGCAATTGGCTAACCATTTGATAACTCCACGAAATGGTGTTATTGTGGCCTTATATCTGTGCTTTATTGATTGCTTAGTCTTTGTTATTAAGCATATTTAGAATATTTTGAGCTAAATTCATTGATTTTAATAGTGATATCTTCTTATATATTTTTTGAGCAAATTGGTATAATTCCTTCAATGATTATGTGAATTCACTATTGTCATTAATCTGGTGACTTCTTAATTGTAGGAATGACTTAAAATGAGCATAATGGTCAAGGATTTAGAGCTGCATTGGAAGAGAAAGGACTTGGTGAAGTTCAACAATCAGCGCCACGGAGTAGGCAAGTTAGTGTTGCGATAGGAGGCTTCTTCTGTTTTCTGGCAGAGAGCTATGAAATTTGTATTCCACGACGTGAAGAATGAGCACCACGACGTGCTTGACCTAAATTCAACACGCATCGCGGCGTGACAAGGTGAGCGCCGCGGCATGAAATAGAAATTTGAAGCCTATAAATATTGTTCTATCAAATTTCAAAAGAGGAACATTTTTGTTTTAAAAGCACAGCTTTTATTTGTGACACTGAAAAGAAGCCAAAATGACCAAAGTTGGAAGTCAAATCCTTCCACAATGAGGATTCAAGCACCAAAGACCACCATTATTGAGCTTGCAACCTTCTCTCTTTCAACTTCCTCTTTTTTTTTATCATGATAATGAATATTTATGATATATTTTCGTTTGTCATGAGTGGCTAGTTTATGTATAGGGATTTCTTTGAATCCTGCTATGAATATTGATGATTTTGTAAACCTTTAAGTTAATATATATGATTTGGGATTGTTCAATCATATTGTTCCTAATGTTTTTGAATGTTTGGCCAATATTTAATATGTTTTGATTAAATCTAATGAACCTAGACATAGGAATTTGGATTTAAGATCATATGTATAGTTGATGCATGTTTAATTTCATTCAATTGGTTTGAATAAATTGATTAGCTAATAGGATAGAAATATACCTATTAGTCAAGCATATCTATTATTGAGACTTGCTCTTAATGAGTGGAATTTACTCTAGATCTCATGGACACATAGTGACTAGGTAAATGAAGCATGGTTAAATGACTTAGACATAGACTTTTAACTAAATAAGATTCTCTGGCCAACCAATTCTAGATCATGCATTTTGATAAAGAGTTTTGCATAGCATTAATTGAAGTAGAAGGTGAAGAAAGATTCCCTATTCTTTAATCATCAACTATAATTCTAATTAGCTAGCATTTAAATTTTTCAACTAATTTACACACAACTCTTTTAAATTGAATGTTCTTAGATAGAAATTATTAAGCTATTGGTTAATAGTTAGTTATGAATTAGCAATAGTCCTCGTGAGAACGATTTCCGACTCTTAACTATATTACAAGTGCGATCCGTGCACTTGCGGTAAGCAAAAGAACGAACAAGTTTTTAGCGCCGTTGCTGGGAACTACGACAAAATTATAGTAGAACTAATATTAACAACAAGTTTAATTAGTTCTAGTCTAAGTTTCTTTTGTGCATATTAAATTAAGTTCAATTCTTTAATTATTTCAGATAAGTTCTAGGATAGAAGAAGAAAACGCAACTCACGAGTTGGAGGATGATAGTTGCACAAGGCCATTGAGGGAGTTTGCTACTCCTCAGATGGATAATATGCAATCCGGCATTAGACGTCCTGCCATCTGAGCAAACAACTTCGAGATAAAGCCGACCATCATCCAAATGATCCAAACTTCTGTATAGTTTGGCAACTTATCTAACGAGGATCCCAACGCGCATCTCTCAAACTTCCTAGAGATTTGCTATATGTTTAGGCACAACAGAGTGTTCGAGGATGCTATCTGCCTAAGGCTTTTCCCTTTCTCTTTGAGAGATAGAGCCAAAAGCTGGTTGCATTCTCTTCCAGCAAGATTAATTACAACTTGGGCAAAGGTATGTACTAAATTTCTGAATAAATATGAAGGGAGACTGAAGAGAGGAGGCTGGACACTGCCCAGAACCTCAACCCTCTATCTCCCTGAATTTGTGTTTCTGACATTTGATTGCCTATTTATAGGCAATTTGAAGTTGAACTACAGTGGAATGCAAATTGCATCTACAGTGAAATGACAATTTGCATCTACAGGAGGAAACTTAACGATTAAGGATGTTACGTCATCAATGACATATTATTTATTTTTTTATTTTTTTAATAATAATTGAGCAAATGTGTACAGCCGTGTCTCTTATTTTTTTCCATTTTTGAGAAAAGTAGTCTTTATGAAAGTTGTAGGCCTGGATATTTGCTTTAAAATAGCTTTGGTCTGAGTCCAAAATCATGCCTAGAACTCAAGATATGGTCCAATTATTGCAGAATATTTAGACCCGATTTCAGTTCCTCTGTTTTGACTTCAAAGCCTAATATCACCCATTAGACCTCAGAATATGAAAAAGTGTTCAACATGAAAGTTGTAGGGAATTGTCTTAGCTTTCTTACAAGAACAAAATCACATCAAATAGATATTTGTAACTCAAGTTATAGCCAGTTTACTAAACATATCCAAAGAGATAATTAAGGCTAATTAATGCAATAATTTGTTTAATGATCCAATAAGGTTCAATATCATAAAATGTGTCAAAACTAACATAATTAAGCCCGATTGAACCTTAAGAAGCTTAGTGAGAGGTTTATAAAATGTATATAATATAATGTTATCAAATTTCCCCACACTTAACTTTTGCACTCCTGGGTAAAACACAAAAGACAAAAACCAAAGAAAAAAAAACGACACAAACTTAAAAATTAAAAACTCTAAATGATTTAATGACTCAAGAAGAGCAACCAATCATTCAAGAGATCAAAACAGTCATGAGGTAACATTTCTTCACATCTCAAACCAACAAGCAAGGAAACTTCAGTTGAAAAGAATGAATTAAGAATGATAGATCCTCACATAATTCACTCTCAATCTCTCAAGTGTTTAAAAAGGTTAGTATTTCACTCTATTCAACTCATGAATAATTGCACTATCATAAGCTTGCTTAGCTTCAACTTCTCCGCTACTCAAAAACAACATTTATACACAAATCATGAGGACTTTATTCAAGGTTATAATGAGGTAAAGGTAAAGGAGAAAGTAATATAGATAAGACAAGTTAAATACCAAAGAGTATAAAAGAGCATTATGTTACAGTTAGAGTGGAGAAGATGTTTGAGAACATTTAGTCTAACTTTCCCAAGATTTTCTTAATTCCCTCTCTGTTTGTTTCTTTCTCATAAAGAGCAATGACCAATATTTGACTAATGTTTCGTTAAAGATCAATTGGTAAGTTGAATTCATTGTTAGGCTTGAACATTCTCCTTCTATTCCTGTTATTTCCAAGAATTCGCTGGCCAAGTTTTTTTTTTTGGAATACTTGTTAGTCATGGCAACCATCACCCAAGAGGGGAGGTGAATTGGGTGATTACAAATTTTTAATACAACTTTGAGAAATTATGCATTTTGATATTTTCAATCAACACATACAGCGGAAAAGATACAACTATTAGATATTTCTCAAATACCACTTGGGCTATAGGATAATTCAAACAAATAAGCTAGATATTAAATTCAACTCAAACATATATAATTAAAGTACAAATGTAAAGGAGATAGAGTTGAGAGAAGCAAACACAATATTTATCCTGGTTCGACCACCAACCACTTGTGGCCTACGTCCAGTCCTCAAGTAAACCACCCGAGATTTTCTACTATTACTTCAAGCTTGAACAGGTGCTTGAAACCTTTACAAACTAGAGCACTCAACACACCTTAGGATACCTCACCCTTTGTGCTTGAGCCTCAACTTCAAGGGATACCTCACCCTTACAATTTGAGGGATGTCTCACCCTCTCTTTTATAGATTCAACAAGGTTTGTATGAATTGAAACTCTCTCTAAGAGTGGATAATACAAATTGAAGCTCTATGGGTATCAAGGAATCACACACTTATAGCTTAAAAACAGAGGTTTGGAGAAATAGATAGTGAAACACGAATCTAATGCTCAATGATCATTTTCAGATTGTTCTCCAACCTTTTTTGATGCCCAACAACTTGCATTTATAGCCCAATGCATTTTAGAGCCGTTGGAGGTAGATAGAAACATTAAATGCTCTGTAATAGAGCCGTTGTTCGTGTTTTCTGATTTCCCAGCTAACCGGTTAGGAAATTATCCTAATCGGTTAGGAGCTTTGATTTTTGGCTCCTGACATTTTGAATAACCGGTTAGGTGGAGTTGCTAATCGGTTAGGAGCTTTTATAAAAACACGAAAACGCTCCTTTCTTTTACACTAACCGATTAGGTGAATTGCCTAATCGGTTAGGAGCTTTAGAAACATGAAAAATACTCCTAACATTCACAATAACCGGTTAGGTGAATTGCCTAATTGGTTAGGAGCTTTTAGAACATGAAAAACGCTCCTGACTTGTGCAATAATCGGTTAGGTGAATTGCCTAATCGGTTAGAGCACTCTGGTTTTGAAAGCTAACTTTAAATGGTCATAACTTCTTCGTTTCTCATCCGTTTTAAACAAATGACCAGTCATTGGAAAGGTATTTGAATCTATTTTCATATGAAATAAGTTTAAGAACAAAAGTCAAAATAGTTTAGAAGTTATGATCAAAAGAGTGACAAAAGGTTAGCTTTGCAAAACACAAGCTTGACTATTTTTCATGGATTTGAACTACCACCAAGACTAGCTTTTCAAAACTTGTTTGTTGAGCATTTTAGTATGTGAAAACCATTTGTAAAGATTTGAAAACATATTTGAGCTTAGTGTGATTCCCATTTACCTTTACACAAGATCTAAGTCCTATAAGCTATTCTTGAAGAACCTTGAGACTTGATCTTTTGTCATCATCAATTCTTGATGTAATCCAAGCTTTTAAAAAATTCTTCTCTTCAAATCTTGCAAACGCTTGGAACATCTTATTATTTTCATTCTTCTTGAGTTGAGCATGATTGTGATCTTTTGCTTTCTTGTTGCAATGCTCATTCTTGATACTTGGACTATCCTACAAAGTATTGCTCACTTAAACAAACATAGTTAGTCCAAATTCATACTTCAATATCTTCATATGCATGATTTATAAATGTATAACTTTAGTTAGTCTATCATGCATATAAGACTTTCATAGACACATCCAAATTAGATATTTATCAATTGCTAATAGATATGCTCTATATATGATGCAACAAAGAACATTTTGCATATTTTTATTTAAATAGAGCCAAATCCAATATTAATCAATATAACTCATGTAAAGCATTATTGGATATGTTATATGAAGAATGTTACACATATCTCATTGCATGATTATTATATGAGATATAACAAAATAGATTACATGATCATGCATGGTTCAATATAATCTATTAAGAACATTTATATAGCATAAGCATCATTCTTTTTGTCTTGTATTTGTCATCATCAAAACACCACATTAAATCATTGGGGCAAACTTATATCCACAATCTCCCCCTTTTTGATGATGACAAATCACCAAAGAAAAATATGTTTAGTAATATAGAAGAAGAGATATTTGTTTAAGCATTTCAAACATTAAGCACAATGACATATTTTTCATTCCAATTTTCTCTCCCCCTATTTGACATCAACAAAAAAAGGCGTAGGAGGGAAAGATAATATTGTCTCTCCCCTTTAGATTATTCATGCAATGCTTGTCACATTTTGATACATCAACATTTAGCATATAATAGCAATAAGCTTAAGCAATTATGTCTAGCATATAATATCTTGCATACCACATGATAAATAAGTACCACTTAATATCACTTGTTAGGAATGACAAAATATTCGTGTAAGATCATGAAATTGAGGTTTTTAAATGAAAGATCATACAAGGCAAAGATATATATTCTTAATCTATCAATCGCAAACTATCTTAAAACTTCTCCCCCTTTCAAAAAGAATTTTATAATAATACATTATATTTCCAAAAGCATTTTAGAAGGGTAGAAGGGTTTTATATTGAAACCACATATTCTTTTTAAGACAAAAGCATGATTCTCATAGGTGTTATACTACAAAAAAAATCATAAATCAAGAGAATCATTGATATCAAACATTCACATTGAGGAAATATGCTATAGGGATCAAAGTATGTATAGAACTAATATCATCCACCCTATATGCAATGACAAAAATTAGCAAGTTAATATCCAATTAGGCACTTTGTCAATGCTAAGCATACTTCTCAAGTATAGAAAGCATCTAATCATTTAAGATCAATTTATCAACAAGTATCATACAATCCATAACATATAGAATACCACAATAGCTTAGGGATAGAGATACTTATTGAGAGAGTGATGTTTCTTTAGAATGTTCTTCATTTATTTGTCCTTTGAGTTTGTGCTTTCTTCCATTGCGTATCCCATTCCATTGCACTTGAAGAAAGTCTTCTCATTTCCTCTTCCTTCAACATTTCTCATTTATCCACATATGCTTGACATTTCAATATTTGATGACTATATTTCAAAAGTTCTCTAAAACATGGGTTAGCATTAAATATCATTTAAACTTATTTACAAGCATAATTTGGGTTGATAAATAATATCAAGCTTGTACCACATTATCAACCATGCAATGTTAGCTCTAACAAGAGCAAAAGGATGACATATGCACTTGAATCTAAAAGCATAGTTTAATCATTTTCAAAGCAAGATCCAAGTTTATCAAGAAAAACATGATCATTATCAAAACATATATAAGCATTTTGGGGCAAACAATGATCATGTAAGACATGTAATATCAAGTAAGAAATTCTAGTATGCACATTTGTCAAGTTTCAAAGCAAAGTTCAAGGCACAAGATGAATCTCTTACTTCTTGTTTTCAAGATATGAACATATTAAGCAATTTCAAACAAGAAGACATATAACCTTTTACTTTCCAATCTCCAAGTAAGTATATAAGACAATTAAGCATCAAATAGAAAGGATTAGAACTACTTATGAGCATGTGAATTTCCACATTTGAACAAAGAGAATCGGTCACAAGCTCAAGCACAAAGATATTACCATAACATGTCATTTCAAGCAAAATGTGTGCATATCTAGCATGTTAGCATATGTAAAAATACTTTTAAGACATAATGCTTGAAGAGCACAACTTAAGGCATGTTAAGGCATAAAAACAACTCTCTACTTATCCAAATATAACATGATATTTAGCAGAAATAAGGATAAGAGATTGATAATATCAGAGATGCACAACTATGAATAATTGGTTATGAGTTATTTATAACAGAGGAATTTCTTCTGGTTTATATGAATAACCGATTACTAGTTTTCTCTAATCGGTTAGGCCATTAAGATTGGTCTCTGTCTTTATGAGATAACCGGTTAGCCAATGAGCCTAATCGGTTAGGCCTCATTTAGAATCTATTTTACGTGTGTTTTAAAGACACACTAACCGATTAGCTTAATTTCCTAATCGGTTAGGCTTCCTTTTGAAACAGAATTTGTTTCTTAAAAATGTACATACTAACCGGTTAGGCCAAGTACCTAATCGGTTAGGCTTTTTATCTTTAGCCACTGGCTTTGCAAATAACAGATTAGTTGGGCATATTAATCGATTAGGATCTTAAAAAAAAAAGAAGGCAATGCTTCTGTTTTCACAAATAACCGATTATTGATTTAGAAAAAGCACAACCTTTGTTTGATTTGAACAACCAATAATTGATACATGATACAACAAGACATTATGCAATATCATGACAAATTATGTAGCGAAGATGATTTTTAGCAAGAGTTAGATGCATGATTGATCCAATATGCCAAGTTTTAAGATATTTTCATCAAATGTGCTATTCCAAACAAGAAGAGAACATAGGCATTGTAGAACTTTATGTACCAAGATATATAACATATTAATGAGCTATGGTACAATAAGAATGAACATAATCATGTGCTAAACAAAATATTCAGATTTTACCAAGTGCACATGATTCTATCCTTTACCTAAGGCCTATAAGGAATATACCTCAAATTTATTGACTTTACAAGTAAATGTTCATAAGAGGTAGAAGCTTTTGATACCTTAGCCTTGGTAAATAAGGAAACTCTTTTCCTTACCCATTGCTTCTCTTTTGGTATTTTTAACTTTGCAAGTTCCACATTTTGTACTTGAGAAGCTTTGGTTGAAGTCATCTTCCTTTTTTGATCAAAACTTCTTCCAATGAGCTTTGGAAGAATTCTTCTTGATGATTCATCTATTCTTTGACCAATTTGTCCATCCTTTTGAGAAATTTTCTGCATAACTGAAACACTAGGAGGACTTTTTGGTACCCACTTCATCTTGGGTCCTTGAATATTAGTATTAGGGCCTTTAAGGTCTTTAGGAACCCATACCACACTATTTCTTATATAAGTATTTCTTCTATAATAGCATAAATGAGAAATATGTTCTAGATGACCACAAAAATTACAAACAATTGAATTCAATGATGATTTGGTCCTTTGAAGTTCATCTTTGGAAAACTTAAGCCTTTTGTTGTTAACATATTCTATGTTATTTTTGCCACAAGCCTTACTTGTATTTCCATGTGAAATAACATCAATTGCATTCTTATTAACACACATGGATTGTAAGCAAATAGGATCATTAGCTTTGACAAATTCAAAAGATAAGTCCTCAACTTGATTTTCTAAATCAATGCATTTTTCACAAGAAGTTGAGGTTTCATATTTCAAAGGCATTTCCTCATCAAGAAAAGCATAATTATTTTTCAAAATCTCAATTTCATTTTCAATGGAGGAAATGTTTTCCAAACAAGATAAATTTTTATTTCCTAAATTCGACAAACCATCAAATAATTCATCATATGCACATTGTATCTCATCATAGGAGGGACTATAATATAGTTTAGCATTGTTTACCTTAATGTCCTTTTTAGCCATATATGAAGTAGTCTCCATTTCTAGCATATTTGGCTCTTTAAGGAAATCACCATCTTCCTCATCAATTTTGTTTAGCTTTGCCTCTTCTTCAAATTGAGTACCATCATCACCAAGAGGCATTGATCTCATTTTCTTGCTTTGAACATGTTCTTGAGGACATTTTTCAATGTTGTCTTCCTCTAGAGGATTTTGCTCTTCTTGCTCTCTATATATAATTTTATACACAAAATCATTATTAGCAAGATAGATAGAATCAAGAGCATCCCATATATCTTTAGCACTAGAGCAATTCTTAATTTTAGCATAAGCATCATCATTTAAACCATTTCTCAAAATTTGCATAGCTCGAATGTTCAAGGAAAAACATTTCTTGTCATAATCATTCCAAGTTTGTTTTGATTTGCAGGTAAATCCATCAAGCACAATATCCCACAAATCAATATCAATAGATTGCATATAAATCTCTATTCTAGCTTTCCAATAAACAAAATTCACACCATCAAAAAATGGTGGTTTATCAATTTCAAAACCTTCTATTTTAAAAAGCTTTTTAATGGTTGCCAACAAACAAGGATCTTTAACTCTAAGTGGTTAAGCTTTCACCAGAGCACGAAGCTCTGATACCACTTGTTAGTCATGGCAACCATCACCCAAGAGGGGGGGTGAATTGGGTGATTACAAATTTTTAATACAACTTTGAGAAATTATGCATTTTGATATTTTCAATCAACACATGCAGCGGAAAAGATACAACTATTAGATATTTCTCAAATACCACTTGGGCTATAGGATAATTCAAACAAATAAGCTAGATATTAAATTCAACTCAAACATATATAATTAAAGTACAAATGTAAAGGAGATAGAGTTGAGAGAAGCAAACACAGTATTTATCCTAGTTCGATTACCAACCACTTGTGGCCTACGTCCAGTCCTCAAGTAAACCACCCGAGATTTTTTACTATTACTTCAAGCTTGAACAGGTGCTTGAAACCTTTACAAACTAGAGCACTCAACACACCTTGGGATACCTCACCCTTTGTGCTTGAGCCTCAACTTCAAGGGATACCTCACCCTTACAATTTGAGGGATGCCTCACCCTCTCTTTTATAGATTCAACAAGGTTTGTATGAATTGAAACTCTCTCTAAGAGTGGATAATACAAATTGAAGCTCTATGGATATCAAGGAATCACACACTTATAGCTTAAAAACAGAGGTTTGGAGAAATAGATAGTGAAACACGAATCTAATGCTCAATGATCATTTTCAGATTGTTCTCCAACCTTTTTTTGATGCCCAACAACTTGCATTTATAGCCCAATGCATTTTAGAGCCGTTGGAGGTAGATAGAAACATTAAATGCTCTGTAATAGAGCCGTTGTTCGTGTTTTCTGATTTCTCAGCTAACCGGTTAGGAAATTATCCTAATCGGTTAGGAGCTTTGATTTTTGGCTCCTGACATTTTGAATAACCGGTTAGGTGGAGTTGCTAATCGGTTAGGAGCTTTTATAAAAACACGAAAACGCTCCTTTCTTTTACACTAACCGATTAGGTGAATTGCCTAATCGGTTAGGAGCTTTAGAAACATGAAAAATACTCCTAACATTCACAATAACCGGTTAGGTGAATTGCCTAATCGGTTAGGAGCTTTTAGAACATGAAAAACGCTCCTGACTTGTGCAATACTCGGTTAGGTGAATTGCCTAATCGGTTAGAGCACTCTGGTTTTGAAAGCTAACTTTAAATGGTCATAACTTCTTCGTTTCTCATCCGTTTTAAACAAATGACCAGTCATTGGAAAGGTATTTGAATCTATTTTCATATGAAACAAGTTTAAGAACAAAACTCAAAATAGTTTAGAAGTTATGATCAAAAGAGTGACTAAAGGTTAGCTTTGCAAAACACAAGCTTGACTATTTTTCATGGATTTGAACTACCACCAAGACTAGCTTTTCAAAACTTGTTTGTTGAGCATTTTAGTATGTGAAAACCATTTGTAAAGATTTGAAAACATATTTGAGCTTATTGTGATTCCCATTTACCTTTACACAAGATCTAAGTCCTATAAGCTATTCTTGAAGAACCTTGAGACTTGATCTTTTGCCATCATCAATTCTTGATGTAATCCAAGCTTCTAAAAAATTCTTCTCTTCAAATCTTGCAAACGCTTGGAACATCTTATTATTTTCATTCTTCTTGAGTTGAGCATGATTGTGATCTTTTGCTTTCTTGTTGCAATGCTCATTCTTGATACTTGGACTATCCTACAAAGTATTGCTCACTTAAACAAACATAGTTAGTCCAAATTCATACTTCAATATCTTCATATGCATGATTTATAAATGTATAACTTTAGTTAGTCTATCATGCATATAAGACTTTCATAGACACATCCAAATTAGACATTTATCAATTGCTAATAGATATGCTATATATATGATGCAACAAAGAACACTTTGCACATTTTTATTTAAATAGAGCCAAATCCAATATTAATCAATATAACTCATGTAAAGCATTATTGGATATGTTATATGAAGAATGTTACACATATCTCATTGCATGATTGTTATATGAGATATAACAAAATAGATTACATGATCATGCATGGTTCAATATAATCTATTAAGAACATTTATATAGCATAAGCATCATTCTTTTTGTCTTGTATTTGTCATCATCAAAACACCACATTAAATCATTGGGGCAAACTTATATCCACAATACTTGCACATATACCCCCACACTTATTCAAGAAACTCATTTGACATCAAAGCCAATGCTCTCTTATTCCCTAAGGCTGTGTTAGAACATAGTTTTTCATTTAAGGCACATAATGAGTTTGAAACAAAAAATGGTCAAATAGGCTGAAAGGGGTTACATAAAGGAAAATATGCAAGATTGGCTATTTGGTCAAAGTAGTTAATTCAAGAAAAAATTGCCTCAATCATGTCTATGTATGCATGTGAAAATGTAACTTCAAAAAGAATCAAAGCAAGTTCTAGAATAACAATTCCATGAGTGAAAAATCACACAAAAAAGAAAAGAATGGTACAGATGTTCAATCGATAGGCTCAAAATCTCACAAGGTATAATTCTATCATTCTCATTCCAAAAAAAATTCAACATCCATAACCAAGTATGTGATGTTTAAGAAAGAAGACAATTTACTCAATCATGCAAATTTCTCTGAATTAAAATTGCTACTTCTACACAAACTAGTTATCTACCCCAATCTAGATGCATCTCAAGAGTAAAATTACCTCCACAGCAAAATTTACTCCTTATTCTGTCATCCTTAATTGGTTTAGGTTAGAAAATTGTTGACAAACATATAAACACATTAATAAACACACTTCCTAAATTTTTTTTAAAACAAATTTTTTTTAAAAAAATTTTTTTTTACACAATTATTCACACAATCCTTCCCCCCAACCAGATCACAACATTGTCCTCTATGTTAAAATAAAATAGATAAGTAAAAGAAAGAAGATAATACATGTTACTGTAATTACTGAAAAGAGAAACCTCACACAAATATAAATAGAAACAAAGTACGACCAAAGATTGAAATTATTTAAACAGATGGAGTGTCTTGGCTGGCTTCCTTTTCTTACTGCTTCTCGCAACATTTCCGTCGGACCACTTCTTGCTCTCTCTCTCTTTTTTCCTATACAAGAAAATATATACATGTAGTTGTGATTGTAGCTCACATCTTCCTCTGGTTTTACGTCCAATAACGGCTTAAATGCCTTCTATGAGTCGAGGATAAGCTTCCCATCCAATTTTCTTATAAATTGACAAACAAAGTCTTTTTGAGTCAGATTCCCAAGACTATAATGCACTTACTAATCCCTGAAGAGATTCTTTGATAGGTGGGATATTAAAAGGTGAGCCTAAGTATAGACAAATGATCTGCAACAACCTTTTGATTTTTTTAAAAGCAACAAAATCCATTGTATCGACCTAAGTTTGCAGAAACTTGTTGAGAAAATCGACAAGTGCACCGAATTGTCAAAGTGATTAAAGAGAAAAAGAGAAAAAAAAACAAGCACTAAGACACTAGAAATTAAAACACTAAGGATCGAACATCACTTGATTCAACAATCTATCATAGACAATAGAGTAGCTTTGGAACCTTCCTTCTAATCAATTCTTAATCATTTAATTGATGGGGAGAATCAGTAATTAATTTTCATTTAGTTCTTTGATCTAAACCTTAATTCTTAAAGGCATGACTTTTACTCTTGTGATTCTCATGGAAAATACCACAGTTCTCCCACACAACCTATAACCTCCATTCCTAGACAATTATAAATCATGTCACTTTATTATTTATGGTCTAGGTTATATGCAAACCTTCCAATTCTACATACACCCACTAGATCAATTTATGAGTGGCCAATTCATAAAAGCATTATGAACCATAATAAGCACTCAAATTGAATAGAAAAGAGTTAATTAGAATTCCAATCTTAATACATGTCAATTGAATCAAGTTATGTTTTTACCATAAAAATACACAAAACAAAAGAGAAAAAGAAATAAGAAAAATAAAAATATATACAAAGATGTGGTATAAACCAGCTACCAAATAAATATTTACAAAGGCGTGGAATAAACCAACCACTAAATAAAAATTAAAAATGATGTGGTAGAAACTAACCACCAAAAATATATATATAGCAAAGGTGGGGTAATAAGCCAACCACTAAAATATATATATATATATATATATATATATATTTACAAGGATAGTAAATAAATATATTTACAAAGGTGAGGTAATAAACCAACCACCAAATAAAAAAAGTAAAAAGTAAATTACAGAAAAGTAAAAAGGAGAGTTTCTCCCACCAAGTTAGTGCGTAAAATAAAAGGTAGAGTTATCCTCACTGAGTTAATATATATAAAAATTAAAAGAGAAAGTTTCTCCCACTGTTAGTATGTACAAAAAGTAAAAGGGAAAGTTTTCCCCACTGTTAGTATGTACAAAGAAAATAAAAGGGAGAATTACTCCCACTGTACAGAAATTAAAAAGGAGAAGTACCCCCACAAAATACGTATGTATAAAAAAATAAAAAGGAGAAATTCTCCCACTAGTTAATATTTACATAAAGTCAAAGTTTTAATTATTATTATTATTATTATTTTCGTTTTTTGATTATTTTTTATTTTTTATTTTTTTGGGTGGTTTTGGTGGTCCCGTGACCACCTTTTTTTTTTCAATTTTCAAAAAAGGGGGGGACAACCTTGTCCCCCATCATTATTTTTTTTTATCTTTTATTGTGGGACCTTTATGTTTTTTTTTTTTTTTTATTTTTTTATTATTCACACTATTTACACTTTTTTATATATTATTATTATTATTATATAAACTTTTTTTTTACTTTTTTACTATTTATACTATTCATACTATTCACTCAAATTTTTTCATTTTCTTTATTTTTTATTTTTTTACTATTCATACTGTTCACATTACTATTTATATACTATTTGTAACACCCTTCCTAAGGTATCACATGTCTGACTTCCGACTCATAATCTGAAAATGTTTTCATAAAAGGTTTGAGTTAAAAATGTGGGTTTAAAAATTTCTTTATTGCTGAAATATAAACTTACTGTAATTTATAAGTAATACTGAAAAATATATTGAAACTGATTCATAGACAACATTGACACCAATTAATATTTAACAATTTGAAGAGAAATATAAAACTAACAGACTCTTTTTTTTTAACAGTAGCAAATCCTATGATGGGTCCTTCTTAATAGCACGGTACAACACTAATAAGAAAACTTAACATACTTATTTTTTTTTGTCTCCTTCTTGATGCATCAGACATCTGTTCTATGTCAATACTGCACACTATCTTGATCATGAATGTTCACTCCTTATTGTAGTCACCAATCTCAGAACAGCTACCGCCCGTTATGTCTAAGACAACTCGATCCTTCTATTATTTGATTTTAATAGTACAAACACAGCAAAACAAGATAACAAAGAGGTGAGATCACCTACGCCAATACCAACATGGCAGTATAGAGATAACACAAACAACATATCATACATATAGATCATACCATAATCATGCTATCAGCATTAATCAACTATCATCATCTAATCATTTATTAGTTTAATTATCATAAACAACAAATTACAATAATGTTCTAATTATCATTATCATCATCCAAGTATTCAAAACAATTGTCATAACCAATATCCCTCAATTAATATATCATGCAGATATAAAATGTTCAGATTATGCATGTGCACAAAGACTCAGTTTTTTAAAAACAACTCCATGGAGGTTTTCACAATTTCGAGGAGAATGCTCTGTCAATTGTCAGCCTTAGCCCAAAGACAATCTTCCAGTTGTTGAAAAGAATCGTGTTCTTGTCGGGTATCGTCAATGCATTGCAACGGACTGCATCGCCAAGTGGCACAGGGTACTCGCCAACTGTCCACTGGTCGACCGCCGTGCCTCGACGCCCCCAAGATCCATCATAGACCTTGTAACACCCCTTGGTGTAGCAACCGGAGCATAATCGTCATTACACCACAGTTACTAAATCCAAGTGTGTCACAGTCATGATAACAGTAACTTAAATTCTCAAGAGTCTATATTTTTTTTTTTTTTTTTGACAATTTGCATAGGTAGAAAATATGAGCCTCGAATGAAATATAAATATATTCAAGCCATGATACAACCACTGAAATAAAATCATATCTCTTATACATATATATATAGTCAATTTACACAAATCATTGATGACATAGAACATAACAATTACAGAGTCCAATAAAATACAGCGGGAATAAAACACTAAAAGGGGGAAAAGTAGTGACCCAGGGATAGGTACTACTAGCAGACAAAGCCGCAACCCCATATACACATACGACGCTCGGAGTCCCAGTCAACAAGTCAGGCATCAATGCCTCCACGCAACTGCACTCGTACGTAGCCGAAGAAACCTTGTCCAAACGCCCAATCCAATCAACCAAGGTGTGATCCCTCTTTATCTTCCTCATGATCTTTTATCATTATAAACATAAAAAAGAAATACAAAAATATAGAAAACACAGAAAGAGGTAAGATATCCTACCATCAATACCAATACAAAGCAACCAAGAACCGAACGGCGCATAACGCCCACGTAGCACGTAGAAGCAATAAATAAGCTTTTAAACAGATAACCGATGTCGGGCAAACATTAATAAAGGTAATGAACAATTCATAATATCCAGGCAATTAAATTCGACAGTTAAATATCGGGTAAACAATAATTCTCGGATGCCGAATATTCCATGATGCATGGACACAACATTCAATTTCCTACTCCATGGAGCTAGACTCAAACGGTCGGAGAGAAAGATCAGGAGACGTGTCAGTGACTCGGCTGCCGAGGCCAATGTGCTATTCATCAATAATTTCCACGTGCACGATCATGGCATTGCACTGACACCGCGCTCGATCACGACATAGGACAGTGTCACGTCCGGATCGTCGGTGTGTTTGCATCGGTTTGCCCCACGGCACAGAGGAGCTCTAAACTGTCCATGTGAGGGACCCGCACCCCGACGCCCCCGAGGTCATCACACGACCCACACTTGTCTATTCGCACCCGCACAAAGGTGTGTTCAATCTCCTAGGCAACTTGGCCTTATAACAGTCCACACGGACATTCACAATGCATAGGACTCTATGCATAAACATGTATGATCACAATCCATACAATGGCGTAACATACCACAATTTCACAATGCATAGGACTCTATGCATAAACATGTATGATCACAATCCATACAATGGCATAACATACCACATTTGATCAAGAGAGTGCGATAAGCATATTTGCATCCAAAAAGAACCCAATATCAACATAATATCAATTTATAATTCAAGGAACACATTTTAGGTCCATTATGGATTTCCAAAGTCTCCAAGTCTTATGAAATTTATCTCATTGGTTCATTTACTTGTTATTTTGATTCTTATAATTACCTTCCAACTTTAGCTCATTTCCTAAGCCTTAACCACAATCCATCATGACGATTAGTGTTGCAAGTTTCCTGCTATCAATCTACGTTCTTAATTACTTGATTAATTCAAGTCTTGACACCTCAAATTTATCATCTTTCCCCTCCTTCAAACTCTCAAAACCGTGGCACTCAAGAGGGTTTTAGGTTACAATTTTCTTCTCACTAGTTGAGTCTTCCTTTACTTAATTTACCTAGCATTATTCTTGACACAATGACAACCAAAATTCTGCCCTCAAAACAGCCCCAAAACCGTGGCACTCACCAAGGTCCAACAACCAGAATTTTGTCCACTTAAATCACCCTTAACTACTTGATTTAATTAGCCTTGCATTGATCAAAAATTAAGCATCAATTCACTCCATTTTCCAGCCCCAAAACAGCCCCAAAACAGAGCCAAACCGTGGCACATGTGATGGTCCTGCAACCAGAATTTTCAGCACTTTAATCTCCCTTAACTACTTGATTTAATTAACCTTACATTGATCAAAATTTAAGCATCAATTCACTCCATTTTCCAGCCCCAAAACAGCCCCAAAACAGAGCCAAACCGTGGCACATGTGATGGTCCTGCAACCAGAATTTTCAGCACTTTAATCTCCCTTAACTACTTGATTAAATTAGCCTTACATTGATCAAAATTTAAGCATCAATTCACTCCATTTTCCAGCCCCAAAACAGCCCCAAAAACAAGCCAAAAACCGTGGCACTCCAAGGGTCCAGCAACCAGAAATTTTCAGCATTCATGCATGGATTTCAATCACAAAATTACATAACCAATCAACCACTCAATCAACTACTCAAAGCTAAATTAAAATCACATTCAAGAAATCAATTTCAAGCAATTTCAAGAACAACCACCATGTGGTTCTTCTTCCAAAAATTAAATACAAGATTCCTAGTTGCTAAAGAGGTTGAGGAGGATTAATCTTCCTCTTACCAAGTTGATGAACCAAGAAAACTCCAAGAATCACCCTTGATTTTCGGATTTGAAGCTCAAAAACCCTAGAAAATTTGGTCCAAGTTAGAACAATGAAATGATGTGTAAAAGAAGAAGAAAATGGCCATTAAACCAAGGAAAAACAGAAACGAAAATGGAAGGAGAAGGCTGGAATTTTTCAGCCATGGGAGCTCACCTTCAAGGCTTGAGAAGTGGTTGAAGATGGAAGCTTTCTTGAAAACTCCAAGCACAAAAGATGAAGAGGAGGTGTAGGAGATTAAGGAAATGTGAGTGGTTTAAATTTTTATGGAGGTTTGGGATTTCATTGGGGTGGCTGGACGTAGAGGCTGCTGGAAGGAGAAGAGAAAAATTTTGAAGAAAGAAAGAAGAAGAGGAATACGTAAATGAAGAAGCAAAATGTGTTTTTGGGTGAAAATGTGTTAATGAATTACTTGGATAATTATTCAACTCTTTACTCCTCTTTGAGGCTGCAGATACGTAAGTGAGAGGGAGAGAAATGAGTGGGAAATTTGGCTTCCTTTGGAAGCCACACACTTGGGTCAAAGCTTGGGTCAAAGCTTGTTAAGGAAGCTTTGATTAAAATACACTTAAATTTGAATTAAAGTGAGTAAATTAAATATAATGTAAATAGCATTAGGATAAGGTGATAGTATTTTTATTACACACTATTATCCATTAGATAATAGTTACTGATGTGAAGTCGTATTTAATTAATCGACAGATGAATTTTTTCATTTGTCTTGATTTAATTGTATCGGTAAAAGATTTCCTAAAAATTGCGAAACCTCGTAAACTGTGTCAAGCCTCGGGTTTAGTAAGATCCCCCGTCGACTTATCCATAGTCCAAGGTTCTCAGAGAAAACATCGCGTTTCTCTGATTCTGCTCAGCGTGCACGCAAAACGAGGAATATATTAAAATATTCGACGGTTCCGAAAAATTTCCAGAAAATTCCCAAAAATTGCAAATATTATAAAACGACTATTCGTCATATAATTTTCCAATCTTTGAAGCGCTACAGTCGTTTTCACGACTCTGCTCGAGTTTCATGCAGAACGAGGAATATATTAAAATATTCGTCGTTTTCCGAAAAATTCCAGAAAAATTCACATAAATCACAAATATTAGAAAATGACTATTGGCGGCGAAATAATTAATTTCCGGAGCGTTACACTGACCTCAGCAATTCTCAACTCAGTGTGCACGCAAAACGAGGAAGATATTAAAATATTTGTCGTTTCCGAAAAATTCCAGAAAAATTCCTAAAAATTAAGAATGTTATAAAATGATGATTTATGATCAAATAGGTATTTTTCGGGATGTTACAACACTCCCCTTCAAATAGAAATTTCGTCCTCGAAATTTTCATCCCTTAGATTAAACATTAACGTGTTTCTTCATCTTATTTTCTTACCCTCAGATCGTGTCTCTAGTTACGTCTATTTAGATCACCCTTACAAACGCGATCTCTATATCTTTGTCTTTGCTTTATTCTTCTATTCTCGATCTTCGCGAGAAGTTCCTCATAAATCAGACTCTCTCGAATTGCACCAGGGTTTAGTTTGATGACGTGCCTGGATCGGTGACATACTTTCGCGATCGTGACATATGGAAGATATCATGGAGATTTAGAAAGAAAGGATGGCAGAATTTGTTGACAAGCTATTGAACCAAACTCGAAACGAAATTTGATATGGTCCAAAGAATTTTGGAATGGGTTTATTAGTAACCCAGATAGAACGATACGGACACTAGACGTCATACTCCTTCAAAAACTCTAGTCACCTTTCCTGTCTCATGTTCAGCCCCTTTTTATCGAATGGATACTTCAGGTCCTTGTGATTGCTAAGGCGTTGATCGTAGCAAGTGCCTCCATATTCTCAGAGCAATTTTTTTTTTTTAACTACGGCTAGCACCAAATCGTGAGTTGGGCAATTTTCAATGCGTCCCCAACTACCTTGAGGTGTAAGTCACAACTTTCCTAACCTTGCATGAACACATATCCTAGATTTTAATGTGAAGCATAAAATTCTCTAAATAGTTCTCTGGGATTAGGTAGAACCAAATCTGACAAGCATTCAAATGTCTCCTCGACCTTTAAAATCTTTCTTCACATGCGTTAGTCCATAGAAGTTTTGATTCCCTTCTCGTAAACTGAGCAAAATATCCAGCTATCTTGGAGGATCCATTGATACTCCTTCAATCTATGTGTCTTCTTCGATAAAACTAACTAATTCCACCAGCTATGTGTCTCTTTTACGGTCTCCGATCTCTCCTTTTGAAGAACTACTTCAATCTCTTGGGAATCCACGACAATTTGGAATTTCATGATTCAAAACTGAACCTTCTCAATTAAGAATCCGTGTACTCGATACTTTGGCATTTACTCACTCTCCTTTAAGGTCGGAAAACTATGTCGAGATGTCCAACGTGTATCTTTGTACTTTCGAGATTAGATCGAATGTCATCATTAATGACAATGACAATTTGTTCTAAGTAAGGATAGAAAATACAATTCGTGTTGTCCATGAATACAATAGGAGCATTTGTCACTCCGATTGACATCACGGAATACCCGTAATGTTGAAAGCACACTCGAAAGAATCATTTTGGGAACATTCTCAATTTCCACGAATCCATCGATGACCGGGTCATACATCGATCTTGGAGAGAACAACGACTCTTTCCTCACCAGCCCATTGAACTCGCTCATCTTTTCCCGAGGACACTCATCCTTGATTGAAACCTTGTTTATTTTGTGACGGTCCCCGTCTCACCGAGAAATTTCATTCCTCTCCTTAACTAACAAGATCGTAGTTTGACATGTGACACTCTTCGACTATAAGAGCGGCATCTATATTCCTTTTACTTTTGGTTCTCTACGAAAGCATTAACATGTATCCTCAGATTCCTTTCCCCCACAAGCTTAGACTTTGTCAGCCGTTACGAATCCAAAAGTCTTAGTCTCAAAAATCGCTAAGGTTTTTATCGGAACGACCTAGAGATAATAATCAGGAAATGACTGATCAATCTCTAAAATCATGAACTCGAACAGATATGATTTAAGGCAAGCAAGATAGGTTAACAAAAGACTCGGTCTTTAGTAGAAGTAGGATAGATTACACAACTTAGATGTCAACGGCAAGTCTTAGTAACAGAAATAGAAGTAACTTAAGTCAAAGATAAGAAAGACACAGATGAATCCAAATGATCCGTACGGTTACAAATGGTAAAAGGAGGGGTTACTCCCAGAATTATACAGTACGATTACAGGATCATCATTTGAGGCATAACTTCCACGGCTTAGATCTCCGAATCTCGAAGTCTCAGCACCTCCCAGGGTATAAGTTCTGGCTTCTGCTTGTGGTTCTACAGCCCTTACAGCATTGACGGAAGAATTTGCCTTTCCTTGGTCGCAGTTGCGGGAGACGTGTCCAGGCTTTCCACATTTAAAACAGATTATCCCTTTGATCTTACACTCCCTCGTGAAGTGTTCCTTTCCGCATTTCATACACCTTGGCGAAGATGTCGGGATCTGAATAGATACACCGCCACTAGTACTTTGTCCAGGAATTGGTTGTTGTTGTTGTCTCCCTGATACTCGTGCGCATGGTTTCCGCTTAAACTGGTTAACTTTTCTATTATTCCTCCTTTGGAATCTAGGTAGTCCACGTTTGCCCCGAAGTCGACTTTCCTCCAACAGATTCTGAACCTCAACTTCCAACTCTCGTTGTTGCGTGATCCTCTGATCCTGGTAAGTTGTCATCTCAGCTACCATTTGCCTTTCTTCTGCAGTCGCAGACCATACTCCTATCGTCTTGTCCTGCGCTCACATGTATACGTCTATCACGAGCTCGGTGTCTTTCTCCGAAGACGGACCAAACATAACACAATAAAACAAACGTAATTATTCCAAACAATATTGCCTCCCTTCGGAAGCCAAACACAAAGAGTCACACAATGCACACCATTCAAGCAAGACTAGCGAATTTACGAATCTTAACAGCTTCCAGCCCGAACTTCTTCATTCTGCCTCCACAGCGTAATCTCTCGTAAGTTGTCAACTTCCAAACTACTTCACGAACCTAACTTACACTAACTATTTCTTTCTCCAGAAGATCGGTTTTCCAAAATCCTTTGATCTCCTCACAAAAGAATTCCTATTTTCCTAACACAGTACGCTTAGGAGAAGTCATAGTTTCCTGTACACACAGAACATTACATATTGAGTAGGCCAGTCCTCAATATCATGTAACTGCATAACAGTAGCTATCAACATTCAACCTACAGCAAGTCATGCATTCCTTTCCCATCATCTCAATCAAGAGACAAGGAAGTGCACAACAGACCAATTTCTAATGTGCCTAAACATAGCAAGTCCATACCCCGGCTCAACAGGATGAACTGCTCTGATACCACCTAATGTAACACCCCTTGGTGTAGCAACCGGAGCATAATCGTCATTACACCACAGTTACTAAATCCAAGTGTGTCACAGTCATGATAACAGTAACTTAAATTCTCAAGAGTCTATATTTTTTTTTTTTGACAATTTGCATAGGTAGAAAATATGAGCCTCGAATGAAATATAAATATATTCAAGCCATGATACAACCACTGAAATAAAATCATATCTCTTATACATATATATATAGTCAATTTACACAAATCATTGATGACATAGAACATAACAATTACAGAGTCCAATAAAATACAGCGGGAATAAAACACTAAAAGGGGGAAAAGTAGTGACCCAGGGATAGGTACTACTAGCAGACAAAGCCGCAACCCCATATACACATACGACGCTTCGGAGTCCCAGTCAACAAGTCGAGGCATCAATGCCTCCACGCAATCGCACTCGTACGTAGCCGAAGAAAACCTTGTCCAAACGCCCAATCCAATCAACCAAGGTGTGATCCTCTTTATCTTCCTCATGATCTTTTATCATTATAAACATAAAACAGAAATACAAAAATATAGAAAACACGAGAAAGAGGTAAGATATCCTACCATCAATACCAATACAAAGAACCAAGAACCGAACGGCGCATAACGCCCACGTAGCACGTAGAAGCAATAAATAAGCTTTTAAACAGATAACCAAATCGAGGCAAACATTAATAAAGGTAATGAACAATTCATAATATCCAGGCAATTAAATTTGCAGTTAAATATCAGGTAAACAATAATTCTCAGATGCCAGAATATTCCATGATGCATGGACACAACATTCAATTTCCTACTCCATGGAGCTAGACTCAAACGGTCGGAGAGAAAGATCAGGAGACGTGTCAGTGACTCGGCTGCCGAGGCCAATGTGCTATTCATCAATAATTTCCACGTGCACGATCATGGCATTGCACTGACAGTCCGGCTCGATCACGACATAGGACAGTGTCACGTCCGGATCGTCGGTGTGTTTGCATCGGTTTGCCCCACGGCACAGAGGAGCTCTAAACTGTCCATGTGAGGGACCCGCACCCCGACGCCCCCGAGGTCATCACACGACCCACACTTGTCTATTCGCACCCGCACAAAGGTGTGTTCAATCTCCTAGGCAACTTGGCCTTATAACAGTCCACACGGACATTCACAATGCATAGGACTCTATGCATAAACATGTATGATCACAATCCATACAATGGCGTAACATACCACAATTTCACAATGCATAGGACTCTATGCATAAACATGTATGATCACAATCCATACAATGGCATAACATACCACATTTGATCAAGAGAGTGCGATAAGCATATTTGCATCCAAAAAGAACCCAATATCAACATAATATCAATTTATAATTCAAGGAACACATTTTAGGTCCATTATGGATTTCCAAAGTCTCCAAGTCTTATGAAATTTATCTCATTGGTTCATTTACTTGTTATTTTGATTCTTATAATTACCTTCCAACTTTAGCTCATTTCCTAAGCCTTAACCACAATCCATCATGACGATTAGTGTTGCAAGTTTCCCGCTATCAATCTACGTTCTTAATTACTTGATTAATTCAAGTCTTGACACCTCAAATTTATCATCTTTCCCTCCTTCAAACTCTCAAAACCGTGGCACTCAAGAGGGTTTTAGGTTACAATTTTCTTCTCACTAGTTGAGTCTTCCTTTACTTAATTTACCTAGCATTATTCTTGACACAATGACAACCAAAATTCTGCCCTCAAAACAGCCCCAAAACCGTGGCACTCACCAAGGTCCAACAACCAGAATTTTGTCCACTTAAATCACCCTTAACTACTTGATTTAATTAGCCTTGCATTGATCAAAAATTAAGCATCAATTCACTCCATTTTCCAGCCCCAAAACAGCCCCAAAACAGAGCCAAACCGTGGCACATGTGATGGTCCTGCAACCAGAATTTTCAGCACTTTAATCTCCCTTAACTACTTGATTTAATTAACCTTACATTGATCAAAATTTAAGCATCAATTCACTCCATTTTCCAGCCCCAAAACAGCCCCAAAACAGAGCCAAACCGTGGCACATGTGATGGTCCTGCAACCAGAATTTTCAGCACTTTAATCTCCCTTAACTACTTGATTAAATTAGCCTTACATTGATCAAAATTTAAGCATCAATTCACTCCATTTTCCAGCCCCAAAACAGCCCCAAAAACAAGCCAAAAACCGTGGCACTCCAAGGGTCCAGCAACCAGAAATTTTCAGCATTCATGCATGGATTTCAATCACAAAATTACATAACCAATCAACCACTCAATCAACTACTCAAAGCTAAATTAAAATCACATTCAAGAAATCAATTTCAAGCAATTTCAAGAACAACCACCATGTGGTTCTTCTTCCAAAAATTAAATACAAGATTCCTAGTTGCTAAAGAGGTTGAGGAGGATTAATCTTCCTCTTACCAAGTTGATGAACCAAGAAAACTCCAAGAATCACCCTTGATTTTCGGATTTGAAGCTCAAAAACCCTAGAAAATTTGGTCCAAGTTAGAACAATGAAATGATGTGTAAAAGAAGAAGAAAATGGCCATTAAACCAAGGAAAAACAGAAACGAAAATGGAAGGAGAAGGCTGGAATTTTTCAGCCATGGGAGCTCACCTTCAAGGCTTGAGAAGTGGTTGAAGATGGAAGCTTTCTTGAAAACTCCAAGCACAAAAGATGAAGAGGAGGTGTAGGAGATTAAGGAAATGTGAGTGGTTTAAATTTTTATGGAGGTTTGGGATTTCATTGGGGTGGCTGGACGTAGAGGCTGCTGGAAGGAGAAGAGAAAAATTTTGAAGAAAGAAAGAAGAAGAGGAATACGTAAATGAAGAAGCAAAATGTGTTTTTGGGTGAAAATGTGTTAATGAATTACTTGGATAATTATTCAACTCTTTACTCCTCTTTGAGGCTGCAGATACGTAAGTGAGAGGGAGAGAAATGAGTGGGAAATTTGGCTTCCTTTGGAAGCCACACACTGGGTCAAAGCTTGGGTCAAAGCTTGTTAAGGAAGCTTTGATTAAAATACACTTAAATTTGAATTAAAGTGAGTAAATTAAATATAATGTAAATAGCATTAGGATAAGGTGATAGTATTTTTATTACACACTATTATCCATTAGATAATAGTTGATTGATGAAGTCAAGTATTTAATTAATCGACAGATGAATTTTTCAGATCGATTTAATTGTATCAAGTAAAGATTTCCTAAAAATTGCGAAACCTCGTAAACCGTGTCAAGCCTCGGGTTTAGTAAGATCCCCGTCGACTTATCCATAGTCCAAGGTTCTCGAGAGAAAACATCGCGTTTCTCTCGATTCTCGCTCTCGGCGTGCTGCACGCAAAACGAGGAATATATTAAAATATTCGACGGTTAGAAAAATTTCAGAAAATTCCCAAAAATTGCAAATATTATAAAACGACTATTCGTCATATAATTTTCCAATCTTTGAAGCGCTACAGATCGTTTTCACGACTCTGCTCGAGTTTCATGCAGAACGAGGAATATATTAAAATATTCGTCGTTTTCCGAAAAATTCCAGAAAAATTCACATAAATCACAAATATTAGAAAATGACTATTGGCGGCGAAATAATTAATTTCCGGAGCGTTACACTGACCTCAGCAATTCTCAACTCAGTGTGCACGCAAAACGAGGAAGATATTAAAATATTTGTCGTTTCCGAAAAATTCCAGAAAAATTCCTAAAAATTAAGAATGTTATAAAATGATGATTTATGATCAAATAGGTATTTTTCAGGATGTTACAGACCTCACTATCAATTCTCATTCCCTCTTCGACCACAAGGGCCATATACAATGCATGAGTATATCCGTGCAAGTCCAACCCCAAAGGGCCAAATCTTTTTCAATTTCATTTGTTCAATCATATGCCTCAACGCATATTTTTTCAATGCATGTATAATGTACCAAATGCCAATCACAGGCAAAACACGTTATTTTCTCACACAATGTTTATACACTGGTTCCATAGTAATCATACTGTATTTTCAACAGCGAAATCATGTTATCATATTTTCATAATTATAAAACACTTTCTTCGTGTTTTCAAAATTGCGCAACATTTCCATTTCATTTTCACAATTCCAAAATGTTTCTGTTACGTTTTCACAATTCCAAAATGTTTATATTACGTTTTCAAAATATCGTAACACTTATGTTACGTTTTCAAAATTCTGAAACGTTTCTGTTATATTTTCACAATACCGTGACACTTCTGTTACGTTTTCACAATACAGTAACATTTCTGTTACGTTTTCAAAATACCGCAACTCTTCTGTTGCACTTTTAAAACACGTACTAATTTTTTAACATTTTTCTTAATCGCGTAAAAACATACGTTTGTCAAATTGCATAGTATTTTTCCACTGTTTCAAAATCGCGTAACTTAAAAATCATTCTTTTACGTCACGTAAATCATTTTCTATTATTCCCAAAATATTTAAAACACTTTCAAAATCTCATAACAATTTTCCCCCATTTTCACAATCGCATAAAAAAATATTCTATCTCTATTCAATCACGTAGTGATTTATCAACAGTAGTTTAAATCACGTAAAATATTCCTCAATATTCCAAACATTATTTTGGACTTAAATAAATCAATATCATTTTCAACACATTTTTCAAATTGCGTAGCTTAAAAATCACATTTTAAGATACGTAAAACGTTTTTCATCACAATTTCATTACCGAAAATATTTCTTAACCTTCAAAAATTCCTTTTCAACTTTTCTCAAAATAATATAACTTTGTATTTCATTTTTCACATTTCCTTACTCAAGAAAATCTTTTTCCACATTTCTTTACTCAAGAAATCCTTTTCCAAAATATAATTCATAAAATCACTTTTCTATTGATGTAAATCAACGTTTCAAAACTTAACAATTTCTAACGTATTTCAAAACTTGAAAATAAGTTATACGTTAGTAAATTTTTAAAACACCATTATATTCTCCATTTTTTCCAAATCAATTCTAAAATTAATTCTTTTCAAAACAAATTAAGATTTAAACACTTGCAACTTTTCTTTTTCATTTTCATATGAAAGTTCATTTCTCAAGTGATAAAATACTTTGATTTCTTTTCCAAAATTCTTATACTAAAACATTTTGTTCAAATAATTTGTTTCCACTTTAAAATTACTTTGTTTCGTAAAATCAAAATTATTCCAACCTCCAAAAATCGTCGAGTCTTTGGCTGTTGAAGCCATCAAATATTTTTCCTTCTAAATTGATATGGTTTTACACAAACAAAACCATTAAAAATTCTTTGTTTTCAAAACCGTGTGATTCATGGTCATAAAAACCAAACCCATTTGTTCAAATTCATTTTCACTTTCTTTGCAAATTCTTTTTCACTTTCTTTGCAAATCCTTAAAATCAACGTTTACCCGTTTCATTCAAAACTCATGTTTAGAAAAACACTTAGGATCTTTTTACACAAAATAAATCAATAAAAATCCTTCAAAACCATGTTCTTGTTCTCTTGAAAAATATATCCTTTGTTTATTTTCCATACTCTTCAAATCAATCTAATTTTTATTCTTCCATAAAAATATTAAGTTATAAACACCTATGTTGAGGTGTCTTGGCCGAAAATTCCATAGTATTTAGAACCAAGAAAATTCATTTTTTCTCCACTTCATAATTTTCATTAAACAAATCAATTTCCTTGTTCTTGAAAAATTTTCAACATGAACCCTAATCAAGGGCATCAAAACCGTAGCTCTCCTTGGCCATTGGGACCAAAATTAATTTTCTTTCCATCATCAAATCATGCATACACATACATACACAATATATATATATATATATATATATATATATATATATATATATATAAAAGCATGCCATATTATAATCATGCATAGTATAAGCATACCATCAAAATCATAAACTCATGCAAAGCATATTAAGCATAGGCAATTAATCAAAGCTCATGAACACATATAAATTATTACATGACCATGGATATGAATCCTCACATGGATTCAACACCCATCAAATATAAGACCATCTCTCACCACCATGCTTGGTTGGTGAGATGGATCTCCCTCTTACCTCTTGAAGATCCTCAAAAACTCTTTGTTTTGCTTCTTTTCCAAGTCCTTCATCACCAAGAGCTTCTCAAATACAAAACAAAATACATAAAAATTAGTATATTAAGCTTGATTAAGAGGAACCATGGATCAAACATGGTTTAGATCATGAAAAAGAGAGAAGAAATGAAGTTTCTTTATACTTCACCTCAAAAACCCAATAACTTTGATCTTGAAGAAACTCCATGAAGATGAATGATTTAGAGAAAGTCTCCAACATGAAAGTTGCTTAGAATAAAGTGAGGATTCAAGAAATATGGTTGGTTGAAATTAAAGAGTGATGGAAGCCATACGTAGGAGTCATGACCGAATCCATCAAGGAGAGAAAAGAGAGAAAATTATCTAAGAGCTTCAATGTTTAGCTTGAAGAATAAGGTTGAAGATGAGTGATTTAGAGAAAGTCTTCAACATGAAAATTGCTTAGAATATCATGTAGATTCAAGATCTATGGTTGGATGAAATTAAAAACATTTGGATGATGGTTCTTGATGAGCTAGCCGTGAGCTTCAATTTGGAGAGAAGGAGAAAGAGAATGGATAGAAGACTTAGGAGTTCAAGTGAGATAAAAAAAACATAAACACCCCTCCTCCTTTGGTGATTGTCGTAGAGTGAAGAGTGAAAAAACATGTATTATTTGATCAAATAATTGGTATTGATTCATTTGAGAGAAAAGGTGATAAAGTGATATATGAAATGATTTTTAGCTTTCTGATGCCTCCTTGGTCGTGAGCCATCTTGAAATTAAAACAAAAGTGATAATGAATGAAAGATAGCATGTTTTTCTTTTACCAAACATGCATGGCCGTAGACTTGAAAGGAATGGCCACCAAAATTGACTAATGTTGTGTAGTTTCTTCAATTATTATTAGAAGAATGATCAAGTATTATTTGAATGTAAAATTTGTCTTCTAACTTGATGCATGACCGTAGGAAGTAAATGAAGAAGCTACCATTGTTGACTTAGTCTTACTTTGTTCAATTAAAGACATTCTAATATATATTTGCTCTCCATTGCCGTAGGAATGCATGCAAATTCATGGAAGGAAAAGTGAAATATATCTATATATTAAATGGTTGTTAGGAAGGTGACAAATCCATTTAATATAGATTTCCTTGTCTTCCATTATTTCTTGACCATGGAGTGCTTCCAAAAAGTAGGCCATTTATTGTTGACTAACATGAATTAATTGAATCCATTTTGAGAATGCATAGCCGTAGAGTGAAGAGAGAAAAGAGTGATAAAGTGTGATAGGAAAAGATATAATTTTGGCCCCCCTCCAAGAAATTTCCTGAGGAAGAAAACAAAACAATCATGTAGCATAATTGACATAAAGCAATTAATAATGGTCATCAAAACTTTTTCTTTGTCTTCTAAACAAGCCAAAACCGTCCCCCACCTTCTCTTGCTTCTTTAAAATGTGACAAATTTTTATTAACCATTATTTGAAGCATTCTAAGCCATTGGTTAATTCAATGGTTTGGATTAATGTAGGCTTTAGGTGTAGCTTTAGATTAGAAGACTTAATCTAGGCCATTGGATCTTTCTCCTTTAAATTCTATCCCTTAGATGTGTCTCCAAAAATTAAGGGTCAAGATTGCTCCTTCAAACTTTTAATCCAAGGGTCATAATTAGTCTTTGTCACTTTTTAAGACTAAATCTTCACCATTAATTAAATCTTCATCCAATGGTCATAAATGGTCCTTGTTACTTTACAAGACCAAATCTCCACTCTTGATCACTTCTAAATCCAATGGTTATAAATGGTCTTTGTCACTTTTTGAGACCAAATCTCTACCATTGATTAATTCCAAATCCAGTGGTTATAAATGGTCATAGCCATTTTATTAAACTTATCCTACACCGTTGATTAAATCAAGATCAAGTCTCCATCATTAATTAAATCAATGGTGGATATCCAAACCAGCAAGGTTGACTTAAACAATTTAATTTATATTTTTATCTGCTAAAACCCCACGAAAGAAAATATATTTATTGTATTTTTATTCGCCCGATAAGTAAAAATAGTACAAAACACAGTACAAGAAATTTTCTAAAACTGTTTCCGGATTCAGGTTTAGTAAGATCCCCTGTCTCCGTCTAAACAGTACAAATTTTTCTATGCGTAGAAAAATTTTTGCTTTGCGGGACCCACCTGAGCCCACGTAAGGTCACCTGGGCCCACATAGGACCACCTGGGCCCACATACAGTCAAAAAAATTCATAATCATCCACAAAAATTATAAATATTAGAAAACACACAAATATCAAATCAGATTACTTAAAATAATTATCTAACGGTAAAAATTAAATTACGTAAAGTTTTCCCCGGGCCAAAAATTTTTATTTTCCTTACGTGGAGTAAATCACTAAAAACGATCAAA
This sequence comes from Ormosia emarginata, assembly GCA_029884605.1. Lineage (NCBI taxonomy): Eukaryota > Viridiplantae > Streptophyta > Magnoliopsida > Fabales > Fabaceae > Ormosia > Ormosia emarginata. Next base: position 7,265,210 of record JAQQTP010000057.1, read on the forward strand.
TACACTGACGGAATAAACAAAATAATTTTACAGTGCACATAAATTACTAAACAGTAAAATTCTGTTAGCTGTCAAAATTACTGTTTAAGAGATAGGAAATTTTGAGATGTTACAATACTCCCCCTCTTTACAGAAATTTCGTCCTCGAAATTTTATGACCATGATTTCACACTCTCGGAATAAATAATGACATTATTCCTTTATCTTTTCTTCAGTTCCCATGTAGTTTCACCTCTTATGTTATTCCAAACGATTCTAAACCATTGAAAGTTCTTTATCTCTTGTTCACTTCTCTTGATCAAACAAATATCTTAATAATTTATTTTTTCTATGGTTTTTCATTACCGTCTTAACTTTTTCCATAGACAGACTTTTTGAACTTTTGAAGAATCCACCATGCTTCCACTGCGCCACTTTGATACTCTGACCTGGATATAAATAGAAATATTCTCTCTTGCAAAATATTCCTTCAATTGCAGTAGATGAAAGAAAACATCTTGGAAAAGAACAAAACGAATCGAATATGTTATCAAACATATCCAGCAAAGAATTGGATGTAACTCGATCTTCAAGAATGAATTCTTTGATACCAATACAGCGGCTACCAACCTTTATTCATGCCTAGAATAGTTTTTCTCAGATAACTTCCAACTAATGTAACGTATTACTTAAAATTTTCTTATCCTCATATCACTTTATTCTCCAGCTTTAGCTTCTTTAATAGGAAACGTCTCACTAACCGAGTTCTCCTTTCAATCGCATTTTATACCAGATACTATGACATGGATTTTAAATAGGAATGTCCTTTCTTGCAAAATATTCTTTCTTGCAAATGCAATATATGAAAGAACATTATAGAGGTTTAGGAAGAAAAGGTAGAGAAATGATCTAATATGTTACCAAACATATTCAACAAGAATTTGATTTTGCCTAATTTTCAGGAATTAGTTTTTTTTTTCTGAAATACTAACACTGTATTGAGATAATCTCATAGGATATGGTTGGAAAATAACCAATCCATTTTCAAAGATCACGTATGTTTATGAAACAGATCAAACTAACACAAAATTTTGAATGACATATCAAACTAACACAAAGATTTGATCTATAACAATATTTGAATAACTTGAGTAGCTCGATCGGCTAAGAATAGAAACAGAAGTAAACAAATCAGAAGATTACGAATAACTCTAACATATAATTGATCTACTCAATCATATGCCATAAGGAATAGGTTATTCACAGAAATATTCAGTATGGTTTCTAGGATTAGCTCCAATGACACAATCTCCATTGTTTAAATCTTCCGCTCCGCACACTTCCTACTACCTGAGATTTTACTAACAGAAAACTTTGTTTTCATTGGAACTCCATTTTCAAAGATTGTGTTCCAAACTTCCCGCACTTAAAACAAATTATTTCCTTGGACGTACAATCTTTCGTTAAGTGCCCCTTTCCACACTTCTTACATTTCAGTGCAGATGTCATAGTCAAACTAAATCTGTCATTGCTAGTACTTTCTCCACAAGATTGTTGTTGTTGTTGACTTCTTGGAGATTGCAAGTACATTTTCTGTTGGAATCGCTTGACTTTATGATTTCCCCTTTTTCGTAACTAATATAGTCCAATGTTACAGGGTTTCTCATCCTGAGATTGATTTAACTCTAACAAAATCTTAGTTTAAGAAATCAATTCTTACTGCGGAACAATTTTCTGAGTTTGCTGTATAATTGCTTCAGCCACTGTTTGTATTACTTCCAAAGTTGCAGTCATATCACCACCATTATGTCTCACTTCCACACGCGTACGTCTATCACAAGTCATTTCTTTTCTTTAAAGATAGACGAATCAAAATAAAATGGAAACCAGATGTAACCATTTCAAATAAACGTTTGTTTTCTTGACGTATATTCCTTTATTAAGTACCTTCTTTCACATCAGTTACTGCCTTTGGTTTCCTCAATGGTTGTAAATACATCTTCCATTGAAATCAATCACTTTCCAAATATCCTTAAAAATATCGGGTTCCAAAATTACGTAGTCTTATATTCTAAGACTGATTCTCTTCCATTAGATCCTAAACCTCAACTTTCATTTCTTTCCGCTGTTTAGTGTTCCTCTATTTGTGCAGTCGTCTTTCCACATTGCTCCTGTTGCTGCCGTAGCTGCAACTGCATTACTAGTAACATGTTCCACTTCCACACAAGTACAACTATCTCGAGCCATTTCTTTTTTTTTTTCTTTTTCCTCAGAGACAAGCGAATCGAAATATAATGGATCTGATATCCATTATAAACAACATTGTTTCTTTTCGAAAAATCAATAACACAGAGAATACAACACAAGCAAAATAGACCTAACCATAAACCCCAAAAGACTCAAACCATGCTCTGATACCAACTAATGTAACACCCTCCCTAAGGTATCACATGTCTGACTTCCGACTCATAATCTGAAAATGTTTTCATAAAAGGTTTGAGTTAAAAACATGGGTTTAAAAATTTCTTTCTTGCTGAAATATAAACTTACTGTAATTTATAAGTAATACTGAAAAATATATTGAAACTGATTCATAGACAATATTGACACCAATTAATATTTAACAATTTGAAGATAAATATAAAACTAACAGACTCTTTTTTTTTAACAGTAGCAAATCTTATGACGGGTCCTACTTAATAGCACGGTACAACACTAACAAGAAAACTTAACATACTTATTTTTTTTGTCTCCTTCTTGATGCATCAGACATCTGTTCTATGTCAATACTGCACACTATCTTGATCATGAATGTCCACTCCTTATTGTTATCACCAATCTCAGAACAGCTACCGCCCGTTATGTCTAAGACAACTCGATCCTTCTATTATTTAATTTTAACAGTACAGACACAGCAAAACAAGATAACAAAGAGGTGAGATCACCTACGCCAATACCAACATGGCAGTATAGAGATAACACAAACAGCATATCATATAGATAGATCATACCATAATCATGCTATCAGCATTAATCAACTATCATCATCTAATCATTTATTAGTTTAATTATCATAAACAACAAATTAAAATAATGTTCTAATTATCATTATCATCATCTAAGTATTCAAAACAATTGTCACAACCAATATCCCTCAATTAATATATCATGCAAATATAAAATGTTCAGATTATGCATGTGCACAAAGACTCAGTTTTTCAAAAACAACTCCATGGAGGTTTTCACAATTTCGAGGAGAATGCTCTGTCAATTGTCAGCCTTAGCCCAAAGACAATCTTCCAGTTGTTGAAAAGAATCGTGTTCTTGTCGGGTATCATCAATGCGTTGCAACGGACTGCATCGCCAAGTGGCACAGGATACTCGCCAGCTGTCCACTGGTCGACCGCCGCGCCTCGACGCCCCCAAGATCCATCATAGACCTCACTATCAATTCTCATTCCCTCTTCGACCACAAGGGTCATATACAATGCACGACTATCCGTGCAAGTCCAACCCCAAAGGGCCAAATCTTTTCTAATTTCATTTGTTCAATCATATGCCTCAACGCATATTTTTTCAATGCATGTATAATGCACCAAATGCCAATCACAGGCAAAACACGTTATTTTCTCACACATTGTTTATACACTGGTTCCACAGTAATCATACTGTATTTTCAATAGCGAAATCATGTTATCATATTTTCATAGTTATAAAACACTTTCATCGTGTTTTCAAAATTGCGCAACATTTTCGTTTCATTTTCATAATTCCAAAATGTTTCTGTTACGTTTTCACAATTCCAAAATGTTTATATTACGTTTTCAAAATATCGTAACACTTATGTTACGTTTTCAAAATTTTGAAACGTTTTTGTTATATTTTCACAATATCGTGACACTTCTGTTACGTTTTCACAATACAGTAACATTTTTGTTACGTTTTCAAAATACCGCAACTCTTCTGTTGCACTTTTAAAACACGTACTAATTTTTCAACATTTTTCTCAATCGCGTAAAAACATACGTTTCTCAAATCGCATAGTATTTTTTCACTGTTTCAAAATTGCGTAACTTAAAAATCATTCTTTTACGTCACGTAAATCATTTTCTATTATTCCCAAAATATTTAAAACACTTTCCAAATCTCATAACAATTTTCTCCCATTTTCACAATCGCATAAAAAAATATTCTATCTCTATTCAATCACGTAGTGATTTATCAACAGTAGTTCAAATCACGTAAAATATTCCTCAATATTCCAAACATTATTTTGGACTTAAATAAATCAATATCATTTTCAACACATTTTTCAAATTGCGTGGTTTAAAAATCATATTTTTAAGATACGTAAAACGTTTTTCATCACAATTTCATTACCGAAAATATTTCTTAACCTTCAAAAATTCCTTTTCAACTTTTCTCAAAATAATATAACTTTGTATTTCATTTTTCACATTTCCTTACTCAAGAAAATATTTTTCCACATTTCTTTACTCAAGAAATCCTTTTCCAAAATATAATTCATAAAATCACTTTTCCATTGATGTAAATCAACGTTTCAAAACTTAACATTTTCTAACGTATTTCAAAACTTAAAAATAAGTTATACGTTAGTAAATTTTCAAAACACCATTATATTCTCTATTTTTCCCAAATCAATTCTAAAATTAATTCTTTTCAAAACAAATTAAGATTCAAACACTTACAACTTTTCTTTTTCATTTTCATATGAAAGTTCATTTCTCAAGTGATAAAATACTTTGATTTCTTTTCTAAAATCCTTATACTAAAATATTTTGTTCAAATATTTTGTTTCCACTTTAAAATTACTTTGTTTCGTAAAACCAAAATTATTCCAACCTCCAAAAATCGTCGAGTCTTTGGCCGTTGAAGCCATCAAATATTTTTCCTTCTAAATTGATATGGTTTTACACAAACAAAACCATTAAAAATTCTTTGTTTTCAAAACCGTGTGATTCATGGTCATAAAAACCAAACCCATTTGTTCAAATTCATTTTCACTTTCTTTGCAAATTCTTTTTCACTTTCTTTGCAAATCCTTAAAATCAACGTTTGCCCGTTTCATTCAAAACTCATGTTTAGAAAAACACTTAGGATCTTTTTACACAAAATAAATCAATAAAAATCCTTCAAAACCATGTTCTTGTTCTCTTGAAAAACATATCCTTTGTTTATTTTCCATACTCTTCAAATCAATCCAATTTTTATTCTTCTATAAAAATATTAAGTTATAAACACCTATGTTGAGGTGTCTTGGCCGAAAATTCCTTAGTCTTTAGAACCAAGAAAATTCATTTTTTCTGCACTTCATAATTTTCATTAAACAAATCAATTTCCTTGTTCTTGAAAAATTTTCAACATGAACCCTAATCAAGGGCATCAAAACTGTAGCTCTCCTTGGCCATTGGGACCAAAATTAATTTTCTTTCCATCATCAAATCATGCATACACATACATACACAATATATATATATATATATATATATATATATATATATATATATATATATATATATATATATATATATAAAAGCATGCCATATTATAATCATGCAAGGTATTAGCATACCATCAAAATCATAAACTCATGCAAAGCATATTAAGCATAGGCAATTAATCAAAGCTCATAAACACATATAAATTATTACATGACCATGGATATGAATCCTCACATGGATTCAACACCCATCAAATATAAGGCCATCTCTCACCACCATGCTTGGTTGGTGAGATGGATCTCCCTCTTACCTCTTGAAGATCCTCAAAAACTCTTTGTTTTGCTTCTTTTTCTAAGTCCTTCATCACCAAGAGCTTCTCAAATACAAAACAAAATACATAAAAATTAGTATATTAAGCTTGATTAAGAGGAACCATGGATCAAACATGGTTTAGATCATGAAAAAGAGAGAAGAAATGAAGTTTCTTTATACTTCACCTCAAAAACCCAATAACTTTGATCTTGAAGAAACTTCATGAAGATGAATGATTTAGAGAAAGTCTCCAACATGAAAGTTGCTTAGAATAAGGTGAGGATTCAAGAAATACGGTTAGTTGAAATTAAAGAGTGATGGAAGCCATACGTAGGAGTCATGACCGAATCCATCAAGGAGAGAAAAGAGAGAAAATTATCTATGAGCTTCAATCTTTAGCTTGAAGAATAAGGTTGAAGATGAGTGATTTAGAGAAAGTCTTCAACATGAAAATTGCTTAGAATATCATGTAGATTCAAGATCTATGGTTGAATGAAATTAAAAACATTTGGATGATGGTTCTTGATGAGCTAGCCGTGAGCTTCAATTTGGAGAGAAGGAGAAAGAGAATGGATAGAAGACTTAGGAGTTCAAGTGAGATAAAAAAAACATAAACACCCCTCCTCCTTTGGTGATTGCCGTAGAGTGAAGAGAGAAAAAAATGTATTATTTGATCAAATAATTTGTATTGATTCATTTGAGAGAAAAGGTGATAAAGTGAGATATGAAATGAGTTTTGGCTATCTAATGCCTCCTTGGCCGTGAGCCATCTTGAAATTAAAACAAAAGTGATAATGAATGAAAGATAGCATGTTTTTCTTTTACCAAACATGCATGGCCGTAGACTTGAAAGGAATGGCCACCAAAATTGACTAATTTTGTGTAGTTTCTTCAATTATTATTAGAAGAATGATCAAGTATTATTTGAATGTAAAATTTGTCTTCTAACTTGATGCATGACCGTAGGAAGTAAATGAAGAAGCCACCATTGTTGACTTAGTCTTACTTTGTTCAATTAAAGACATTCTAATATATATTTGCTCTCCATTGCCGTTGGAATGCATGCAAATTCATGGAAGGAAAAGTGAAATATATCTATATATTAAATGGTTGTTAGGAAGGTGACAAATCCATTTAATATAGATTTCCTTGTCTTCCATTATTTCTTGACCATGGAGTGCTTCCAAAAAGTAGGCCATTTATTGTTGACTAACATGAATTAATTGAATCTATTTTGAGAATGCATAGCCGTAGAGTGAAGAGAGAAAAGAGTGATAAAGTGTGATAGGAAAAGATATAATTTTGGCCCCCCTCCAAGAAATTTCCTAAGGAAGAAAACAAAACAATCATGTAGCATAATTGACATAAAGCAATTAATAATGGTCATCAAAACTTTTTCTTTGTCTTCTAAACAAGCCAAAACCGTCCCCCACCTTCTCTTGCTTCTTTAAAATGTGACAAATTTTTATTAACCATTATTTGAAGCATTCTAAGCCATTGGTTAATTCAATGGTTTGGATTAATGTAGGCTTTAGGTGTAGCTTTAGATTAGAAGACTTAATCTAGACCATCAGATCTTTCTCCTTTAAATTCTATCCCTTAGATGTGTCTCCAAAAATTAAGGGTCAAGATTGCTCCTTCAAACTTTTAATCCAAGGGTCATAATTAGTCTTTGTCACTTTTTAAGACTAAATCTTCACCATTAATTAAATCTTCATCCAATGGTCATAAATGATCCTTGTTACTTTGCAAGACCAAATCTCTACCCTTGATCACTTCTAAATCCAATGGTTATAAATGGTCTTTGTCACTTTTTGAGACCAAATCTCTACCATTGATTAAATCCAAATCCAATGGTTATAAATGGTCATAGCCATTTTATTAAACTTACCCTACACCGTTGATTAAATCAAAATCAAGTTTCCATCATTAATTAAATCAATGATGGATATCCAAACCACCAAGGTTGACTTAAACAATTTAATTTATATGTTTATTTACTAAAACCCCACGAAAGTATATTTACTGTATTTTTATTCGCCCGATAAATAAATACAGTACAAAACACAGTACAAGAAATTTTCTAAAACTGTTTTCGGATTCTGGTTTAGTAAGATCCCCTGTCTCCGTCTAAACAGTACAAATTTTTTTATGCGTAGAAAAATTTTTGCTTTACGGGACCCACTTGGGCCCACGTAAGGTCACCTGGGCCTACATAGGACCACTTGGGCCCACATACAATCAAAAAAATTCCTAATCATCCACAAAAATCACAAATATTAGAAAATACACAAATATCAAATCAGATTACTTAAAATAATTACCTAACGGTAAAAATTAAATTACGTAAAGTTTTCCCCGGCCCGAAAATTTTTATTTTCCTAACGCGGAGTAAATCACTCAAAACGATCAAATACGCTGATGGAATAAACAAAATAATTTTACAGTGCACAGAAATTACTAAATAGTAAAATTTTGTTAGCTGTCAAAATTACTGTTTAAGAGATAGGAAATTTTGGGATGTTATACTATTCACATATTATTCACACACTATTTACTTTTTATTATGTACAAAAATATTTACACCAGAAATTTATTCTTCAAAACAATCCCCCGGCAACGGCGCCAAAAACTTGATGCACATTTTTTCTTGACCAAGTCTACAAACTTGATGCGGGATTAATTGTTGCATTGCGAACTCAAGTGCAAGTTGTCTCAAGTAATAAATTTCTCGAGAGTCTGAGGTCGATCCACAGGGAATCAATAAAGAAAAAAATTAAGGAGGTAAATATTTTGTTACTACAGTAAAAAAAATATTTACTTGGGTAAAAAGATCCACTCTTGGTAAATAAAGTAAAAGTAAGATTAATTCCTTTTTATAACTCATTTGAAATCATGAACAATGAAGATTTCAATCGGAAAATATATCATTAAAAGTCCATCACGTAATTATATTATGTTTCTTTTAATTATTACCACCACTTGTAAATGGGTTAAAGCATTCACTGTGCCAATCCTATTGTCTACAATAAATCAAGAACTCCTCTTTACAATGATAGTTTCTAAATTATCAGAAACAAAATGTAACATGTATAATAATTACTAGAAAATAAATCATTAAAGCACAAGAGAGGAATAAATCTAACCTTATTTTATTGCTAAGAGCTTCATACTTTGACCCAAATAAACTAGAATTTATTTACACATAGACTAGAAAGAAGAAGAAGAGAAAAATAAAGAAAAAAAAAATTAAAGGGAGACTAAAGAGAGCAGGCTGGGCATTGCCCAGAACCTCAACCCTCTCTCTCCCCGAATTTGTGTTTCTGACATTTGATTGCCTATTTATAGGCAATTTGAAGTGGAGCTACAGTGGAACGCAAATTGCATCTACAGTGAAATGGCAATTTGCATCTACAGGAGGAAACTTAACGATTAAGGATGTTACGTCATCAATGACATATTATTTTATTTTTTTTTATTTTTTTAATAATAATTGAGCAAATGTGTATAGTCGTGTCTCTTATTTTTTCCATTTTTGAGAAAAGTGGTCTTCATGAAAGTTGTAGGCTTGGATATTTGCTTTAAAATGGCTTTGGTCCGAGTCCAAAATCATGCCTAGAACTCAAGATATGATCCAATTATTGCAGAGTATTTAGACCCGATTTCAGTTCCTCTGTTTTGGCTTCAAAGCCCAATATCACCCATTAGACCTCAGAATATAAAAAAGTGTTCAACATGAAAGTTGTAGGGAATTATCTTAGCTTTCCTACAAGACCAAAATCACATCAAACAGATATTTACAACTCAAGTTATAGCCAGTTTACTAAACATATCCAAAGAGATAATTAAGGCTAATTAATGCAATAATTTGTTTAATGATCCAATAAGGTTCAATATCATAAAATGTGTCAAAACTAACATAATTAAGCCCGATTGAACTTTAAGAAGCCTAGTAAGAGGTTTATAAAATGTATATAATACAATGTTATCAAAATACTTCCCTTTGGCCATGACTGCGAAGATGGTGAATGATATTACTTCATTCACTCAACTTGAGTCAGAATCCTTACATGAGGCTTGGGAAAGGTACAAGGATCTTCTGAGAAGGTGCCTACATCATGAGATACCACCTTAGCACCAAATCTACTCATTTCACAAGGGTCTGCTACCGCAACACCGTCCAATAGTAGATGCTGCAGGTGGAGGCTCCTTGTTAAGCAAATCTTTTGATGAGGTCTTCCAACTGTTAGAGGAAATAGTAGCTAACAGCTACCAATGGCCCTCAGCAAGAAACATTCCAAGGAGGGTAGCTGAAGTGCACAAAGTGGATGCAATAACCACGTTATCAGCATAGGTTGCAGCATTAGCAAGCAAGATGGACAATATAGGACATCAAGCTAACCAAAGCCCATTTGTGCTGTGTGACAAATTCGGCGATAACCATTCAAGTGATAAGTGTCCTACCACTTCTGAAAGTGCACATTATGTGGGGAACTACTGAACACCATAGAATAACCCATACACCAATCAGTATAACCTTAGATGGAGGAATCATTCAAACTTCTCTTGGAGGGATAATCAGGGAGCCTCTTCCTCAGTGCCTAGAGCTGAGGGACCTTATAATCCTCCTGGATTCCCCTCATAACCCAGACAACCGATTCAAGACAAGAAACCATCTCTTAAAGATATGTTCATGCAGTTGATGGTGAAAACTGATACCTTCATGACAAAGATAGAAACTCACTTAGCAAAGAACGATTCAGTGATACAGAGTCAGTCGGCTTCTATGAGGGCTTTGGAAACTCAAGTGGGGCAGTTAGCAACTACAATCAATAATAGGCCCCCAGACACTTTCTCGAGTGATACAATTAATAATCCAAAAGGCATCTTAAATGAGCATTGTAAGGTGATCTCACTAAGAAGTGGGAAAGATATTGAAGGTAATCCAAAAACAAAGCTATTGGAAGAAGAGGTTGAAGTTGGTAAAGATCAGGAGATGGTGAGTGGGGAGAGCCATAAGAATGAAGAAGTTGTTAAGAAAATAGTGGAAGACAAGAAAGGTGAAGAGAAGGCCGATAACAAGAAGGTAGAGAATAGGCCATATATACATCATTTATCTTTTCTAAGCAGACAAATTAAGCACAAGATGGATGAACAGTTTAAGAAGTTTTTAGAAGTTTTTAAGAAACTTCACATCAACATCTCTTTTGCTAAAACTTTAGAGCAGATGCCCAGTTACGTCAAGTTTATGAATGATATCTATCTAAGAAATGGAAGCTGAGAGAGTTTGAAATGGTAGCATTTTTGAAGAATGCAATGCCGTCTTGCAATAGAAGCTTCCCCCTAAATTGAAGGTTCCAGGGAGCTTTACAATCCTTTGTGCCATAGGAGAGAATTTCTTAGGCCAAGCATTGTGTGATATAGGGGCAAGCATTAATCTCATGCCCTTATCCATTTTTTAGAGGCTAGGTTTGGGGGAATGTTAGCCCATATCTGTAACCCTCCAACTAGTAGACCGTTCATACACATACCCGAAGGGGATTAATGAAGATGTCCTGGTAAAAGTGGACAAGTTCATATTCCTAATGGACTTTGTGATTCTAGATATGGAAGAGGATCATAGGGTCCCATTGATCCTAGGCAGACCATTCCTGGTCACAGGGAGAACACTCATAGATGTGCAAAAAGGAGAATTGACTATGAGAGTTTAAGATCAAGAGGTAACTTTCAATATCTTCAAAGTAATTAAGTTTCCTCAAGATCAGGAAGAGTGTTCTTTTGTAGGTTTATTGGATAATATCATTCATGAGACATTCCAAGCCAATATTCCTGAAGATTCCTTTGCTTTGGCATTGACTTCGTTAACTAATAATGATGAAGATGCTAGGGATGATGTATTGGATTTTATCAAGCGCTTAGATGCAGTTCCTAGGCAATATCGATCACCCAAGTTTGAAACCTTCGAGTCTGATGCAAGTAAAAAGGCATCTAAGTCTTCCATTGAGGAACTTCCAAGGCTTGAACTTAAGCCTTTGCCTAATCATTTACAATATGCTTATTTAGGAGCAATCTCCACCCTGTTGGTAATTATATAATCATCCCTCTCAGATGATCAAACAGAGAAACTTCTCTGTGTGATAAGGAAATATAAACATGTTATCGGATGGACTATTGCTGATGTCCAAGGCATTAGCCCCTCCATTTGCATGCATAAGATCTTGTTAGAGGATAATCACAGTGGTGTTGTGGAACACCAGAGGAGGCTAAATCCAATTATGAAGGAGGTGGTGAGAAATGAGATAATCAAGTGGTTGGATGCTGGTATAATATATCCTATCTCCGACAGTCCTTAGGTCTCTCCAATTCAATGTGTGCCGAAGAAAGGTAGCATGACAATAGTCACCAACGAAAACAATGAGCTCATTCTCTCTCGGAAAGTCACTGGATGGAGGGTGTGCATGGACTACTGTAAACTGAATAAAGCCACGCGAAAAGACTATTTCCCGCTTCCTTTCATTGACCAAATGTTGGATAGACTGACAGGGAAAGCCTATTACTGCTTCATAGATAGTTATTCTAGATATAACCAAATTGCCATTGCACCTGAAGACCAAGAAAAGACAACATTTACTTGTCCCTATGGTACATTTGCGTTTAGAAGGATGCCATTTGGGCTATGCAATGCTCCCACGACTTTTCAACGTTGTATAATGTCCATCTTCGTGGATATGATTGAGTATGGCCTAGAAGTGTTTGTGGATGAATTTTCAGTATTCGAAGATATATATGAGAGCTGTTTACAGACCTTATCATCTGTGCTGAAAAGATGCCAAGAAACCAACCTTGTCCTCAATTAGGAAAAATGTCACTTTATGGTCTAAGAAGGCATAGTTGTTGGCCATAAGGTTTCTATCAAGGGGATGGAAGTGGACAAGGCAAAGATTGATGTGATTGAGAGGTTTCCTCTGCCTAACTCTGTAAAACGAATCCATAGTTTTCTTGGCCATGCGGGTTTCTATCGAAGGTTTATGAAAGACTTTTCGAAGATAGCCAAGCCTCTTTGCAACCTTCTGGAAAAAGACATCCAATTTACATTTAATGATTCGTGCCAGGTTGCATTTGAGGAGTTGAAAAAGAAACTAGTCTTAGCACTAGTAATCATCACTCCAGATTGTGATTTACCATTCGAGCTCATGTGCGATGCCAACGACTATACTATGGGTGCAGTGTTGGGGCAGAGAAAAGACAAGGTGCTTCGCTCCATTTATTATGCGAGTAAAACATTTAACGATACCCAACTAAACTACACCATCACAGAAAAAGAGCTGCTAGCCGTGGTCTTTGCATTCGATAAGTTTCGAGCTTACTTGGTGAGGACTAAGGTGATTATTTATACTGATCACTCCACCATTAAGTATTTGGTCAACAAGAAAGATGCAAAACCACGTTTGATCAGGTGGGTTCTGCTATTACAAGAATTTGATCTGGAGATCCGAGATAAAAAAGGTACAAAGAATCAAGTTGCAAATCATCTTTCTAGACTTGAAAATGAAGACCATCAAGTTGAACCGCTCATGATTAGAGAGACATTCCTAGATAAGAAGCTTTTTGCAACCACGGCTCAATCATGTCCATGGTATGTAGACATGGTGAACTACATAGTAAGTGGTGTGTTGCCTCATGATTTGACTTCTCACCAGAAGAGAAAATTCTTGCATGATGTTAAGCACTACATTTGGGATGAACCATTTTTGTTCAAACAGTGCTCTGACCAGATGTTGAGGAGGTGTGTACCTATGGAGGAAATAGAGTAAATTCTAAACCAATGCCATGCTTCTCTATATGGTGGACACTACAGCGGTGAGAGGACAACTACGAAGGTGCTCCAATATGGCTTTTATTGGCTATCTCTTTTCAAGGATGCACATTTCTTTGTGCAAAGGTGTGAGCAGTGTCAAATGTCAGGGAATATCTCAAGAAGGAATGAGATGTCCCTAAATCTTATTTTAGAAGTTGAGGTCTTTGACGTTTGGGGCATAGATTTCATGGGCCCTTTCATTCCCTCATATGGAAATTTGTATATTCTTGTAGCGGTGGACTACGTGTCCAAATGGGTGGAAGCATGTACTTTTCCTACCAATGATGCTAAAGTAGTGGTAAGCTTCATGAAGAAACACATCTTCACCTGATTCGAAACACCTAGGGCCATCATAAGTGATGGGGGGTCCCACTTTTGCAACAAGTCCTTTGAAACTCTTCTCGCCAAGTATAGGGTAACACATTGGATTGCCACTGCCTATTACCCGCAGACAAGTGGGCAGGCAGAGGTGTCCAACCGCGAGATTAAATGAATCTTAGAAAACACAGTGTGTCCATCTAGAAAGGATTGGTCAAAAAGACTGGATGACACACTGTGGGCTTATAGGACTGTCTATAAGAGCCTCATTGGTATGTTCCTATAAAAGCTAGTATTTGGGAAGGCATATCACCTGCCGGTTGAGCTTGAACATCATGCATATTGGGCAATCAAGCAACTAAACTTCAACTTATAAGCTGCTGGGGAAAAAAGATTATTGCAACTCAATCAGCTGGATAAATTTAGGCATCAAGCATATGAGAATGCAAAGTTGTATAAGGAGAAGGTGAAATTCTGACATGACAAGAAGATCGTGCAAAAGAAATTCAAAGCAGGTCAACAAGTTCTTCTTTATAACTCTAGGCTTAAATTATTTCTCGGGAAGCTTATATCTAGGTGGTCAGGGCCCTTTGAGATAAAGAGAGTGTTCCCTCATAGAGTAGTGGAGATAGCTCCGTTGGATGGTTCATCAAGCTTTAAGGTTAATGGTCAGTGCCTAAAACCTTACTATAGAGGAGAGATTCAAAGGGAGAAGACCTCCCTCACTTTGATAGCTCCAACATGAGGATTGAAAAGTCCTGCTAGGACTATAAATAAGGTACTTTTTGGGAGAGAACCCAAATTTTTAATATTAGGTGCTTTAAGTCTTAAATATGTTAACATATTGATTTTGTAGTTTGATTAAGTTTGTGTTGTACAAACTGTGTTTTAACCTTTTGAGCAAGTTTTTCAGGTGATGGAGGCTTGAAAGCTGCAAAAACAACTGTAGAATGCATTTTTCTATAGAATTCTGCAGGTTGGCCTCTCATGCCGCGGTGTGGTACTTTTCACGCAGCGACGCTCATGGTGCTTCAGCCAAATTCCAAAGGTTGAAGCGCCGCGATGCAACTATGTTGTACGCCGCGGCGTACTAGTTGTTAAATAATAATAATAATAATAATAATAATAATAATAATAATAATAATAATAATTTATATTAATATATTTAAATATGAAATATTTAATTAATTCTGTTGGGTTTTAGTGGGCGCCGCGGCATATCAATGTTAACGCCGCGACGCTAAGGGGAACTTCGTGCTTAACGTCGTGACGTCTAGTCATTCCCCTCATTCCCTCTCATTTCCCTCAAAACTCTCTATTTCTCTGAACTTTCCTGCCTTTTTCTTCCTGATTTCTTGCCTCTCTAAGCTTTATTTCTTATTTCTACCATCTTTAATCAGGTATGTATAAGTTTACTTGTTTTATTTTGAATTATTGATTTTGTTTTTTGTTGTTCAGTGTGTTTTTGTTGATTTTTGAACAAACGCCGCGACGTTCCTTGTTAACGTCATGACGTTATGCTCAAGTTATGTTGAATGTCATGGCGTGATCATGCAACGTCGCGATGTAGTATTAAAATGTTTAATGTCATGGCGTGATAAGGTTAATGTCGCGGCGTGTGTTAAAAAAGGTTTGAATGTCGCGGCGTAAGGTTGAACGTCGTGATGCATTGTTTCAAATTTTGTAGAATTGATAATTTTAACTGCCAGTGTTATATTATTGATTCAATTTTGACAATGTGTCTTTTGACGGGTACATAACTTCAGTGCTATGGCTCCTAAATGTCAACGAGGTGAGAGCAGTCATGGTCGCAGGGAGCCTTTTCCTCCACCTCCATCAAATGGTGTTATTGTGGCCTTATATCTATGCTTTATTGATTGCTTAGTCTTTGTTATTAAGCATATTTGAAAGATTTTGAGCTAAATTCATTGATTTCAATAGTGATATCTTTTTATATGTTTTCTGAGCAAATTGGTATAATTCTTTCAATGATTATGTGAACTCACTATTGTCATTAATCTGGTGACTTTTTAATTGCAGGAATGGCTCAAAATGAGCATAATGGTTAAGGATTTAGAGCTGCATTAGAAGAGAAAACACTAAGTGAAGTTCAGCATTCAGCACTACGGCATGGACAAGTTAGCGTCGCGGCGTGAGGCTTCCCCTATTTTCTGGCATAGAGCTACGAAATTTGCATGCGGCGACGTGCTTGACCTAAATTCAACATGCACCACGGCGTGACAAGGTGAGCGTCGCGGTGTGAAATTGAAATCTGAAGCCTATAAATATTGTTCTATCAGATTTCAAAAGTGGAATTTTTTTTGTTTTAAAAACACAGCTACAAGGTTTATTTATGACACTGAAAGGAAGCCAAAAGGACCAAAGTTAGAAGCCAAATCCTTCCACAAGGAGGATTCAAGCACCAAAGACCACTATTATTGAGCTTGCAACCTTCTCTCCTTTAACTTCCTCTCTTTTTTTATCATGACAATGAGTATTTGTGATATATTTTCGTTTATCATGAGTGGCTAGTCTGTGTATAGGGATTTCTTTAAATCCTTCTATGAATATTGATGATTTTGTAAACCTTTAAGTTAATATACATGATTTGGGATTGTTCAATCATATTGTTCCTAATGCTTTTGAATGTTCGGCCAATATTTAATATGCTTTGATTAAATCTAATGAACCTAGACATAGGAATTTGGATTTAAGATCATATGTATGGTTGATGCATGTTTAATTTCATTCAACTGGTTTGAATAAATTGATTAGCTAATAGGATAGAAATATACCTATTAGTCATGCATGGCTATTATTGAGACTTGCTCTTAATGAGCAGAATTTACTCTAGATCTCATAGACACATAGTGACTAAGTAAATGAAACATGGTTACATGACCTAGACATAGGCTTTTAACTGAATAAGATTATCAGGCCAACAAATTCCAGATCATGTATTTTGATAAAGAGGTTTGCATAGCATCAATTGTAGTAGAAGGTGAATAAGGATTCCCTATTCTTTAATCATCAATTATAATTCTAATTACCTAGCATTTAAATTTTTCCACTAGTTTACACACAACTCTTTTAAATTGAATGTTCTTAGATAGAAATTATTAAGCTATTGGTTAATAGTTAGTTCTGAATTAGCAATAGTCCTCGTGGGAACGATATCTGACTCTTAGCTATATTACAAGTGCGATCCATGCACTTGCGGTAAGCAAAAGAGTGAACAAGTTTTTGGCGCCATTGCTGGGGACTACAGCATAATTATAATAGAACTAATATTAACAACGAGTTTAATTAGTTCTAGTCTAAGTTTCTTTTGTGCATATTAAATTAAGTTTCAATTCTTTAATTGTTTCAGATAAGTTCTAGGATGGCGGAATAAAACACTACTCACGAGTTAGAGGACGATAGTTGCACAAGGCCATTGAAGGAGTTTGCTACTCCTCAGATGGATAATCTGCAATCCAGCATTAGACGTCTTGCCATCCAAGCAAACAACTTCGAGATAAAGCCAACCATCATCCAAATGATCCAAACTTCTATACAATTTGGCGGCTTATCTAACGAGGATCCCAATGCGTATCTCTCAAACTTCCTGGAGATTTGCGACACGTTTAGGCACAACGGCATAATGGAGTGTCCGAGGATGCTATCCGCTTAAGGTTTTTCCCTTTCTCTTTGAGAGATAGAGTCAAAAGTTAGTTGCATTCTCTTCCAACGGGATCAATTACAACTTGGGCGGATATATGTACCAAATTTTGGAATAAATACTTCCCTCCGGCCAAGATTGCGGAGATGGTGAATGATATTACTTCATTCACTCAACTTGAGTCAAAATCCTTACACGAGGCTTGGGAAAGGTACAAGGATCTTTTGAGAAGGTGCCCACATCATGAGATATCACCTTGGCACCAAATCTACTCATTTTATAATGGCTTGCTACCACACCACTGCCCAATAGTAGATATTGCATCTGAAGGCTCCTTGCTAAGCAAATCTTTTGATGAGACCTTCTAACTATTAGAGGAATTAGCAGCTAACAACTACCAACAGCCCTCAGCAAGAAACATTCCAAGGAGGGTAGCCGGAGTACACGAAGTGGATGCAATAGCCGTGTTATCAGCACAGGTTGCAGCATTAGCAAGCAAGATGGACAGTATGGGACATGAAGCTAACTAAAGCCCATTTGTGTTGTGTGACAAATACGACAATAACCATTCAAGTGATAGGTGTTGATAATCATATATTTTATACATTAATAAACCCTCATTTTTAGTCATTTACACTCTTCATGTACTTAATTGATCAAGTCTGGTTATGTTTTGTAACATTGGACTCAAATTGGACTTAATTGATTTTTTCAGCATTATTTGGGTCTTACACTATTTCTGTATTTTGGACATATCTTGAGTTCTAGATGTCTAGAAATTATGAATTTTACCTTGTAGGAAATTTGAGAGAAAGCTCTACAACTTTCATGAGAACTCTAGGTAAAATTTGGACATCTAGAAGAGCTAAATGGGCTTGGAAGACAGAACACGAGTTTTATGTCTGGAACCTGAATAGTGTACAGTAATCATAGTATAACTTGGGCTGTAAGAATTATCTTGGGTTGAAATTTGGACATTTGAAAGTTAAGACCCAGATCTACAACTTTTATGAAGAACAGAAGAGCTAATTCAGAGAGCTTGGAGGTGATATTAGGTATGGAAGTCAAAACAGAGGTGCTGAAACTGGGCCTAAATAGTCTGCAGTAATTGGGCCATATCTCGGGCTGTAAGAATTATCTTGCGCTGAAATTTGGACATCTGAAAGTTAAGATCCAGATCTACAACTTTCATGAAGATGACTTTTCTATTTGATGATGGAATCCATGACTTAAGCAATGAATGATTTTGGAGACAAGAAATCTCAATGATTTTTCATTCTTATCCTCACCATTTGGCATTTTCCACTCATTCATCCACCCATTCACCTACTCTTAATCAGCTCCCTTGTCATTTTGTCTACCTAGTCCTCCATAAAAGGCACCATTGGCTGATAATTTAGGGTACTTCGTGTTAGGCTTAGTTTTTACAAGTTGTGGTTATGCTTGTTTATTGTTTTCCTTTGTTGTAATTTTTCTTGCTCTAAATTGAAGCTATGTTCATCTTCCTCTTCTTCTCTCTTTCTTTCTTCTTATCCATGAGTAACTAAATCTTCATCTTGCTTGGGTGAAAGAGTGAAACTCTTGGTAATGAAATAAGGTTAGATTATTCTATTTCTTGTGTTTAAATGATATATTATCAATTAGACATTATATGTGTTATATTTTGTTTCCAATCAATTTAGAAACCTTCTTTGTATAATGGAGATCTTGATTCATTGTAGACAATAGGATTGGCACAGTGAATGTTTGAACTCATTTATAAATGTTGGTAGATAATTAAAGGAATCATAATATGATTGCATATATAATTGAACTTTGAATGTTATATTTTCCGATTGGAACCTCTGTTGTGTGTGGTTTCAATTGAGTTATAAAGAGAAATAATCTTACCTTTAATTTATTACCAAGAGTGGATCTCCTAACCCAAGCAAGCTCTTAAATTCAATTGTGAACTTCTTTTATTACTTTTGGTGTTGTGACAAATCATTTTCTTACCTCAATTAATTTTTCTTCATCAATTCCCTGTGGATCGACCTCGGACTCCCGATAAATTTGTTACTCGAGACAACCTGCACTTGGGTTTGCATCCTTAAATCCGCTTGATCAAGTTTTTGGTATGCGCCGTTAAGGGGACTTGATTTGAAGTTTTAATTTATTGAGGTTCGTTTTCTTTAATAAAATCTATTCTCTCTTCTCCCTCACCAGAGCAAAAGATCGGCTTGCCGATCCTTCAGTTTCTTTACTAACTCTCTAACTTACTAACTATCTAACTTACTAACCTACTAACTTGCTAACATACTAGCTTTCTAACTTTTATATTTATGTCATTTATTTTCTGCTTACTAACTTTTATTTTCTGTTATTTATTTTCTGTTTACTAAC
Source organism: Ormosia emarginata (assembly GCA_029884605.1). Taxonomy (NCBI): domain Eukaryota; kingdom Viridiplantae; phylum Streptophyta; class Magnoliopsida; order Fabales; family Fabaceae; genus Ormosia; species Ormosia emarginata. The sequence goes on from JAQQTP010000057.1 coordinate 7,285,182, forward strand.
TTTTATTTTCTCGCACTCTAACTTTTTAATTTCTCGTTATTTATTATTGCTTTCTAACATAACGAAATAATCTTTCTTCTTCTCTTCTCTTTTCTTGGCTCTGGTGGGGCTTTGCCTCTCTCCGGTATTCATATTTTAAATTTATTTTTTGTAATTTACTTTCTGCACTTTCTACCTTACTAATTATTAACTCTCTAATTATCTAACTTTTTACTTTATCAGTTATCTAACTTTTTACTTGTTAATATGTATTGGGTGGTTAGTGTATATCACATTCTTGTTAATATTTAATGGTGGGTTATACCGCCAGCTTGTACATTATTTTTGTTTATTTATTTTAAGTTATTTATGTATTTATGCTTAATTGGTATCGTGATTTAAATTCTGGTCGTTTAGTTAAAATTAATACTGGTACTTTATATATTGATTTGTTTGAATCACAATCACACACAATTGACATAATGGCTGAAAATGAAAGTTCACGTGATGAACATGAAAATCAATTGTTGCGAACCATGCGTGAATATTTGCAACCACCTCAAAATTCTAGTCCATCATGTTTTATCTTTCCACTCAATGCCAACAATTTTAGATTTAAGCCAGGTATGATTTTTTCACTTCCTAATTTTCATGGTTTAGAATCTGAAAGTTCATATTTACATCTGAAAGAATTGGAGGAAGTATATATTGCTTTCAATGACCAAAACTGCACTGAAGAGATTGTTAAGCTTAAATTATTTCTTTTTTCCTTAAAAGATAAAGCAAAATCTTGGATTAACACTTTGAAACCAAGATCAATTGGCACATGGTAAGAAATGCAAGGTGAGTTTTTAAAGAAATTTTTTCTAACACATAAAACCAATGCTATGAAAAGACAAATCCAAAATTTTTCCCAAAATTCAAATGAAACATATTTTCAATGTTAGGAACGGTTTAAAGATTTGTTAAATTCTTACCCACATCATTGCTTTGAAAAATGGCGCACTATAAGCTTCTTTTATGAAGGTTTAACACCTAAAACTAAACAATTTATTTAAACAATGTGCAATGGTGAGTTTCTTGATAAAGAACCTGATGAAGCTTTAGACTATTTAAACTAGTTGGCTGAAAATTCTAAATCTTGGCATAGTACTAACCCTTTTGAAAATTCAATTAAATCTAACCTTGCAAGTGCTAATAAAGAAAAATATCACCTTAGTCAAGAGGAAGATCTAAATGCTAGGTTTGCCAGTTTGATTAGAAAGGTTGAAGCCATGGAATTAAGAAAAGCAAAAGAAATCAAATATGTGCAAAATGAAGAAATTTGTGGCATTTGTGATGACTTAGGACACTCAACACACGAATGCCCTAGCATTCCTATTTTTAAAGAAGTTGTACATGAGCAAGTAAATGCAATGAATAATTTTAAAAATCCATTTACTTCTTCTTTTTTAGATACATACAATCCGGGATAGAGAAATCACCCGAACTTCAGCTGGAGGAATAATAATCAGTCACAATTCGTGCAACCACCACCTCCTCAGGCACAACAGGAGTCTCAAAATTCTCAAGGATATGCACCTTATGTCCCACCATATAGGAAAAACCTTGAAGAAACACTGGATGCATTCATAGAAAAGCAAGAGACCATTAATAAACAAAGCAATCAAACCATGAATGACATAAAAGACACTCTTGCTAAACTTTCTTCTGCACTCACCATTCATGAGAAAGGAAAATTTCCTTCTCAACCTCAACCAAATCCCAAGGGTCAATACAGTCTAAATGAAGGGAATTCAGAAAAGCAACAAATTGACCAAGTCAAGTTAGTGATAGCTCTTAGGAGTAGAAAGGTTGTTGAAAAACAAACTCTTGAACCTTGTGAGAAAGAAGTTGAACCATTTCTCCAAGAAAATGAAGAAATTGACCAAAAGGCGACCAAACTCTCGCCTTCACCCCCATTTCCTCAAGCATTAAATAATCCAAAGAAATTGGACCATAACACTGAAATTTTTAAAAATTTGAAACAAGTGAAGGTCAATATTCCTCTGTTAAATGTTATTAAATAGATTCTTTCTTATGCCAAATATTTGAAGGACTTATGCACTGTTAAAAGGAAACTAAATGTGAAAAAGAAAACATTTTTGGCTGAACAAGTAAGCTCCATTCTTCAAAATAATAATGCGTTGAAATATAAAGACCCTGGTTGTCCTACAGTTTCATGCATGATTGGAGAACATAAAATTGAAAAAGCTTTACTTGATCTTGGTGCTAGTATCAATTTGTTTCCATATTCAGTTTATCAGCAACTCAACTTAGGTGAGTTAAAACCAACTTCTGTAACTCTTCTACTTGTAGATAGATCAATTAAAATTCCAAGAGGAATAGTGGAAGATATGTTAGTTCAAGTTGATAAATTCACATATCCTGTGGATTTTATTGTCTTGGATACTGAACCTATAGTTGATAGTTGCAAGTCAATTCCTGTTATTTTAGGCCGTCCATTTTTAGCAATATCTAATGCTTTGATAAATTGCAGAAATGGAGTGGTGAAGCTAACATTTGGAAACATGACACTAGAGCTCAATGTTTTTAACATGTGTAAGCAACCACAGGAAGTCCTTGATGAAAAGGAAGAAATTGAAGGAATTGAAGCCATTATAGATGATCATCTTCAAACAAGGAGTTCTTCTGACCCATTTGAAATTTGTTTAGTCAATTCATTTGATTCAAGCATGCAATTAGAAGATGATATCTCTGAAATATGATATTTGCTTGATTGTACAGAGGAAATAGAATACAAAGGATGGAAGCCGAGATTCAAAGAGCTAAAACCCATGAATGATAATGACTATGAAGAAATACCCACACCGGAACTAAAGCCATTACCTGCTGGGTTGAAGTACACATTTTTAGGAGAAAAATAAAGTTTTTCAGAAGTAATTTCCTCAACTCTTACTGGAGAACAAGAAGGAAAGATGCCACCTCAATGGACGCACCAAGATAGGAAGAAATTTTTAACAGAGGTGAAAAGCTTTTATTGGGATGACCCATACTTGTTCAAATATTGTCCTGATCAAATTTTTCAGAGATGCGTGCCTGACAGTGAGGTAGGTAATGTCATTAAATTTTGTCACTCGGAAGCATGTGGAGGTCACTTTCTTCAAAGAAAATAGCTGCGAAAATCTTGTAGTGCAGATTTTATTGGCCCACTTTATTTAAAGACTGCTATACTTTTTGCAAAAATTATGAAAATTGTCAAAAGTTGGGCTCAATTTCAAAAAGAAACATGATGCCTCTGAATCCTGCAATCATGATGAAGAAAAACACTACAATCTTGGGAATCTGACTCTAAAAGACCCTGTTTGCCAATTTATAAGAAAATTGGATGGGAAGCTTATCCTCGACTCAAAAAAGGTGTTTAAGCCGTTACTGGACGTGAAACTAGAGGCAGATGTGAGCCATATCCATAAAAATCTATACATATTATCTTCTTCTTCATGTTTTCTTTTTTAAAAAAAATGAAAAAAATAAAAAAAATGAAAAAAAAGTCTGAACAAGGGCGATTCGGAAGGAGTACCATGACTTTAATTAGTTGTGGAGCCTAAGCCTTTGGCTGACCCGTCATTGACTCGGGTGGACCTTTGCACGCTGGTCCTTAAAAAAGTTCGTGTACCATGCTCTGTAGAGAGCCGCACTCCATAACCCAATGTTTACCATCTAGGCACTGTGGAGTTGATGGACAGGCAGAAGCATCCCACTCTGGTTATTAGTGAGAAGTAACTCGCGGTTGCCAGAGCATATGAGGCATCTGAGCTTGATCCTTTCTTTTATTAGAAGGGGCTCTCAGCGCCCTGGGATGGGATGTTTTGGATCTTGGATATTACGGGTTTCATATTTTAGCATCTTTGTTAATGTTACGAGCCCAAGTGTGAGCGCTCCAAGTTTCAGACCCAGGATGGAAACCCACGATGGTTTCTTCTTTCTTCTTTCTTGAATGTCTACTACACTGGTGACACACAGTATAAAAATATGCCACTACTGTACTCATGACGTGCAGTATAAAGATATGCCATGAAAGCTGTACATACAAGTATGTCATCATTTACTATTATATTTCTTTTATTTTTGTATGATTTTGCTATATTTTCGTTTTGGACAGATGATTCTTTGAGCAGGGTCCTTCAGGGGTTTCTAGACTTCTTTACCCTGATGGTTTTCTTGAAGTCACACAAAAAAAAAATTCCTTTACCTTTGATCTTTGATCCTGATCCAGCAATAGCTCAGATAGATTGGTCAGCAGGAGGCAGTGAAGGAAGCAGGATGAAAAGAAAGCCAGATTTGACACTTCGTTTAAAGCTTTCCTTTACTTTGGATTTATCATACTTTGTTTTTATTTAAATTTGTGTCAGATTTCTCCAACAGACAATATCTTCTATCCTTTACTCATCTATATTTTAACATTGAGGACAATGTTGTGATCTAGTTGGGGGGAAGAATAGTTGACCCAATTTTTTTTTGTTTTTTGTTTTTTTTGGAAGTATGATATGATTGTCATGGACTTACTAAACTAATTAGTGATGACAGAGTAAAGAGTAATTTTACTTCTGAGACGCATTTAAATGGGAAGTATGTTTAGTGATATGACTGTCAGAAACCTATTCATAGTAAAACTAATTAGTAATGGCAAAGTAAAGAGTAAATTTTGAAAACAATTTTTTACTCTTGAGACGCATCTTAATTGGTGGCAGAGTAAGGAGTTTTTTAGGTAGTAATTAATTAGTGTTGATTTGTGGAAGTAACAAAGTTTTTGTCTTTTGATTTCCTTTGAAAGATTCAAGTGAATGCACTCTTACATCCTTTGAAGCAATTGAAATTCAGGAATCATAGCATGATTGAATAAGTTATCTTCTTTCTTAAATTTCATATGCTTGGTTATGGATGTTGAATTGGTGGATTGAGAATGATAGAAATATGCTTTGTGAGATTTTGAGCCTATTGATGAATGAATTGAATATCTATACCATTCTCTTCTTTGTTGTGTGATTTTCACTCATGGAATTGTTACTCTAGAACTTGCTTTGATTCTTTTTTAGGCTACATTTTCACATGCATACATTAATATGATTGAGGCAGTTTGAAATAGCTACTTTGACCAACTAGCCATCCTTGTACAATTTCCATTGTGTAACCCCTTTGAACTTATTTGACCATTCCTTGTTTTTAGCTCATTTCCTACCTTCAAAAAAAAAAGAAGAAAAAAACATGTTTTTACCGAACCTTAGAGAATAAGAGAGTATTGACCTTGTTCTTGAACAAGTGTGGGGGTATATGTGAAAATTGATTCAAAAAAAAAAAAGACCACTGTTGCAATTAAAGGATTATCAGAGTCTAAAATAAAGGTGGATGCGTGAAAACAACAAGAAGAAAAGGAGAATGTTCAAGTCTAACAATGAATTCAATTCACCAATTTGGGATTGATCTTCAACAAAATATTAGTCAAATATTGGTGATTGTTCTTTATGATGAATGTTCTCAAACATTTTCTCCACTCTAATTGTACCATAATGCTCTTTTATTCTCTTTGGTATTTATCTTTTCATATCCATATTATTCCCTCTCCTTTACTATGACCCCATTACAACCTTGAATAAAGTCTTCTTGATTTTTGTATGCATGTGTTTTGAGTAGTGGAGAAGTAGAAGATAAGCAAGCTTATGGCAGTGCAATTGTTCTTGGGTCGAATAGAGTGAAATACTTACCTTTTAAACACTTTAGAGATTGAGAGTGAATTCTGTGAGGATCTATCATTCTTGATTCATTCTTTTCAACTGAAGTTTCCTTGCTTGTTGGTTTAAGATGTGAAGAAATGTTACCTCATTAATGTTTTGATCCCTTGAATTTCTTGTTACTCTTCTTGCTTTATCGAGTCTTTTAGAGTTTTTAGCTTTTGAGTTTGTGTCATTTTTCTTTGTCTCCTAACTTTGGTCTTTTGTGTTTTGCCCAAGAGTGCAAAAAGCTAAGTGTAGGGGAATTTGATAATCATATATTTTATACATTAATAAACCCTCATTTTTAGTCATTTACACTCTTCATATACTTAATTGATTAAGTCTGGTTATGTTTTGTAAGATTGAACTCAAATTGGACTTAATTGATTTTTTCAGCATTATTTGGGTCTTACACTGTTTCTATATTTTAGACATATCTTGAGTTCTAGATGTTTAGAAATCATGAATTTTACCTTGTAGGAAAGCTAAGAGAAAGCTCTATAATTTTCATGAGAACTCCAGGTAAATTTTGGACATCTAGAAGAGCTAAATGGGCTTGGAAGATAGAACACGAGTTTTGTGTCTAGAACCTGAACAGTGTACAGTAATCAGAGCATAACTCGAGCTGTAAGAATTATCTTGGGCTGAAATTTAGACATTTGAAAGTTAAGACCCAGATATACAACTTTCATGAAGAACACAAGAGCTTAATTCGGACAGCTTGGAGGTGATATTGGGTCTGGAAGTCAAAACAGAGTTGCTGAAACTAGGCCTGAACAGTCTACAGTAATTGAGCCATATATCGGGCTGTAAGATTTATCTTGGGCTGAAATTTAGACATCTGAAAGTTAAGATTAAGATCTAATACTTTCATGAAGACGACTTCTCTATTTGATGACGGAATCCATTACTTAAGTAATGAATGATTTCAGAGACAAGAAATCTCAATGATTTTTCATTCTTATCCTCACCATTTGGCATTTTCCACTCATTCATCCACTCATCCACCTACTCTTAATCAGCCCGCTTGTCATTTTGTCTCCCTACTCCTCTATAAAAGGCACCATTGGCTGATCATTTCGGGCACTTGGTGTTAGGCTTAGTTTTTATAAGTTGTGGTTATGCTTATTTATTGTTTTCTTTTGTTGTAATTTTTCTTGTTCTAAATTGAAGCTATGTTCATCTTCCTCTTCTTCTCTCTTTCTTTTTTCTTATCCATGAGTAACTAAATCTTCATCTTGCTTGGGTGAAAGAGTGAAGCTCTTGGTAATGAAATAAGGTTAGATTATTTTATTTCTTGTGTTTAAATGATATATTATCAATCGGACATTATATGTGTTATATTTTGTTTCCAATCAATTTAGAAACCTTCTTTGTATAATGGAGATCTTGATTTATTGTAGACAATAGGATTGGCACAGTGAATGCTTGAACTCATTTACAAATGTTAGTAGATAATTAAAGGAATCATAATATGATTGCATATATAATTAAACTTTGAATGTTATATTTTCTGATTAGAACCTCTGTTGTGTGTGGATTTCAATTGAGTTATACAACAACAACAACAACCAAGCCTTTTCCCACTAGGTGGGGTCGGCTACATGGATCAGACGACGCCATTGTGTCCTATCATGAACCAAGTCTTCAGAAAAGCCATTCAAATCTAGATCTTTTTTAACCATTTCACCTATAGTCTTTCTTGGTCTTCCTCTACCTCTAGCTATTGGGCTATTCTCCATCTGATCTACTCTTCTTACAGGGGCTTCTAAGGGTTTTCTCCTTACATGTCCAAACCACCTAAGGCGAGATTCTCCCATCTTTTCCACAATAGGTGCTACCCCTACTTTCTCTCTAATGCATTCATTCCTAATCCTATCTTGTCTAGTATGGCCACACATCCAACGCAACATCCTCATCTCCGCGACACTGATCTTGTGCTCTTGTTGGCTTTTTACCGCCCAACATTCAGTACCATACAACATTACGGGCCTTATAGCTGTGCGGTAAAATTTACCCTTAAGCTTGAGAGGCACTTTCCTATCACAAATAACTCCTGAAGCACACCTCCATTTCATCCATCCAGCTTGAATCCTATGGTTTACATCTCCTTCTATCTCTCCATCATTTTGTATGATGGATCCAAGATACTTAAACTGTGTAACTTGTGGTATGGTATGATCTCCAATTTTTACCGCTAAGTTAGCATTAGCATGTTTCTTACTGAACTTACATTCCATATACTCCGTCTTACTCCTGCTTAGACGAAAGCCATGTTTTTCCAAAGCCTGTCTCCATAACTCTAGCTTCCCGTTTATTTCCTCTCTCGACTCTCCAACTAAGACTATATCATCTGCAAAAAGCATGCATTGTGGCACTTGGCTCTTGGATATGCGCGACAAGACATCCAAGACCAAGGTAAAAAGATAAGGACTCAAAGCTGACCCTTGGTGCAGTCCTATAGTTATAGGGAACTCTTCTGTGACCCCACTCGGTGTTCTCACACTAGTTTTAACCTCATCATACATATCTTGGATTGCTCGAATATAGGCAATACGAACTCTTTTCTTCTCCAAAGCCTTCCACAAGACTTCTCTCGGTACCCTATCATAGGCTTTTTCCAGAGGATTTCAATTGAGTTATAAAGAGAAATAATCTTACCTTTAATTTATTACCAAGAGTGGATCTCCTAACCTAAGCGAGCTCTTAAATTCAATTGTGAACTTCTTTTATTACTTTTGGTGTTGTGACAAATCATTTTCTTACCTCAATTAATTTTTCTTCATCAATTCCCTGTGGATCGACCACGGACTCCTGAGAAATTTATTACTTGAGACAACCTGCACTTGTGTTTGCATCATGAAATCCCGCAGTCAGGTGTCCTACCACTTTTGAAAGTGCACATTATGTGGGGAACTAACGAACACCACAGAATAACCCATACTCCAATCAATATAACCCTAGATGGAGGAACCATCCAAACTTCTCTTGAAGGGATAATCAAGGAGCCTCTTCCTCAGCGCCTGGAGCTGAGCAACCTTATAATCCTCCTGGATTCCTCCTGGATTCCCCTCACAACCCAGACAGTCGATTCAAGACAAGAAACTATCTCTTGAAGATATGTTCATGCAGTTGATGGTGAAAATTGATACCTTCATGACAAATACAGAAGCTCACTTAGCAAAGAATGACTCAGTGATACAGAGCTAGTCAGCTTCTATGAGGGCTTTGGAAACTCAGGTGAGGCAGTTTGCAAATGCAATCGATAACAGGCCCCCAAGCACTTTCCCGAGTGATACAGTTGATAATCCAAAAGGCACCTTAACTGAGCATTGCAAGGTGATCTCACTGAGAAGTGGGAAGGATATTGAAGGTAATCCAAAAACAAAGTTGTTGGAAGAAGAGGTTGAAGTTGGTAAAGATTAGGAGATGGTGAGTGAGGAGAGCCATAAGAATGAAGAAGTTGTTAAGGAAAAGGTGGAAGATAAGAAAGGTGAAAAGAAGGTCAATAACAAGAAGGTAGAGAATAGGCCATATATATAGGGATTTCTTTAAATCCTTCTATGAATATTAATGATTTTGTAAACCTTTAAGTTAATATATATGATTTGGGATTATTCAATCATATTGTTCCTATTGCTTTTGAATGTTTGACCAATAATTAATATGCTTTGATTAAATCTAATGAACCTAGACATAGGAATTTGGATTTAAGATCATATGTATGGTTGATACATGTTTAATTTCATTCAATTGGTTTGAATAAATTGATGAGCTAATAAGATAGAAATATACCTATTAGTCATGCGTGGCTATTAGTGAGACTTGCTCTTAATGAGTGAAATTTACTCTAGATTTCATGGCCACATAGTGACTAGGTAAATGAAGCATGATTAAATGACTTAAACATATGCTTTTAACTAAATAAGATTCTTAGGCCAACAAATTACAGATCATGTATTTTGATAAAAAGGTTTGTATAGCATCAATTGAAGTAGAAGGTGAAGAAGGATTCCCTATTTTTTAATCATCAACTGAAATTCCAATTAGCTAGCATTTAAATTTTTCCTCTATTTTACACACAACTTTTTTAAATTGAATGTTCTTAGAAAGAAATTATTAAGCTATTGGTTAATAGTTAGTTCTGAATTAGTAATAATTCTCGTGGGAACGATATTCGATTCTTAGCTATATTACAAGTGCAATCCATGCACTTGCGGTAAGCAAAAGAGTGAACACCATTCAGTCAGAGTACCCTAAGGGTGTGGAAGAGGATGTTCTAATTCAAATTGACAAATTTTATTATCCTGTTGATTTCTTAATCCTTGACACTAGCTCTACTATTGATACTGCTTTTAAGAATCCTTTGATTTTAGGTAGGTCTTTACTTGTCACTACTAATGCTCTTATTTGTTGCAAGAATGGGCTTATGAAGCCATTTTTCGGAAATATGACTCTTGAGGTGAATATCTTCCATATTTCAAAACAACCAGAAGATGAAAACGAGGGTCACCGGACATACATGATTGACTCAATCATGGGTAAGGGAATTTCTACAGCCCATGATTTTGACCGCTTGAGTATTTTCTTGTTAATTTTGAGATTGATTCTATCAGCAATCCATCTAATGTAGTTGATATTTGTGCTATGTTTGATAGAACTCAGGATTATGACACTCGGGCATGGCAACTAAAGTTTGAGGAGTTGCCCGAGAAAGGTTGGAGCATTGTTGATATAAAGGGTGTTCGTCCTCTAGTCTATTCTCATAAAATTAATTTGGAGAAAGGTAAATAATCAGCGATTGAAATTATAACTTGAGTTAAAGGATCTAGATGTAGATTAGACTTTGGTAGACGATCCTGTCTACCAAAGTTGAGGTAAGTTTTTAGTATTTCATTTATGTTTTTATTGAGTCAACTTAAGTGCCTCCCAGATTTCAGAGACTTTGTATGTGGATGTAAATAGTGTCAGTTAACAAAAAAATTTAAAAACTTCAAAACCAAATAAAAAATTAGTTTACATGCTTGTTTATTTCATTTTACTTTATTTTGTTTTTGTTATTTTTGTCATTGCTAACCGTTGTCAGGTGTAGTTATCCTCTCTTCTCTTCTCTTTTTAATCGCTAAGCATTTGATGTATGTGACTCATCTCCATTACTCAATATATTTTTGTCCCAATCATTTTTTTCATGCCTATTGGTGATTATTTCTTTAGTCTAAATTTAATTTTAAACATTGAGGACAATATTTCATTTAAGTTGGGGGTGTAGTGTTGGTGGTGCAAATTCAGTATTTAAAATGCTTGTTGGAACTATGTGGCACATTTTCATGTGTAAATTTTTTTAAAAAAAATTTGCATCACACATGCATCTTTATCACATGTGTACAAAAAATTTGCATCACACATGCATCTTTATCACATGTGTACTTATTCTCATTCATAGCCATCTTCATGAATTCACCAAATCCACCATAATCATTTTTTGCTGAAGCACCCATAGAATCTTTAGTGCACTAATCCAAGCTTTGTGGTAAGATAGTGGTTAGACACACGTAACTAGAGAATCCTTTTGCTTAAGTATTCATATGAATTTTAGATATAATTGAGAGCCTACAAATGTAATAAATTGTGATAAGCATTCATTGATCTATTGAATTGGGCACTTTTTTTGAGAACATCATCATATTGTTTGTAGTCAGATGGTGGATATATTTGGGATATGATGAAGGTCAACTTAGGATTAACATTTAAACCTTTCATGCGAACTCTTTCCATCATAGACCCTAGTAGCCAACTTTGAGCCAATAAACACATATAGCCTTTTCTTTTCATATGCCCACATCATTCATGCCTCTCTACATTGGAGTATAGCATATACACTAATTTTTCTACCCTTTTTACTTCCAAGTGTATACTAAGTGTGGAATTTGCATTTTCTTTCATTTGAGTTTAGTAAAAACAAAAGAAAAAAAAAGAAAAAGAAAAGTCAAAGTTGGGAAGAAATGATAAGAATATTAAAGTGGCATGTGTTCATCAAATAGTTCAAAAAAAAAGAACAAGAAAAAAAAAAGAGAAGAGGAAGAAGAAAGACAAACATTATTATTTGATGATCTGAAAAGTTACAAAGTACATCAAGTGAAAGTGTGGTCTATTGAGATATTAATAAGATTTCCTTTGTATGTATTTAGAAGCCTTTTTGATTCCTTTTTCATTTTTTTCATACAGCCCCAAACTTAAGCTATATTACAACCTTTTGTGTTGATCTTTCTGATCATAAGTCAACTTTTGAAAAAAGTGGTGGAAGTTTCATTTGTTAGTGCTCATATCATAAGATCAATGTTTGCTTGTTACTTGTATATAATTGCATAGTTTCTCATGAGAGTGTGTGTACACCCATTGTTAACTCCAGAGAAAGAATCTTCACACAAAACACTTTTATACTCGTGAGTTATGGAGGTAAACCTTTTACTTGAGATATTCTTGATGTTATATGTGTCAGAACTTCAAGTTAGATTGATATAATTTGGAATACACTCATACTCTGTGGACTGCTATAACAGATTGCTTGTGATATAGTTATTGAATTCTTAATATTGTTTTGAAATGTGAATTTGGAAAATGTGAATTGATGAGCTATTCTATTATTTTCTTAGTCTCTCTCATCTCTCTTGCACAAAAATTGTTAAGGACTAGCAATAAGCAAGTTGAGGTGTGTGATAAGTATACGAAAGTGTTCTCTAAATACTCTATTATTGAGTTAAAATGTTAAAATATGAATAAAAATTATTGAAATTAATATGTATTTTTAAATTAAATTTTTTTTTACTTTAAAATATTCTTAAGCAATAATTTATATATAATTAATTTATTTTAATATGTGCAAGGAAAGACAAGCGTGGACCTTGATCAATGAAATTCGTAATCATTTGGAGGAATATTGGGCCACACAGTAACAAGAAAAGGCAGCATGGAATAGAGAGAAAAGAAATAGAACAGAGGAGCGCTCCACACGAAGGGTCAGCACAGTGAGGTTGGGCCGTCCAAAAGCAAATATAGTGCTACAGAACTCGTGAAGGCCGTATGCAAAAGAAATAGAAAAGAAACAGGGCCGGCCGTGCACAATAGAAGAAAAGAATGGCCCATACGGTGCTACAGAGGATTTAAAAAACAGATTGGAGAATTAATAAAAGGGAGCGTCGTGGGAAACGAAAAGAAGGGAGAAACAGGAGCTGCTGGAGAAAGGAGTGATGCGTCGTACGAGGCATTGCACAAGAGGGACATGATGCACCAAACAGTTGGAGAGAGAACAAATGGATTGAGCAGCAACGCACCGTTCAAGGAAGGACGTAACACAGTGCAGCGCAACTTGATATCTATATAATGAAAAATTTTAGTGAGATAATTTTGTTAAGTTTTAATCTTATTATGTTTTTTGTTAAATTTTTTTATATTAAGGAGATAATGAAATCTTGATTATTTTTATATTGTTATGTTGAATTATTTTTATTTAATTTTAAGATTTAATACCTATTGATTTTATTCTCCTATGAGCTTATAAAAATAAATTTTTAGATGAGTTCAGTCATACTTTTCTCATGCTTTGTGATTTATTTATGTCGTTTGAGTATTGTTGATAATTGTTAGATATCAATTGTGATTTCTTATTAGAGATACATTTGATGATTTGATAATTTATTATTAATTAAGGAAATTTTATAATATATGTGATTATTAGTTTTAATGCTTTATTGATATATTTCCCATGAGCATATGTTTGTCTCTTGATATTCATGAGTTAAATTATTTGGGTATAATAATTTAACATAATTAATGTTAGAATTAATCTTAGTGAATTATGAATCTTAGTCATTTTACATCTAGTAGAAACCAAATTTGTTTTACTTTGCTTTACTTAATTTTGTATTTAAATTAATCTTTATTTACTTTTAATCATTTAAAATTTTTCTTTAGTTTTTTTTTTATTTTTTTAGCTATTTTTTTAATTTGTCTCTTTGTAGAACAGACACCCCAAAGTTGTGCCACATCTACCGTGTTATTCTTTGAGCGTAATCAACTATCATGGAGGCCTCTCTACTAAGGATCAAGAAGGAGTTACAGTATTTTCTTAGCAAAATCAATTTCTTGACGTTTCATTTCAAACCTGGCCAGTAAGTTGAAAATATATTCCCCGTTACTCAAATTAAAGAATCAGAAGGAGCTCAAATGGAATCAAGAGCACCAAAAAGCTTTCGATGAAATCAAGCATTATATAGTAAACCTACCTGTAATAACTCCACCCGATCCTAATAGACCTTTAGGGCTCGTTTGGTGGTCAGGATAGGATAAGAGTAGATAGGATAAGAGAGCAGGATAGGAGTAGGATAGGATATTAGCAGGATAAGTTGTTATCTTATCTGACGTTTGGTGTCCACCAGATAACCAACAGGATAACATTATAATTTTAGTATGATTTTAAAATTTTTCTTTTTTATTTGGAATGTTTTCATATTTTATTTGATTTTATTTTTTTATAATTTTAATTTTTTTTAAATTATATAAAAAGACAAATTTATCCTTATGATAAAATTACATATAATTTTTAAAATTTTGAAAATATTGTTTAACTTAAATTAATTTTTTATAATTTTAAATATTCATTTTTAGTTTTTACTTTACATATAGTTAAATTATTAGAATAATTTTATATTTTTCAGTTTTTAAAATAATATAAATAACAAAATTAGTCTTGAGATAAAATAAAAATAATTTTTAAAATTAATTATTAGTATTTTATTATTTTAAATATTTTATATTTATTATATATTTTTTTGGTAACCATGTTATATTTTATTATACTTTAATTATTTTATATTTAAAATATTTTTTTATATCATACTTTAAATCACCTTATTCTATCCTGTTGAGTTCTAACCCAGCCCTCCCCTCAGGATAGAATTTGAACTAAATAGTCAGGATAGGATAAGTGACAGGATTAATTTATCATATCCCGCTGGCTCACCAAACAATAGTTTTAGATAGGATATGATAGTTTATCCTATCCTGTCTCTCTTATCCTAACCACCAAACGAGCCCTTAACATTATATTTGCTGGCAATGACAATACTATAGGTTGTCTTTTGGCGCAAGATGTTGAAAATGGGATTGAGAGGTCAATCTTTATTATAATCACATACTAATAGAAGCTGAGAAAAACTATAGTGAAGTAGAAAAGCAATGCTTGGCTTTATATTCGGCTTATATGAAACTTAAATATTACATGATCTTGACCACAAATTATGTTTATTTTGATGTCAATATAATTAAATATATGTTAACCAAGCCTGTAACCTATAATAGAATAGGTTGATGGGCTATTGCCTTTTCAGAGTTTTCTTTGCAATTTGTGCCACGAAAAGCCATAAAAGGCCAAGTTTTGGCCTATATCTTGGTTGATAATTTTCCAAAAACCTTGGTAAATTATGTAGGTTTAAGGGGTTGGAAGCTTTATTTCCATGGCTCAAGTAATCAATTTGAGACAAGCATAGGTAATTTTATTATCGACCCATCTGGAAAGCCTATACACCTTAATTTCGTCTTAATGAACCTTTCTCAATTAATGAGGTTGAGTACGAGACCTTAATAATTGGGTTAGATTTCATTCTTAGGATGGGATGTAGAAATGTATAAATATATAAATATATAGAGACTTAATGTTAGTTATCAAACAAATTACACGAGAATATAAATGTGTTAATATGAGTTTTATGCAATATATGGCCATAGTGGCACGATTATTAGTATTATATGAGTTCGACAAGGTGGATATTCAATATATCCCTAGGACATCAAACTATATGTTGAATGCTTTGGCTCAGTTATCCTTTGGTTATCTACTTTCACCAACCAAGCTAGGAAGCTTGATGGAAATTAAAGATGAAATTTTGCCTATGAAGGAAAGAGATATTTCAGGCCGAAGTCTTTAATGAAGGGATGAATAATTGGATGTAAAAATTAAAATCCTATTTATCAAACCCAAATAATAATGTTGAGTGCAAAATACATTTCATGGTTGTTAATTATATATTTCTTAATAAAGAGCTATTTTTTAAGAGCGTCTATTTCCAATTATTGAGTTGCTTAACTAATAAAAAAGCTATTGATGCAATGATGAGGTCCACCAAGGCATTTATGGATCCCATCAACCTGGAAATAGAATGAGCTGGACTTTGCATCGTCAAGGTTATTATTGGCCTTCAATGCATCGAGATTGTATAGATTCCGCAAAGAGTTGTCAAGAATGTCAACGACATGGACCTATTCAACATGTTTTGTCAAGTGATATGTGCGCAATTATTAACCCATGGCCATTTAAGGGGTGGGCTATGAACATTATTAGACAAATCTACCCTACATCTTCTAAAAGCTACCAATATGCTTCAGTAAATGGGTAGAAGCAATTTCATTAAAGAATGTAACTCTAGTAAAGTGCTAAACCAAGTCCTATAGAATAAAATTATAATAAATTTGATCAAGAAAAGCATTGGCCAATATCCAAAGAATTGACACAACGTGCTAAACCAAGTCCTATGACTGGTTCTCCATATAAACTAACCTATGGTTGTGATCTGATGCTCCCAATCGAGGTTAGACTCCAATCAGCTCGCATTCTACATCAATCTAAATTACCTTTAGAGCAATATTGGCAAAAGATGTATGAAGAGTTAGATAACTTAACCAAGAAATGGTTATAGGCATTGAACCATTTGTTAAGTTATAAAGATAAGGTTTCCATAATCTATAAGAAAAAGGTAAAATTGAAAACTTTCTTAGTGAGAGATCTTATTTGGAAAGTGATTTTTCCCAGGGACCAAAGGTCTAAGGCATATGGAAAGTAAAGTCCCTATTGGGAGGGATCTTTCATCGTAGAACAAAAATATGAAAACAATTCATATGCCTTAAGAGAAATTAAAACTAAAAGAGACTGTTGCATCATAAATGGCAAGTATTTAAAGAAATATAATCCATAGTGTAAAATGCCAATTATCTAAAGTTAGTAAGAATAGAAAGGTAAATAAAGACTAATCTATCATACTATCATACGCTTTAATCCTTAAAGTGTTTTGATGAGCTTAGCAAAGGCTTGCAATGTGTTGGCTTGTTCAGTAATAGCCTTTGCCTTTGGAGTCAAGCTCGCATACATGGAACTTACCGAATCAGTTTGTTCTTGTAACTTGTCGGTCAATTGTTGCAGGTTTCCAAATTCAGCTCCATAATCACTCAATTTGACATGGCAAGTCACGCACTCCTGCTCCATCCTAACGAGATTAGCTCATTCACCTTGAAAGTGAGTCTTTAAGGCCAAGATCCTCTAAGAAGTGGCTATAATATGATTTTTTATCTTCATCACTTGTTTTTTTATAGATACAACTGTCACCTGCACTATCTTTTGTCTATCTTGACCAATGCCTACATCTTTGAGTATCGTCAAGCGAGTTTGGGTGAGACACTAGTGTTGGTCCAACGTGGTTTCAGTTGTATCAAAGGCTGTGAGGATTGGGCCAAAGTTTAAAAGAGCCTTGGTAAACCCGTGATACACTTCGACAAATAAGGGAGCAATACAATTCTCAGTGGGAACTGTTACTTAGTCGAACAAATTGGTCATTGCTTGGAGTTGTTGCTCACAGACAGTTGGATCTTTTGCAAGCACATCTAAACCTATCGATAAGAAGGTTTCAAATGCCATAATGGCCCTTCGAGCTTGTGTAACGTTCACATGATCAAGGCTATTTGAAGCTATAGGGACATCCTCAAGCTTAGAAAGGGACATATTTGAGCTTGTGTAACGTGCAGATCTTCTATATTTCTTATGTTGTCTAGAGGCATGGAGATCTCCTACGTGAAGCCATGATAAAAGTAGAAAGGCGAGAAAGGTACTTTTTTGGAATTTTGAAGAGAAAATGATAGTTTGAAGAACTTTACAATAAGGAATAATATTTAAGCCTTTCTGTTTACCTTATTTATAGCTATGTTAGTTACGATTATAGTTGAAATTCAAATTGGAGATAACCTTAGTCTATTATTAAAAGATAAGGTTAATATTGATATAATGTTATCTAGATAGTTATAAAGTGATTAATAAAATTATCTAAGTCAAATCACTTGAAGTTTAGGTGATGAAAGAGTAGATAAATAAAGTTTACAAATGAGCCAAACATTACATGGTCGAACATTACTTGAATAAGTTAGTAATCTCATCCCTAAGCTTTAAGACTCTATGAAAGTGGGCCATAGTACTTTAGCTTCGGCTGACTCCTTCTTGGCTTCAAGATGTCAAGGCCGCACGATTTTCTTGGTCTTTAATAATTCCTCAGCCTCAATAGCTATTTCCTTCCCTTAGTTACGAAGATTAGATATTTGTTACTGGAAATCTGTAAAAGAGGAATTGTCTTTTTTATAATCTTTCTCCAAGACTTCAAGTTTTTGTTATTCCTCCTCTAGTCAACGCTTTAGCTTTTTGACGGTAAACTTGGAGGTTGAAATCTGGTCTTGGTGAGTAGACATAGTAGAAAGGAGATTTTTCTCTTTGACATGAAGAGAGCTAAGATTATCTTGAGCTTTAGTAGCCTTCTCCTTTAGATTCACTTGGTGAGCATCTAGCATTAACTTCTCGCCAAGGATGAGGAAAACTTTGACAAACCTCTTTAAAGACTCTATTACTGAAGTCTTGAGAGATGACAAGATGCCCTTTTTCTTGTCGCTTAGAAAATTAGAATGATGAGACAAAATGGTGAAGGCTTGGGAGCAAAGGTCAACTAATTGAAGATTCGTCTTTACGACTGACAACTCCTATTGTAGTAAATGTAACACCCCAATTTTTGATAAGTTACATTAACGACTAAACTATATTGTTTTGTAATTTCTGTGTGTTGTAAATTTATTTTAACTGATATGTGAATGTTTTTGATCTTTGTGTATGAATTACTTCGAGTCAGAAAAATAATAATTTTCCAAGGCTGGATGAATTTTTGAACTGTTTAGTGGGGCCGGGGTATCTTACTAAACCCGAAACCAAAAATAGTATTCGAAAATCTTCGTTGTTTGAAAATTTATCTAGTTACGTACTATTATTGGATCATAGTAAAAATTTAATTTTTATCACAGTAAATTCCAGACAGTAAAAATTAATTTTTACCACAGTAATTTTTGTCAATTCGAATTTAACTATCGGTTAAAATCTACGTAGAGAAATAAACGTAGGTAAAATCATAAATCTATTTACATTAGGTAAATTATAAATCTATTCACCTTAGGTTAAAGTTATAAACCTATTTACATTAGGATAAAGTTATAAATTTATTTACTGTCGGTTAAAGTTATAAAAATTTATTCACCCTAGGTTAAAGTCATAAATCTATTTACCTTAGGTTAAGGTTATAAATCTACTTACCTTAGGTGAAATCATAAACCTAATTACCTAGTCCTAGTAATTAAGTTTTCTATTTACCTAGATTCTATAATCATTTTAGTGAACCTAGTATGTTTAATGTAGAAACCAAAGAGGTAAAACACTTTGACCCACGTACAACTCATGCACTTCATTATAACATGGAATGAGATTCTTTTGTTGGTGAATTCCACCAAGGCCACATGGCCATGTCCATCAAGAAGGTAAATGATTCTTCAAATAATGCATAATAATACATTCTATCATTTATGATCACTTGGAGTTTAGTCATCCTTCAACTACCTTGTCTCCTACTCAAATATTCAATGAATTTCCATCCATTCACTCCATGTAACTCCAAGACAATGCACATGATTTTTAAGCTATCATTTTGATTCCATCACAGTTAATCATACACTTTAGTGAGTTAGCATGCACTACCTTGTCTCCTTGAGTGCTCCACCAAGCAATTATCACAAATCATTCCACCCACTCCTCCAATGCACCACATGGCTATATATAGTAGGAGACCTCTCCACTTAATTTTCCATCACTCCTATCTATTCTCTCCATTCTCTTTCTTCAAGAACCCAAAGAAGAACTTCATCTTTTCTCCATTTCTTGAGCCATTCGGCCACCACTCCCAAATCACACTTCCACTCTTCAATAATTTTATCCAACCTCATTTCCTAAAGCTAAACATCATTCCAAGCATCTTTCATGTTGTGAGTTTCTTCAAAATCAACCATCTTAAGCTTGGAAATCAAGGTTGAAATTTCTACCCTATTAGGTAAAATTCTTGTTTCCTATTTCTAAATTTGTTTTTAAATTTCTAAGCCATGTTTGATCCATGGTTATTCTTTCTCATGCTTAGTTTTGTATTTTGTAAATTGTTTAAGCTTGATAGGTATTTTTTTGGAGCCACACAAAATTCTCTAAGGAAGCTTTCAAGAAGGATAGTCTTCAAGAGGTAAGAGGGAGATTTAATCTCATCAACTATTTTGGTAGTATGAAAATGGATTGTGTGTGGTGAAGAATCCATGAGGATTCATTTACTTGATTTTTTATGGTTTTACTTTATTGTATGATTGATTTTGATGTATGTGTTTTCAAATGCTTGATTTGTTGAAGACATATTAAATCTCGGTCATATGCCATTCAATATACTTTTAATCTAAGATTATTTTTTAAGTATAGATTTTAGAGGATTAAGTAACAAATAATTGGATTAAATATTTTTACAAAGGAAAATGAGATAGGAAATGATTATATGTTTGGTTATGGAAAATAAATTAATTTTGGGCCAACAAGTCAAGAATTGGTGTTTAGATTAAAATATATATATCTATTTTCTTAAAGGTAGTTTTAAAAGATTTATTTAATAAGAACTCAATTTAGTAATTTTTATTATGATAATTGAGAATACGTTTTAAAATTGATTTAGCGCTCTAAGTATTTTATTAAAAAGGATTTTTAATTTCGGAAAGTTTTCAAAAATTAATTTAGAAATATCAAGAAATATTTTATACGGTGAAAACAGTAGAAATACTTTATGCATATTTAAAATAGTGATGTTTAAATTACGCGATTGAGAAAATAATTTAAAAATGTTACATGATTGAGAAAATGATTTAAAAATATTATGCGAATGAGAAAATGATTTTAAAAATGTAAGAAAATAACTATGCGATTTGGAAACGTTGAAAAATATTTATGTGATTAAAAAAATGTGGGAAAATACCTACGCAATTTGAAAACATTGGAAAATAATCATGAGATTGTGAAAATGCGGTAAAATATTTACGCGATTGAAAATAACAGTGGTATGCTGTCGGGTTGGACCCGGTTATATTGAAGGATGGTACTGTTGAGTTATGGAACTTGACCATGTGATGTGATGATATTATGATATATGTGAATTTTTGAGTCTTGCACCATGTATTGAGGAATATGTTGTTTTTGATGTCATTGACGAGTTATACCTAAGAGGATGAATTACACCCATGTTTGGGTGCGATAGGCGTAGTGTTGTTCATTTATTGAACTTAGAGGCATTGGTGTGTGGAAATTCCATATGTGGACAGTTGGTAGCTCCTCTAGGCCGTGGTACCGGGCATGACACACTAGTGATCTTGACAAAACACTATTCTTAATCACGATCTTGTTGGGGATTGTCTTGCAGAATGCCTGTAGTACACGATGAGTTTGATTGTGTATTGTACGAGTCACGACGAATTTGACTATGTAACACATGGCCAGCGACAGCTGAGTTGACAGGCAGGTTCTTCTGAGATCATTCCCTCTAATTGGTTGTGTTTAGCTCCATGGAGTAAGTTTGTGTCATGTACATGTGCATTATGAGTCTACATATTATGTTATTCTGATATATTCTATGAAATGTTATATATGTTGTAATAACATGTTTTGATGACATATCTGTTTGTATTTATCATTTTCTATACTGCCTGATGGTAATGATGACAGATTGTCTCACCTCTTTGTATGTATTTCTGTGTGATTATTATTATGTACGATAAAGATGGTGAAGAGGATCAACCTCTTAATTTTCCGTGAGAGAAACAGTAATCCAAGGACCAGTACGAAGGAGGCGAGCCATTGGATCATCCTTACTGGTTGGCTTGATTGTTTTGTTTTGGTTATGTCTGTATTGTATTTTTTTTGAGTTTTCTTAGTCTATTGGACTTGGGCAAGTCTGTTATCTACTCTTTTGTGTCAAATGGTTTATGATTTAATTTTTATTTTTTTTTCTAAAAAAAACCATATGCATATTATGGTATATATGTAATAATGTATTTTATTTCATGTTATGTTTTTATTTATTTAGTAATGTTTTCCGCAAGAAGAAATGGCCATAGAACGAAGGTTGAAACAATAATGGAATATGATTGGATTTGTATAGGATGATTATTGATCTTTTTAGAATACATAACTAAAATTTTACAACTCATTTTGTATTTATTATCAAACGATTTATAACTTGGGAAGGATTTTATTTTAATTTGTCGTAAATGTGACGCCCTACATCGGGGTGTTACAGTAAAGAGTTGAGATAGTCCAACACTAATTGAATTTTGTCCTACATTTATGCTTGAAGGCTAGTAGATTCATGTTGAGGTTGTTCGTCATCATTATCATACAGTTGACTACGGGTTTTTGTGAACATATGCTCATCCTCAAGAATGAAAAGCAGTTGTGTTAACTCAGCCTCTTTGTTGGCAATTTCAACTATGCTAACATGTATCTGCAGAAAAAGATAAGTTAATGCAAAAAAAGAATTATTGGATTAACCAAATCTAATAATGAGGTATCAAGTAGTGTAAAGTACCTCAAAAGGAAAAGCTAGGGTGGAATCTTTAGAAGTTGAGGCAAGGATGTTGGAAGGACTTTGAGGAATATAAGTTGCCAAGGTAATGGACTACTTCGTTTGAACCCCTTGACTTCTATTAGCCTCAGCAGTTAGGTCATCGAGGTCTATTGTGTCCTTGGAAAAGGAAGCAGGAACCATCTTTTCAGAAGTCACTTTGGCAAGAGTTGACTTCTTAATTACCACCTTAGTAGAAGTAGTTCTTTCCATTGCACTTTCAGTCTCTTGGTCCTTTTGAGGAGAAGGACCAATTGGTTTAGTAAACTCTTTTGCTTATGAATCAAAAACAAAAGTCTCCTGAAATTAAAGATAAGTTAGAAAATGAAAAGCCTAAGATTAAAATCAAGATATAAAGGATGGAGTCTATACCTTAGTCGAAGGTTTTCTCTTCGATATTTTTGGTTTCAGTTTTGTAGACTTCTGTTGGCTACTAGAGGATGCTTTAGAAGGCACATTCTTCGTCTTCTTAGTAGTTAGAGAAAATGTTTCAATTAATCGAGGCTTTTATTTGCCTCGCCAAAATCTAAAAGTAAAACAAGTTAGATGAAAATAAACCAAATAAAGATGTTGAAAGATTAAGTAAACTATTAATGATGAGAAAAGTTTTTTACCTTCAGTCTTTCTCTACTCAATTTTATACAAATCACAGAATTTGTTAGTCAGCATCTCAAGAGGGGAATCAAATATATGTAAATATTACTGATGCCACCAATATAAGAATTCATCGGTACTCAAATAAGAAATATCAAAAGGTATGAAGTATGAAAAAATGTAGAATGAAATCCCAGTCCACTCCATTAGCACTTAAGCATGGTCGAGTTTAACAAACTGGAACTTATTGGGAACATAATCACCTTTTAAAGGGCACAACTAGGGAGGAACATGCATGAGCTCTATTAGGCGAGAAGAGAAGTTTGGGATGTGAGTTTGAAGGGAGCAGATTTGCTGACTAAGGAGTTTGATTGAAAACTCTTAACGACACAAGAAGTTGCACCAAATCAAGTATTGATCTTGGATTAATCTTTTGAACCAAGATAGACCAAGTTGTCTTTTGGCAAATGGTTGAAGAGAATCTGTAGGAAGCTTCTTAGGCAAATTAAAGAATAATTCGAAGTATGACTTGAATTCATAGGCATCCTCTTTAGTAGCCTTGGGAATAAGGTAGGCTAGCTTCGACCTATAAGTCAATATAGCCTTTTCTAGTCAGATAAAATTTTATTCAACTAGAGTTGGAGTATCCATAGTGGTCCTCCAAGATTGTTGACCCAATTAGACTTACAGAGATCCAACAAAGCCAGTTGAATAGATTAGTAGAGTTTAGTTAAGATGATACCACTGAGGTGTAGTTGCCTTCCCTCGAGTATCAATGCTATAAGGGGTGAGTAAGAGAAAGAAATACTCAACCATGTTGGACAGAAGACAAACTTGGACAACCAATAAAGGATAAAGCTAAGATGTTCTTCATCATCCACTTCACCAAATTTCTTCATACAACTTTTCGTGAACCCAGTATTACTTAAGTTGGTCTTCTTCTACAAATTATTTTAGGCCTTAGTGTTTTTAGGAGATGAAGTGGGAAGGATAAACTCACCATTTGGACTTAATCCCAAAATTATGGCCATGTCAAATAATGTTGGCCCTATCATTCCATCATGAAAATGAAAGGAAATTGTAGTGGTGCTCCAGAAGCATAGAGCTGCACCTATCATTGTTGGGTTTGCCACGACCCGATGTAGGCTAAGGTGAATAGCTTCATAGATACTAATTGATTTCCAAAAATCTCCCTTCGCCTCATTTATATAGGTGAACCAAGCTTTATAATCTCATAAGGGGTTTGGAAAATTCCTAAGTATTTTATTCCAAACCAACCAAGGGTCAACTGGGATTTTTGGGAAATTAATTAACAAGTTCTCCCCTTCGACTATTAAGGTCGATTTTTCCTCTTCTAAATCCCTAACAGGATTTTCTAGAATGGGGCCATGATAAACAAGAAACGAAGGAGAAGAGCTAGCCATTACCTCGTTGGCTAGAGTAGTACACTACGATGTCATTGGCATGGGAGCCTTCAAGAGCTCTTGTATGTTAAGTTCAGATATTGATTTTCATTTATCTTGTCCTTTGGAAGCCATAGTACGTAGATGAAAGTTTCAAATAGATCAATAGAGAAAGAGAGATCGGAACGTTAAGAAAATGCCAAGGCAGAGAATTTTGGGGGGTTTTTTGAAGAAGAAAACAAATAAAGATTGTTGTGTACAAAGGAAGTGGAATTTAAAAAGATGATAAAGGTGAAAATAAAGTAAATGTTGTGCAAACATAGGAGTACATTAAAATTTATCAATCAAACATTAGCAATATGATGACTCTGGTAAATTAGGTGGGACCAAACAAAGGTTTCATATATAGTGCATCAAAATTAAAAAGATTTCAACATTCAGAAAACAACCTTTACTTAAATTAAAAATTTGTAAAGTCAAAAGTACATTGGCAAAACAAATAGAAGTACAAAATATTGCTAAGTACTAAAAACCCCTAAAATGGCAAGTAGGTTGATTGCGGGATTTAAAGGATGCAAACCCAAGTGTTGTCTCAAGTAATAAATTTCTCGGGAGTCTGAGGTCGATCCACAGGGAATTGATGAAGAAAAATTAATTGAGGTAAGGAAATGATTTGTCACAACACCAAAAGTAATAAAAGATGTTCACAAATGAATTTAAGCACTTGCTTGGGTTAGGAGATCCACTCTTGGTAATAAATTAAAGGCAAGATTATTTTTCTTTATAACTCAGTTGAAATCCACACACAATGGAGGTTCCAATCGAAAAACATAACATTCAAAGTTCAATTATATATGCAATCATATTATGATTTCTTTAATTATCTACCAACATTTGTAAATGAGTTCAAGCATTCACTGTGCAAATCCTATTGTCTACAATAAATCAAGATCTCCATTATACAAAGAAGGTTTCTAAATTGATTGGAAACAAAATCAATACATATAATGTCCATTTGATAATATATCATTTAGGCATAAGAAATAAAATAATCTAACCTTATTTCATTACCAAGAGCTTCACTCTTTCACCTAAGCAAAATGAAGATTTAGCTACTCATAGATAAGAAGAAAGAAAGAAAGAAGAAGAGAAAAATGAACATAGTTTCAATTTAGAGCAAGAGAAAATTACAACAAAGGAAAACACTAAACAAGCATAACCATAACTTCTAAAAACTAAGCCCAACACCGAGAGCACCAAATGATTAGACAATGGTGCCTTTTATAGAGGATTAGGGATACAAAATGACAAGGGGCCTGATTAAGAGTAGGTGGATGAGTGGGTGAATGAGTGGAAAATGCCAAATGGTGAGTTGGTGAGTGGAAAATTATTGAGATTCTGTCTCCGAAATCATTTAGTCTTGATCTCATGGATGCCATCAGAATAAAGGAATGTAGTCTTCATAAAAGTTGTAGCATTTTGTCTCAGCTTTCCATTGCCACTAAGATCAACCAAAAATTCGTCCTACAGCCCAAGATATGACCTAATTACTGTAAACTGTTCAGGCCTAGTTTCAACACCTCTGTTTTGACTTCTAGACCCAATATCACCTCCAAGCTGTCCGAATGAGCTCTTGTGTTCTTCATAAAAGTTATAGATACGGGTCTTACTTTCAAATGTCTAAATTTCAGCCCAAGATAATTCCTACAGCCCGAGTTATGCCCTGATTACTGCACACTGTTCAGGTTCCAATCACAAAACTCATACTCTAACTTCCAAGCCCATTTAGCTTCACTAAATGTCTAAATTTTACCTGGAGCTCTTCATGAAAGTTGTAGAGCTCTCTCTTATCTTTTCTACAAGGTAAGATACATAATTATTACACATTTAGAACTCAATATGAATGAAATACAGAAATAGTGTAAGACCTAAATAATGCTGAAAAAATCAATTAAGTCCAATTTGAGTCCAAACTTACAAAACATAACTAGGCTTAATCAATTAAGTACATGAAGAGTGTAAATGACTAAAAATGAGGGTTTATTATTGTATAAAATATATGATCATCAAATTCCCCAACACTTAGCTTTTTGCACTCTTGGGCAAAACACATAAGACCAAAGTTAGGAGACAAAGAAAAATGACACAGACTCAAAAGTTAAAAACTCTAAAAGACTCGATGAAGCAAGAAGAGCAATAAGAAATTCAAGGGATCAAAGCATTAATGAGGTAACATTTCTTCACATCTCAAACCAACAAGCAAGGAAACTTCAGTTGAAAAGAATGAATCAAGAATGATAGATCCTCACAGAATTTCACTCTCAATCTCTCAAGTGTTTAAAAGGTAAGTATTTCACTCTATTCAACCCATGAACAATTGTACTACCATAAGCTTGCTTATCTTCTACTTCTCCGCTACTCAAAACACATGCATACAAAAATCAAGAGGACTTTATTCAAGGTTGTAATGGGGTCATGGTAAAGGAGAGGGGATAATATGGATATGAGAAGATAAATACCAAAGAGAATAAAAGAGCATTATGGTACAGTTAAAATAGAGAAAATGTTTAAGAACATTCGTCATAAAGGACAATCACCAATATTTGACTAATGTTTTGTTGAAGATCAATCCCAAATTGGTGAATTGAATTCATTGTTGGGCCTGAACCTTCTTATTTTCTTCCTATTGTTTCCAAGCATCCAGCTTTATCCTAGATTCTAATAATTCTTTGATTGCAACAGTGGTTAGTTTTTTTTTTTACATACATACTCCCACACTTGTTCAAGAACAAGGCCAATGCTCTATTATTCCCTAAGGTTAGGTAAAGATATATATATTTTTTTGAAGGCACGAAATGAACTGAAAATAAGGAATGATCAAATAAGTTCAAAGGGGCTACACAAGGGAAAATATACAAGGATGGCTATTTGGTCAAAGTAGGTATTTCAAAATGCCTCAATCATATTGATGTATGCATGTGAAAATATAGCCTAAAAAAGAATCAAAGTAAGTTCTAGAGTAACAATTCCATGAGTGAAAATCACACAAGAAAGAAGAGAATGATACAAATGTCCAATTCATTCATCAATAGACTCAAAATCTCACAAGGCATATTTCTATCATTCTTAATCCACCATATCAACATTCATATCCAAGCTTGTGATTTTTAAGAAAGAAGACAATTTATGCTAAGATCTAAGAATCCATTTGCTACTTCTACACAAAATAATTATTTCCTCAACTAAGATGCATCTCAAGAATAAACTTACCTCTAAGGCAAAATTTACTCCTTACTTTGCTATCCTTAATTGGTTTTACTACGAATAGGTTTCTGACAGTTATATCACTAAACATACTTCCTAATTTAGATGCGTCTTAGGAGTAAAATTACTCCTTACTCTGTCATCATTCATTGGTTTAGTAAGTCCATGACAATCATATCATACTTCCAAAAAGAAAAAGAAATTTTTTTTGGTCAACTATCCTTCCCCCCCAATTAGATCACAACATTGTCTTCATTGTTAAAATATAGATGAGTAAAGGATAAAAGATATTACCTGTTGGAGAAATCTAACACAAATTTAAATAGAAACAAAGTACGATAAATAAAATCAAAAGTAAAGGAATGCTATAAATGAAGTGTCAAATCTGACTTTCTTTTCATCCTGCTTCCCTCACTACTTCTTGCTGACCAATCTATCTGAGTTATTACTGGGTCATGTTTATGAAAAAAAGCTTCTAATTTATCAATCAAATTCTCAATAGTGGAAGCAGAGATAAGAAGTTGTCTTGCCGAAGGTGTGATAAATTTCTGTTCCACAGCATGATCAAGAAAAAGTAACAAAATATCAAAGAAATTATTTACATTCAACAAACCTATGGGTTTATGGTGGATATTCAGTTGGGCCCAAGAGACAATTTGAAAAACTTCTTCTAAGGTACCAAAATCACCTAGTAAGGCAATGAATGCATCAGAGTTTTCAAGCAGTATTTTCATTTGTTCATGCATTGATGATACCTTAAGTTCATTCCTAATTGTCTTTCCAGTGATATTTTGTTGAGCTAAAGGTCCAGGAATGACACCTAAAACCTGACTTTCTCTTATATATGCAACAAGTGATACAGTTTCCATTAACCCACGACAACCTCCCCTATATACAAGATGAATTTTTCTCGCAGCAAGTAATCGACCAAGAGTGGTAGCTGCGTTTACCCACAAAATATACAGATATTTTAAGTTAACAAATAGAAATACCTTCTATCTCTATACTCATCTTTCTCACTGAATAATTCTGAGTTGGAGGAAAGTGGAGAAAATGGAGTGTTTAAATATGAAAAAGAATGGAAAGGGTAATAATAGCACCTATAAGGGCAGGTTGGCTGTTGTTGAAAAAGTTTGAAATTAAGAAACACATAATTTTTTTTTGACTTCAAGAAAACCATCAGGGTAAAGAAGTGTAGAAACCCCTGAAGGACCCTACTCAAAGGATCGTCTGTCCAAAACTAAAATATAGCAAAATCATACAAAGATAAAAGAAATATAATAGCAAATGATGATATACCTGTATGTACAGTTTTCTTGGCGTATCTTTATACTGCGCGTCAAGAGTGCAGTAGTGACATATCTTTATACTACGTGTCATCAGTGCAGTAGACACTCACGTCCGTTTATTCAAAAAAAGGAAAAGAAATCATCGTGGGTTTCCATCTTGGATCTAGAACCTAGAGAGCTCACACTTGGGCTCGTAACATCAACAAAGATGCTAAAATCGGAAACCCGTAATGTCCAAGATCCAAAACGTCCCATCCCAGGGCGCTGAGAGCCCGTTCTAATAAAAGAGAGGATCAAGCTTAGATATCTCATACGCTTTGGCAGCCGCGGGTTACTTCTCACTAATAACCAGAGTGGGACGCTTTTGCATGTCCATCAACTCCACAGTGCCTGGATGGTAAACATTGGGTTGTGGAGTGCGACTTTCTACAGAGCATGGTACACGAACCTTTTTTAAGGACTAACGTGCAAAGGTCCACTTGAGTCAATGACGGGTCAGCCAAAGGTTAGGGCTCCACAACTAATTAAAGTCATGGTACTCCTTCCGGATCTCCCTTGTTCAAACATTTTTTCTTTTTCCTTTTTTTTTCTTTTTTTTACCCTTTTTTTAAAACATGAAGAAGAAGAAGATAATATGTACAAATTGTTATGGATATGGCTCATATCTGCCTCTGGTTTAACGTCCAGTAACTGCTTAAACGCTTTCTACGAGTTAAGGATAAGCTTCCCATTCAATTTTCTTATAAATTGGCAAACAGGGTCTTTTAGAGTCAGATTCCCAAGACTGTAGCATTTTTCTTCATCCTTGAAGAGATTCCACAAATTAAGAAGTTCACAATGCACTAATCCACAAGAATGCGTCTCAAGAGTCAATAAGATATCATCTAATGACTCCTTACTCAGTCTATTCTTAATGAAGAAAATTTTATCTTTTCTATTTGCGGAAACCATCCCCAAAGAATGACATCGCTTGTTACAATTCCATCGTCCACATTTGTGATAGACTTGTAACCTTTTTGCTCATATCCTTTTAGAATACGAACTTCTTCCAAGACCTGACATATATGGGTCAAATGAAATTGAAGACTCACCTACTAGTCAGACCTTTGCTTCAATTATCCAGCGTACATCTTCTGGCATACCCTTATGCATTAATAGTCTTAATCTTTTACATCTAACTTTGTAAATTTTTTTCAGAGCATTTTGAGGGAGAGAAGGAAAATGTTTTCTCAGGTTTGAAAGAATGACATCCATTTTAAAGGAGAAAAAGGATTCAGTTATTTTGAAAAATTGAAAAACAAATCGACTTAAGAGTCACGGAGTACTGTTATCCGCTACTTAACCGGCAACACAAAGAACTGCAAAAATAAGGCAACAAAATTAAAATAAATTCTATTCATAACAAGGATCAGAAAGAGAGATGAATTCTACCTCATCAACTTAGTTTTCCAGAAATGGTTTGAGCCTTTATCCATTGACTTAAATACATTACCATTCTTAGGATTCTCAATATCT
Source organism: Ormosia emarginata (assembly GCA_029884605.1). Lineage (NCBI taxonomy): Eukaryota > Viridiplantae > Streptophyta > Magnoliopsida > Fabales > Fabaceae > Ormosia > Ormosia emarginata. The sequence continues at coordinate 7,315,823 of JAQQTP010000057.1, forward strand.
ACGGCTCGATGAGGATACACATGTTTGACAACAAAAAGACCACTCCACCTAGATCTCAATTTTTCAGGGAGTAGGTGCAAGCGAGAATTATAAAGCAGAACTTTTTGATCAATTTCAAAAGATTTTCTCAAAATTGTCTTGTCATGAAAAGTTTTTGTTCTGACTTTATAAATCTTTGAGTTCTCATATGCATCTTTTCTCAATTCCTTAAGTTCATTTAATTGTAATTTGCATATCTTGCAAGCATAATCAAGATTTAGATTGAAAGCTTTAATGGCTCAAAATACTTTATGTTCCAATTTTACAGGCAAGTGACAAGGTTTTTCATAGACTAATCGACAGGATGACATGCCCAAAGATGTTTTGAAAGCAGTATGGTAAGCCCAAAGTGCATCATTTAGTCTTAAAGACTAATCTTTATGATTTGTGTTAACCGTTTTTTCCAAAATTTGTTTAATCTCCTTATTTGCCAATTCAACTTGTCTACTTGTATGAAGGTGATAAGGGGTAGTAATTTTATGTGTAATACTATATTTTTTCATTAAAAATTCAAATAGTTCATTGGAAAAATGTGTTCCCCCATCACTGATGATAGCTCGAGGGATTCCAAATCGATACAAGATATTTTCTTTTAAAAATTTGAGAATAGTTTTATGATCATTGTATCGGTATGGAATCGCCTCAATCCATTTTGAGACATAATCAATTGCAACCAAAATATACACAAATCCAAATGAGGATGAAAATGAACCCATGAAATCAATTCCCCAACAATAAAAAATTTCAATGACAAGGATGAGGTTCAGAGGCATCATGTTTCTTTTTGAAATTGAGCCTATTTTTTGACAATTTTCACAACTTTTGCAAAAAGTATAGCAGTTCTTAAATAAAGTGGGCCAATAAAATCCATACTGTAAGATTTTCGCAGCTATTTTCTTTGAAGAAAAGTGACCTCCACATGCTTCTGAGTGACAAAATTTAATGACACTACCTACCTCACTGTCGGGTACACATCTCCAAAAGATTTGGTCAGGATAATATTTGAACAAGTATGGATCATCCCAATAAAAATTTTTCACCTCTGTCAAAAATTTCTTTCTATCTTGGTGCGTCCATTGAGGTAGCATCTTTCCTATTACAAGAAAGTTGATTGTGTTAGCAAACCAAGGTATGGAATTAACAGAAAATAAAAATTCATCGGGAAAAGAATCATTGATAGGTGTGCTATCAAAAGGTAAGCCTATTGTAAGCCTGGACAAATGATCAACGACAACATTTTCGGCTCTTTTCTTATCTTTTATTATGATGTTGAATTCTTAAAGCAACAAGATCCACTGTATCAATCTTGATTTGGCATCATGCTTGGACATCAAATATCTAATAGCAACATGATCAGTGAAAATCATAATAGAAGAACCAATTAAGTAAGATCGAAATTTGTCCAGTGCAAAAATTACAGCAAGTAGTTCTTTTTTAGTAGTGGTGTAATTCATTTGTGCACTATTTAAAGTTCTACTTGCATAACAAATCACATGAGACTTACCTTCCTTTCTTTGGCCTAAAATAGCGCCCGTAGCAAAATCATTAGCATCACACATTAACTCAAAAGGCAAATACCAGTCAGGAGATTGCATGATAGAAGCAGATGTCAGAAGACCAATTAATTTTCAAAAGATTTTTAACATTCTTGAGTCCAATCAAATGGTGCATCTTTCAACAGAAAACAACATAATGGTCTAGATATAGCACTAAAGTCCTTTATGAATCTTCTGTAAAATCTTGCATGTCTTAAAAAGGAACGAACTTCTCTGACTGTTTTTGGGGAAGACAAATGAGCAATTAATTCAACTTTAGCCTTAGCAACTTCAATTCCTTTAGAAGATATCACATGACTTAACACTATTCCTAAGGTAACCATGTAATGATATTTTTCCCAATTTAACATAAATCCTTTTTCTTCGTATCTTATAAGAACTTTTTTTAAATTATCAAGATAATTTTCAAAAAAAATTTCAAATACTATCAGATCATCCATGAAAATCGCTAAATAATGCTCAATCATGTCATTAAAAATGCTTAACATGCATCTTTGAAATGTTGCCAGATTATTACAAGGCCAAAATGCATTCTTCTATATGCAAAAGTACCAAAGAGACATGTAAAAGTGGTCTTTTCTTGATCTTCCAATGCAATTGGTATTTGATTATAACCCGAAAAACTATCAAGACAATAGTAGTATGGATGTCTTGCTACCCTTCCAGAATTTGATCAAGAAATGACAAGGGAAAATAATCTTTCCTAGTAGCAGCATTTAATTTTCTAAAATCAATACACATACGCCAACTAGATCAGACTCGCATAGGTATTAATTTACCTTTATCATTTTCAATCATTGTTATTCTAGATTTCTTAGGCATAACTTGTGTAGGGCTTACCCATTGACTATCAAAGATAGGATAGATAATTCCAACATTAAGCAGTTTAAGGACTTCAGCTCTAACTACCTCTTTCATGTGTGGATTTAATCTTCTTTGAGGTTGTTGAGAAGTTCTAGCATTATCCTCTAAATATATTCTATGTATATAAATTAATAGATTAATACCTTTTATGTCCTTTAATGTCCATCCAATTGCACTTTTATGCCTTTTAAGTACTTTTGTTAACATACCTTCTTGTTCTTCAGTAAGAGACGAGGAAATTACCACTGAAAGGTTTTGCTTTTCTCCCAAAAATGTGTACTTCAACCCAGCAGGTAATGGCTTTAGTTCCGATGTGGGTACTTCTTCATGGGCATTATCATTCATGGGTTTTAGCTCTTCAAATCTTGGCTTCCATCCCTTGTACTCTATTACCTGTGTGCAATCAAACAAAGAACATATTTCAGAGATTTCATCTTCTAATTGCATGCCTGAATCAAATGAATTGACTAAACAAATTTCTAATGGGTTAAAAAAACTCCTTGTTTGAAGATGATCATCTATAATGGCTTCAATTCCTTCAATGTCCTCCTTTTCATCAAGGACTTCATGTGGTTGCTTGCACATGTTAAAAACATTGAGCTCCAGTGTCATGTTTCCAAATGTTAGTTTCACCACTCCATTTCTACAATTTATCAAAGCATTAGATGTTGCTAAAAATGAACGGCCTAAAATAACAGGAATTGACTTGCAACTATCAACCATAGGTTCAGTATCCAAGATAATAAAATCCACAGGATATATGAATTTATCAACTTGTACCAACACATCTTCCACTATTCCTCTTGGAATTTTAATTGATCTATCGGCAAGTAGAAGAGTTACAGAAGTTGGTTTTAACTCACCCAAGTTAAGTTGCTGATAAACTGAATATGGAAGCAAATTGACACTAGCACCAAGATCAAGTAAAGCTTTTTCAATTTTATGTTCTCTAATAATACATGAAACTGTAGGACAACTAGTGACTTTATATTTCAACGCATTATTATTATTCTGAAGAATGGAGCTTACCTGTTCAGCCAAAAATGCTTTCTTTTTCACATTTAGTTTCCTTTTAACAGTGCACAAGTCCTTCAAATATTTGGCATAACAAGGAATCTGTTTGATAGCATCTAACAGAGCAATATTGATCTTCAGTTATTTCAAAATTTCAAAAATTTTAGTGTGGTGGTCCAATTTCTTTGGATTATTCAATGCTTGAGGAAATGGGAGTGAAGACGAGAGTTTAGTCTCCTTTTGGTCAGCTTCTTCATTTTTGTGGGCAATTGGTTCATCTTCTTTCTCACAAGGTTCAGGAATTTGTTTTTCAACAAACTTTCCACTCCTAAGAGTTATCATTGACTTGACTTGGTCCATTTGTTAGTTTTCTGAACTCGCCTCATTTAGACTGTACTAACCCTTAGGATTTGGTTGAGGTTGAAAAGGAAATTTTCCTTTCTCATGAATGATGAGTGCAGAAGAAAGTTTAGTAAAAGTTTCTTTTATGTCACTCACGGTTTAATTGTTTTGTTTATTAATTGCCTCTTACTTTTCTATGAATGCATGCAGTGTTTCTTCAAGGTTTTTCCTATATGGTGGGACATAAGGTGCATATCCTTGAGAATTTTGAGAGTCCTGTTGTGCCTGAGGAGGTGGTGGTTGCATGAATTGTGACTGATTATTATTCCTTTAACTGAAATTCTGGTGATTTCTCTATCTCGGATTGTATGTATCTGAAAAAGAAGAAGTAAATGACTTTTTAAAATTATTCATTGCATTTACTTACTCATGTACAACTTCTTTAAAAACATGAATGTTAGGACATTCGTGTGTTGAGTATCCTAAATCATCACAAATGCCACAAATTTCTTCGTTTTGCACAGATTTGATTTCTTTTGCTTTTCTTAATTCCATGGCTTCAACCTTTCTAGCCAAACTAGGAAACCTAGCATTTAGATCTTCCTCTTGACTAAGGTGATATTTTCCTTTATTAGCAATTGCAAGGTTAGATCTAATTGAATTTTCAGAAGGATTAGTACTATGCCAAGATTGAGAATTTTCAGCCAACTGGTTTAAATAGTCTAAAGCTTCATCAAGTTCTTTATCAAGAAACTTTTCATTGCACATTGTTTCCACAAATTGTTTAGTTTTAGGTGTTAAACATTCATAAAAGAAGCTTATAGTGCGCTATTTTTTAAAACCATGATGTGGGCAAGAATTTAACAAATCTTTAAATCGTTCCCAACATTGAAAATATGCTTCATTTGAATTTTAGAAAAAAATTTGGATTTATCTTTTCATAGCATTTGTTTTATGTGTTGAAAAAAATTTCTTTAAGAACTCACCTTGCATTTCTTGCCATGTGCCAATTGATCTTGGTTTCAAAGTGTTAAGCTAAGATTTTGCTTTATCTTTTAAAGAAAAAGGAAACAATTTAAGCTTAACAATCTCTTCAGTGCAATTTTGATAATTGAAAGCAATACATACTTCCTCAGATTCTTTCAAATGTAAATATGGACTTTCAGATTCTAAACCATGAAAATTAGGAAGTAAAGAAATCATACCTGGCTTGAATCTAAAATTATTGGCATTGAGTGGAAAGATAAAACATGATGGACTAGAATTTCGAGGTGGTTGCAAATATTCACGCATGGTTCGCAACGGTTGATTTTCATGTTCATCATGTACACTTTCATTTTCAGCTATTGTGTAAATTGTGTGTGATTGTGATTCAAACAAATCAATATATAAAGTACCAGGATTAATTTTGACTAAACGACCAGAATTTAAATCATGATGCTAATTAAGCATAAATAAATGACTTAAAATAGAAAAAATAATGTACGAGTCATAGTTTACACTAACCATTAAATATTAACAAGGATGTGGTATAAACCAACCACTCAATAAATATTAACAAGTAAAAAGTTAGATAACTGATAAATTAATAAGTTAGATAATTAGAAAGTTAATAATTAGTAAGTTGGAAAGTGCAGAAAATAAAATACAGAAAGTAAATTGTTGAAAATAAATTTAAAATATGAAAATCGGAGAGAGACAGAGCCCTTCCAGAGCTGGTGAAAGATAAGAGAAGAAGAAAGATTATTTCATTACGTTAGAAAGCAATAATAAATAAAGAAATTAAAAAGTTAAAGCATAGAAAATAAATGATGTAAATTAAAAGTTAGAGTGCGAGAAAATAAAAGTTAGTAAGAAAAAATAAATGACATAAATTAAAAGTTAGTAAGCAAAAATAAATGACATAAATATAAAAGTTAGAAAGTTAGTATGTTAGTGTTAGCAAGTTAGTAGGTTAGGAACTTAGAAAGTTAGAGAGTTAGTAAAGAAACCGAAAGATCGGCAAGCCGATCGTTTGCTCCAGTGAGGGAGAAGAGAGAATAAATTTTATTAAAGAAAAAGAACCTTAATAAATTAAAGCTTCAAATCAAGTCCCCGGCAACGGCGCCAAAAACTTGATTGCGGGATTTAAAGGATGCAAACCCAAGTGCAGGTTATCTCAAGTAATAAATTTCTAGGGAGTCTGAGGTTGATCCACAGAGAATTGATGAAGAAAAATTAATTGAGGTAAGAAAAGGATTTGTCACAACACCAAAAGTAATAAAAGATGTTCACAAATAAATTTAAGAACTTACTTAGATTAGGAGATTCACTCTTGGTAATAAATTAAAGACAATATTATTTTTCTTTATAACTTAATTGAAATCCACACACAACAGAGGTTTCAATCAGAAAATGTAACATTTAAAGTTCAATTATATATGTAATCATATTATGATTCATTTAATTATCTACCAACATTTGTAAAAGAGTTCAAGCATTCACTGTGCCAATCCTATTATCTACAATAAATCAAGATCTCCATTATACAAAGAAGGTTTCTAAATTGATTGGAAATAAAATACAACACATATAATGTCCATTTAATAATATATCATTTAAGCACAAGAAATAGAATAATCTAACCTTATTTCATTACCAAGAGCTTCACTCTTTCACCCAAGCAAGATGAAGATTTAGTTACTCATAGATAAGAAGAAAGAAAGAGAGAAGAAGAGAAAAATGAACATAGCTTCAATTTAGAGCAAGAGAAAATTACAACAAAGAAAAACACTAAACAAGCATAACCATAACTTCTAAAAACTAAGCCTAACACCGAGAGCACCAAATTGTAACACCCTCTTTAGGGCATCACATATCTGACTCCCAACTCATAATCTAAAACGAAGTTCATAAAAGGTTTGAGTTATAAAAGGTGAGTTTCAAAATTTCTTCTCGCTGAAACGTAAACTTACTGAAATTTATAGGTAATACTGAAAAGTATATTTAAATTGATTAATATACAATATTGACACCAATTAATATTGAACAATTTAAAGAGAAATATAAAACTAATAGACTCATATTGAACAATTTAAAGAGAAATATAAAACTAACAGACTCTCTTTTTAATAGTAGCAAATCCCATCACGGGTCCTACTTAATAGCATGGTACAACACTAACGAGAAAACTTAACATACTCATTCCTTCTTGTATCCATCTTGAAGCATCAGATATCTGTTCCTTGTCAACACTGAACACTATCGAATCTGAAATGGTCATTCTCTGATGTCTTTGAACTCAGAATATTTGCTCCCAGTCAAGTCTATGAAACTCGTTCCATCTATTATATAATGTTTACAACACAAGCCCAACCAAACAATATAACAAAGAGGTGAGATCACCTACGCCAATACCAACATGGTAGCATAGAGATAACACAAACAGCACACCATACAGATGTATCATACCATATTTACAATTATGCCATCATCATAATGCATAAAATAATAATAATTATAATAATGCCATCAACATTATTTATCATCATCTTCATTTAATATTCCTCAATTATTATATCACACAGATATAAATATTCAATATTTACGATAATACCCTCAACATATTCCAGATATTCAACAGTTCAATTATCATAACCAATACTCAATAATGATGTATATATTATGCATGTGCACATAGACTCAATGTCCTACTCCATGGAGGTTTTCACAATTTCGAGAAGAATGCTCTGGTTAATTGCCCAGCATAAACCCACAGACAATTGCCCAGCCTTAGCCCACAAACAATGCCCAGCTTAGCCCACAAACAATCTCCCAATCGTTGAAAAGAATCGTGTTATTGTCGGGTATCGTCAATGCGTTGCAACGGATTGCATCACCAAGTGGCATATGGTCCAGCCTTAGCCCACAGACAAATATCCACTGGTCGACCGCCACGCCTTGACGTCCCCAAGATCCATCATAGACCTCACTATCAATTCTCATTCCCTCTTCAACCACAAGGGTCACAATAACATCAGCTATTAATTTTTGTTCAATTCAAAATCATTATATGCCTCAATGCATATTTTTCAATTTCATCATATGCTTCATTGCATATCTTTCAAATGCATGTTCAATGCACCAATATCAATCACAGGCAAAATTCATCATTTTCAATGCATGTTCAATGCACCAATGCCAATCACAGGCATATCTTTCCAATGCACGTAAAATGCACCAAATGCCAATCACAGGCAAAACTCGTCATTTTCTCATGCAGTGTCTATACACTAGTTCAACAGTAATCATACTATATATTCAATAGCGAAATCATGTTATCGCATTTTCATAGTCACAACACACTTTTGTCATGTTTTTTATAATCGCGTAACATTTCTGTTATGTTTTCACAATTCCGCAACACTTCTATTACGTTTTCAAATTACGTATTGATTTTCCATCGTTTCTCAAATCACGTAAAAATATATCATTTTTCAATCACGTAGTGATTTTCAACGTTTTCACAATCACGTAAAAATATTCCACCATTTTAAATCGCATAGTGATTTCTCAACAATATTTCAAACGCGTAAAAATATTTAAACGCTTTCCAAACTGCGTAGGAATATTTCAACGTTTTTCAAATCGCGTAGAAATATTTAAACATTTTTCAAATCGCATAGCTTAAAAATCACGTTTTTAAGTTACGTAAAACATTTTTCACCATTTTACAACCACGTAAAATATTTCTCAATATTCCAAACATTATTTTGGACTTCCAAACAAATCAATATCATTTCTAACATCATTTTTCACATTTCACCTTTCAGAAATTCTTTACTCAAAATAATATGACTTTTCACATTATTTTTCACATTTTCTTACTCAAGAAAATCCTTTTCACAATAATTCCACAAATTCACAATCCCATTGAATTAAATCAATGTTTCTAACTTTAAAAATTACTAACGTTCTCCAAAACCCAAAGGATGAGTTACACGTTAGAAAATATCAAATCACTATTATATTCTCCTTTTTTCTCAAATCAATTCTAAAATCAATTCTTTTCAAAATAAATTGAGGTTCAAACACTTTCAACCTCTCTTTTTCCGTTTACATACGAAAACTCATTTCTTAAGTGTTAAAACACTCTGATACGAAAATTCATTTCTCAAGTGTTAAACACTTTGATTCCTTTTCCAAATTCCTTGTATTAAATCAAGTTATATTTTTACTTTGAAAATCACTTTGTTTCCATAAAAATCAAGGCATTACAAGCCTTGAAAACCGTGGACATGACTATGAAACCATCAAAATATTTTTCCTTCTAAGTTAATATGGTTTTACACAAACAAAATCATTAAAAATTCTTCACAAAAACCGTGAGCACTTGGTCTTTGAAATCAAATCATTTGTTAATTTTTCATTTTCACTTTCTTTCCAAATCCTTAAAATCAACATTGCTCTTTTCATATAAAACTCATGATTAGTAAAATACTTAGAACCTTTTTGTTCAAAAACACCCTTGAGGCTGTGTGCCTCTATGGTTCTTTGGAACCAAAATTGTTTTCTTTTTCATCGTCAAATCATGGCATACATATACATATTTAATCATAAATACCACAAGCATGCCATAATCAAAACAATAAATCATACTAAGCATGTAAGCACAAATAAACCATGCAAAGCACATCAAGAATGAGCAAATAATTCAAAACACATAAACACCCAGAAATAATTACATGACCATGGATATGAATCCTTACATGGATTCACCATCCATCAAATACCAAACCATCTCTTACCACCATACTTAGTTGGTGAGATGGATCTCCCTCTTACCTCTTGAAGATCCTCAAAAGCTCCTTGTTTTGCTTCTTTTTCCAAGTCCTTCACCACCAAGGGTTTCTTAAACACACAACAAAACATATATTTATTAGTAAATCAAGCTTGAACAAGAAGAACCATGGATCAAACATGGCTAAAAACATGAAAAAGAAGAGAAAAAATGAAGTTTCCTTACACTTCACCACAAATACCCGATAACTTTGATCTTGAAGAAAGTCCATGAAGATGAATGATTTAGAGAAAGTCTCCAACATGAAAGTTGCTTAGAATAAGGTAAGGATTCAAGAAATAAGGTTGTATGAAATTTTTGAGTGATGGAAGGCATTCTTAGGTGTCATGGCCGAAACTTGCTTGGAGAGAATGGAGAGAAAATTTTTGATGAAGTCTTGGCTTTTTGGAGAAGATAAAGATGAATTATGATAGCAATAATGTGGTCTTTAACTTTGCTAAGCTCTTAAGCTCCTCAAAATCGTCCCCCCTTCATGCATTCTCCTTATGCATTCAATAAGTGACCATCATAATTAGCCACCATTTCAAGCATTCTAGGCCATTGATTAATTCAATGGTTAGGATTAAGGTAGACTTTTGATTAGAAGACTTAATCTAGGCCATTAGATCTTTCCTCCTTGAAATCTTAGCCATTAGATGCATCTCCAAAATGAAAGGTCAAGATTATACCTTCTTACTTTTAATCCAAGGGTCATAATTAGTCATAGCCATTTTAGAAGACTAAATCTCCACCATTGATTAAATCCAAATCCAATGGTCATAATTGATCCATCTCCACCGTTAATTAAATCCAGATCCAACAGTCACAAACGGTCTTAGCCACTTTATAAGACTAAATCTCAACCGTTGATTAATTCTTCATCCAATGGTTATAAATGGTCATAGCCATTTTATTAGACTAATTCTACCGTTGATTAAATCGACGGTTGACATCAAAATCTTAAAAATTAAGCTTGCTTCCTATTAGTCCGTCAAAAGTTGTCATAACCACTATTGTTGACTAAGCAGTACAATATTTATTTTTATCTGCTATAACCCCATGAAAGAATATATTTACTGTATTTTTATCGCCCGATAATTAAATATAGTACAAAACACAGTACAATAAAATTTTAGAAACTATTTTCAGATTCAGGTTTAGTAAGATCCCCCGTCTCCGTCTCAACAGTATGAATTTTTCTATACGTAGAAAATTTTTCACTTTTCTAGACCCATGCGGTGCCCACATATGACCTCCCAGGGCTCATAGATGGCCCACAGATAACGCTAACATAAAGAGAGTAATATAAAAATTTCATAATCATAAACAAAATCACAAAAATTAGAAAACTCACAAATATCAAATCAGATTACATAAAATAATTAAGACTTAACAGTAATAATTAAATTGCATAAAATTTTTCCTGACCTGAAAATTATTATTTTCTTGACACGGAGTAAATCACTCAAAATGATCAAATACGCTGATAGAATAATCAAAATACTTTTACAGCACACAAAAATCACTAAACAGTAGAATTCTGTTAATTGTCAAAATTACTGTCAACTATTTAGAAAATTTGGGGTGTTACACAAATGATAAGCCAATGGTGCCTTTTATAAAGGATTAGGGATACAAAATGATAAGGGAGCTGATTAAGAGTAGGTGGATGAGTGGGTGAATGAGTGGAAAATGCCAAATAGTGAGTTGATGAGTGAAAAATTAGTAAGATTCTTTGTCTCCGAAATCATTAAGTGTTGATCTCATGGATGCGATCAGAATGAAGCAACGTGGTCTTCATGAAAGTTGTAGCATTTTGTCTCAGTTTTCCAATGCCACCAAGATCAACCAAAAATTCGTCCTACAGCCCAAGATATGACCCAATTATTGCAGACTATTCAGGCCCAATTTCAGCACCTCTGTTTTGACTTCTAGACCCAATATCACCTCCAAGCTATCCGAATGAGCTCTTGTGTTCTTCATGAAAGTTGTAGATATGGGTCTTAACTTTCAAATGTCCAAATTTCAGAACAAGATAATTCTTACAGCCCGAGTTATGCTCTGATTACTGCATACTATTCAGGTTCCAATCACAAAACTCGTACTCTGACTTCCAAGCCCATTTAGCTTCACTAGATGTCCAAATTTTACCTGGAGCTCTTCATAAATTGTAGAGTTCTCTCTTATCTTTCCTACAATGTAAGATACATAATTATTACATATCTAGAACTCAAGATATGGCTGAAATACAAAAACAGTGTAAGACCTAAATAATGCTGAAAAAAATCAATTAAGTCCAATTTGAGTCCATACTTACAAAACATAACCAAGCTCAATCAATTAAGTACACGAAGAGTGTAAATGACTAAAAATAAGGGTTTATTAATGTATAAAATATGTGATTATCATAGGTGAGCTACTTTCTCATCGAGGCAATGCAGGCAGTCGATAAAGTTTTCCAGAGTACTAACTCAACTTGAGGTCATTTCCCCTCTTCTTTGTCAGGTTCCACCTTCACACTTAGGGTTGACTTGACGACAGTCCCTTCAGCCAAAAGAGCAATCTGGACTTGATTCTCTTCCAATAGCTTAGAGTACTTCTCTATATCCACTTAATCTCAAGGCAAGTTTCAACAAGATAACTATCTTGAGCTTGATTGTCAAAGTAGGCTTTCCCCTTTGAGTCCAAAAGGATTCGACAACTAATTCCTCGCTTTTTTGTTCAAAGGATTGCTGCCTATCAATAGCCTCTTGGGCAAATTGAAATTTAGCAAAAATTGTCTTGACTTGTTGAGCAAGCACTATTAATTCTTCTCCTGGTGAATTATCTATGTTATACGCAAGAAGCAGGAAGAGTGAAGAAATTCTTTCTCAGGTCGAGACATTAGCTGCGACATCATGAAAATCTCAAGATAAGAATGACTTGAACTCCTCAAAAAAGGTTAGGGGCCGATTAGCATCAGGATCATAGGAAGGTGAACTTTCAAGATGTTTGAAAATGCTATCAAATAGAGCATCATCATTTGGGTTCGGTACTTTGTTAGTTGAAAGATCATACTCATATTCACTTAATGAACTTGCTTCATATATGATCTCATCCTTTGATCTCGCAGTTTGCACTTCCTCATCCTCCATTAATAAAGGCCTAAGACATGGGGTTTTAATTAAGAGCTAGTTTTGGTGTAGTTGTTGGCCTAGTCGAAGAACTAGGAATTGTTGAAACACTAGGTATTTGGGGATCTAGTTGAATGACCTCAATAGTTAAAGAAGTTGGTGCAAGACCGCTAGGTGTGGCTTTGTCCTTTAGAAGGGATTTGACGTTGCTTCGAAGGTGGCTTCTATGCAATTGTTTGAAATTGCAATACAAGATTCCTTGAATACTATGTCAAAAGTTTGAAATATCGAAGGTAAGGTAGAATGGTCATACCTTAATTCGATGCATTGGCAAAAGAGAAATGCCAGGGGATGCTATAGTCACTGTAGGTAACATTTTGCTGTGATTTTTTGTAGAATAACCAGGGACAACCAAATTAGAGCCTCACTGGATTGGTGTCGCAATCATCACGTTGATACCCACTAAAATATGATAGAATAGTACATTAGTAAGCCATAATTAAAGGTTAACAAGATTAATAGATTTCAACTGGTCAAAGATGTTAGCTGAAGGATTAGGTTGATAGGCCTTCTGAACTTGAGAAAGACAACGATTGAAGTGTTGATGTCGTTTTTCGACAAAAGTAAGATATGCTCGCCTTATGCTTTCTCTCAGAAGGGTAAGATTCTAAGTACTTTTGTAGAACTTTTCAAACGTAACAATCTCCTTGGTATGAAGATTGTGACCTTTAATTATATTAGGAGGATCTTGCGAGAGAAAGAGGGATAAAGCTAGAGCAGATAATATTAATAGATCATATGTGGGAAAACAAATGCTTGGGTCTTCAATAGAAAAGTGTGAAACTCTTTATATTCGATATTGTGCAGAAGCTCATCTACCTTAGACAAATGTGCAGGATCTTTAAGAGTTTTAGGGTGTTGGACGAAGATAGATTTGCACAAAGCCGGGTTTAATAACCATGAAGTTCTCTACAAAAATTTGAAAACCTCATTAGAATCACCAGAAGTAGAAGAAGTAGAAGAAGTTGAAGAATACATGGTAATTGTGGAATCGTTATACTAATTAACTCACTTCCATGGAATAGGTTTGCAAGCTAGAGAGGGAGTTCAAAAATAGAATGCAATTTGACAAATGATACCCATATTTCAAGGATAAAATAAATGGGCCTTGATACATTTATAGGCCTATTTTATCTTAATCCAACCCAAACGAAAGGATTATGGTAATGTTTTTCAATTAGAATTCCACTTATACTGAACTTGTCGATTTTGTGACAACTCAACCTACTTATTATTTAAGGTCCTGATTAATGTAGGTTGTTTATGACACAATATTGGTTAAAAGAAATTTGTTAAGCCGAGCCTAATGGATTAAACATGATAGAGCTTGATTTGTTTAGGTTGAAACACACACACATATACACACCCACACACACCCACCCACACACATATGTGTGTGTATAAATTCTTAGGGTAGGATAATTTACTTATCAATTGACTCAATGATTGTAAGACACAAGATTAATGAGTCAAAATTAGTAGTTAGAAAATATTGTCACAAAGTTCGACTGCCAATCCAAGTTTATTTAAAGACTCGGTCATGATAGTTGGAGAGTTAATCTTATCATATGTGGATTGGCAGAGAGCTTAATATTTTGTTTAAGCTAACCTAATTAAAGTTTGGTCAAGGAAGTGATATTATGACTTCGCCTTTGAGCATAAATGATTTATTCATTCAAGTCATAATAATTATAAATTCACTTAAACTGGCTAAAATTTATAATAGTTGTTTTTAGAGATTAAATTGGTGGTCATGTCCATTGTCGAAGATTTGATTTAGAGTCTAGAATAAACATAACAGAACAGGGACTTGAATTAGATATCGACAAATGAGAAATGATATTACAATGATCTTATAAGATTACAATTTCAAAATAAGACTTTGTTGATAAAAAGCTTACATAGTTAAATATAAAATAAACTAAGTGACCATCAAGGACTTGGCAAAGAAGATGGAGAAAGCTATGCATTCAAAAGAATGGGGGAGCTAGACACTAGACCATTCTCTGAATGCAATTGGGATAATGATTCATATTCGAAACCACCCAAAAAAGGTGATGAAGTAGACTGCAAATTCAACTATCCAACCGAACCCAAAGCATGGTCTAATATCTAGTCCCACCGATCTTAGAACAAAACACTCCTAAGAACCAGCTTGAGTAGAATAGGAAGGCAGCAAAGCAAGGTACTAGGAAAACGCTAGTAAGGAACCTTGGATGAAAAAGGATCCTTGCAGAAAGCATTCATAACTTAGTTGTATGACTAAAATGAAATAAAAAAAGTTCCTAAAAGGTTAGGAACCAAGCCAGGACTAAAGGTTATTCATGAAGCTTATGAGATGCGAACAATCCTTCATTGAATTTTTGGAGAAGAATAGCTATTTATAGATAGAAGTATAAGATGGTCATTGGTGGAGGGCAAAGGTAGTAGTTAATTGCATTATGGGATTTATTTCCCAGAAGTTGCACCTCAAGCTAACTAGGAGATAACAAGTGTAACCTTTTTCACTCAAATTGGATCAAAGGAAACACTTGTTGGAGGCATTTGTTAAGGAGATTTTTAATTTTCTTACTAAAATTAAGTAGCATGAGAGAATAGGTGCAAGTTGAAGGGAACTTGCAAATAGAAGAACATATAATAGAGAAGTTCAAAGACAAAGAGTCAATATTAGAGAGGAAGGCTCGACATAAGAGGGGAGTCGACAAGTAATAGAAGCATGTTGACTAAATCCAAAAGAGCACTATCGAGTTAGAACTTCTAGAAATCGCCTAAAAACTATTTGTAACTGCCTAATACGCAGTAGTGGACAATAAGTATGAAGGTTAATTTTAAATGGCGTAAGAGTAATTAGCAAGAAGGCCCCCAAATTAGAGGATTTTCAAATTCAAAGAGAAACGAAAGTCATTACAAGTATAAACAACAAAATTGAAGATGAAATCTAGGCTTGACACTCACCACTCCTCACACACATAGCAGGAAAAAAATGGTTGTAAGGGTTAGGCACCTGAAGAATTGCAATCCAGAACTCGCTCTCAACAAAGATGCGTGGATATTCCAGATATACGTTCAGGTAAGCAGGGATCTAAATGGACACAGGAGTCTCAAAGCCTATGGTGACATTGAACTCATTCAAAGAAAGGGCAAATTAATGCTGGTTAAGTCTGAACTTGATGGTACCTGGCTGCTCAGTAGTCTGACACTCATAAGAGACCGAGAGTGTAGAAAGGAACTTGAGGGTAGGCTCCAAATATGCATCGCAATAGATGAAGGTGAACAATTCCCACGTAGCTTGAGCCAAATGAGCATGGATGGTTTCCAAAACAACAAACTCCACTATCGTATCGGTATCCAGATATTTGTTGGTGATGATAGAGTACTGGCGGAACTGTTCATACTTCTGGCAGTGAGCACAAGAGTCAAACTGGAGGAGACGATCAACCCCCGCCACTGAATAGGAAGGAACAAAGCTGCCACTGGTCTTCTGGCATTTTGGGGCCATGGTTCCTTTGCTGCTGTCTTTGAAGACCTAAAATGCCCTCCATATGGGTAGGAATGGAAATGCGAAAGAATGCTTGCGGTCTCATCTTCAAGAAGACATCAACGTATGATACCATCTGTATATCTTTTGTAAAGCAAAGGTTCTTCCCAAAAGTAATACTTCACATCAGAGAGGAATTTCTTCTTCTTTTGATATGAAACATCGGATGGTGTAACTCCACACACCAAGTAATTGACGAAGTTAGCATACCTAGGCGTCACCATTATGGAGAAGAGTTGCTCATTTGGAAGACTGTCATCAATAGGCAGCTCAATAAACTCTGCTTCATTCTCTTATGGATTTCGAGAGAGATGGTCTGCAACATAATTCTCAGCTCTTTTCTTGTCTCGAATCTTTAAGTCGAATTATTGTAACAACAAAACTCATCAGATCAACCTAGGCTTCATGTCCTTCTTACTCAAAAGATATTTGAGAGTAGCATGGTCAGTGTAGACTATCACTTTTGAGCCAACTAGGTAAGACCAGAACTTCTCAAAGGTAAACACTACTGCCAAGAGCTCTTTCTCAGTTGTAGCATAATTTAGTTCTGCATTATCCAGGGTCTTGCTAGCATAATAGATGGCATAGAGCTTATTATCCTTCCTTTGCCTAACACGACCCCAATTGTAAAATCACTTGCATCGTATATCAACTCGAATGGCAATTCCAATCTAGTGATTGCATAATGAGAGCAGTAATTAATGCCTCTTTCAACCTACAAAAAGAATCCATGCAAGATTGGTCAAATACAAAAGACACATCTTTATTAAGTAAATTAGATAAGGGTTATGCAAGTTTAGAGAAATCCTTATAAACCGCCGGTAGAACCCGGCATGACCGAAAAAGCTCTTGATAGCTTTAACCAAATTAAGTGGTGGTAGCCTCTCAATTACCTCGATCTTTGCTTTATCCACCTCAATGCCCCTCTTTGACTCCAAGTATCCTAAGACAATGCCTTCACGCACCATAAAATGACATTTCTCCCAATTCAAAACAAGGTTAGCTTCCTCACATCTTTGTAAAACTTGAGACAAGTTATTCAAACAATTATCAAAAGTAGTGCCACAAACGAAGAAATCATCCATGAATACTTCCATTATTTTCAATAAAATCAGAGAAAATTGCCATCATGCAACATTGAAAAGTAGCTGGTGCATTACTATGTCCAAAAGGCATACGTCTATAAGCATAAGTACCATAGGGACAAGTAAATGTGATTTTATCCTGGTCATTAGGGTGAATAGGAGTTTAAAAGAAACTAGAATAACCATCCAAATAGTAAAAGAAAGAGTGTCTAACTAACCTCTCAAGCATTTTGTAATGCACCTAGATATAATAATCACAGCACAATCGTCATTGTAGCACAATTACCAAATCCAGGCGTGTCACAGTCTCAACAACAATAATTTCAAAATAATTTATTTCCATTTTGCGTAAGTAGACAATAGGAGCCTCGAATGAAACATATTTATTATCCAACCATTTAATACAACCACTGAAGGAAAAACAACATATTTCATATATATTACATTCGTCTTTAACACAAGGTACTGATAAGATAACACTAAACATAGTATTTACATATTCAAATAAAAATATAGCAGGAACAAAACACTAAAGGGGAAAAGTAGTGATCCTTGGGATAAGCACTACTAGCAGACAAAGCCGCAACCCCATATACATATGACGCCTCGGCGTCTCAGTCGACAATTCAGGCATCAATGCCCCTACACGGCTGCACTCGTACGTAACTGAAGAAATCTTGTCCAGACGCCCAATCCAATTGACAAAAGTGTGGTCCCTCTTCATTTTCCTGACGATCTTTTATCAAATATAAATATAAAATAGAAATACAGAAATACAAGAAAGAGGTGAGACACCCATCTTTCATTACCATTATGGCAGTAAGAAAACAACACGGCACAAAGCGCCCACATAGCAATACAGTTCACATATTCATTAACAGTAACAGTAGAATTTATTATAAAACAGTACAATTACAAGCAATAGTAAGTATCAATAACAACAAGCAGGTTGCCATAATATCTCAAATAATCAGTACAATATCCAGATAATTATCACAGAAATAGAACAGATAATTTCACAGTCACAAGCGTTCATGCTCAATAGTTTATGAGACTGATAATGAACTATGCACAATGCATTATGGTACCACAAATCCTACTCCATGGAGCTAGACATCAATATTTTTAGAGTGAATGATCAAGGAGTAATGCTAGTATATCGTTAGCCTTTAAAAATAGTGTGCTTCATCTCATAAAAATATTTACGCAACAATGGCTTATACATGGCACCTCAACAGTTGATCGCGATATAGGACAATGTCCAGTCAGGATCATCGGTGTGTGTGCATCGGTCTACCCCATGGCATAGAAGAGCTCATAACTGTCCATGTGATGCACCCGCACCCTGGCCAACCACTATGACCCTCCTCTTAGTCTATTTGTACCCGCACATAGGTGTTATTCAAACTTCTAGGCACATATCGCCTTTACAACAGTGTCCAACAGACGACACATATGCATGACGATGCAATATCCAATCATATATGTTTATCAATTTAAACATGTCCAACAAATAACACATATGCATGACGACACAATGTTCAATCATGTATGTTCATCAAAGGTACATTTATCATATTCATTGCCTCAAGGGCACATCATCATTCCTTATCACTAATATATCATATTTCATCAAGTGCTAAATCAACAAGCACATAACCCCACATATGGATTCTCAACAACATAGAACCAATTTCCAACATTAATATGTATTTATGGTTTATTAACCATCACCATTTCCTATTATGGAATTCAACTTTTATAAGGTTTTATGTCTTAATCAATTATGAAAATTTCTAGATTCAATAGCCCTCAAAACTGTGGCCTCACAAGCCTCCAACTTTCTAAATTTCCTTCCATTTTATGTATTAGTCATTTAATACCAAATCACGCAAATCACATTTCCCACAAAATTAATCTAATCTCTTGGAATCTAAAGCCAAAACTGTGGCTCCTCATTGGAGTAGTAAACCCCCAAACTTTCTATTTATTTCATTTAACATTATTATTCAATACTTAACCATTTAAGCTTCACTCGATTCTTATTTCAAACCAAATTTACATTCCTAAGTTCTTATTAAATTGTGACATCCATAGTATTAGGAAAAACCTAAGTTTTTCATAATCAATTCCATTATGATCATCAATTCTCCAATATCCAATTACATAATTGTTATTACTTACTAACTTAATCTAAGCTCTCATTATTTTAGGTCAAAATCGTGGCCCCTCTAGTCTTCAAGGCTTCAATTTAATTCATTTTTATGCACTAGTCTCTTGATATCAATTCACTTAAATTTTAGTTTCACCCAAAGTCAATTCAATCCCTCAAAAATAGTCCTCAAAACCGTGACCTCATATTGGTGTAGGAAACCCTCAAAAAATTTCATTCATTGATTCCATCATTATCATTCAACATTTCATTACATAGCTTTATTTTATTTGTGTACAAAATCAATTTACCACCTAAAATCCCCAAAATCACGCTCAAAACCGTGGCCCATGTTAGGGTAGGAAACTCTAAATTTTTCATTTAACAACCCTAACATGATCAAGCATTCCCAACATAACCAATATATATAAGATCACCATTCAAACATTAATCACATTCAAGAACATATAAACATGCAAAATTTACTAAATAAAGTAAGCATACAAAGATGGGTTTGCCATCAATAAGCACACAAGGTCTCCTCACCACCAATAGATGGTTGAAGTAAGTAATCTCCCTCTTACCTAAAGGAAGAACACGAAAATGGCTTCCTATTTCTCCTTGGTGATTTTGGTTTTGGGCTTGCAAGAACCCTAGAAATTTCAAGACAATGAGTTAACACGAATGGTGGAAAAAAATGGATCCATGGTCATCAAAGAGACCATGCAGCACAAAAATGGAGAGAAACAAGGAGAAAGATGAAAACTTTACCTTCAAGCTTGAAGCTTTGTCTTTGAATGACAATGGGGGAAAAGTTAGTTTTTGAGAAAAACCCTCTAAATAGAAGTTGTAGAGGAGGTTGAAGGAAGTGTAGAAATGGTGTTTATGATGAGAAAAGTGAAGAGAAAAGATCACAATGGTGGCTGCAAATTTCGTGCTTGAGAGGAGGATGAAGAGAGAAGGAAGAGAAAAAATGGAGGTGAAGATGGAAAATGAAGAAACTTTCTAAATAAAGAAGGTAGAGGAAGTAAAGGTGAGTGTAGAAATGAACTTTGTGAAGAGAAAAGTGAAGAAAATGGTGGAGGATAGGGCTGCCATTTTCGTAGCTAAGGTGGAGGGTAGAGAGAAGGAGGAGAAACTTGAAGAAGATGAAGTTTTAGAGAGATAAGTGAATAGGTAAGTAATGAGATATTTTTGGAGTGTTTAGGTTAAGTGAGTGAGTCAAAAATTTCCCTCCTTTCGCTTGTGTGGGCCGCAGCATTGAGGGGGAATGAGGGGGGAAAATTTGGCTTCTCATGCAAGCCAAGGGGTAGAGTGGTCTTTTGGGCCAAGCTTCTCAAAGAAGCTTCTTAATTAGGGTACAAATTTGAATTAAAGTGGATTTGATTTGACATAAAATGGATTGCATTAGGATAAGGTGATAGGGTTTCTAGTGCATGCTATTATCCAATGGACAATTGTTGCAATTGGCAGAAGTCAATATTAATTATCCAGCGGATAAAAATTACACGATGATTTATCACTCTGTCAGATAAAATTTCTAGAAAAATGTGAAACTTCGTAAACCGTGTCCAGTCTCGGGTTTAGTAAGATCCCCCGTAGACATTTCCACAATTCAAGGTTCTCGAGAAAAATATCTCATTTTCCCGGGCCTGCTCAGTTTGTATGTAAAACGAGGAATAATATTAAAATATTATTCGTTATTAGAAAAATCCACAAAAATTCACAAAAATCCCAAATATTATAAAATGATCATTTATCATAAAATTATTAATTTTTGAGATGTTACCTTGACTCTGCTCAGTGCGCACGTAAAATGAGAAATCCCAGATATTATAAAACGACTATTTATCCTAAAATTATTAGTTTTCGAGATGTTACACATTTGATCAATAAAGAGGAGAGGGAAATGATCTTTCCGGGTTTCACTATTCAATTTCCAATAATCAATACACATCTTCTAACTCGTGACTGTTCTAGTAGGAATTAATTCATTCTTCTTATTCTTAATCACAATCATACCACCCTTTTTAGGAACTACATGCATTGGACTCACCCATGGACTATTTGAGATCGAGTAAATAATCCCGACGTCTAAGAGTTTGAAAACCTCTTTTTTAACAACTTCTTGCATATTTGGGTTAAGTCTCATTTAACACTTTACAGAGGGTTTACAACCATCTTCCATTAAGATACGATGCATGCAAATAGAAAGACTAATTTCTTTGATATCATCAATGGTGTACCCTATGACCCTCTTATACAACTTAAGTTCATTCAACAATTTATCAACCTCATCAACACTATGATTTACATTTATAATGACAGGATATGTATAATTAGGACCAAGAAATGCATACCTTAGCATGGGTGGGAGAGGTTTAAGCTCTACCTTTGGGGCCTCCTTGTCTTTAAGTGAAGGATCTTCGGTTGAGACGCTCTTGAGCTCTTTGAACTTACTATTTTGAGAAGGGGAAATGGTTGGGCATGCTTCCAAAATTTGGGCATAGGTTGCCACCTCCTCACCTTCATCGATGGTGTCACCATTGTGCACCAAACACTTTTCCAAAGGGTTTTGTGGATGACTCTTAGTGTTCACCACTCTAATAAGCTTTTCTTTTACATCAACCCTTAAACAAGAATCAACAACGGCTGGTTGCTTGGAGGCTTGAAACAAATTGAATTCAGCAACTTCTTCACTAACCTTGAGAGTTATTTTTTCGTGCTTCACATCAAACATGACTCCAGCAGTGGCTAAGAATGGCCTCCCTAGAATAATGGAGATTTGAGTATCTAATTCCATCTCCAGTACAACAAAGTCGATCGATATGTAGAACTTTCCCACCTTTATTGGTACATTTTCTAATAAGCCAACGAGATGCTTGATTGACGTATCCGCCAATTGAAGAGAGATTGTGGTTGGCTTGAGCTCCCTTATATCAAGTTTCTTACAAAGAGAAAGGGCTTCAAACTCACGCTTGCCCCAAGATCACACATAGCCTTATTGATATGCATGCTTCCAATTGAGCAAGGAATTGAGAAGCTACCCAGATCCTTAAGCTTAGGAGGAAGCTTGTTTTGGATGATTGCACTGCATTCTTCTGTTAAGTAATAGTATCATAATCTTTAAGCTTCATCTTATTTGAGAGAATCTCCTTCAAAAACTAAGCAAAAGAGGACATTTAGGAGAGAACTTCTGTAAAAGGAACATTGATGTAAATCTTTTTTAGTACCTCCAAAAATCTTCTGAATTGATGATCAAGTTTTGCCTTTTGAAATCTTTCACGGAATGGCAAAGGGGGAACATATGCATTCAGATGAACATGCTTTTTTAGTGCTTCTTTCTTCTCTTTTCTTGTCCTCACTCTTCTCTAGCTTATCTTCCTTCTCATTAGTGTCCTTAGCATTAAGCTTTTCTTCTTTAGTGGGGCCTTCAAGTTGCTTACCACTTCTCAATGAAATTGCTTGAACGTGTTCCTTTGGATTAATCTCTGGTTGACTTAGGATTCGCCCTTGAACTATGTTGAACAAGCTTACTTGATAGACTATTTGAGTTTCAAGCATTTTAGAGTGAGTGACCATTTGATCAAGATGATTATGTATTTGCTTAATTGACTTCTCATGTTATTGCACCTGAGCTTGAATGGCTTGATTCTGCTCTTTTTGTGTAACTATAAAAGTCTCCATAAGAGCTTCTAGATTAGACTTTGCACCTTGAGAAGTTTATTGAGGTTGTTGGAAACCGAGTGGTGGTCTATTGTTGGATGGAGCCCTTCTATTTTGCTAGTTACCATAGAAGAAATTAGGGTAGTTTCTCCATCCTGGATTATAAGTGTTGGAGAAAGGGTTACCTTGAGCCTTGAGATTATCATTTTGCACATAACTTACTTGCTCCAAAGACAGCTCTTGAGAATAACTCTCCACTGAATTGCATTCTAAAGTCATATGCCCTCCTCCATATGTGTCACAAGTTATATTAGGGGTAGCGACGACATTGACATTCAGTTTTTCAAGTGACTTGGTCAAATCATCAAACTTGACATTCATCATATTAATGGAATCAAGCACTATCTTTCCAGCTTACTTCTTCAAAGAGGATCTTTCATTTGACCACAAATAAATATTCAAAGCCACTTCATTGATCAGACTCCTTGCCTCTATTGGAGTCTTGGCCATCAAAGCACCGCTAGCTGCGGCGTCTAGAGCTGCCTTTGTAGAGAAATACAACCCAGCATAGAATGCTTGGATGACAACAAAATCTTGTAGGCCATGATATGGACACTGACGAATAAGATTATTATACCTCTCCCATGCTTTATAAAATGATTTATCTTCCTTTTGAGAGAAGGTAATGATGTCTTGGCAGAGCTTAATTGTCTTTCCAATTGGGTAATACTTGTCTAAGAAGGCCTGCTCCATCAAGTTTCAGGTGGTGAGTGAATTAGGGGCCTCTGAATGAATCCACTTCTTGGCTTTCCCCCTAAGAGAAAAGGGAAAAAGTCTGATATAAATAGCATCCGTTGAAATCTCATTAATCTTTATTGTATTACACAACTCCAAGAACTCATCCAAATGCTGATTTTGGTCTTTAGTTAGTGACCCGCTAAATTGCAATTATTGGACCATCTGGATCAATGATGTCTTGATCTCAAAGTTATTGGCTTCTATCCGTGGTCTAACAATGGAAGACTGACAAGCATAAGCATTGGGAGTTACATAATCCCTCAGCCTTCACTCTGGATTGATGACTTAGTTAGTGTTGTCTGTCATGTTATCTTCCTCAAATCCTTGTGTTCTTCTTTCTCTTCTAATATTACGAATCGTCCTCTCGATCTCAAGATCAACAGGGATAATAAGATTACCTTGACTCCTTATTCTACGCATAAGAAAGAAACAACACTTGAAAATTCTAAGAAAAATAAAAGAAAGTTAAAATAAATTAAGATAAAAAATAGAAAGAAAATAAAATAAAAATTGTTTAAATCAACCAAATTGCCGCTCATGTTAATATCAACACGATTCTTGACAACTGTGCCAAAAACTTATGAATTTTTTACAAGCACCCGGATCGTACAAGTAGTAAATAAAGATCATTCCTATGAGGATCAATTGATTAATAACTTTTACAACTATTTTGATTATTGAAGCGAGTGAAATCGATAGAAAAGGTTCAATTAAAATTAATATGAAAAGTAAAGCAATAAAGTAAACAATTGAAACTAGAAAAGATGAGATTCAACAATGATTTAAAGGCCTAGGACTGGAAATCCACTACACTATCCCCTACGATAAATTGTAATCATATCATTGTTAATGTTCAATTATGTTCTTGAAGGTGATTTGTCCTAAATTATTTAAAGCCCAATTTCTTGGCACTAAAAATGTGCTAAAACTTCACCAATCACATTCTCATGGCAATTAATCGAAGTTCCATCCCATTAAGATTCATGACAATCGTTTTACCCTCAAAGGATTTAAGACTATGTCTAGGTCTCAATTCCTAAGTTCAATTCTTAGATTATCTAGCAATTAGATTTCATCTTTCGATCTTTCACCTAAAGCCTAAGATCATGTAAATATGGCGCGCAACATATCACAAGCATTAAGCATACCAAGAATGAATCAAGAACAATAATTTCATTAACAAGGAATCAAATTAATAATTCATAATAGGGAAACAGAGAGTTTCATCCTAATCCTAGAAAAAGGATTTAGCAGCTCAAGGCCATCATAACACAAACAAGAACAAGGATTAAAGAAACAATCATGATTGATAAACAAAAAGAAAAGATGGGAAGATGGGCATGGAGAAGTGAACTTCAATGGTTGATCTTCAAAGAGTCTTGCCCTTGCTTTCAAAGCCTTCACTTATGAATCCTTGCGCCTCTCCTGTCAAAACATGCCATCACATAAGTCTCTAGCCAAAATTCTCCCTAGATTTGGTGTTTTTACCCAATTTATAACGATTTGGGGGCAAAATTTCTTTTTTTTTTCACATTAGAGGAACTCACACAACTATATCTCATTTCGACACGGCTGTGTCTTGTGAAATCTGCATTTAGTGTTTTTTATAACTTCATATAATGAAGTTATTTTTGCCCTATTTTTGTGCATTCTGAATGCTTTGTCCTCATTGTCATGCTTTGTTGGAGGTCTTTAGCCTCATTTTTAAGTAAAATCCATGTTGAGGTCTTCCTCTCTAATCTTGCTAAAATTTTTCCTAATCTTTTATTTAATTGAGTTTGATTACATTTGTATTTGACTGGGTGATTTCTCAATTGCAGGATAGTCCCAAAAGAACTAACTTGAAGCAAGCAAAGGTTCTGCAATGAAAGAGAAATCACAAGGTAAGCTACAGTACATCACATCGCGGCGCAAGAAACTGCACATCGCGGCATCTTGCTCTTTGCCAGTGCACCCTGTCAACCTGAGGTTATCATGCTGCGAAGCAAGGAAGTGAACACTGCAGTGTTAGTGCCACAATTTTTTTGTGCATCGCAGCACGTGTTGTGTAATGTCGTGGCGGGAAGAAGGAAATCTGTGGGCCTATAAATACTTTTTAAACATATTTCA
Organism: Ormosia emarginata; assembly: GCA_029884605.1. NCBI lineage: Eukaryota > Viridiplantae > Streptophyta > Magnoliopsida > Fabales > Fabaceae > Ormosia > Ormosia emarginata. Next base: position 7,341,977 of record JAQQTP010000057.1, read on the forward strand.
CTTTCTCTCTCTTACTTTCTCGAACTCTCTGAGTTTTCTCTCTTTTCTTGGAGAACCCAGCAACTAAATCTTCATTTGTGGGTTGAAAGAGAGTTGAAGGAGCCAAGATTGGAGGTTCTCTTCATCTTGGAAGGAGATTCAAGTTTCAAGGCTCACCCTATTGGGCTTCATCTTCCGTTCTTTCTTCTTTCTCTCTTCCCTTTATTTTGAATATGAATTTTTGTAATACATTTTCATATTCAATGAGTAGCTAGCTGTGTTTAGATTATTCTTTGAATCTTCCTTTGAATATTAATTGATTTGTGCCATTTTGAGTTTATTTGAAAGATTGGGATTTTGTTCTATCATATGGTGCTTAATGCTTTTATTTGTCTGATCAAACTTATGGGTGATTTGTTAAAATCTATTGAGCCTAGACATAGGACTTTAGGTTTTAGATCATCTGTATGGTAGATGCACGTTCGATTTCATTCCAAAGGCAGAATAGGTTAATTCGTTAATAGGATAGACATATACTTATTAGTCGTGTATACTCTTAGTTGAGAATCGATCTTAATGCTTATTGTTTGCTCTAGTTCTCATGGACGCATAGTGAACTAGGTAAATAGTATAAGGTTAATCGTCCTAGACATAGGCTTTTAACTAAGTTAGTTTCTCAAGGTAACCTAATCTAATCTTTTGTTTGCTAAAAAAGCAATGCATGTTATCAGTTGAAATAGGGGGTGAAAAAGAATTCTTTATGTTCTCAACCTATCCTTACTTTTCTTTATGCGTTGTAATTTATTTATCAACCCTTTTTCCACTTTACATTTACTTGAATAGAATTAAATAAACTGTAGATTAATATTTACCTTTGGAAGTTACCATAGTCCCTGTGGAGACGATCTTACTTATAATTTTTATTACTTGAGCAACCTGTGTACTTGTGGTTAGCAAAAAAGCGAAAATCGACGTGGTTGGTTTTCGCCTAACAAGTTTTTGGCATTGTTATCGGGGACTACAGTTAATTTTTATGTTGCTAATGTTGATATTGAGCTTTGTTAGTTCTAATTCAAGTTTTACTTTTATTACATTTTGATTTAATATTTCATTCTTTTGTGAATAAGGTACCATCAATGGCGGAAAATAATGATCATACGAGGCCTCTGAGGGAGTTTGCTAATCCTCAAATAGAAAATCTTCAAACAAGTATCAGACAGCCTCGCATCCACGCAAATAATTTTAAGAACAAATTGGCCATCATCCAAATGATTCAAACATCTATACAATTTGGCAGTTTACTGAATAACTATCTCAATGCATATTTGTCAAACTTTCTGGAGATCTGTGACACCTTCAGCCACAATGGAGTCTTAGAAGATGTTTTTCGCCTCAAGCTCTTTCCTTTCTCTCTCAAAGATCAAGCCAAAAGTTAGTTGCACTCTCTACCTGCAAGATCTATAACTACATGGGTGGATATATGCGAAAAATTTCTCAATAAATACTTTCCTCCTGCCAAGACTATCGGGTTGGTGAATGACATCATTTCATTCACTCAGTCAGAATCTGAATCCTTGTATGAAGCCTGAGAGAGATACAATGATCTGCTTAGAAGGTGCCCACACCATGAAATTCCTCAGTGGCACCAAATTTACTCCTTTCACAAATGACTACTACCTAACCATCGTTCAATTATGGATGTGGCTGCAGGTGGTTCATTATTGAGTAAATCTTTCATTGAAGCATACCAATTGTTGGAAGAACTGGCCAACAACAGCTACTAATGGCCTTCAGCAAGAAACACTCAAGAAGGTAGCTGGAGTTCATGACGTTGATGCAATTACATCTTTGTCAGCTCAGGTGGCAGCATTAACAAACAAGTTCGACAGTTTTGGCATAAGCCCTAATTAAAACCCCTTCGTGTTGTGTGACCGGTGTAGGAATATTCATGCAAATGATAGTTGCCTATCCACTTCATAGAGTGTTTAATATGTGAGAAACTATCAGCCATCTCAGAACAACCCTTACTCACAACAATATAATCTTGGGTGGAGAAACCGTCCCAATTTTTCATGGAGGGATAGCCAAGGGCTAGTATCTTCATCTACTAGTAATGAGACACCACTGTATCCTCCTGGTTTCTCATCGCAAGCAAGGCCACCTATGCAAAAAAAGTAACCAATATTGGAAGACAGGTTTATGCAATTCATGGTGAAAACTGATTCATACATGACTAAAACCAATACTCATTTGGCCAAAAATGATTCTCTTATTCAGAACCAAACATCTTCAATCAAGGCTCTTGAAACTCAAGTGGGGCAGCTGCTTAATACAATGAACAATAGGCCACCTGGGACGTCCTCAAGTGATGATAGAGAGACCTCCCTCAAGCATGCTGCCCTAAGTTGAAGAAGTAGAAAAAAGTCTTGCCTGGACTATAAAAAAATGCACCTTTTTAAATGTATCCACCTTTTTGTGTTAATTTCTTAAGTTTTAAAGTTTAGTATGTAATGTATTCGATTTTGATAATTCATGCTATTTTGTTGTTACATGCATCTGTTAATTATGTTAGACAACTTTTATAAGTGGTTGAGGCCTCATTGAAGCATTTTTGGGTGTTGTATGATGTTTGTTGCAAAATTTTACAGATAGACCTTTCACGTTGTGGCACCTGTTTTATATACTTCGCTGTGTCTAATTTTTTATTTATTTAAAAAAAATTAAAAATTGAAGCGTCTGCTTCGTAGATGCACCCCGAGGTGCTTTGAGCACGTTTTTTTTAAATAAGTAGCAGGGTTTGTACTGCAATGCAAACCCTTCACCTACCCTCTTTTTTGCATTTTCTCTCTAATTTATTCCTTTCACCCTTTCCCTTGCATTCTTCCATCTCTGTTTATGTGCATTTCATCGCGTCCATTTCACTTTCCATTTATGAGCATGTGAATTTCTTTCGTTTCACCTTTTATTTTTTGTATTTCATTTCTGTTTTACCAATTGTTTAGTCTTAGGATCTTTTTGGTTGGTTTTTAGCTTAGTTAGTACGTAGTTTGTTGAGTTTATGTTTGTTTGTGGGGTTATTGAGTTACATTGTGGGGTGGGGGTTGATTTTGACTAATTCTATGTTATGTCCGTTCGCACATGCCACGGCGTGGCATGTTCACGTCGCGACATTCATATGAACTTCTTTGAATGTCGTGGCATGTTAACTTCACGTCGCGGCGTTGGTTTGAATGTGTTGCAATGCCACGACATGTATATATTATGTCGCGATGTTGGATGAACTTAGTTGAGTGCCATGACGCTGGCACTCATTTAAAGTTTAGTATGTAATGTATTCGATTTTGATAATTCATGCTATTTTGTTGTTACATGCATCTGTTAATTATGTTAGACAACTTTTATAAGTGGTTGAGGCCTCATTGAAGCATTTTTGGGTGTTGTATGATGTTTGTTGCAAAATTTTACAGATAGACCTTTCACGTTGTGGCACCTGTTTTATATACTTCGCTGTGTCTAATTTTTTATTTATTTAAAAAAAATTAAAAATTGAAGCGTCTGCTTCGCAGATGCACCCCGAGGTGCTTTGAGCACGTTTTTTTTAAATAAGTAGCAGGGTTTGTACTGCAATGCAAACCCTTCACCTGCCCTCTTTTTTGCATTTTCTCTCTAATTTCTTCCTTTCACCCTTTCCCTTGCATTCTTCCATCTCTGTTTATGTGCATTTCATCGCGTCCATTTCACTTTCCATTTATGAGCATGTGAATTTCTTTCGTTTCACCTTTTATTTTTTGTATTTCATTTCTGTTTTACCAATTGTTTAGTCTTAGGATCTTTTTGGTTGGTTTTTAGCTTAGTTAGTACGTAGTTTGTTGAGTTTATGTTTGTTTGTGGGGTTATTGAGTTACATTGTGGGGTGGGGGTTGATTTTGACTAATTCTGTGTTATGTCCGTTCGCACATGCCACGGCGTGGCATGTTCACGTCGCGACATTCATATGAACTTCTTTGAATGTCGTGGCATGTTAACTTCACGTCGCGGCGTTGGTTTGAATGTGTTGCAATGCCACGACATGTATATATTATGTCGCGATGTTGGATGAACTTAGTTGAGTGCCATGACGCTGGCATCAATGTCGCGGCATTTACCTTATTTTTCCAGAAAATTGAATGCTTTTAATTGTCATATTCATGTTATTGCTCAGTTCTGACCCTCTCATCTCATTTTCGGGTTTTTATACTCTACAAATGGGTCCTAAATGAGTTAAGAGCGAGAGTAGCGAGCAGCCCAGGGAGCCATCCCCTCCCTGTGTTTTTGACCACTCGCGATTCATGTTTGCTGAGGCACAGGACCGTTATGGGACTCTAGTCTCAAAGAAACTGATCGTTGAGAAGGGTTTCAGTTTTAAGAACTCTTTACAACCTGACATAGAGGCCACTATCCATCATTATCAATGGGGGGAGTTCGCAAAACACCAAAGCAGGGCCCCCATTCTGTTGGTTCATAAGTTCTATGCGAACCTTGCATTCATCCATCAAGAGTCTACCACTGTCGATGTACAGAAGTGGCGAGTCTCTTTTTCTCTAGAGTCCATCAGAACTACATTGTCCTTACCTTCTCCTTCTGAGATGTGTGATTACTAGGAGTTCACTAGATGGGAGCCTGTGGAGGGAATTAACTTGCGGGATGTCACTACTCATATCTATACTACTAAGTCACAACCGGTCGTCTGGACCATGTCTCAGTAGGGTCATGAGCAATTCTTCCCCTATTCTTACCTGGCTGCATAGGCCAGGGTCTGGTACCACTTCATCGATACCAAAATCCTGCGCTCTAATAACCTATCAGAGGTCACGTACGACTGAGCTATCCTCATCTATGTCATCCTGTAAAGGTGCTCCATCAATGTCGTTGACATCCTATACATACAGCTGCGGAGAGCAGCCATGGAGCCACGTAGCCTTTTCTTCCCCTCTTTTATTCGTAGACTATGCTTGAGGAAGGGTGTGCCCATTGACATGCATGAGGAGCTTTCACAGGTTAAACAACCTTTCGATGAGTACTTTATCTAGAGGGTCAGAGCAGCTCCTCCAAAGGCAACAGTCCCCCATCGAGCACAAAGACGGGCTCCGAGACCAGCTCTTGCCCCCACGAGGCTGAGGATGCGTGAGTGGAGCTTCGCCAGGTCGCTGCCATGTAGACCTACAAAGTGGAGACCATTTGATGGCTGGCAGACCGCCTTCAGATCTCCACTCATGACTTCCCCATTCTTCCATACCTACCCTTCGATGGTGCTGACCCATCTCACCACCAGTAGCCACCCTACCTTTCTTTTGACTGAGTTGGCCCTTCGCATCAGCACCAAGATCTTGTTGTTCCAGATGATGACAATGGGGGAGATACTGAGGTCCTCCCTGATATTGATGATGTTATGTAGATGGACATATTTAGGGCAGTTTCCATCATGTTTATTGTTTATATTTATCTTTATTTTTCTTTTTCTTTTTCTTTTATGTATGATGTATAGTGCGGACACTGTTTCCCTAAGGTTTGGGGGGTGTCTTGGTATTTTGTTATATATATTGACTTTTTATTATTGTTAAATGCTTATTAGTTTAATTTTTGATATTTTTAGCATTATTTTTGTTTATTATATGATGTGGTGCACGTAATGACTGATTTGTATGTTTGGTATTGTGAAATTGTTTGAATGCTTAACAAGATCCCATTTACTATTGTAATGATTGCCTAATGATAATTAGGGATGCAAATTCACCTTAAATTTTTCTGTGAATCCTTATACTATCTTTTGGAGTATGTCGTTCAATCTTGATTCTTTTTATGCATGATAAATTTTCCATTCCTATGCTTGTTTGGCTTCGGATTGGATTTGAGTGCTTTTCTAGAGAATGTTTATGGTTAGTACATGTAGAGATGTCTTGTATCTCTGAAATTGTTTTGCAACTCTCTTTAAGCAAAATCCTAAATTGTGCATGATTAAGGAAATGATTAGGGCATTCTTTGGACCGATTGAACCTTTCAAGCTTACCATTAAATGATGATATCCATAGGTCCCCTTTGAAGCTTGTTAATTGTTGGCCTTAATTGTCTTTCATTACCATTGTATTCGTTACCATGTTAACCATTCTAATGCATATGAAAGCATTGTATTTTCTTCCTACCATCAATATTTGTTGAGTGCATGATATGTTATTTCTTGAAGTGAGTTCAGTGATTAGGGGTATTAATATTTTCAAATACAAAAATGATCCTGCAGGAACCAAATACAATAAAAGAAAGAGAAAAAGATTGCTTTGTATAAGTATAAAAAAAAGGAAAGAGAAAAGCAAAGCAAATAAAGAAAGAAGAAAAGTTAAAAATGAAAAGCATTGCATGGTTCTGGTGAGTTGTGATCTTTCTCTGTTGAATACCCTGCTATTTTCACTTGTTCTCAAGTCTTGAAATCGTATATTTTTGTTTCTCAATGTTTGTTTATTATCCTTTCCCCTTTCTTCTTCACCCCATAACCATGGTCTTACATTACAAGCTAATAGAGACCATTTAGATCCTCCTTTATGTGTGATTTACATTAGTGGAGAGAGAGTTATATTATAATCTTGTGGATTCTTTGATTGATAGCTATGTGTTTGCTCATAAGCTTATCTGGTTAAGTGTGATTTGAAATGAAGAGGTTTGACTTGCATGTTTGTGGGAAATAAACCATGCATGATTTGAAGCTTTGATTATTGGTATGATAAGAATTGTGTATGTGTGAACCAGATTTTGAGGCATACACATTCTTTGAGGTTTAATGCAATCATCATACACTAGTGTTGAAGTTGAGCTTGTCTTTGCAAGTGTAGTCTGACTTTGTTTTGCTTAAGGACTAGCAAATACTTAAGTTCGGGAGTGTGATAACTCCATAGAATGTAGTTATTTCTACCTTATTTTTGTGCATTCTGAATGCTTTGTCCTCGTTGTCATGCTTTGTTGGAAGGCTTTAGCCTTATTTTTTATATAAAATCCATGTTGAGCTCTTTCTCTCTAATCTTGCTAAAATTCTTCCTAATCTTTGATTTGATTAAGTTTGATTACATTTGTATTTGACTGGGTGATTTCTCAATTACAGGATGGTCCCAAAAGAACCAACTTTAAGCAAGCAAAGGTCCTACAATGAAAGAGAAATTACAAGGCAAGCTCTAGTACATCACGCCGCGGTGCAAGAAACTACACGTCGTGGCGTCCTGCTCTCTTCCAGTGCACCCTGCCAACCCGAGGTTGTCACGCCGCGATGCAAGGAAGTGAATGCCACGGCACTGGTGCCCTAGCTTTTTTGTGCGCCGCGGAGCATGTTGTGTAACGCCGCAACGTGAAGAGCAAAATCTGTGGGCCTATAAATACCTTTTAAATAGATTTCACTCTCTCTCTCTTACTCTCTCGAACTCTCTGAGCTTCTCTCTTTTCTTGGAGAACCCAGTAACTAAATCTTCATTTGTGGGTTAAAAAAGAGTTGAAAGAGCCAAGATCGGAGGTTCTCTTCATCTTGAAAGGAGATTCAAGATTCAAGCCTTACCCCATTGGGCTTCATCTTCCATTCTTTCTTCTTATTCTCTTCCCTTTATCTTAAATATGAATTTTTGTAATATATTTTTGTATTCAATGAGTAGCTAGCTGTGTTTAGATTATTCTTTGAATCTTCCTTTGAATATTGATTGATTTGTGCCCTTTTGAGTTTATATGAAAGATTTGGGTTTTGTTCTATCATATGGTACTTAATGTTCTTATTTGTCTGACCAACTTGTGGATGATTTGTTGAAATCTTTTGAGCTTAGACATAGGACTTTAGGTTTTAGATTATTTGTATGGTAGATACACATTCGATTTCATTCCAAAGGCAGAATAGGTTGATTCTTTAATAGGATAGACATATACCTATTAGCCGTGCATAGTCTTAGTTGAGAATTGATCTTAATGCTTATTGTTTATTCTGGTTCTCATAGACGCATAGTGAACTAGGTAAATAGCATAGGGTTAATTGTTGTAGACATAGGCTTTTAACTAAGTTAGTTTCTCAGGCTAACCTAATCTAATCTTTTGTTTGCTAACAAAGGATTACATGTTATCAGTTCAAATAAGGGGTGAAAAAGGATTCTCTATGTTCTCAAGTTATCTTTACTTTTCTTTATACATTGTAATTTATTTATCAACCCTTTTTTCTACTTTATGTTTGCTTGAATAGAATTAATTAAGCTGTAGATTAATATTTAGCTTTGGAAGTTACCATAGTCCCTGTGGAGACGATCTTACTTATCATTTTTATTACTTGAGCGACCCGTGCACTTGCGGTTAGCAAAATAGCAGAAATCGACGCGGTTGGTTTCCGCCTAGTAGCTTTTAAGTGAGACATGACCATGTGTCATTGAGACACGGTTGTGTCTCATAGTCAGAAGCTTTATGAGGTTAAGACAAGATCGTTTCTGGTGCCAGAATTATGTAACTTCAATGTTGGGGGGGAGACACGGCCGTGTGACCAAAAGACACAGTCGTGTCTCCTAGTCAAAAGCCTTTTTCATGTTAGACAGGGCCGTGTCTAGCTCCAAAATTATCCTTTTTTGCTTTGAAAATGAGATATCTTCATCTGCTTTTACTTTAAATGTGTTAAATCTCTCTTATTCTGCTAAAACAAAGATAATTGATAAGAATCCAATCAAAATTCATCAACAATCATAATCAAATCATCATAAATAATCTATTTAATGGCTAAAAAATATAGGCTTATCAAATTCCACCACACTTGAACATTACTTGTCCTCAAGCAAAGAATATGAATCAAAATCAAGATTAAACTGAACATCAAGAAATAAGAATCAAGGAAAATTTCAGAGTTTAAAAATTTAATGAATACTCAGCAATCAAATCCAATCAAACAAGAAAGTCTAGCACTTAATACAATTAGAAGCTTGAGTCTAACTTACAATTCTTCTCTTTCCCAAACAATTGAGGTCACTTATCTTTCCATCTCTCAAGTGTTTAAGGGCAAAGAGATCACTCAAATTTCTCTTAATAAATACCCGACCATAAGCTTGATTATCAATCTCATCTATACTTTCAAGTTCACATACATAACAAGAATTATAAGGACTTCCATTGGTTGTCATAAGGCCAATGGTACAGTAAATGATAAGAGAAAGATGAATAAATATAAAGAATGTTTGTGGATAAAGGTATACCAAGTAGAATCAAGTTGAAAAGACGATTAGTAGAGCATAATACACAAAGTCATTCTCACTTTCAACCAATTTTTTCTCACAATTTTTCACCAACAATCCTTTTTCTTTCTTTTTCCTGTTCATCATTTCATTCTTCTCTCTTTTTTTTTTATTTAACCCTTAAGGATGAAAAGAATCTTTTTATGACTTCTCAATTACCACATTAGCTGCTCAAAAGAAATTCAACTTGACTATTCAATAAGGTGTCTAAGAAAAATTAATTTTCGGCTCAAATGGGGCAACTGAGGGATCATTTATCAATGTAACTCTGGAAATCATGAAAGAATTAAGTCTAGGTGTCTCAATCATGTTCAAATATGTATTTGAATCAATAAAATCTTAACAGGATATCAAATCAAGTTCTAGCACACATAAATCAAGAGAAAATTCACTCCAGAAGAAAAATAGGATTTTGTGTATGAAAAATCCAATCATTAAGGGCTCAAAACTCACTTTCTAGCTTAAATTAGTAAAGAGAATAAATTACAAGCAGACATGACTAATTTTTCAAATAAAGTACTAGATTTTTCAACATTTAATTGAAGAAGAAATTGCTTTGCATGAAAATTTAGTTCATTAGCAATGAATTTCTTTCTCAAACCTGTTTCAATCAACTCAAAAATAATCAAGAAAATAGTAATTAAGATAAAGCTTGATCTGGTGCAATACTCATGTGTCATTTAATATGCAATATCATCAATTAAGTACATCAAAATTTAAATGCACTCCCCACACTTGAGATTTACGTTGTCCTCAATATAAAAAGTAAAGCAAAAAGAAAAGCAATATAAGATACTAAAACTTCTATGAAAATAATATAGGAATGACATCATGCAGGGGGTGGGGGTAGTGGATCTTGAGGAAATTGAGATGCAAGGAATGCGAAGAACTGGTCGAATTAGGAAGTCACATGATCCCTAAAATTGGCCTGCTCAGCTACCATAAGACTCAAATCTTCGTGGATACACTGTTGAAAGTCAGACTGACTAGCCTCCATACAAGCAAGGAGGTCACTCAAGTCAGTCAGGATATGCGGAGGCAAATATGGAGTGTCAGCCTCAGTAACAGGAAGAGCATCAGTAGGAGTAGGATCTGCAGCAGTAGCATCATCCTCTAGTGGTGGAGAATGTGGATCTGTAATAGGTCCATTGCGGAGTGCCCAGTGGCCAGGTGCAACCTTGTAAACAAGCCCGAGGCGAATCAACATAGCTCGATCAATTGACTCCATCGACTTGGCGAGATGGGCGCTGGGATGCAGTGCATCAAGGTTCTGAGCTAAGTTAGTAATATAGAAGCCCACAAGAATGTACATCTGTTTGACCCCCCCTTTAGCCTTATTAATCAACAAAACATATTAGAGGAACCAATAACTGATGTTGCAATGGTGGCTATGCACCAAGCACCACAAGTAGAAGAGGTTGATTTTTGTAACAACCCCAGTGTTGCGAAACCCCCCAAGATGCTATGAGATATGAAACAGCGAATCCATCTCAAAGCGGGGTCGCGAATGGAAGAAGATTTAGAGATGCTAGGGTTGTAAGGGTTGGGCACCTGACGAATTGCAATCCAAAACTTGCTCTCAACAAAGGTGTGTGGATAGTCTAGATATATGTTCTAGTAAGCAAGGGTTTGAATGGACACAAGAGTCTTAAATCCCATAGCAACGTTGAACTCATTCAAGGAAAGGGCAAATTGGTGCTGGTTAAGTCTGAACTCAATGGTACCTGGCTAGTCAATAGTCTGACACTCACAAGAGACCGAGAGTGTAGAGAGAGACTCAAGAATGGGCTCCAGATATGCATCGCAGTGGATAGAGGCGAACAATTCCTACCTAGCTCGAGTCAAAAGAGTGTGGATGGTCTCCAAAACACCAAACTCCACCATCATATCGGTATCCAGATATTTGTTGGCGATGATACAGTACTGGAAGAACTACTTATACTTCTGGTAGTGAGCGCGAGAGTTAAATTAGAAGAGACGATCGATCCCCACCACTGAGTGGGAAAGAACAAAGCTACCACTGGTCTTCTAGCATTTTAAGGCCATGGTTCCTTAGCTACTGTCTTTTAAGAGCTAAAGTGCCCTCTATATGGGGAGGAATGGCAATGGGAAAGGACGCTTGCAATCTCATCTTCAAGAAGACATCGTCGTATGATACTAGCTGCATATCTTTTGTAAAGCAAAGGCTCTTCCCAAAAGTAATACTTCGCATCAAAGAGGAATGTCTTCTTCTTTTGATATGAAACATCGGATGATGTAACTCCACACACCAAGTAATTAACGAAGTTAGTATACCAAGGCATCACCATCATGGAGAGTTGCACATCTAGAAGATTGTCATTAATAGGCAGCTCAATACACTCTATTTTCTTCTCTTGTGGATTTCGAGAGAGATAGTCTGCAACATAATTCTCAGCTCCTTTCTTGTCTCGAATCTCTAAGTCGAATTCTTGTAACAACAAAACCCATCAGATCAACCTAGACTTCGCGTCTTTCTTGCTTAAAAGATATTTGAGAGCAGCATGGTTAGTGTAGACTATCACTTTCGAGCCAACTAGGTAAGACCAGAACTTCTCAGAGGTAAACATTACTACCAAGAGCTCTTTCTCGGTTATAGCATAATTCAGTTGGGCATCATCTAGGGTCTTGCTAGTATAATAGATGGCATGGAGCTTGTTATCCTTCCTTTTCCCTAACACGACCCCAATTACAAAATTACTTGCATCGCACATCAACTTGAATGGAAATTCCCAATCCAATGATTGTATAATAGGAGCAGAGATTAATGCCTCTTTCAACCTACAAAAAGAATTCATGCACGATTGGTCAAATACAAAAGGCACATCTTTATTAAGCAAATTAGATAAGGGTTTTGCAAGTTTAGAGAAATCCTTTATAAATCACCGGTAGAACCCGACATGACCTAAAAAGCTCCTGATAGCTTTAACCAAATTAGGTGGTGGTAGCCTCTCAATCACCTCGATCTTTGCTTTATCCACCTCAATGCCCCTCTCTGACACCAAGTGTCCTAAGACAATGCCTTCACACACCATAAAATGGCATTTCTCCCTATTCAAAACAAGGTTAGCTTCCTCACATCTTTGCAAAACTTGAGATAAGTTTGTCAAACAATTATCAAAAGTAGTGCCATAAATGGAGAAATCATCCTTGAATACTTCCATTATATTTTTAATAAAATTATAGATAATTGCCATCATGCAACATTGAAAAGTAGCCGGTGCATTACTAAGTCCAAAAGACATACATCTATAAGCATAAGTACCATAAGGACAAGTAAATATGATTTTATCCTGGTCATTAGGGTGATCAGGAATTTGAAAGAAGCCAAAATAACCATCCAAACAGCAAAAGAAAGAGTGTCTAACTAACCTCTCAAGCATTGATCAATAAAGGGGAGAGGGAAATGGTTTTTCCAGGTTGCACTATTTAATTTCCTATAATCAATACACATCCTCCAACCCGTGACTGTCCTAGATGGAATTAATTCATTCTTCTCATTCTTAATCATAGTCATACCACTCTTTTTAGGAACTTCATACACTGGACTCACCCATGGACTTTCCGAGATCAAGTAAATAATCTCAGTATCTAAGAGTTTGAAAACCTCTTCTTTAACAACTTCTTACATATTTGGGTTAAGTCTCCTTTGACACTCTACAGAGGGTTTACAACCATCTTTCATTAAGATACGATGCATGTAAATAAAAGGACTAATTCCTTTGATATCATTAATAGTGTACCCTATGACCCTCCTATGCACCCTAAGTTCAGTCAATAATTTATTAACCTCATCATCACTAAGATTTGCATTTATAGTGACAGGATATGTAGAATTAGGACCAAGAAATGCGTACCTTAGCATGGGTGAGAGAGGTTTAAGCTCTACCTTTGGGGCCTCCTTGTCTTTAAGCGAATGATCTTTGGTTGAAACGCCCTTCAGCTCTTTGAACTTATTGTTTTGAGAAGGGAAAACAGTTGGAATTACATCCAAAATTTGGGCATAGTTGCCACATCCTCTTCTTCATCGTTGGTGTCACCATTGTGCAGCAAACACTTTTCCAAAGGGTCTTGTGGATGACTCTTAGTGTTCACCACTCTAATCAGCTTTTCTTCCACATTAACCTTTAAACAAGAATCAACAACAACTGGTTGCTTAGAGGCTTGAAACAAATTGAATTCAACAACTTCTTCACCAACCTTGAGAGTTATTTTTCCATGCTTCACATTAAACATGACTCCAGTAGTGGCTAAGAATGACCTCCCTAGAATAATGGGGATTTGAGTATCTACTTCCATCTCAAGTACAACAAAGTTGACCGGTATGTAGAACTTCTCCTTCTTTATTAGTACATTTTCTAATATGGCAACATGATGCTTGATTGATCTATCCTCCAATTGAAGAGAGATTGTGGTTGGCTTGAGCTCCCCTATATCATATTTCTTGCAAAGAGAAAGGGGTATCAAACTCACATTTGCCCCACGATCATACAGAGCCTTATTGATATGCATGCTTCCAATTGAGCATAGAATTGAGAAGCTACTCGGATCCTTAAGGTTAGGAGAAAGCTTGTTTTGGATGATTGCAATGCATTCTACCGTTAAAACAACGGTCTCATAATCTTCAAGCTTCCTCTTATTTGAGAGATTTGATAATTACATATTTTATACATTAATAAACCCTCATTTTTGTCATTTACACTTTCCATGTACTTAATTGATTAAGCTTGGTTATGTTTTGTAAGTTTGGACTCAAATTGGACTTAATTGATTTTTTCTAGCATTATTTTGGTCTTACCTTGTTTCTATATTTCGGTCATATCTTAAGTTCTAGATGTCTTATAATTATGTATCTTACCTTGTAGGAAAGATAAGAGAGAGCTCTACAACTTTCATGAGAGCTCTAGGAAAAAATCAGACATATAGTGGAGCTAATTAGGCTTGGAAGTCAAAACACGAGTTTTGTGATTGGAACCCGAATAGTGTGTGGTAATCATTGCATAATTCGAGTTGAAAGAATTGAAATGGGCTAAAAATTTGGTATCTGAAAGTTAAGACCCATATCTACAATTTTCATGAAGAACACACAAGAGCTCATTCGAATAGCTTGGAGGTCATATTGGGTCTGGAAGTCAAAATAGAGGTGCTGAAACTGGGCCTGAGTAGTAATTGGGTCATATCTTGGGCTGTAGGATGAATGTTTGGATGATTCTAGTGGCATTGGAAACTGAGTCAATTTCCTAGAACTTTCATGAAGACCACTTTTCTTTATTATGATGTTATCCATGAGTTCATCACTAAATGATTTCGGAGACAAGAAAATTCAATAATTTTCCACTCACAAAAGCTCTTTGGCATTTTTCACTCATCCACTCACTCATTAATCAATTCTCTTGTCATTTTGTATCCATAATCCTCTATAAAAGGGACCATAAGCAGATCATTTATGAAATCTTAGCTTAGCTTAGATTATGCTATTGTGTTATTTGTTTCTCTTGTTGTAATTTTCTTTTGTTCTAAGTTGAAATTATGTTCATCTTTTTCTTCTACTCTCTTTCTTTCTTCTTATTTATAGGTAACTAATTCTCATCTTGCTTGAGTGAAGGAGTGAAGCTTTTGGTAATAAAATAAGGTTAGATTAATTTCTTTCTTGTGCTTAAATGATATATTATCAAGTGATCATTATACATGTTGTATTTTGTTTCCAATCAATTTAGAAATCCTTCTTATAAAGTGGAGTTCTTGATACATTGTAGACAAGTGGTTTGGCACAATGAATGCTTGAACTTATTTATAAGTGTAGATGTTGATAAATAATTAAAAGAACCATAATATAACTATGTATATAATTTGAAATGGACTTTGAATGTTTTATTCTCCGATTGGAACCTCCGTTGTGCGTGGATTTCAATTGAGTTATAAAAAGAGTTAATCTTGTCCTTAATTAATTACCAAAAGTGGATCTCATAACCCAAACAAGTTCTTTAATTTAATTGTAAACAAGTTTTATTATTTTTATTGTTGTGATAAAGCCTTCCATTACCTCAAAGAATTTTTCTTTATCAATTCCCTGTGGATTGACCTCGGACTCCCGAGAAATTTATTACTTGAGATAACCTGCACTTAGGTTTGCATCCTTTAATCCTGCATCAAGTTTTTGACGTTGTTGCTGGGGACTTGATTTGAAGTTTTAATTTATTGAGGTTCTTTTTCTTTAATAAAATCTATTCTCTCTTCTCACTCGCCGGAGTAAAAGATCGGCTTGCTGATCCTTCGATTTTTTTACTAACTCTCTAACTTTCTAATTCTCTAACTTTCTAACTTACTAACTTATTAACTTACTAACCTACTAACTTTCTAACTTATTAATTAACTTTTTTTATTTATGTCATTTATTTATGCTTTTTATTTATGCTTTTCGACTTACCAACTTACTATCTTGTTTATTTATGCTTTCTGTCTTATTTATTTACGCTTTTCGACTTACTAACCTTCTAACTTTTATAAATATGTCATTTATTTATGTTTACTAACCTTCTAACTTTTATATTTATGTCATTTAATTTTGTTTTTTGACTTACTAACTTGTACATTATTTTTTTTTATTTTTTATTTTTAAGTCATTTATTTATGCTAATATTTAATGGCATTTGGTGTAAATCGCTGACTTGAATATTATTTTTTCTATTTTAAGTCATTTATTTATGTTTAATTGGTATCGTGATCTAAATTCTGATTGTTTAGTTAAAATTAATCCTGATACTTTATATATTGATTTGTTTGAATCACAATCACACACAATTAACACAATGACTGAAAATGAAAGTGTACATGATGAACATGAAAATTAACTATTGCGAATCATGCATGAATATTCGCAACCACCTCAAAATTTTAATCCATCATGTTTTATCTTTTCACTCAGTGCCAATAATTTTAGATTTAAGTCAAGTATGATTTTCTTACTTTCTAATTTTCATGGTTTAGAATCTGAAAGCCCATATTTACATCAAAAAGAATTTGACGAAGTATGTATTGATTTCAATGATCAAAATTGCACTAAAGAGATTGTTAAGCTTAAATTGTTTCATTTTTATTTAAAAGATAAAGCAAAAACTTAGCTTAACACTTTGAAACCAAGATATTAGCACATGGCAAGAAATGCAAGGTGAGTTCTTAAAGAAATTTTTTCTAACACATAAAACCAATGCTATGAAAAGACAAATCCAAAATTTTTCTCAAAATTCAAATGAAGCATATTTTCAATGTTGGGAACAATTTAAAGATTTGTTAAATTCTTACCTACATCATGGTTTTGAAAAATGATGCACTATAAACTTATTTATGAAGGTTTAATACCTGAAACAAAACAATTTGTGGAAACAATGTGCAATGGTGAGTTTCTTGATAAAGAACCTGATGAAGCTTTAGACTATTTAAACTAGTTGGCTGAAAATTCTCAATCTTGACATGATACTAATATTTCTGAAAATTCAATTAGATCTATTCTTGCAAATGCTAATATAGGAAAATATCACCTTAGTCAAGAGGAAGATCTAAATGTTACATTTGCCAGTTTGGCTAGAAAGGTTGAAGCCATGGAATTAGGAAAAGCAAAAGAAATCAAATCTATGCAAAATGAAGAAATTTGTAGCTTTTGTGATGACTTAGGACACTCAACACATGAATGTCATAAGATTCCTGTTTTTAAAGAAGTTATGCATGAACAAGTAAACACAATGAACAATTTTAAACAACCATTCTCTTCTTCTTTTTCAGATTCATACAATTCAGGATGAAGAAATCACTCGAACTTCAACGGGAGGAATAATAATCAGTCATAATTCGTGCAACCATCACCTCCTCAGGCACAACTAGACTTTCAAAATCCTCAAGGATTCGTACCTTATATCCCACCATATGAGCAAAACCTTGAAGGAACATTGCACACATTCATGAAAAAGTAAGAGACCATTAATAACTAAAACACTCAAGCAATGATTGACATAAAAGACACTCTTGCTAAATTTGCTTCTGCACTCATCATTCATAAGAAAGGAAAATTTCATTCTCAACCTTAACCAAATCCCAAGGGTCAGTACAATCTAAATATGGGTAGTTCAGAAAACTAACAAATAGATCAAGTCAAGTCAGTGATAACTCTTAGGAATGAAAAGGTTGTTGAAAGTAAGGAGATAAAGAGCCAAGTGTCCAGATTGATGAACTCCTTGAGTGTGAATGAGCTAGAAGATGGGGAAAAGAATCAAGATAGCAGTGATATCGAGTTACCCAAGGAACCTGAGGTGACAAAGAGTCCTGTTAAGCCAGAAGAAATGAGGAGGGTCACCAGACATACATGATTGACTCAATCATGGATATGGGAGTTTCTACAACCTTTGATTTTGATCCCCTTGAGAATTTTCTTGTTAATTCTGAGTTTGATTCTATTAGTAATCCATCTGATGAAGTTGATATTTGTACTATTTTTTATATAACTCAGGATCGTGACACTCAGGCATGTCAACCAAAGTTTAAAGAGTTTCCTAAGAAAGGTTGGAGTATTGCTGATGAAAAATGTGTTTGTCCCCTGGTTTTTTCTCATAAAATTAACTTGGAGAAAGGTAAATGGTTAGCAGTTGAAGCCATAACTTGAGTTGAAGGATCCAGATATAGCCGAGACTTTGGTAGAAGATCCTGTCTACTAAAGCTGAGATAAGTTTTTAGTATTTCGTTTATGTTTTTATTGAGTCGGCTTAAGTGTCTCTCAGATTTCGGAGCCTTTGTATGGGAATGTAAATAGTATCAGCAAAAAAAAATAAAAATAAAAATAAAAACAAAAGACCAAAAAATAAAAGATTCTGTGTTTCTTAATTTCAAACTTTTTTGACAACAGCCAACTTACCCTTATTGGTGCTATTATTGCCTTTTCCATTCTTTTTCCTATTTAAACACTTCGTTTTCTCCGCTTTCCTCTAACTCAGAATCATTCAAAGGGAAATGTGAGTATAGAAATGGAAGGTGTTTCTGTTCGTCAACTTAAAAATATCTGTGTATTTTGTGGTCTAAGTATGGGAAAGGTTTAGAGTTTGTAAATGTAACTATCACTCTTAGTCCATCACTTACTGCGAGAAATATTCATCTTGTATATAGGGGAGGTTACCGTGGGTTAATGGGGGCTATATCACTTGCTGTATATACAGGAGGCGGTCAGGTTTTAGGTGTCATTCTTAGACATTTAACTCAACAGAACATCACTGGAAAGACAACTGGGGAGGAAGTTAAGGTATCATCTGTGCATGAACGAATGAAGATAATGCTTGACAACTTTGATGCATTCATTGCCTTACCAGCTGATTTTGGTACTTTGGAAGAAGTTTTTCAAATTACCTCTTGGGCCCAATTGAACATCCACCATAAACCTATAGGTTTGTTAAATGTAAATAATTTCTTTGATATTTTGTTACTTTTTCTTGACCATGCTATGGAATAGAAATTTATTACACCTTCAATAAGAAACTTCTTATCTCTGCTTCCATTATTGATAAGTTGATTGATAAATTAGAAGCTTTTGTTTATAAACCTGACCCAGCAATAGCTCAGATAGATTGGTCAGCAGGAAGTAGTGAGGGAAGCAGTTTATAAACTTTTGATTTTATTTACTGTACTTTGTGTTAGATTTCTCTAACAGGTAATATCTTCTATCCTTTACTCATCTATATTTTAACATTAAGGACAATGTTGTGATCTAGTTGGGGGAAGGATAGTTGACCAAAAAAATAAAAAATAATTTTTTGTTGGGAAGTATGATATGATTGTCATGGGCTTACTAAACCAATGAATAATGGCAGAGTAAGCAGTAATTTTACTCTTGAGACGCATCTAAATTCAGAAGTATGTTTAGTGATATGATTGTCAGAAACCTATTCATAGTAAAACTGATTAAGGATGACAGAGTAAGGAGTAAATTTTGCCTTGAAGGTAAGTTTACTCTTGAGACGCATCTTAGTTGAAGAAATAATTATTTTGTGTAGAAGTAACAAATGGAGTCTTGGATCTTAGCATAAATTGTTTTCTTTCTTAAAAATCACAAGCTTGGATATGAATGTTGATATGGTGGATTGAGAATGATAGAAATATGTCTTGTGAGATTTTGAGTCTATTCATGAATAGATTGAATATCTGTACCATTCTCTTCTTTCTTGTATAATTTTTTTTTCACTCATGAATTGTTACTCTAGAACTTGCTTTGATTCTTTTTGAGGCTACATTTTCACATGCTTACAAAAATATAATTAATGCATTTTGAAATAACTACTTTGACCAAATAGTCTTCCTTGTATATTTTTCCTTGTGTAATCCCTTTGAGTTTATTTGACCATTCCTTATTTCTAACTCATTACGTGTCTTTCTAAAAAAAATCATATTTTTACCCCACCTTAGAAAATAAGAGAGCATTGGTCTTATTCTTGAACAAGTGTGTGGGGTGTGTGTGCAAAATGATCAAGAAAAAAAAGAGCTGAGCACCGCTACAATCAAAGGATTATCAGAGTCCCCTAATACACCATGTGACATATCCATACCTAGAATAAAGGTGGATGCTTGAAAACAACAAGAAGAGAAGAAGAAGGTTCAAACTTAATAATGAATTCAATTCACCAATTTGGGAATGATCTTCAACAAAACATTAGTCAAATATTGGTCATTGTCCTTTATGATGAATGTTCTCAAACATCTTCTCCACTATAACTGTACCATAATGCTCTTTTATTTTCTTTGGTATTTATCTTTTCACATCTATATTGTCTCCTCTCCTTTACCATGACCCCATTACAACCTTAAATAAAGTCCTCTTAATTTTTGTGTACATGTGTTCTGAGTAGTGGAGAAGTAGAAGATAAGCAAGCTTATGGTAGTACAATTTTTCTTGGGTTGAATTGAGTGAAATACCTATCTTTCAAACACTTGAAGGATTAAGAGTGAATCTTGTGAGGATCTATCATTCTTGACTTATGATTTTCAACTGAAGTTTCCCTGCTTGTTGGTTTGAGATGTGAAGAAATGTTATCTTATTAATGCTTTGATCCCTTGAATATCTAGTTGTTGTTCTTGTTTCATCAAGTCTTTTAGAGTTTTTAACTTTTGAGTCTGTGTCGTTTTTCTTTGTTTCCTAGCTTTGGTCTTATGTGTTTTGCCAAGGAGTGCAAAAAATTAATTGTGGGAGAATTTGATAATCACATATTTTATACATTAATAAACCCTCATTTTTAGTCATTTACACTCTCCATGTACTTAATTGATTAAGCTTGATTATGTTTTGTAAGTTTGAACTCAAATAGACTTAATTGATTTTTTTCAGCATTATTTTGGTCTTACACTGTTTTTGTATTTTAACCATATCTTGAGTTCTAGATGTTTTATAATTATGTATCTTACCTTGTAAGAAAAATAAGAGAGAGTTTTACAACTTTCATGAAGAGCTCCAGGGAATAAGAATTAATCTTGGCCTTAATTTATTACCAAAAGTGGATCTCCTAGCCCCAGCAAGTTCTTTAATTTAATTGTAAACAAGTTTTATTATTTTTATTGTTGTGACAAAGCCTTCCCTTACCTCAAAGAATTTTTCTTCATCAATTCCTTGTGGATCAAGCTCGGACTCCCGAGAAATTTATTACTTGAGACAACCTACACTTGAGTTTGCATCCTTTAATCCCGCATCAAGAATCTCCTTAAAAAACTTAGCATAAGAGTGCATTTGAGAGAGAGCTTCCATAAAAGGAATATTGATGTAAAGCTTCTTTAGTACCTCCAAAAATCTTCCGAATTGATATTCAAGCTTTGCCTTTTGAAATCTATGAGGGAATGACAAAGAGGGAACATAAGCTTTCGAAGGAACATACTTTTGGGTGCTTCCTTGTCCTCATTCTTCTTTTGCTTCTCTTCCTTCTCATTGGTGTCCTTAGCTTCAAGCTTTTCTTCTTTAGTAAGGCCTTCAAGTTGCTTACCACTTCTTAATGAAATTGCTTGAACTTATTCCCTTGGGTTAGTCTCCAGTTGACTTAGGATTCGCCCTTGAACCATGTTGAACAAGCTTGCTTGTTGGGTTATTTGAGTTTCAAGCATTTTAGAATGAGTGACCATTTGATCAAGACGATTATGAATTTGCTTGATTGACTCCCCATGTTTTTGCACCTGAGCTTGAATGACTTGATTCTGCTCCTTTTGTGTAACTATAAAAATCTCCATAAGAGCTTCTAACTTAGACTTTGCACCCTGAGAAGTTTGTTGAGGTTGTTGGAAACCAGGTGGTGGTCTATTATTGGATGGAGCCCCTCTATTGTGCTGGTTACCATAGGAAAAATTAGGGTGGCTTCTCCATCCTGGATTATAAGTGTTGGAGAAGGGGTTACCTTGAGCCATGAGATTGTCATTTTGCACATAACTCACTTGCTCCAAAGACAGGTCGTGAGAATAACTCTCCACTAAATTGCATTATAAAGTCATATGCCCTCCTCCATATGTGTCACAAGTTATATTAGGGGTAGCGACGGCATTGACATTCAGCTTTTCAAGTGACTTGGTCAAATCATCAAACTTGGCATTCATCATATTAATGGAATCAAGCACTATCTTTCCAGCTTACTTCTTCGAAGAGGATCTCTCACTTGACCATAGATAAATATTCGAAGCCACTTCATTGATCAGACTCCTTGCCTCTATTGGAGTCTTGGCCATCAAAGCACTGCCAGCTGTGGCGTCTAGAGCTGCCTTTGTAGAGAAATACAACCCAGCATAGAATGCTTGGATGACAACAAAATCTTGTAGGCCATGATGTGGACACTGACGAATAAGATTATTATACCTCTCCCATGCTTTATAAAATGATTGATCTTCCTTTTGAGAGAAGGTAATGATGTCTTGGCGGAGCTTAATTGTCTTTCTAATTGGGTAATACTTGTCCAAGAAGGCTTGCTCCATCAAGTTTCAAGTGGTGAGTGAATCTACTTCTTGGTTTTCCCCCTAAGAGAAAAAGGAAAAAGTCTAATCCATATAACATCCGTTGAAACCTCATTAATATTTATAGTGTCACATAACTCAAAGAACTCATCCAAATGCTGTTTTGGGTCTTCAGTTGGTGACCAGCTGAATTGCAATTGTTAGACTATTTGGATCAATGATGTCTTGATCTCGAAGTTGTTGGCTTGTAGCCGTGGTCTAATAATGGAAGACTGACAAGCATTAGCATTGGGAGTGTCCTTAATCCCTCAGCCTTCACTCTGGATTGGCAACTTGGTTTGTGTTATTCGTCATGTTGTCTTCCTCAAATCCTTGTGTTCTTCTTCCTCTTTTAATATTATGAAGCGTCCTCTCAATCTCAAGATTGATGGGGATAACAAGATTGTCTTGATTCTTCGTTCTACACATAAGAAAGAAACAACACTTGAAAATTCAAAGAAAAAAAAAGTTAAAATAAAAAAGGATAAAAATAAAAATAAAATAAAATAAAAATTACTTAAATAAACCAAATTTCCACTCGTGTTAATATCAACATGATCCCCAGCAATGATGCCAAAAACTTGTTATGAATTTTTCACAAGCACACAGATCGTACAAGTAGTAAATAAAGATCGTTCCCACGAGGATTAATTGATTACTAACTCTTACGGCTATTTTGATTATTTAAGCGAGTGAAATCAATAGAAAAGGTTTAATTAAAATTAATACAAAAAGAAAAACAATAAAGTAAACAATTGAAACTATAAAAGATGAGATTCAACAATGATTTAAAGGCCTAGGACTTGGAATCCACTATACTATCCCCTATGATAAATTGTAATTTTATCTTTGTTATTGTTCAATTATGTTCTTGAAGGCGATTTGTCCTAAATTATTTAAAACCCAATTTCTTAGCACTAAAAATGTGCTAATACTTCACTAGTCACATTCTCATGGCAAGTAATCCAAGTTCCAACCCATTAAGATTCATGACAATCGTTTTACCCTCGAAGGATTTAAGCTTCTGTCTAGGTGTCAATTCCTAAGTTCAATTCTTGAATAATCTAGCAATTAGATTCCATCTTTTGATCCTTCACCTAAAGCCTAAGATCATGTACATATGGCGCGCAACATACCACAAGCATTAAGCATACCAAGAATGAATAAAGAACAATAATTTCCTTAACAAAGAATCAAATTAATAATTCATAAAAGGGAAATAGAGAGTTTCATCCTAATCCTAGAAAAAGGATTTAGCTGCTCATGGCCATCGTAACATAAATTAGAACAAGGATTAAAGAAACAACCATGATTGATAAACAAGAAGAAAAGATGGGAAGATGGAGATGGAGAAAAGAACTTCAATGGTTGATCTTCAAATAGTCTTGCCCTTGCCTTCAAAGCCTTTGCCTATGAATCCTTGCGCCTTTCCTCTCAAAATCTACCGTCACACAAGTCTCTAGCCAAAAGTCCCCTTAGGTTTGGTGTTTTTGTCTAATTTATAACGATTTAAGGGCAAAATTTCTTTTTTTTTTCACGTCAGAGGGACTCACACGACCATGTCTCCTTTCGACACGGCCGTGTCTTGTGAAATCTGTGTTTAGAGCTTTTAAGTGAGACACGACCGTGACTCATAGTCAGAAGCTTTATGAGGTTAAGATAGTGTCATGTCTGGTGTCAGAATTGTGTAACTTTAACGTACGTTGGGGGGAGACACGACCGTGTGACCAAGAGACACAAGTCAGAAGCCTTCTTCAAGTTAGACAGAGTAGTGTCTAACTCCTAAATTGCTTCTGAGTTAACACAAGACCCTGTCTAAGCTAAAATTGTCCTCTTTTGTTCTGAAAATGAGATATCTTGGTCTGTTTTCACTCTAAATATGTTAAATCTCTTTTATTCTGCAGAAACAAAAATAATTGATAAGAATTCATTCAAAATTCATCAATAATCATAATCAAATCATTATAAATAATCTATTTAATGACTATAAAATACAGGCTTATCAATGAGGGGTGCTACATAACTAAGTTAGTATAACTTATGACTAGTTTAAATTTTGACATTTAACTAGGCTGAGCTTTGGTATGCATGTGCCACGTACGAACTTGATGTTGAGGACTAACTATATAAATAGTATGCGATGGTTTGTATGTAACTAGGACTTAATGACTATGAAGTTATGTGATGAAAGCATTTCTAAAAATTCTCTCTACGTAAGCTACGAACTTTCAATTTAAATGCTATACCCTTACAATGTTAGGATGAATTAGTTAATAAAATAAAATAATAATAATGGAACTATTTAAGGAATATGCCTTTAAGGTCTCTTGAAGCCTGAAAATACTGATATATGCCATTACTATATTTGTGGTCTTTTCATTTATTTTCATCTTGGAAGAATTACTTTGAGTAGATTTGAATATATACATAAGCTTGAAAGTGATTATGGTCATGGTGGAGTAAGAAGATGAGTTCTGGAAGTTATCTCAATAATTCGTATAAAAGGTGGAACAAGGTAGAATTTATATGTTGTTTTCTTAGCGTATCATCTGTTTGGCAATTAACGAAAAAGGATGGAAAATCAGGATTTCCCTATTATGTGTGTATATTTATATATTGTAATAATGCAAATATATATGAACATGAGAAAACAAGAACACGCCTCAGCATTGTGATTTTGGGGTAGCAAACTATAAATAACTGAATATTTATTTGGTTTAATATACTTGATAATTAAATTGACGTTAAAAAAAATAGTGATAAATAATAATTATGAAAAAAATTAACATCAAAATTTTAGAGTGATACTCAGTTCAAATAAAATAAATAAATAAATAAATTATTTCAAAGAGTATAAGTAAGACGTCAAAGAGGCAACCAATTTTCAAGCCACGAACAACAAGGCCTGCAAATTTCAGGGCACTAGCTCCTTTAAATCCTCCACATGAACCTCAACCTGCCACTGCAGGACCTACTCCATCATCCATAGCTAAAGGGGTTTCTGCATAAACATTGACAACAACAAGCAATGGTATAGCATCAAGACTATTCAAGTTCATTTTAACTCCAGACTTTAGGCCACAAGCTGGAAACAACAAACGAGGAGTTCTATAGAAGTTACAACCTTTTTTTTTTTTTTTGTTTAGGATGTGTCAGTCAGCTAATAGTTATGTAGGGTATGAACAAGCTTTTTTGTATATGCCATTCTGATTAGCTAGGGGACATGTCTTTAGGGTTGTTGTCCTTTCGTATAAAACACTTTCATACTACACATACATAATTTTTGGGGTGCTTTATCTTTGTATGCATATTTTGTAATTGGAAAATGTTCATCTTACCGCGTACAGTACCAACACCATTTTTAACACATGTTACTGTTCATGGGACCCACTCATGAACAGTACCAAATCAGCTTTCTGTTTTGTTTTTTGTTTTTAAAGTATATGTCCATTAACCAACTTCTCTACGTAGTTAACCACTTTTTGTTCTTCGTTAACCAACTTTTTTCACGAACATAGAAATTACGTGGTAAAATCTTGTGTCATTAACTAACTTCTATACGTAATTAACCACTTTTTTGTTCTTCATTAACCAACTTTGTTTCTATACTTGTGAAAAAAGTTAGTTAATGAAGAACAAAAAAGTAGTTAATTACGTACAAAAGTTAGTTAATGACACAAGATTTTACCACATAGTTTTTATGCTCGTGAAATAAGTTGGTTAACGAAGAACAAAAAAGTGGTTAACCACGTAGAGAAGTTGGTTAATGGACATATACTAAAACAAAAAGACGGAAAGATGATTTTGATCTTGTTTCATGGGTGGGCCCGTGAACGAAGAACCGTGTTGAAACGGGTGTGGTTACTATGGGCGATAGGATTATCAAGGTTGTTTGTAATTATAGTCATAGCAATAGGTCTAATGATAGAATATGCCTTATCTATTTCCTATAATAGATAAAAACATTACATGGACTTAACATTAACAAATATAACAAGAGGTGGATTGTTCCATCAAATAAGAGGATGTAGTATTATGCATTGATTTTATTCACCAAGACATCAATAATATTTGTAGGAAAGTAAACAATTGGTAGAGGAACCCACCCCTATGAATCTAATAACACGTATAATTCAAGAGTCTCTTAAATAAGCAGTACACATACTTGTTAAATTAATATAATACCGAATTTCACTAAAATTTGGGAGACTCAATCATTTATTTAAACTTTCTTAGTGTTTCATATTCATTATCAGATACATTATTAACATTTGCATATTTAAATAAATAATATTTCATACTTTTGCATTGATTATGAGCAATTTTTAGAGTTGAGCAATTTAAGATTAAAAATATCTTCCATATTATAGCAAAATATTCTCTATTATTAGTTTGATAACAATATTAACCATATATGATTCATTTAAATTTTATCTCATTCAAAATCAAATTGATTCTAATTAATAATTTTTAAATTTATTTTAAATTGAACCAACAACTAATTTAAATAATAATTGTAATATTTAAAATGGCTCATAATACTTTAATTAATGCCTAATACATTAATCATGACAACAGGTAATCAAAGTCTTATTTTGACTCATGAATATTAAAGTACAAAAAATTAAATTTATTTCAATAAAAATATGCAAATAAATATTTAAATTTTTAATTTATTGTATTGATTTATTATAATAAATACCCGATAATTCAACTTCTACCAATTTCTCTAGGTCATAGTTAATGCACTTTAAGATAAAAATTTTGACACAGAAAATATTCATCAAGCGATTAGCAATAATGACCATTATTGCTCTTTAATGTACTAATTTTTTATTTTTTTTCTTTTTGATTAGCATATTCTCTTTAGGATTTTTATTTAGGTTTGCAAATGAATTATAATTGAACATATTAGTAATAATTTAATGCTACTTAATTTTATTATCATATGAGTTATTTATAAAAATATTTGACTGACGTGTATTATTCATTTATATTTTATCTCAATTAATATCAAATTCATTTTAATTAATAATGGATAAATTTATATTAAATTAGTCAATGGTTAATTAAAATAACAATTGTAATATGTTGATTGCACATAATACTTTAATTAATGCATAATGTGTCAATTATAGAAGCGAACAATCAGAAGTCTTATTTGAGCTCATGAGTATTAAAGTAATGAAAATTAGATTTATTTTTATAAAAACATGATAATAAATATTTAAACTTGATTTTATTGTATTAATTTATTACAATAATTGCACTTGATAATTTAATTTCTAGCTATTTCTTTAACTCATTGTTAATGAGTTTCGTGATGAAAATTTTGGCACCAAGAAAATATTTATTTAGCGATTAGCGATAATGACCATTATTGATTCTTAGGGTGTGTTTGGGAGTTGTGATTTTGAAAGGTTTTGGAGGAAAAAGGAAGGGAAGACTTATTCTTTATTTCGAGTAAACATTCTTTATATTTGATTTTTTAAAAAAAATTAAAGAATAAAATAAAATATGATCATATAACCTTTCAATAATCCTTTATTTATTTTTACAAATATTTTATAATTCTCTTAATTTAGAAATGAAAAATAAGACATTCCTTTCCTTTTCCTCCAAAATCCTTCATCCAAACAAACCCTTAATGTACTAAGTTTTAATTTTTTTATTTTTTTGGCTTTTCGATTAACATATTCTCCTTAGGATTTTTTTTTATAGTTTTGCAAATAAATCTTAATTGAACATATCAGTAATAATTTGGTGCTATTTAATTTTATTATTGTAGGAGCTATCTATAAAAATATTTGATTGACATGTATTAATCATTTAATCTCATTTAAAAAAATTATTTTATTTTATAATGGGTAAATTTATATTAAATTAATCAACACTACTAAAATTTTCGGATTTAGAGACGAAACGAATTTCGTCTCTAAATGGGTAAAATTCCATCTCTAAATATTTAGAAACGAAAATCGTTCCGTCTCTAAAATTGGCATCTCTAAATATTTAGAGATGGAAAATGAGTTCTGTCTCTAAATTAGAGACGGATAAATTCTGTCTCTAACTTAAAAAATTCTGTCTCTATTTAGAGACAGATATTGTCTTTAAAATATAAAATGATTACATTAGCGACGACACTCTTCTGTCTTTAATTCCATCTCTAAAATTAGAGATGACAATATTCCGTCTCTAAAACCAAAAGTGTGTTCTGTCTCTAAAATTAGAGACAACACTATTCCATCTCTAATTCCGTCTCTAAATCCAAAATAGGGCTTTGTCTCTATTTCCTTCTCTAAAATTAGAAACGGAACTATTCCGTTTCTAAATCCAAAAATCAATTTTTTTTTAAAAAAAATAGAAAACAACCTATTTCGTCTCTAATCCCGTCTCTAAAATTAAATTTTTCAAAATTATATTTTATAACTAAACTCAATGCAATTAACCATCACAATAATAGCATAAAAAATCACAATTTGTTAACATCATCACAAATATTTGTACCAAAATGCAAAGTAATAATTCATTATCATTATAAATATTTAAATAGTAACTAAAATTGTCAATGAAAATATAAAAAATAAAACTAATCATAGATTTGGGTTATCATCAACATCACCACCCATCTCATCATCATGATGGTCATCATCTTCTCTAGGTGCAATATGATAAGGCTCAGGCTGTGAAGCTACAACTGATGGCGCTCTAAATTGACTACCCACAAGAAGAATCATAAACCTCTCCTCTCATTGTTCTATCTTCTGCTTCATCATTTCTTGTTCAAGATTCTTTTAATGAAGCTCATCTGTTAAAGCCTAAATTTTGGCATTCATTGTAGACATCTCTATCAATGATACTCCACCAATGGAAAAGGAGGGGGGAGTGGAAGACGATCCAATAACATTAGTTGCTTGTGAACCTAATCCGTATATGTGCCCTTTCTTGTTGGGTCCTCCAACAACATCTAAATAGATACTGTTAGTAGAGTCTTGATTGCTGCTACCTTCACCATGCTAGAATTGCCACTCAGCCATCCGTCTTTCCTACTCTTTCTAAAAAGTAGTTATTGTTACCAAGTGGCCTCAATACTCAAGAGGGGGGTCAATTGAATATATAAAATATTTTCATAAATCTTTCGCAAAACGTTTGATTAACAATTTTCGTTGAAGCTATTGGATGATTGAAGTGAATAGATAAACAAGATTGAATACTTCACTCACAAATAAATAACTTAAGATAGAAAGAATTCAAGCAAAGCAAAATATCGAACTCAACTCAAGCAAATATAATTAAAGCACAAAGTAACGAGATAGAGTTGAGAAGAACAAACACAAGAATTTATCCTGGTTCAGCCACCCCTTGTGACCTACGTCTAGTCCTCAAGCAAACCACTCGAGATTTTCCACTAAACTTCAAGCTTGAACGGGTGCTTGAAAACCTTTACACAAAAGAGAACTCAACTCCTTGGGATGCCTCACCCTTGAGCTTGAGCCTCAGACCAGGGATACCTCACCCTTTCCACTAGAGGGATACCTCACCCCCTTTACAACCCTTGAAGGATGCCTCACCTTCAACAAGGGATACCTCACCCTTTACAATCTTTGAGAGATACCTCACTCTCTTTTCTCTAGAGGGATACCTCACCCCCTTTACAAAGAATCAAAGTGTTTATAGAATGAAAACTCTCACAAGAGTAGATGATACAAATTGAAGCCCTATAATGCTCTTCAAGAATATCTCAACAATATATACAAAAACAGAGCAAAAGTGATTTAAGGATGAATCTTGGATTATAGCAATTGATAGATGTTTCTCAAGTGTTGTTCAACCACAAATGATGCCCCAAGATGAGTATTTATAAGATATTGGAACAAAAGAGCCGTTGGGGGCTTTAATGGGCAACATTAAAAGCCAAATAATATAGCCGTTGGGCTTGTCGAATCTTGTAATCGATTACAGGGTTCTGGTAATCGATTACATGACAGTTAAAACGTGTTCTTGGCTTTCTGGGTTTGTGGTAATCGATTACAAGACTTGTGTAATCGATTACACGCCCTCTGACTTCATGGTAATCGATTACAATATTGATGTAATCAATTACATGGCCCTTTGAATGTGTTCTTGGATTTCTGGGAACATGGTAATCGATTACATGGATGTTGTAATCGATTACAAGTCCTCTGACTTGCTGGTAATCGATTACCAAGAGTGTGTAATCGATTACTTTCCACTTTGAACATATTTTTCAATCCCAATTAAGTCTCTAGGCCATTTTTATCATTTGGGTACTTGGACAAAACAAGATTTACAAATGTTTACCATAATCCAAGATTG
The DNA here is from genome assembly GCA_029884605.1 of Ormosia emarginata. NCBI lineage: Eukaryota > Viridiplantae > Streptophyta > Magnoliopsida > Fabales > Fabaceae > Ormosia > Ormosia emarginata. Next base: position 7,372,570 of record JAQQTP010000057.1, read on the forward strand.
AAATCAACATTTCTTTAAAAATATGAACTTTGAAAACAAGTTGATTTATGAGATCTTTGAAAAACCATTTGAATATAATTGAGATACCTTGAGAGCATTTCACATTGATGTTCTAAGACCTATATCTAATATACCTCTTTTGATCTTGGTCTTCTTCTCTTGGTCTTGTTCTTTTCCTTTGATCTTGATCTTCTATTTTGATCTTGGTCATTTCTTTTAGCTTTGTTATCATCAAAAACTTATTTGATATGCTTCATGACATAAGCATTCACAATTATAAGACATTTGTACTTAAAAATTGATGTAACTTAAATGTTAATGTAACACCCTTTGATTAAATAACCATGGCACAATCATCATTATGCCACAATTACTAAATCTAAACATGCTACAATTTATCAACAAGTCTGAAAATTTAATCATTGTGCATGTATAGAAAATACGAGTCCCGATATGAAATATATTTATATTCACTCAAATCCAAAACATAGCATTAGCTTAAATAAAGGTTACATTTCCATAATCCATGCATAAAAGTAACATACAATGATATTAAACATAAGTTTTACATAGAATGACTACCATATAAAAGTTTGACCTCTCCCAAAGTTATACATCTGGAGAGAAATGTCTTGCACTTGATCCCCTTCCGGATCACTAATAGATGAACTTCCCTCTTGAGACACATCATGATGCATCAGAACATGAATAGGTGACATAACCAAAACCTCTCTAGGGAAGAGGTGGCGATCATCCCACAACTCCCCAATAGGCATAGGGAATTCCACATACATAAAAGTATGGAAGATGCTCGTAGCAGTTCCAAGATAACTATCACTCCAAATTATGGTCACATCCCCAATGTATGTAAAACGCTCCGCATCACAGTCGGAATGCCAGGCTTCCAAGCCTCCATGGAACTGTATCCACATGCAACTGAAGTAAGCTTGTCAATATGCCATAGTGAAGAGACAAAAGTCGATTCCAAACTAAACTAAGCGAATTCAACTCGTACTCTTCACAGTCTTTATCTAAACATTGCATAGGACAGAGTAATACAACAAAGAGGTGAGACATCCTACTTACATTACCAATTATGGCAGTAAAGAAACTTAACGGCGTAGAATGCCCACATAGCAAGGTAACAATATTAAACAGTAACAGTGTCTCAGATAATAAACAATAAAATAGTTTAAATAATCATAACATCATTTAAAACAATAGTCAAATCATCATATGAATGAGTGCTAAATAATATGATATGAATGAGTGCCAAATGATATGCTGACTCACTATGCTGACTCACAATGCCGACTCACAATGCATGTGCACTTGGTACCAAGAATTCTAACTCCATAGAGTTTTATCAATTTCAAAGATGAACGTTCCAGAAGATCTGCCCCCTCAATGACAGTCTATAGGACCACGAAAAGAATAGTGCTTGTCAGTTCCTCGTCAATGCGTTGCAATCGGTTTTTCGGCCAGGGGTATATAAGGTGATAATATCATCACTAGAGGGATCACTGCGCCCTGACGCACCCTGAGATCCATCAGGGATCACACTATCCAATTCTCGTTCATTCACCGCGAAAAGAATAGTGATTTGTCGGGCCCGTAATGCAGTGCAATCGACTTACACCATGCCTTACGCCCCCCATAGATCCTTCTATTGGATCACACTATTCAATTCTCATTCATCGACTGAGCAATTTGTTCCATGCATGTTGACTCAATGCATAATCATAGGCTCATCCTGCCTTTTAACAGTCATCGACGGAGCAATTTGTTCAATGTATGTTGTCTCAATGCATGATCATGTATATTCAACAATGATGATATACTTTCCATAACACGCCACAATTTGGTCAAGTTAGATATCAACATACTCATATATATTTCATAGTAATATTTTTCCATAATATGCCACAATTGGCCAAGTTAGATATCAACATACTCATGTATATTTCACAGTAATATTTTTCCATAATATGCCACAATTTGGCCAAGTTAAGCATCAACAGAATTTTAGTCCCAAACACAGACCCACAATAGCATAGTATTAAGTTCTCAAGAGTGATAACACACTTTTTGAGGTTTATTTCAGGGTTTCACTTTAATTAACATCTCTTATGAATTCATTTTCTAGAGGGATTCTCTTGAAGTCCTTATTCAATCCTCACTCCTTTAGATTAGCCAAGATCTTTAATCTAATCAAATTATGCTTACTTAAAACTACTCTAAGATCTTACAAGTGTCATAAACTCTCTTGTTCTTCCCTTATGTTCAAAACTATTCTAATCCACAGGATAAAGTTTTTTCTTTTATTCTTTCCATTTTATGAACTCCTAAGGAATCTAAATTTTTTTTGTCATCTAGGTCTCCATTTTAGCACTACGTTTTGTGGCATTTTTCCACAAGAGGCCGCGAGCCTCATTATAATAAAAGTCTAACCCTTTTTCTTCACCACATTACTAATCATTTACCACTTAATTACTTAAGTCCCGAGGTTGTACAATAATCACAACTTGGACCAATAAATCCCCTAGAGGCCATAAGCCTCCCAAGGTGAGAAGTCCCAAAATTTTCCATTACAATCATCAATTCTTCAACACCTAATCACCTACGTTCCAATGTCTCCAAAATCACACTTGATTCCCTAAAAATTTCTCTAAGGTCATGACCCCCAAAAATGATAGGAAAACCCTACATTTTTCCATATATTAATCCAAACAAGATATATATACAATTCATAACTATCAAGACATGCAAAGACAACCAATAACTCATACAAGTCCAAGTAAATACAAAATTATGAAAAACAACACAACAAAGAGAGCAATCCACACATGGATTCCTCATCAACAACACCAAAAACGTTTCCTCACCACCAAGATAGGTTGAAGAGGATTGTGAATGCTAATGTCTTGAAGCATATCAAATGAGTTTTTGATGATAACAAAGTCAAGATGAAGATCGAGATTAAAAGAAAAGACCAAGACCAAAAGAAGAAGAGTAAGATCTAAAGAGGTATATTAGATATAGGTCTTAGAACATCAATGTGAAATGCTCTCAAGATATCTCAATTATATTCAAATGATTTTTTCAAAGATCTTATAACTCAACTTCTTTTTCAAAGTTCATATTTTAAAGAAATGTTGATTTAAATCTTGGATTATGTTAAACTTTTGTAAATCTTGTTTAGTCCAAGTTCCCCAATGATAAAAATGGCCTGGAGACTTAATTGGGCTTGAAAAATGTGTTCAAAGTGTAAAGTAATCGATTACACATGTGTGGTAATCGATTACAAGCTAAACAGAAGTCTTGTAATCGATAACATCAATATTGTAATTGATTACCATCTGCCCAGAAAGGCAAGAACGCGTTAAAACGACTATGTAATCGATTATATCAATCATGCAATCGATAACCAAAAAGTCAGAGAGCGTGTAATCGATTACACAAGTCTGGTAATCGATTACTACAAGCCTAAAAATCCAAGAACACGTTCATACAACCATGTAATCGATTACCAAGAGTGTGTAATCGATTACCAGCATTCTAACAAGCCCAACGACTATATTATTTGACTTTTAATGTTGCCCATTAAAGCCCCCAATGGCTCTATTGATCTAAAAACTTATAAATACATATCTTGGGGCATCATTTGTGGCTAACAAACAATTGAGAAACATCATTCAATCACTTTAATCCGAGAATCATCATTAAATCTCTTTTGCTCAGTTTTTATATATATTTGAGAAATGTCCCGAATGTTCTGTTTGTTGTTTTTTAAGCTTTTGGGTAAAAGACCATTGTGTCCCTATTTTACTGTTTCTTGTTTTTCTGTATGAAATACAAATACGTTTTACAGGCTAAAATTTTATTTAGTCGTTTTACGTAATTTGTTTCGAGACGGTAAAATAAAAATTTTCTCAAGCTATTGTTTTAATTTTTCTGGGAGATATACAGATAATTAATATTGTCTGTAATTTTATTTGAACGTTTTGGATGATTTGCTTCGTCGTGGGAAAAAATGAAAAAATGACCATTACGTCCTGATTGTACTGTTTTTAATTTTTTTCTATATGTTACAAGGCTTAATATTACTGTCTGTGATTTTATTTGGACTTTTTGTGCGATTTGCTCCGGGACAGGAAAATAATATTTTTCAGGCCGGGAAAATCTTATTTTAATTATTCAGAACTGGAGAATCTTACTTAACCCGATTCTGAATGATACTGTAATTAATCTTTTAATTTTTAGGATTTAACTGTCAAATAAAATAATTTTGTATGAGTATAATATTATTTTATTAGTCAGTTTAATAAAATGACAGTGGACCCAGAAATATTTTACGGGACCCACGTTTAGTTAAAACAGTTAACTTAGTAGCTTAATTAAGCATCATTAGTAATAGAACTTTCAAGAACATGGTGACTAGGCTTAATGACTAAGCTAATTAGTGACTAAGCATGGTGACTAGGTTAATGACAATGCTAAAATCAACCAATGGGAGCAAAGCTTGGTGAACAAGGCTTAATCTTGACCTTTGATCCATTCTAAGGCTTGGATGAAGCCAAGCCACTGGACACCTTGCATGGCTTGAAGTCCACAGCCATTTGGCCTTTGGAGGACAAAAATTCACTTCATCTTTCATGCAATTTCTCTCTTCTCTCTCTTCCAAAAACCCTAAATTCCATTGAAGCTTTCTTGAAGCTTTATTCGGCCAAGCCCTATTCTATACCATCCAATCACTCAAAATTTTATCCAACTAAGTTTTCTAAACCTAAACACAATCCTAAGAACATCTCTAGTTGAGAGTTCTTGCAAAATCCTTCATTTGAAGCTTGGAAACCTACTTGGAAAATTTTACCTAGAAGGTGAAATTTCTTGTTTTCCATTTCTAAACTCTTTTTCAAAGTTCTAAGCCATGATTTATTCATGGTTTAAGCTCTCTTTTATGGTTAGTAATTTGTAGTTTTGTTTAAGCTTGATAGGTGACTTGGTGGAGTGAAAACCGAAACCTAGAGGAGGTGTGAAAGAGTATTTTTGTCTTCATTTAAGGTAAGAGGAAGACAAATCTTATCATCCATGGGTGGTGGTAAGAAGATGGAGATTGATTGTTGTGATTGTAGAATCCATAAGGATTCCTTTGTTTGTGTTTGTTAGTAGCTTGTTTGTGTGGTTGTTAGTAGCTTTCCTATTTGATGTTTGTAATAATTTGTATGAACTTGCATGTCTACAAGCTTTGATTTGCATGTCTACAAGCTTTGATAATTTGTATGTGTTAGAAATGCATGATAATGTATAGGATGTGAATAACATGCTAAGGAATGCATGAGTGTTCCAAAGAACACCACACTAAGGCTCTGACCATTGACTAAAAGGAGAACCAAAATGTTCTCATTATTTTCCTAAAGTGTAATTTAATTAACCTAGGAAAATTAACAAGAGATAGAATTATTTAGATCAAGGAAAATGAATTTAGAAATCAAATGACACAAGTGTATATTTCGGCCAACATGCCAAACCAAGAATCCATGATTTCTAAAATCAATTCCAAACCATTTTCAAGTATAAAGATGCAATATATGTTAAAAAGAAATTTTCTAAAATGAGTTTTGAAGAAATAAATTGAATTGAATTAAGTTTAATTAACTAAAATTATTGATTTTACTATTTGAAAGGAAATACAGTAACTTTTGAGAATTTCTAACATATGGCTCATACTAAAATTTTGAAGCATGTTAGTGGTTCTCAAAAGGATTAAATTATACGGTTAAAAATTAAGTAAGCAGAATTTTTACGAAAAAATTAGGAAACAATTAATATAATTTTCTAAGCAAAATACTGTCAATTTTTATTAAAAATGGACAAATAAGATAGAAAATATGTCCAAAAGATAGTATACGGTATGGAAAATATTTTACGTAGTTTAAACGTATTATTTATTATTTCTGTTTATTTAAACAGTAATTTTTAAGGAATTTGGACAATAAAATGATTTAAAATCTTACGCGATTGAGAAAACGTATTAAAAACTCTACGCGATTTTAAAAATAGAAAAATAAATTTACGCGATTTAAAAACGTTTGTAAAAATGACGAGATTGGAAAACGCGATAAAATTCTACGTGATTGACCAAAACGGTATTTTCTGTATTTTTATGCTGTCGGGCTATGAGGTGAACCCGTACAGGCTTTGGAACAGTATTTGTCTGGTGCGACTTACTGTATCTCTTTATCTTTAAGGACATATTTTAATGAGGGTATTTTGGTAATTCCTTATTTTTGGATCATATATTGAGTTTATGCTAGTTTTTGGTGGATTGGTTGACGAGGTGAATCACATCGTGTTGTCGATGCGATAAACATAATGTGGTTCATTGTCTTTATGAACTTGGAGACGTTAGTGTACGGGATCCCATATATGGACAGTCGGTCGCTCCACTGGGCCATGGTAACCAATAACACACTAATGGACTCGACACGCACTATTTTTAATCGAGATTTCGTAAAGTCTAATAGTACATTGCCTGTAGTGCCACAACGTGAGACCGTGAACTACACCACGCCTTGGATAGTGGATTCCATGTGACGTGGGGCTATAGACGCAACGTGTGACAGTGCAATAGTTTGGTTGGGCAGCCATGGTACTAATAGATTTTGCGGGTCATTCTCTCTCTGATATCTGTATGTGTTTAGCTCCATGAAGTAGGATCGTGTCATATTGTATATGGTTATATCTTGGATATTATTTTATTTTATCTGTTTATTTTATTTGGTTATTATTATGATAATTTGTCTATTTCTTATTTTATTTTATCTCGTGATATTATTTTATCGTGATATTATGTGTTGTTATGACATTTAAATCTTTACACTATTCTGTTATTAATTACTGTTATAGCTTTTCATATTGTATGAACTGTATATCTGTAGTTTGTCGTTTTCTTATTTGTCATGTTTGTGATGATTTTAGATTGTCTTACCTCTTTATTGTATGTGTTTTCTGTATATTTATTTACGTGGTAAAGAGTTTGAGGAAGAGGAACAGCCTCTTGAGATTTTGTATCCTGAGGAGGAAGAGGAGCAGCAAGCCAAAGACCAGTACGACGACCAAGAACCATCTGATCATCTATATCCATTGGACTGATTTGTTTGGGTATGGCGATACCAGGATTTTTGGGTTTTGTGACACTCGAGTTTCACGGTGGATCGTTAGCTTGGCATCTGCGGGGAGATAGAGACTCAGTGACTTACGTGGGACGGTTGACTGTGTCCCTACGACATACGTTTGATGGAGAGCCAGTTATGACGACTACTGTGTTTTTGCACTTAGAGTTACCTTTATCTCTTAGGCGTTATTGGGGTGGTGTGTCCACTGAGCCTAGTGAGATGACTATCGTGTCGACTGCGCGGTCTCGTTTCCGCCGAGTGTCGAGGCATCCTGGATATTTATCTTCTGATGAGTTTCCTGAGAGTGATCCATCAGAGGATTAAATGTTTATGATGTGTATTTTGGGCGCGTCTGCGTATGTATATATTGACTATTTACTGTTTCTGTTTTACTGTTTCTGTTTAAATATTTGTAGATATAGTTGTAAATTATTTGTATAACTTATAACTTGGACCATATGTATATTATGAGTGATGTTGTTCTGTTTATTTTATGTTTCTGCGTTATTTTATTTAATAATATTCTGTTTAACAGGAAATATTTTTACAACCCATATTAGTACGTAACAAATGTTTTACAACTTGGGTAGATTTTATTTATCTTTCTTTTATTTTCTTTATATATGTGACATCCCCACAAAAGTGTTACATTAGTTGGTATCAGAGCCCAAGTTAGAGTCTTTTAGGGTTGTGGTTGGGTCTGTTTTTGTTTGTGCTGTGTGATTCTCTGTGATTTACTTCCGAAAGGATGTATCTAATTTTATTTTGTTTTGTTTGAAGAAAGAAGATGTCTGGTAGAGGCAGAGGACGTGCGAACGTGAATCGTGATGTGGACCCTATGATTGCGGCTGCTGAAGCTATGCAGCAGATGGCTGAAGTAATGACGCAGCAGAATTTGAGAGTAGCTCAACAGCAAGATGCTACTACTGATGCCCTAAATTTATCTGAATTTAGGCGCCATAATCCGCCACAGTTTAGAGGCGAGGTCGATCCGGAGAAGGCAAGTCAATGGATACAAGACTTGGAGAGAATTTTTGAAGGAATGAGATGCACAGATGATAAGAAGGTGACTTATGCAGTTTTTATGCTAAGGGGAGATGGAGAACATTGGTGGAGAGGAACTCGTCGAGTTTTAGAAGCTGAAGGAATGGAAATTACATGGGAAGTATTTTCTGATGCTTTTCTGGGAAAGTATTTTCCTGCAAGTGCTAGGCATGCCAAGGAAATGGAATTTCTTGGTTTGCGATAGGGAAATATGACGGTGAATGAGTATGCTACAAAATTTGAGAATTTGTCTCAATTCTCGGATTATGCTCGAACCCGACCGGATGATACATGGAGATGTCGGAAGTTTGAATCGGGCTTGAGAGTGGAACTGAAGCGAGGGGTGATATCCTTGAGGATAAATCAGTTTCATGCTTTGGTTGATGCATGTGCGCGACTTGAGGAATTAGAGCCGTCGCGAGATCAGAGGAATCGTAACTTTGGGCCGACAAGGTTTCAGAGAGGTGGAGGTAGTAATACGAATCGGTTTCAGCACAAGCTGTATTCTAGACCATCAGGGAGTCAATCTCAACGACCACCAGTTGGGGGAAGTGGAAGTGGTAGTGAAGCTGGACAGAAAGTGGCGTTTACGCCGACATGTTTTAAGTGCGGAAAGAAAGGCCATATCTCTCCGGAGTGCACGATTAAGGGGACAGTTTGTTTTAACTGTAAACGGCCTGGACACATGTCGAAGGATTGCACTCAGCCAGAAAGGAAACCTGTTGTTCGTTATGTTCGTGCTAATCAGCAAAAGTCAGGGAGTACTCAACCGAGATTTGGAGGGCGAGTATATACTATGACCGGAACAAAAATTTCTCAATATCATGATCTTATACAAGGAGAAGGTGACATTGGAGGTAATCATCTGACTGTGTTATATGATTCTGGTGCTACACACTCGTTTATTGCATATGATTGTGTGGAAAGATTGAAGTTGCCTGTGTCTTCTCTGAATGTTAAATTGAGTGTTTCTACGCCAACTGCTAAACCTGTAATTGCATCTAAGATATGTTTGGATTGTCCTGTTGTTGTGAAAGGCCGTTTGTTTGTGGTCAACTTGATTTGTTTACCTCCTGTTGAGATAGATGTAATCTTAGGGATAGACTGGTTATCTTCTAACCATATCCTTATAGATTGTGCAAGCAAAACCATAGTTTTTCCTAAGGAAGAAAAGTCTGGATTCTTGACTGCTGTTAAGGTCAAGTCTTTGTTAAGAGAGGGAGCACAGGGATATGTAGTATTGTCTTCTCTAGAAGTTAAGAATGAGAAGGATGTGAATACTATTCCTGTTGTCAACGAGTTTCCAGAGGTTTTTCCTGATGACGTACCTGGTTTGCCACCTGAGAGGGAGATCGAGTTTTCAATTGATTTAGTACCAGGAGCAGGTCCTATCTCAATTGCACCGTACCGTATGTCGCCAACAGAATTGGAGGAGCTGAAAAAGCAATTGGTGGAACTGTTGGAGAAACAGTTTGTGCGACCTAGTGTTTCACCATGGGGTGCGCCAGTGCTTTTGGTCAAGAAGAAGGACGGAACTTCTCGGCTTTGTGTAGATTATCGTCAGCTGAACAAGGTGACTATCAAGAATAAATATCCGTTTTCTAGAATTGACGATTTGATGGATCAGTTAAGAGGAGTTGTGGTATTTTCCAAGATAGATCTGAGATCAGGTTATCACCAGATTCGTGTTAAGGGGGAAGATGTACCGAAAATCGCTTTTCGAACTCGATATGGAAATTATGAGTATCAGGTAATGCCATTCGGGGTGATGAATGCTCCAGCCATATTTATGGATTATATGAACAGGATTTTTCGTCCGTATCTAGACAGATTTGTCGTTGTCTTTATCGATGACATTCTGATCTATTCTCAATCTAAGGAAAAGCATGCTGAACATCTTGGTATTGTTCTTCAGATTTTGAGAGAAAAGCAGCTGTATGCGAAGTTAGCTAAGTGTGAGTTCTGGTTGGAAAAAGTTCAGTTTTTAGGTCACGTGATTTCCAAAGAAGGTATTGCGGTGGACCCATCTAAGGTGGAGACTGTTTTACTATGGGAAAGGCCTAAGACGGTAACAGAAGTTCGAAGTTTTGTTGGACTTACTGGTTATTACCGGAGGTTTATCGAAACTTTTTCAAAGATTGCTGGACCTCTTACACAACTTACGAGAAAAAGTCAAGCTTTTGAATAGACGGAAGAACGTGAAGCCAGTTTTCAAGAATTGAAGAAAAGGTTAACAACTGCACCTGTATTGATCTTACCAGATTCTAAGAGATCTTTTGATGTGTATTGCGATGCTTCTTATCAAGGGTTTGGTTGCATTTTGATGCAAGACCGGAATGCTGTGGCGTATGCTTCTCGTCAGTTGAAAGTTCATGAGAGGAATTATCCAACGCACAATTTGGAATTGGCCACAGTGGTTTTTGCTCTGAAAGTGTGGAGGCGTTTTCTGTATGGAGCGCTGTTCAATGTCTTTAGTGATCACAAGAGTCTAAAGTACTTGTTTGATCAGAAAGAATTGAATATGAGGCAAAGGCGATGGTTGGAATTCTTAAAGAATTATGATTTTCAACTTCAATACCACCCAGGAAAGGCTAATGTGGTAGCTGATGCCTTAAGTAGAAAGGTGCTTAGTGTTTCGGCAATGATGATCAAGGAGGAAGAGTTGATTAACAAGTTCCGAGATCTATGGTTGTCTGTAGAGTTTCTACTTGAAAGAGTTCGTTTATATAAGGTCGTGATCATAAATGAATTTCTTGATGTAGTCCGAGATAAACAAAAGGAAGACGTGTTTTTTCAAAATGAGAGGGAATTGTTAAAACAAGGTCATAAGGCGACGGTAGAGGAAGAAGCAGATGGAATCTTAAGGTTTAAGGGAAGAATTTGTATGCCTGATGATTCTGAATTGAAGAAGTCGATCCTAGATGAAGCTCATACTAGTGACCTGAGTTTACATCCAGGGATGACCAAGATGTACCAAGACTTGAAAAGGTTATTTTGGTGGCCAAGGATGAAAAGAGACGTAGCAGAATATGTGGAGTCTTGTTTGGTTTGTCAGAAAGCGAAAGTGGAACATCAGAGACCAGCTGGAATGTTGCAACCGTTATCTATCCCAGAGTGGAAATGGGATAGTATCTCGATGGATTTCATTACTGGTTTGCCGAAGACGAGGAAAGTTCATGATTCAATATGGGTTATAGTCGATAGGCTTACTAAATCGGCTCATTTCTTACCAATTAATATTAAGTATTCATTGGAAATATTAACCCAGTTGTACATCAGTGAGATTGTTTGATTACATGGTGTACCTACATGTATAGTTTCTGACCGAGATCCGAGGTTTACGTCAAGGTTTTGACGAAGTCTGCAAGAAGCTATGAGAACTAAGTTGCGACTGATTCGGCGTATCATCCACAGACTGATGGTCAGATAGAGAAAACTATACAGTCTTTGGAGGATTTGTTACGTGCTTGTGTTTTGGAGCAACGAGGGAGTTGGGATGAATTTCTGTCTTTGATAGAATTCACCTACAACAATAGTTTTCACTCAAGCATAGGGATGGCACCCTATGAGGCATTGTATGGAAGGCGATGTCGAACACCGTTATGTTGGTATCAAGATGGGGAAAATATGACTATTGGACCAGATCTTGTACAACAGACTACGGAGAAGGTAAAGATGATACAAGAGAATATGAGGACGATGCAAAGCAGACAGAAGAGTTAAGCGGATAAACGAAGACGACCTCTTGAATTTGAGGAGGGTGAGCATGTATTTCTAAGAGTTACTCCTACGACCGATGTCGGAAGAGTTATTAAGTCTAAGAAGCTTACTCCTAAGTTCATTGGACCGTATCAGATTATCCGACGTATAGGTCCTGTAGCATATCAAATTGCTTTGCCACCTTTTCTATCCAATCTACATGATGTATTTCATGTATCTCAGCTCAGGAAGTATATACCAGATCCAACGCATGTTATACAACCGGATGAAGTACAGTTGAAGGAGAATTTGACTTACGAGACTTTACCTGTTAGAATAAAGGACAGAAAGGTAAAGCAGCTTCGAGGGAAAATGATCGAGCTGGTGAAGGTCATATGGAATGATGTGACGGGTGATGCTACTTGGGAGCTAGAAGATAAAATGAGGGATCAGTATCCTCATTTGTTTTGATGTACAGCGAATTTCAAGGACGAAATTTTTATTTGTTGGGGAGAGTTGTAACACCCCAATTTTTAGAAAAATGTCCCGAATGTTCTGTTTTCTGTTTTTCAAGCTTTTGGGTAAAAGACCATTGTGTCCCTATTTTACTGTTTCTTGTTTTTCTGTATAAAATACAAATACGTTTTACAGGCTAAAATTTTATTTGGTCGTTTTACATAATTTGTTTCGAGACGGTAAAATAAAAATTTTCTCAAGCTACTATTTTAATTTTTCTGGGAGATATACAGATAATTAATACTGTCTGTAATTTTATTTGAACGTTTTGGATGATTTGCTTCGTTGTGGGGAAAAATAGAAAAATGACCATTACGTCCCGATTGTACTGTTTTTAATTTTTTTCTATATGTTACAATGCTTAATATTACTGTCTGTGATTTTATTTGGACTTTTTGGGCAATTTGCTCCGGGACAGAAAAATAATATTTTCTGGGCCGGGGAAATCTTATTTTAATTATTCAGAACTGGGGGATCTTACTTAACCCGATTCTGAATGATATTGTAATTAATCTTTTAATTTTTAGGATTTAACTGTCAAATAAAATAATTTTGTATTATTATAATATTATTTTATTAGTCAGTATAATAAAATGATAGTGGACCCGAAAATGTTTTGCGGGACCCATGTTTAGTTAAAACAGTTAACTTAGTAGATTAATTAAGCATCATTAGTAATAGAACTTTCAAGAACATGGTAACTAGGCTTAATGACTAAGCTAATTAGCGACTAAGCATGGTGACTAGGTTAATGACAATGCTAAAATCAACCAATGGGAGCAAAGCTTGGTGAACAAGGCTTAATCTTGACCTTTGATCCATTCTAAGGCTTGGATGAAGCCAAGCCACTGGACACCTTGCATGGCTTGAAGTCCACAGCCATTTGGCCTTTGGAGGACAAAAATTCACTTCATCTTTCATGTAATTTCTCTCTTCTCTCTCTTCCAAAAACCCTAAACTCCATTGAAGCTTTCTTGAAGCTCTATTCGGCCAAGCCCGATTCTGTACCATCTAATCACTCAAAATTTTATCCAACCAAGTTTTCTAAACCTAAACACAATCCTAAGAACATCTCTAGTTCAGAGTTCTTGCAAAATCCTTCATTTGAAGCTTGGAAACCTACTTGGAAAATTTTACCTAGAAGGTGAAATTTCTTGTTTTCTATTTCTAAACTATTTTTCAAAGTTCTAAGCCATGATTTATCCATGGTTTAAGCTCTCTTTTATGGTTAGTAATTTGTAGTTTTGTTTATGCTTGATAGGTGACTTGGTGGAGTGAAAATCGAAACCTAGAGGAGGTGTGAAAGAGTATTTTTGTCTTCATTGAAGGTAAGAGGAAGACAAATCTTATCATCCATGGGTGGTGGTAAGAAGATGGAGATTGATTGTTGTGATTGTAGAATCCATAAGGATTCATTTGTTTGTGTTTGTTAGTAGCTTGTTTGTGTGGTTGTTAGTAGCTTTCCTATTTGATGTTTGTAATAATTTGTATGAAGTTGCATGTCTACAAGCTTTGATTTGCATGTCTACAAGCTTTGATAATTTGTATGTGTTAGAAATGCATGATAATGTATAGGATGTGAATAACATGCTAAGGAATGCATGAGTGTTCCAAAGAACACCACACTAAGGCTCACGGCCATTGACTAAAAGGAGAACCAAAATGTTCTCATTATTTTCCTAAAGTGTAATTTAATTAACCTAGGAAAATTAACAAGAGATAGAATTGTTTAGATCAAGGAAAATGAATTTAGAAATCAAATGACACAAGTGTATATTTCGGCCAACATGCCAAACAAAGAATCCATGATTTCTAAAATCAATTCTAAACCATTTTCAAGTATAAAGATGCAATATATATTAAAAAGAAATTTTCTAAAATGAGTTTTGAAGAAATAAATTGAATTGAATTAAGTTTAATCAACTAAAATTATTGATTTTACTATTTGAAAGGAAATACAGTAACTTTTGAGAATTTCTAACATATGGCTCATACTAAAATTTTGAAGCATGTTAGTGGTTCTCAAAAGGATTAAATTATACGGTTAAAAATTAAGTAAATAGAATTTTTACGGAAAAATTAGGAAACCATTAATATAATTTTCTAAGCAAAATACTGTCAATTTTTATTAAAAACGGACAAATAAGATAGAAAAGATGTCCAAAAGACAGTATACGGTATGAAAAATATTTTACGTAGTTTAAACATATTATTTATTATTTCTGTTTATTTAAACAGTAATTTTTAAGGAATTTGGATAATAAAATGATTTAAAAATCTTACGCGATTGAGAAGACGTATTAAAAACTCTACGCGATTTTAAAAACAGAAAAATAAATTTACGCGATTTAAAAACGTTTGTAAAAACAACGAGATTGTGAAAACGCGATAAAATTTCTACACGATTGACCAAAATGGTATTTTCTGTATTTTTATGCTATCGGGCTATGAGGTGAACCCGTACAGGCTTTGGAACAGTATTTGTCCGGTGGGCTTACTGTATCTCTTTATCTTTGAGGATATATTTTAATGAGGGTATTTTGGTAATTCCTTATTTTTGGATCATATATTGAGTTTATGCTAGTTTTTGGTGGATTGGTTGACGAGGTAAATCACATCGTGTTGTCGATGCGATAAACATAGTGTGGTTCATTGTCTTTATGAACTTGGAGACGTTAGTGTACGAGATCCCATATATGGACAGTCGGTCGCTCCGCTGGGCCGTGGTAACCGATAGCACACTAATGGACTCGACACGCACTATTTTTAATCGAGATTTCGTAAAGTCTAATAGTACATTACCTGTAGTGCCACAACGTGAGACCGTGAACTACACCACACCTTGGATAGTGGATTCTATGTGACGTGGGGATATAGACGCAACGTATGACAGCGCAATAGTTTAGTTGGGCAGCCGTGGTACTAATAGATTTTGCGGGTCATTCCCTCTCTGATATCTGTATGTGTTTAGCTCCATGAAGTAGGATCGTGTCATATTGTATATGGTTATATCTTGGATATTATTTTATTTTATCTGTTTATTTTATTTGGTTATTATTATGATAATTTGTCTATTTCTTATTTTATTTTATCGTGATATTATTTTATCTGTGATATTATGTGTTGTTATGACATTTAAATCTTTACACTATTCTGTTATTAATTACTGTTATAGCTTTTCATATTGTATGAACTGTATATCTGTTGTTTGTCGTTTTCTTATTTGTCATGTTTGTGATGATTTTAGATTGTCTTACCTCTTTATTGTATGTGTTTTCTGTATATTTATTTATGTGGTAAAGAGTTTGAGGAAGAGGAACAGCCTCTTGAGATTTTGTATCTTGAGGAGGAAGAGGAGCAGCAAGCCGAAGACCAGTACGACGACCAAGAACCATCTGATCATCCATATCCATTGGACTGATTTGTTTGGGTATGGCGATACCAGGATTTTTGGGTTTTGTGACACTCGAGTTTCACGGTGGATCGTTAGCTTGACATCTGCGGGGAGATAGAGACTCAGTGACTTACGTGGGATGGTTGACTGTGTCCTTACGTCATATGTTTGATGGAAAGCCAGTTATGACGACTACTGTGTTTTTGCACTTAGAGTTACCTTTATCTCTTAGGCGTTATTGGGGTGGTGTGTCCACTAAGCCTAGTGAGATGACTATCGTGTCGACTGCGCGGTCTCGTTTCCGCCGAGTGTCGAGGCATCCTGGATATTTATCTTCTGATGAGTTTCCTGAGAGTAATCCATCAGAGGGTTAAATGTTTATGATGTGTATTTTGGGCGCGTCTGCATATGTATATATTGACTCTTTACTATTTCTGTTTTACTGTTTCTGTTTAAATATTTGTAGATATAGTTGTAAATTATTTGTATAACTTATACTTGGACCATATGTATATTATGAGTGATGTTGTTCTGTTTATTTTATGTTTCCGCGTTATTTTATTTAATAATATTCTGTTTAACAGGAAATATTTTTACAACCCATATTAGTACGTAACAAATGTTTTACAACTTGGGTAGATTTTATTTATCTTTCTTTTATTTTCTTTATATATGTGACATCCCCACAAGGGTGTTACACAAGGTATCTCAATTATATTCAAATGATTTTTTTCAAAGATCTTATAAATCAACTTGTTTTTCAAAGTTCATATTTTAAAGAAATGTTGATTTAAATCTTGGATTATGTTAAACTTTTGTAAATCTTGTTTGGTCCAAGTTCCCTAATGATAAAAATGGCCTGGAGACTTAATTGGTCTTGAAAAATGTGTTCAAAGTGCAAAGTAATCGATTACACATGTGTGGTAATCGATTACAAGCTAAACAGAAGTCTTGTAATCGATTGCATCAATATTGTAATCGATTACCATCTGCCCAGAAAGGCAAGAACGCGTTAGAACAGCCATGTAATCGATTACATCAATCATGTAATCGATTACTAGAAAGTCAAAGAGCGTGTAATCGATTATACAAGTCTGGTAATTGATTACCACAAGCCTAGAAAGTCAAGAACACGTTCATACAGCCATGTAATCAATTACCAAGAGTGTGTAATCGATTACTAGCATTCTAACAAGCCCAATGACTATATTATTTGGCTTTTAATGTTGCCCATTAAAGCCCCCAACAACTCTATTGAGCTAAAAACTTATAAATACACATCTTGGGGCATCATTTGTGGCTAACAAATAATTGAGAAACATCATTCAATCACTTTAATCCGAGAATCATCATTAAATCTCTTTTGCTCTATTTTTGTATACATTTGAGATATTCTTGAAGAGCATCATAGGGCTTCAATTTGTGTAATCTACTCTTGTGAGAGTTTCATCTTGTAAACACTTTGATTCTTTGTAAAGGGGGTGAAGTATCCCTCTAGAGAAAAGAGAGTGTGATATCTCTCAAAGATTGTAAAGGGTGAGGTATCCTTCAAAGGTTGTAATGGGGGTGAGGTATCCCTCTAGTGAAAAGGGTGAGGTATCCTGGTTTTGAGGCTCAAGCACAAAGGGTGAGGTATCCCAAGGTGTGGTGAGTGCTCTATTGTGTAAAGGTTTTCAAGCACCCATTCAAGCTTGAAGTTTAGTGGAAAATCTCGAATGGTTTGCTTGAGGACTAGACGTAGGTCACAAGGGGTGGCTGAACCAGGATAAATCCTTGTGTTTTTTTTTCTCAACTCTATCTCTTTACCTTATGCTTTAATTATATATGCTTGAGTTGAGTTTGATATCTTGCTTTGCTTGAATTCTTTCTATCTTGGGATGTTTATTTGTCAGTGATTCATTTGATCTTATTTATCTATTCACTTCAATTAAATAATAGCTTTGAAGAGATGAATCCTTGGTCATAAAGGTGACTAAGGAACACGAAAATGAGAAGAAAAGGAAAGAAAGTTGAGAGCTTTACCTCAAAGCTTCAGGCTTTGATCTTGAAGAAAAATGATGAAAATGATGGATTTGGAAGATGGTCACCAAAGAAGAAAGGTTTGGAATGGTGAAAGGAGTCTAGAAATGGTGATAGTGAAGCAAGCAAATGGAGATGACCATAATGGAGGGCTACTGCTACGGAGAGTGGAGAGTGGAGAGTGGAGAGTGGAGAGGAAGAAAGAAAAGTGAAAATGGAAGAAGAAGAGAAAAGAATAAAGAGAAAGTAGTAACTTTTGTATTTTGAAATTGGAAATGAATGTAATAAAGTGAGAAGCTCAATTTTGGCTCCCCAAAATTGGCATTGCCATGAAGACAAGAGAGAAGGATGTAATTGGCTAGCTGCCATGGAAAATAGTTTTGATGATAACAAACATGATGAAGATGATGTATAGTTCAAGTACCAAGAGTGAGCATTGCAACAAGACAGCAAAGATCTCATTTATGCTCAACTCAAGGAGAAGAAGGTTTTGATAACAACAAAATCATATCAAAGACCAAGTCCAAAGGAAGATTAAATGGTATAGCTTATAGGACTTAGGGTCTTTTTGTAAGAAGCCTTCTAGATATCTCAAATATGTTTTCAAATATTTAAAAATGATTTTCACATGTTAAAATACCCAACAAATAAGTTTTGAAGGTCTAGTTATGATGGTAGTTCAAATTTATGAAAAATAGCAAAGTTTGAGTTTTAAAAATTTGACCTTTGGTTACTCTTTTGATCATAACTTTCAAAATACCCCCTGATGGTATTCGAATACCACAGGAATTCTGAAATAGAAAGAAACGACTATAATTCAAATTTAAATGGATATTAATTGTTCAAACGGCTCTTTTTCTCAAATGCTCTATAAATAGAGACCTTGGGTCTCTTCTAACGGTTGCCTAACCACTTGAACTATTTTTGCTTGTGCCAAAAACGTGATTCACTATTTTCTCATATTTTCTGTGCTCTCTTCACCAAAATCTTGAGATATTCTTAGAGAGCTCCATAGTGCTTCAAGTTGTAATATTTTGCTCTGAGTGAGAGTTTCTCTTCTTCATCTATTTCTCTAATATACTGTATTGTGAGGGTGAGGTATCCCTTAGTAAAAAGGTGAGGTATCCCTTGTTGTAAAGAAGGTGAGGTATCCTTCAAAGGGGGTGAGGTATCCCTCTAAGGTTTGTGTAAGGGTGAGGTATCCCTGCAGGCTGAGGCTTTAGCACAAGGGTAGAGTTTTCCTATGTGTGAAAAGTGCTCTATTGTGTAAAGGTTGCAAGCACCTGTTTTTAAGCTTGTATTGAATAGTGAAAAATCTCGAACTGTGTTTCGGGGACTGGACGTAGGCCACAAGTGGTTGGTGGTCGAACTAGGATAAATATCGTGCCTGCTTTTCTTCTCTCCTTCATCTCTTTATTTTTAGTAATTTATTTATTATTGCTTAATTATTTATTTACCGTTCTTAAGGCACTTTATCATCTTTACACATATTCATTATATTGCTTCAAGAAATTTGTATTAAAAAGGGTTTGTGAAAAAGTTTTTTAATTACTCAATTCACCCCCCTCTTGAGTACTGAAGCCACTTGGGTAACAAAGGAGAGGGAGAGATTTGACTTTTCATGTAAGCTTGGGCAATTTGATCATTTTTGGGTCAAAGCTTCCTTAAGAAGCTTTGATTAAATTTAATTATTCTTTTGAATAAAAGTGATTTGATTTGACATAAAGTGAATTTCATTTGGATAAAGTGATAGGATTTCTACTACAAGCTATTACCCAATAGACAATTGTTATAAATGGCAAAGTCAATATTAATTGTCCAATGGATAATAAAATGTACAACGATTTTAATTTTTATCTAATAAAAGTCTCAAAAAACGTAAACCTCGAAAACCATGTTTGGCCTCGGGTTTAGTAAGATCCCTCATCGACGTTTCCACAGTTAATGTTCTCGGGAAAAATATCTCATTTTCCCTACTCCGCTCAATGCGCACGTAAAATGAGAAATAATATTAAAATATTTCACGTTTCCGAAAAAATCCAAAAAAATTCATAAAAATCACAAATATTATAAAATGACTATTTATCATAAAATTATTAATTTTTGGGGTATTACAGTTAACTTATGCTTACCGCAATCTTTGCTGCTTCTAAAGTGTTAAACTCTTTTGAATTCTCCTTGGATCAATGAAGTCGCTTGTAAATGTCAAAAAAATTTAGCTCCCTAGACATCTGATTCGCCTGAAAAGACAAAAAATAAGTATTAGTAGTAGCCTAAAAAGCAAGAAAGTGTTCTGAATGTAATTTCTATCCAATTAAAACCGACGTTGCTTTCCCTGTTCAATTGAATATTGTTTTAGAAATCATTTGCATTAAATAATTGTTAAAAAGGCCTACAACTTAAAAGTATTTTATTAGAAGAAAAGGTTACCATGAAAATTGTTCGGCTAGTTAGCATCTTTGGAGCTGTAAGCAAGCAATTAGTTGTAACTAGTTTCGCTTAACAAGTTTACACATGACCAGAATTTAACAATACTTGCAAAGCATAATAGTGGAATAAATAACATGGTTAAGTTAAAAAAGAAACAAAGTTTTGTTTAACCTTATAACATGATATAGAAAAAATTCAAATGAAAATAGGCAGTATTACACCTTATAAAACAGAAACTTGTAAAGTAGCATATCAAAACAAGTGACTAACAATAGCCAGTCAAGTACCATATGGAAACTAAACATTAAAAATGAAGAGCCAGCTCCAAAGCAGACACAATTTAGTTCATCCATGTCAGATATTGAATAGAGAAATGGTAATGGAATATTTTTATTTATGCAAATAAGTTGAAAGAATTTATTTTCAGCCAGAGAATGTGTAAATGTTTTTAGTGCTTAATACAATTAGATAGGTAATGGCATGTTCAAAAAGTTCTAAATCCAAAGTTGTCAAATACTTAAATTGCATATCAATATTCCCAAACCCTATGATTTGGAATAAAAATTGAGTATATCAAGGCCCAAGGGCTTGCATTCTGTCAATATTTCCTAAGCTAGAACCTATTTGTACTGTATTTCATTTGGTCATATTTCTCAGTATTTCATTTGGTCATATTTCTCATAGTCTAGTCAATATCTGCAATAGAGATTCCACACTATTCAACACGAATTTTATTTTTATGTAGGCCTGTGCAAAAAAACCAAATGAACCAAACCTATCCATAAACCAAACTGAACCACTTTTAAATAACCTGAACCAATTTACTTTTATAAAAACCTGAACCAGTTTCTTTTAATAAAATGGTTAGGTTAACTGCTTTTTATTCCAATTCAGATAACCATAACATAACCAAATCGATCCACTTTTCACATTTCACACCCAAAACTTACGAAACAATTGGGAAAATTAGTAATAAACTTCACTTTTGACATTTCTCTCAAATTTTTCACTTTTCACTGAAATTACTACCGTGAGGTGAACCCTAACTCCTAAATTTATGAACCCTAACCCCCAAATTGGGTACCACAAATTGCTCAATTAGAGACACCTTCAAGCTTCACGAGTTGCTAGTTTAGACGATTCATTACATCTTCTTCGTTTTGGGTCGATTTGGGTCTTTGTCTCTCTATATTGATCTACTGCGACTTCATTGATTTGCTTCTGTTGCATCTTCATCTCTCTGCGTTGCGTCTTCACCAACTGCTGCGTCTTCATCGGGTCTTCATCTTCTGCTTAAGTGTTAGTGCTCGTGCCATTGATTGACTTCTACTAGTGATGGGTCTTCATCTGTCTGGTGAGTGGTGATTTCTTCTCCAACCTGAACCCTTGATTTATCTTTTTTTTATTATTTTGAAACGTAAATTTACATTTTAATCTTTCTGCTGCATCCATTGATTTGTAGTGCTGGGTCTTCGAGTGGTGAGAACCCTTGATGCTGTGATGTCATAGAATAGATCTAGGGAAGTTCTGATTTCTGTTGGTTTTCTCTTATGTTGTGAAGTTAGTTTAATTAATCCTTCTGTTTTTATTCTAGGATCTGAACCATTAAAGACGAAATTTATAAAGTGATGAAAAAGATTAAATAGAGCCAAGAGTGCTATTAATTCATAAAGTGGAAAAATGATTTTATTTAAAACAAAAGCTTGAGTGATAACATATGTTAGCCCACATGTGCAATGTCAGCATACAAATCCTAGCTACTGTCAGAAAATTATAATCTTCTCGAGTAACATAAGACTGCAATAACATTAGAAATTTAATCAATAAATTATAAGAACAAGAGTTGCGGATATGCCGAATAAGTGCTTAGTAAGTTTATACATAGCAGCTAAGTGTCTCAATGCCTTTTTATCCATACTTTAATATTTTAAGAACTTAAATGCCAATTCTGAGCAGCTACATTTTCCTTGTAACATATCCATATGTATTAAGCCTAAATTACTCATAAGCTTCTATGCTCATTGAAGTATAATACATGAGTATAGGTTAATTGGTAACGATAAGATAAAAAAGAAAAGTCTAGTAATTGTTTTACTGTACTCAAACAGTGTCATGTAATGATTAGTAAGTAGTAACTGCTAGACTTTCATTTAACCTAATAACCTGTCTCAAATTTCAGAGATTTTTTCTTCTTCTTATCTTAGTTCAATCTTTTCTTTAGACATTGTTTTGTTGTCAAACTTACAATATCTCTGCAGCCTGTACTTGTCTTAGTCCCGTTGAGTAGTACATTTCCAGTCATGCTAACATTGGTGGGAAGTATTCCTGTTGGAAGCCAAAAATTAAAAAAGGGGAAAGAATATGGTCAATAAACACATAAACTGTCAAGGAAGTATAACAGAATGTAGACTGATAGAGCTTGTATAATAGACCAAACTGTTTTGGACTGCTTGTCTCTTTGTCTGCCGAAAACTCCACAAAGCATTTGACAAATTTTAATTTATGCTTAGTTTACATATGGATGTTGATGTTAATAATTGACATCTTAGTTTACATATAGATGTCATCAATGGGTGATCAGAATGACTTTTCGGTCTCGGAGACAACAGAGCATCTGGTTTCTAATCCACCAGTTGTCTCTGACACCACTGGTGTGTTACCGCCTCGTACTGACGGGCGTAAAAATCGGTCTGAGGCTTGGAAACATTTTTCTGCGGACTCTGGTTCAGATAAGAGAGCTAGATGCAATTATTGCGGTACCTTGATCAAGTATGATAACGGAACAAGTGCCATGCGTACTCATTTGAAAAGATGCAAGGATAATCCGGACGAAGACGGAAACAAAAGGCAAAAATCAGTTCCATCCTCAACAGGGACTGTAGAAAGGCATGTTGTTTGTTCTCCTTCATATGCCAAATTTGACCAAGAAGCCTGTCAGAATGAACTTGTGAAGATGTTCGTGGCAGCTGAGCTCCCTTTTCGATTTGTGGAGAATAAAGCTTTTCGGAAGTACACGAATGTGTTGCAACCAAGATTCAGTATCCCCTCACGCACTACATTAGCGCGTGACATTTTCACATTATGGGATACAGAAAGACCAAACTTGAAGAAGTTTCTTTCGAAACATTGTCGAAAAGTCGGCCTCACCACTGACTCATGGACTTCATGTCAAAATATGAGTTATATGTGTTTGCTGCCCATTTCATTGATAATAATTGGGGGCTTCATAAGAAGATTCTGAATTTCTGTCAAGTCACAAATCATTCAGGAGAGGTTTTGGCCAAGACTATTGAGATGCACTTGAGTCGTTGGGAGTTGAATCGTGTTTTCAGTTTGACAGTTGATAATGCTTCGTCAAATGATGTTGGGATTCAACACCTAAAAAGGAGGCAAGCATCTTGGAATAGCTTAGTTCTGAATGGAGATTACATTCATATGCGTTGTTGTGCGCATATTCTGAATTTGATTGTGAAGGAGGGGTTGAAAGAGATTGATTGTTCTGTTTTGAGAATTCGCGGTGCAGTGAAGTACATAAGATCTTCTCCTTCTAGATTAAATAAATTCAAGGCATGTGTTGAACAGGAGAAGATTGAATATAAGGGTCTAGTTTGCTTAGATGTTGAAACTAGGTGGAATTCGACCTATCTTATGTTGGAGGCAGCTTTGAAGCATCGAAATGCATTTGAGGAGCTTGAGATGCTAGACAAGAAATATGTTGATGAGTTAGAAAAGGGAAAAGGTGTGCCTACATATGAAGATTGGAATTATGTTTTCTTAATTTTACCATTTTTGAAGATCTTCTATGATGCTACTTTGCGCATTTCTGGTACTTCTTATGTTACCAGCAATATATATATGCAAGAGGTATTTGGAATTGGGAAGAGGATCCGCCAATCCTGTGGCTCTGAGGATATAAGTGTAAGTATGATGGCTGAAAGGATGAAGAAGAAGTATGACAAATATTGGGGAAATCCCAATGGTCTAAACATGTTGTTGTTAATTGCTATTGTATTTGATCCTAGGTATAAACAAGGATATGTCAATTGGTCAATTAATCAGATATTTGATTTGGACGAGGCAGTTAAATTGCAAGATAAGTTGGATTCTTGTTTGGAGTCACTTTTTGAGGAATATAATAGTCAGGAGGGGGGGTCTCAAAGTGATACACAAGAAGTACGAGTTGTTGAAACTGATGATGATGATCCTTATTGTTGGAATCAATTTTTAAAATCAACTGGGCGCAAATCCAATGCCAAATCTGAGCTAAAGAAGTATTTGAAGGAAGATTTAGAGACCAATCTACACTTGGATATTCTAAGTTGGTGGAAGCTAAATTCAAGTCGATTTCCAATCCTTGCAAACATCGCTCGGGAGGTGTTGGCCATACTGTCTCTCTCTTGTAGCCTCGAGTCTGCATTTAGTACAGGAGGAAGGGTGCTTGATCTTTATCGTAGTTCCTTAACACCTAAAATGGTGGAAGCACTTGTCTGCACACAAGATTGGCTGAAAGGAACACCCTTCTCATTGCTTTCTAAAGAGGACTTTGAGCAGGTTGAGAGATTTGAGCGAGGTAAGTTAATATTAATGTTTCACATTTATTTTATTACTTATTGCTTATTATATTATGTTTTCATAAGTACTAAGAGGTTGGTCTACTTTTTTGCAGAGATGGTTTCTCAACAAGATGTTCCTTGTTCTTCTGCTATTTCTCTTGATGATTGAAGGGGATACATTTTCTTGTATTTGTTTTACTTTTTATTTTTGTCTTTCTTTTGTATTTTCTGCATGTTACTGTCATTCAAATGGAAGATTCCCTTGCTTTCCTTGTACAAGTGTCCTTCATGGGGTCGACTCTATCTAAGCCTTTTTCTTTCTTTTATTAAAGTAATACTTCAAGGCTCTCGCTTTGCTTTTTTTATTCTGGTTTGTTTTGAGAAATTGTTTCCTTTGATTGGTTATTAGCTCAGAGAATTTTGTAAATGTTTTGATCTTGTATGTATTTATATATTGATATTGATTCATTTGAATGGGTTATCTGGCATGTGGGAAAAAGTACCCATCTGACCCTTTTGATGCAACTAGTTTCCTTGATTGATTATTAGCTCAAAATCTTGTATTTGGAGACGATGTAGTGATTGTGGCGTAAGTTTGACTCTTACTCAAGTTAAACATGTGTTTTTTCAATGAAGAGTGTTCTGCTTCAATGTAGTGATTGTTGGAGGGCTCTTTTTATTTGTTGATCCTGTTATATGAATATGAATAATTACGTATTTGCAGAGCATATCGGACTGCTATTTGCAAAGGTAAACGTGGTGGTTTCAAAGACACTCTTGCTGATGATCTGCTAGCTCCTGTTTTGAAGGTTTGATATTCATATTTATTTTCCCCTGAACCTTTTTGCT
Organism: Ormosia emarginata; assembly: GCA_029884605.1. Classification (NCBI taxonomy): domain Eukaryota; kingdom Viridiplantae; phylum Streptophyta; class Magnoliopsida; order Fabales; family Fabaceae; genus Ormosia; species Ormosia emarginata. The sequence goes on from JAQQTP010000057.1 coordinate 7,398,252, forward strand.
TTTGAAATTTTTAAATGAGGTAAAATGAATGACTACTTTGTTTAAGCAATGATGGTCATTGCATAAGCATTTTGATTATGTACGTTTACTTTGTACTCACTTTGTTTAAGCAATGATGGTCATTGCATAATCATTTTGGTTATGTACATTTACTTTGTACTTAAGTTCATATTTTCTGCTCTAGTTAATGTATCCATCTACATGAATATGATAAGGTTTCATTGTAGGCTGTAATAGAGAAAACCAACTTGAACCCAGGTGAAGTTGGTGACATTGTCGTGGGTACTGTATTGGCACCTGGATCTCAAAGAGCTAGTGAATGCCGAATGGCTGCATTTTATGCTGGTTTCCCTGGTATGTCTTGGTAATTTGTATTTGTGAACCTGATATATGATTCTGGTTTATTATTTTTACATATGACATTTTTTCCCATCCAGAAACTGTGCCTATTAGGACAGTTAATAGGCAATGTTCATCCGGGCTCCGGTCATTCTTGATGTAGTATTATGGCTATAAGGGCTGGATTCTATGACATTGGTAAAGGATGCATCAAGTTGTTTTGTATTTCTTATGATTACTATTACTTTGAGCACCTTGTGTTACCTCTAACTATTTTATGCAGGTATTGGTGCTGGTATAGAAATTCTATGACAGCTTAAAGTAATACAAGTGTTGCTATATTACTTCAACTGGCAAGGACATTCCACTTTCAACTATTTATCATGATGGGACTCTTGAATCTGTTTCAAGCAATGATCAACCAGTCTTCACTACTGAATTTGTGTTCACTGATATATTTGAGAGGCATGTTCCATCTTTGTTAAGGGGATACAGTGCTCCTATCCATTTTGAATCTGATCTCACTGATGGCGACCAGTTTTTCCTACTAGCTAATGATTCTGATGAATTCAACCGGTTTGTCTTCTCACAGATGCTGTTCATGTTGTTCGAACTTTCATCAGGAAGCAGCTTGCAAGTGGACTGAGAGCAGAGTTCCTCAAGACAAGTATGCCTTCTTGTCTGGAGCTGCCTTGAATTATTAAATGAAATATCTTTTGTTCTTCCTTGTATAAATCTCTTCAGTGATGATCATGATTATTTACCATTTTGCAGGTAAAAAATAATAGAAGCTCAGAAGAATATTTGTTCAATCATCCAAACATGGCTAGGCGTGCTCTGAAGAATGTTGCTCTTGGTATACCTTTCATTTTATATGCGTAAATCTTTTTTTATTCTAATATAGCACATATGAAGTAAGACCAAAAAGTTTACCATATATTCCTGTATTCATTTATAGGTGTGACACAGGTATTTATGCATGTGAACAGGAATAATAGGCCTGCACAGATATTGAACCAAAAGATGGGCTTCGTGGTAATATAATTGCTAGTTCATCTGAATTTCCCGTTTACTATAAATGTTACTGATTCCAGTTGATTATAATATTATCATCTTATGGTTTATTTATATGTGAGGGTAGCATGAGATTCCCCCACCCCATCTCTTTCCTTTTTTTCTGTTTCAAAGTTGTAGACCAATGGGGCTGATCAACATGAAGTCTTAACTGTGTTAAAGTGTATGTATTTTCTGTACTGGTTATGAGCTGCTGAACTGGTTTTTAAACCAGTTTTCTGTACTGGTTTTTAACCAATTTTCTGAACTGGTTTTTAAACAAGTTTTCTAAGTCCAAACCGGTTCTGAACCGGTTTTTAAGTCTAAAACCGGTTCTGAACCAGTTTTTTTAATCCAAACCGGTTCTGAACCGGTTTTAAACCCAAACCGATTTTTAAACCGGTTTTAAATCCAAACTGGTTCTTAACCGGTTTAGAACCGGTTCTAAACCGGTTCACCAAACCAAAACCGGTTCGATTTCTAAAAGAAACTGGTTTGGTTTTTGAACCGAACCGCTTTATCGGTTCGGTTCGGTTCGGTTCGGTTTTCCATTTCGAACCGAACCATGCCCACCCCTATTTTTATGTTGTGATAAGGTTAAAACCATAGTACTTGCAAATATTTTTACCTAACCACCACTTTCATTGGACGAGCAACGCAAGTGCAATTCATATACTAACAACTGACTGATGCTCAAAAACATAAGAGGACACTACAACTCAACAATAATATCTAACCATTCTATGTACAACAGTTTGGGCCACACAACAAAAATGTATCCAATAGGTTACTAAATATACAAATTTCAGCATAACACAACCTTTTATGAGCATCACTTATTCACTTGCTGACCAAACTAGAACTAGCAATGAGTGAATGACTAATGAAATGAACAATTAGTATATGCTAGTAATACACAACACATCATAGTCAAATTTCCCTTAGTACGTGCTCCATAGGCATCCTCTATAACATTGTTCATTGTCGTGAAAGAAAGCTAAACCAATTTAACAAATTTAACAAATTAAATATAATCCAAAAAAGAAAAGAAGATAAGTAGAGAAGTAGAGAAGCAAATTGCTTATGCTGTTCAAGCTTGCTTTATAACTTCTAGTTTGGGATTAATGGTCTTTGGACAACTCCCTAATAAGTAAATCTTAAGCCAAAATCAACTAGCTCCTTTCCCGTAATAACATGTCTAGTTAAAGAGAAAGTGAAATCCAGTTAAGCCAATTTGCCAACAAAGAGCTTGTTGGCTTTAGAATGAAGGACTTGGTAATATGAAAAGGAAACAACCCAAAATTTTCATCAATAATTGTAACCGATTTAGATTAAGCCTTGTGACATTGTTATTAAATTTGACACTGTAAGCACCCCTTTAATTATATTAAACTTTTAGTCAAAGTGAGTTAAAAAAAGTGGTAGTTTAAGCTACAGCACGCATGGCTGAGAGGAATGAATAAATGGAGCTTAGCGGCGAAAGTGCAGAACAATAGGACTGAAGATGAAAAACAATAGAAGACTGAAATGTAATTTCAAAGTAGTTAAAATAGTGTTGACAAAAAATATAGTTAAAATAGTGAAAGAATAAAATATAAATTTCAAATTTTAAATGTAAAAAATTATAAAACAAGAATGACCTATTATCACGGGTCATTTTTATGGACTATTGATGTTCCAAATGTTGTTATGAGCATTGTAGAATACTCCAATATCAAAGACCACTATTTTGGAAAATATGTGGTGCTTCGTTCTGGGCATTATATAGATGAATCCAAAATGGTGCAAATGACCATAAATGACCAAAATCTTTTTGTTTATCCTAACCTTTCGTATAAATAGAAAAGGAAAGTCAATCTGACAAGAGAATTTAAGGACTGTGAGAGGTTTTAGGCAGAAAGTTTCAATGCTTCATTGAGTTCGTTCCAAGCTGAGATTCTAAACAACAGCGAGAGAGAGAGAGAGAGAGAAGCATAAGTGGACATAGGGCAAAAAATCGAGACGATATGTCAAGTAGGCAATGAGAGACCTATAACAATATTAGAGACATATAACTCCCTTATAAAGAAAATCCCTCAGTGTGCTGAAGAAAACCTTCGAAAATGCTCATCTTGCTAGGGATTTTATTGGTGCTCTAAGGGCAGCCAATGAATGAACTAGACTGCCATGACTGTTATCTATCATTTTTATTTGTAAAAGTTATGAAGTTGTAATTGATATGAAGCTATGTAGTATCTCAGTTTGCTTCCACTATTATTGTATTGATAAAGTCAATCCAGTAATTCTTAAATTTTATCTGCTTCCATTTACCCTAGTTAAATGTAAATACAAACTTATCTAAGAGTAAACATAACTCACGACATTATCCACAACTACTCAACTTTAGCAATAGTACAAAGAGTATATCCTATAATTATAAGGATGTCACATCTCTTACCATTCTTTTGCAGTACTCTGTTACAGTTATGGATCCTCCAGTGTGCACATTGAGACCCTTTTTAACTTGTATATTTCTACTGTTTCTTATGGGCACTATTTGCTAGGCAAGATCACTCCATTTAACCCACAACTGCGCCAAAGCATATGGATGAATCCATATACCCTTATCCTTTTTATCATGCACCTTGAATAGATTATTTGAGAGCGCACTAGATCCCTTCATTTCAAATATCTTTCTAATCATATCATTATGTTCAGGTAACCACTTGTATTTTGGCTACATTGATGAAAATATTAATTAATCAAATACAATATTTGTAAATTAATAATAGATAAATAACAAGAATTAAAAGAACACTACCCTAAAATCTCTAAACCACATATCATGCACAGTGTCAAGCACATTTGTCCAAGGCTGATCATACTTCCTTTTGAATATGGTAATTATATCACGTGTCGTTCCAATATCGGGATAAAACCCGAAAGTCAAATATGAATACACACACACACACACACACACACATATATATATATATATATATATATATATATATATATATATATATAGAACTATTCTTTTTGAATTAAATTTCATAATTAGAATAACTTACTGATCTTTGTTGGTGGGCTTGATCCAAATACATCCATCTACATCCTTCCTCTCCCACCTGATGTTCTCTGGTGTAGATGCTGTTACGTTAAGGTGTCGAGGTGCAAATGAACTAGCTGAAGGGTCACTCGATATATGTAAAGCTATAGTTGAGGAGGGTATAGGCCTAATTTGAGAATGAGGATATAGGGTATGTGAAGATGAAATATGTGCAACCCCGATCTGGGATTGGGGAGATGGGATAGATGTAGGTCTAGTTTGAGAATGGGGAGATGGGATAGGTATAGGTCCAATATGAGAATGGGGAGCCAGGATAGATATAGGCCCAGTCTGAGAATGGGGAGATGGGATAGATATAGGTTCAGTTTGAGAGTAGAGAGATTGGATAGATGTAGGTCCAGTTTAAGAATAGGGAGATGGGATAGGTGTAAGTTCAATATGAGAATGGAGAGATGGGGTATGTGAAGATGAAACAAGTGTAGGTCCAATATGAGAATGGGGAGGCAGGATAGCTGTAGGCCTAGTCTGAGAATGGGGAGATGGGATAGGTGTAGGCCCAGTCTGAGAGGTTCCTCTTCCTCTACCTCTGCCTCTCCCTCTACTTACCATCTATATACAAAGGGTAATGATAAAATTCAATTAGGTACAATTAAAATAACATAAAAAATTAGTACAAAACTAGAAGAGTAATAAATTTAAAGAAATCCACAATCATGTAAGCATATATTAACTAATAGGTCATGAATACAAAACACATGAGTTCGTTAATAATTTCATTAAAAAACATGACAAAATCTAGTCAGAATCATCATCATCATCATCATCATCTTCATCTTCTTCTTCTTCTTCTTCTTCTTCTTCTTCTTCTTCTTCTTCTTCTTCTTCTTCTTCTTCTTCTTCTTCTTCTTCTTCTTCTTCTTCTTCTTCTTCTTCTTCTAAATCAAACTGGTTCAAGGTTGGATCGTGTACTTCCTCTGCTAGACCAGCTATATCAACAAGACTTTGTTCAAGATCATCGTTTGTAACTATCATAGGCATTTGCGAGACTGACTCATCTTGGTATAGATTATCTATTCCATGGTTTTTTGTTTCTAAAGTTTGAATTGTGCTTCGTGCCTTAGTTTTAATCACAACTAATCACCTTTATTGCCCTTCAAGATACTGTGTGTAGTACACTTGCTCTGCTTGTTGTGCAAGAATAAATGGATCATAATTCTTATACCTTTTAGATGTTTTAACTTTAACAATTCCACAATTATCTATCCCTGTCCCGTGATTTGGGGTAGGCACAAACCAATCACATTTGAATAGAACTAGTATCTTTAAGGGCCACCCAATACATTGCATTTCAACAATATCAGTTAAAACCTTATAGTAATCATTCTCTATTGTCTCATTCTCGCCACCTCGAACACATACACCACAATTTGTTGTGCCCATCCCTTAACCATGATCACAATTTGTTGTAACCGTTTATTGAATATGTTTGCCACATGTTTACTTTGTTTAAGGGCTCCCATGCCAAACTCCTCAGAAGTTCATCTTCAATGTTGTTACTGAACACCTATATTTCAAATGGGTAAGTTAATTAGTTCTACATAAACAAGTAATGAGGGAATTAACAGGGAAATTAGGTAGATGATATTTAGCATACATGTTCTTTAAACCATATGGGAAATGTTGTGGTGATTTGTTTGTCAACTTCCAAGTCATTTAGACCAAGTTCTCATAGCAAATCTGCATATATGCTGAATTAAAATCACAGAATAAATCACTTCATAGATTTAATCATGATACGTGAAATTAAAAGAACAACTTAGAAGCTTACTTTGAAAAAGGCTCCACCTCAGGATAATTTAGAAGAACATACAAGTGTGCAGTACTTATTTCACTTTCTTGTAAGATACAAGATATACGTTTTCCAATAGGACGATTGGGAAAATTAAAAATACAGAATGGTGAATTCATTGAACCACTTTCACCTCCATCGTCATTTTGTGGCACTCTTGTCCTTCTAGATGGAACAATGGGTAGATAGTAGTAAGATGCAAAAGTAGAGGTCTCCTTTACTAAATAAGCTTCACAAATGGAACCTTCAACTGCAGCTGAGTTCGTGACCTTATCTTTTAAGGTACGTATAAACCTATTAATTGAGAACATCAATGTAACAAATACATTATGAAGATTTAATTGAAAAAAATAAAGATAGATAGATGACTCAACCTTTCAAAGAGATACATCCATCGATATTGCACAAGACTACCGACCCTTGTTTCATATGGCAAATGAATTGGAATATGCTCCATCAAATCAAAAAAGCTCAAAGGAAATATTTGTTCAAATTTACATAAAATAATTGCAATGTTTTGCTCCATCTTATGTAATTTGTCCTTTCTCAACAACAGCAAAGTCAATTCTCTAAAGAATATACTCAACTCAGTAAGTGCATTCCAAATGGGCTTGGGTAATGCCTTGAATGCAATTATGAGCAAACGTTGCATGAACACATGGCAATCATGACTCTTCATACCAAATAACTTTGCTTCCCTTATGTTAACACATCTAGCCAAATTAGAGGCATGCCCATCTAGTAGCTTCAATTGTTTTGTTAGTCATAGCAACCATCACCCAAGAGGGAGGGTGAGTTGGGTGATTACAAATTTTAAAATACCTTTGAGAAATTAATCATTTTGAATCACTCAAGTAATAAATGCAGCGGAACATGCACAACAAAGGTATAACTATTATAGATTACTCAAATACAACTTGGGATATATGATAAATTAAGCAAATGAGATAGATATCAAGTTCATAGAATCAAATCACCAAGATGACAAGATATGCAATAGATAAATTTACTACACTAAATACTGAAATTAAAGAGTGTAGGGAAGAGAAAATCAAACTCAAGAATTTATCCTGGTTCAGCCACCAACCACTTGTGGCCTACATCCAGTCCCCAAGCTTAACTTGAGATTTTCTTCACTATCTCCTAGACTTCACGGGTGCTAGGAAAACCTTTGTACAAACAAGAGCACTCCTCACACTTTGGGATACCTCACCCTTGTGCTAGAGCCTCCAATTCTTCAAGCTTCACAGGTGCTTGATGACCTTTACAAACTTGAGCACTCAACTCCTTGGGATGCCTCACCCTTGAGCTTGAGTCTCTTCAAACAAAGGGATGCCTCACCCTTTACAATTTGGAGGGATACCTCACCCTCTCTTACAAAGCAATCAAGGATGATAGAATGAAACTCTCACAAGAGTAGATATACAACTTGAAGAAAAAAGTATAGATGATAGAAAACTCTCTCAAGAGTGAATAATACAAATTGAAGAATAAATGAATAGAAGGATTTTGCAATAAAGAGCTCAAAATATGATTTTGGTGATTCAGGGATCAAATCAAGTGTTCAAGAGGTGTATAAGCTTCATACAACACTTATATATAGAGCCTAAGTGATAAAATAGCCGTTGGTAGTGTTTAAAAATGATTTTTTTATGAAAACTAACCATTTATAGTCATTAGAAACGTTTTTGTGCACTTGGTAATCGATTACACACTTTTGGTAATTGATTACATGGCTTCTGTCAACGTTGTAATCGATTACAGCATTTCTGGTTTTGAAAGCTGACTTTAAAAGGTCATAATTTCTTCATTTCTTATCCGATTAAAGCAAATGACCAGTCATTGGAAAGATATTTGAGTCTATTTTTAAATGAAACAAGTTTCATAACAAAAGTATTTTGAAAGTTATGATCAAAAGAGTGACTAAAGGTTAGCTTTTCAAAACTCAAACTTGATTATTTTTGAAAAGTGACTTTAAATGGTCATAACTTCTTCATTTCTTATTCGTTTAAAGAAAATGACCACTCATTTGAAAGATATTTGAGTCTATTTTCATATGCAATAAGTTTCACAATAAATCTCAAAGTAGTTTGAAAGTTATGATCAAAATACTAATCAAATGTCAGTTTTGCAAAACACAAACTTGGCTATTTTTCAAATGTGTGAACTACCACCAAGATTAACTTTCCAAAAATAGTTTGTTGGGCATTTAAATATGTAAGAACCATTTTTAAAGACTTAAAAACATATTTGAACTCTTTTCTTGTAAAACTTCTATCTTTACATAGGAGAAAACCTAAAAGGAAAATATACCAATTCTAGTCCTTAGGCTTCTTGATGTAATCTAAGCTTCCACAAATTTCTTCTCTTCAAATCTTGTAAATTGCTTGGAACATCTTTATCATTCTCATTCTTCTTGAGTTGAGCATAGTTGTGATCTTTTGCTTTCTAGTTACAATGCTCACTCTTGGTACTTGGACTATTCTACAAAGTATTACTCACTTAAAACAAGCATAGTTAGTCCAAATTCATAACTTAATATCTTAATATGAATGATTCATAAATGTATAACTCTAATTAGTCTAACATGCATATAAGAATGTTGCATATATCTCATTGCATGATTATTAAGTGAAGTATAACTAAATAAAGTATATAATCATGCATGATCCAATATATCTCTTTTAAGCACATATATGTAACATGATCAATATTCTTTTGTGATGCATTTGTCATCTATAAAGCCATCTATCAAGCATAAGCATCATTCTTTTTGTCTTGTATTTGTCATCATCAAAACTTAACATATTAAACCAATGGGGCAAACTTATTTCCACATGTTTAACCCATTCGCACATGACTAATCTTTATTGCTTAGTCAATGTGTATTGTGCTTTGGGTTTTTTTAGATTTCCACCTCCACCATCCTACAGCTCTAGATCCTTTCATCTACAATATTCTGCCAAGTCTAGTCTAGCATTAAAATTGACTTTCGTCTTGCCCTTAGTATCCATAACTGTGTATAAGATATTAAGAAACACATTTCTCTCAATATGCATGACATCTGGATTATGCCAGAGAAGATTTGTTTTCCAATAAGGCAATTCCCAAAAGGTGCTTCGTTTTGTCCAGTTGTGATAAATACCATACCCTGGTAGACTTTCTCCTATTGATTCAGTTATGTTAGGTATATATCTTACCCTATCCCACACTTTTTCACCAGTCAACCTTCGTGGGGGGTAATGAAGTTTCAACAAGTCTATTTCTAAACGCATTTTGGTTCCTTCTATAGCAATGATCATGTGGAAAGAATTGACGATGATAATCAAAAAATGATGTCTTTCGGCTATGTTTAAGTGTGAGTGCTTTTGATTGCTATATACAAATTGGACAAGCAAGTTTTCCCATTGTCATCTAACCTGATAACATCCCATATGCAGGGAAATCATTAATCGTCCACATCAAACAAGCCTTCATGACAAAGTTTTATTATCGTGAGACATCATAGGTCATGACACCAGTATTCCACAGAAGTTTCATTTCGTCTATAAGCGGCTGCAAGGACATATCAATTTTACTTTTTGGATTGGAAGGGCCTAGAATTATGATAGTTAAGAACATGAACTCTCTTCTCATGCACATCCATGGAGGTAGATTGTAAGGAGTAACGATTACTGGCCAATATGAATAAGTCCTACCTGTTTTGTCAAATGAAGCAAATCCATCGACACATAACCCTAGCCTTACATTTTGAGGGTTTTCTGCAAATTCAAGAAATGTTTCGTCAAAATATTTCCAGGCTTCTCTATCAGATGGGTGGGACAAAGACCCCATCTCCCTCTCATTCTCACAATGGCATCTCATTTAAGACGCTGTTTGCATTGAGGAATAAAGTCGTTGTAGCCTTGGGATAAGTGGGAAATACCATATTTTTTTCTGAGGAATTTCTTTGACCTTACCGTTTCTAGTGATGCTTCTATAATGGTCCTGGCCACAAAACCTACAACTACGAAGATTCTCATAAGGAGGATGATAAAGCATGCATCCATTTAGACAGCAGGAAATCTTTTTGCAACCCAACCCTAGTCGTTCCACTACTTTCTTTGCACGGTAGAAGTTTCTAGACATTCGATTATCATTTGGCAATGCATTTCCCATAAACTCCACCCATTGATTAAAACAAGTCTCAGAGATATTGAAATCAGATTTGATACTTAGAGCTTCACACACAGTTGATAATTCAGAGTAATTGTCACAATCATCATACAAGGGAGCTTGTGCAACTGACAGTATTTGAAAAAATCTTTTGACTTCTGGGTTAGGATCTTCCCTTGCATAACCAAACCATTATTACTCAATGTAATTGCCAATAGAGGGTCTAGCAGCAACAATTACCATCTGCTTATACCTGTTGAAGTCTTCCCTTACCCCACTACTTCTATAGTATGAGTTGTCTGTAACCACTGGGGGAATGGGAGGCCTTGGTTCGTCATGGTTAGTCCAGTAATAGTAATCACTCATAAACCCCTTCATACACAAGTGTGCCTTGACGTCATCAACAGAGTGATACACCTTACATTTGTATTTTTTACAAGGACACCTCAACTTTCCTATTATTTTAAATTGTTCTTGTGCACAAACAAACTCAACAAACTCGTTAACCCCTGCCATGAACTTACTTCAAAGATAAAGAGTGCTTTTACTATAAGGTAGACCTTACACAGAGATGTCAAAACTAAAATAGATCAAGTACACAGATTATAACAGTCTAAGGGTCATAACATATTATCATTCTTAGCATACACAGATCAAGTACATAGCCCAAAGGAAGAGGGAACATAGCCAAGGAACTAAAACAGAGATCCTATTGTGCAGACCATGTTACTTTCACTTGGCAGCTCATTTATTTCTCAGTCATTTGCAGCTCAAACAGCAGATGAAAAATAACAAAAATCAAGAAATAACAGCTTGAATAGTTTCTATATTCAAAGTTTCTGTGCATCTGACATTTTCCTAACAATAAGTTCAATAAACTTTAGTTTAGAGTTGAAAGAGATAAATGACTCGAATTAGGCCACATGCTTTTCTAAGAGTAATAGAAATAAATTATTCAATATATTTAGGCATTTCTTCTATAATGAAAACTAGAGCAACTCAACAAAATTTCCTATTTTAATTCCTTAACTACAATCAAAGACAGAAATTAGGGAAAAAAAGATAGTAAAGCCAAGAATAAAATAAAGTAATACAACTTAGCAATATTTCCTAACTAATTATGCAAAAAGCTAATTTTTATTCATAATGTTGTAGGGGAATTGAAGAAAATGCTGTCAGGGCCAACTGGGTTACACCATCGAGACCAAAAGTTATTTTTATAAAGACAAGGAGAGGGATTCAAAAGCTTTCCTTGACATAGTTGGGGTCAAGGACAAATCAAAGACAGTGCTAGTGGAAGACCCAATTAGCCAAGAGAAAAGGCACTTAAAGATGAGGAAGAATACGAAGATGGAGAAAGCTGCAAAATCTATCTCTATAAATGCATTTGTATATGATTTATTTCGATATATACATTTGTTTATTTATTGTTTTGTAGGTTGTTGTTTTCACTGATATCATTCTTAAGAAAGCTATTGAGTTCAATGATTACTACAATCATCAGCCTCATATTGCTTTTATTAAAACTGAATTTAGAGACCTTTTTGGTTCTGTGTTCTATGATTTCGGGCCTGAGTTCACTGTTGTTGATATTGATGGAGATGAACCTCATACTGGCATTATTGCATCCATCAACAATGACAACATTGCTCTAATATCCTGTGTTGATGATGAAAGGCTTGAGTTTCGGGATAGAGATCTTATTGTATTCTCTGAAGTTCATGGTATGAAAGAATTGAATGATGGAAAGTCAAGGAAGATTAAAAATGCTAGAGCATATCATTTACTCTTGAAGATGATACCACAAATTATGGTATCTATAAGAAAGGTGGTATTGTTACACAGGTCAAACAACCGAAGGTGTTGAACTTTAAGCCTCTTAGGGAAGCACTAAGTGATCTAGGTGATTTTCTTCTGAGTGATTTTTCTAAGTTTCCCTAATGCTGGTTTAGAGGATGATGCACAGAAGCTTATATTTGTTGCCAGCAATATTAATGACATCTTAGGTGTTAGACAAGAGGTTGTCAAAGCATGCTCAGGGAAGTTTCATCCACTTTTTCAGGTAAATATATTTTTTAGTGTTTTGTCATATTATCTGGTATTTTGCAATATTTTTTATTTGTGCAAGTGAAACAAAGCCTAGATGAAAGGCATTTTGATAAGATCACTTTCCCTTTTTAGTAGTCAACTGATTGATTGTGTGTTCAATTTGTTGCTTTAATTGATATTTGATTATTTTGATTCTTTTATAGTTTTCTTTACCTATTGAACAACGCAAGCTTTCTCCATCTGATGGGGATGTGAAGTTGCAGAGGAAAATGCAAGTAAACATTTCATACATTTTGTTCTTTTTTGTTACTAGTTCTTAAATTACTGGTTCAGGTGTTAATGAAAACATCTTGAAGGTAGAAAGAGTTCAAAAGTATGTTGAAATTCTAAATATGCTGAAAGTTAAGAATTTTATACCTAGTAGCAATGGAGGTAATGCTGCAATGCAACCTCAACAAAAGCATTCAAATGGTCAAAGACTAGAACCAATTCAAGAGCAACCACAAACACATTCAACTTAGCAATAAAATAAATTAGTTTAGATTAGATCGATCTTTTAGTTTAGTCCAAATTTGTTTTTTAAGGCACACCTAACTTCTTTTTTTTATTTTTCAATTTTCATGACCTAAGAGACAACTCAGCCCATTTAAACAATGAGCAGCTCACTTAATAAGCAAACAACTCGTTTAATCAACAAATAACCAATTATTCATCAAAATGATATATTCATAACATACTGATAGGTTTAACATATGGTCACATAAACAATATATTAATCATAATATACATATATATATATATATATATATATATATATATATATATATATATATATATATATATATATATATATATATATATACATCTCAACCATCATCTTCTTCTCTTTCTGAGGAACAAATTAAACAAACTAAAAAAAGACATCTTTAATGAAGAAATTCATTTTGAAGACATAAATCAAGATTTTGATAACTGGGAAATTCCAAAATTTTCCACAAATGAACTCTACAAACCTGAAGGAAGATTCTTTAGGAGTTCTAATTATATTATTAGGACTGTAGAGAAGACAATCATAATTGAATCCGATGACGAGGAGTTTCATTTGTTGTCTAAAGAATCAATTAAAAAACATAAATCAAAATACAACTTTCTGCATGTTGCTTGTGTGCAGGTTTGCTGTCAAACCCTTGATCCGTGAAGGATTAAATGCATCTGTTCTTCTCTGTCTCAGAGACGTTCGTCACAACTAATTTCACAATTTCTTGCTTGGAACTGTAGAAACAAGTTTAGGTCATGGTCCGATCTACGTCAACTGTTATCCTAATCGAACAGTTAGTCTCTTAGATAAAAACATCTTAGATTGTTTATTCCTAAACATGAAAGTCTATGGCTTAGACATGAAGCCCGGATCTGTTCCTTTGTCTTTAATCTATAGAATTCAGTATAAAATAATGAATTCTTCCATGTCTAATGCTTTAAAATCTAAAGAAAATGAGGTTACAACCTTATTTTTAACTGACACATCTAAGGCCAACGTAGTTCTCCAAAAAATGATCAGTTGGGAGGATGTTGTTCTCCCTCAAAAATGGACTATGGATGAAGCTGCACCAGCTTTGCCTAGAGAATCTCCTGAGATTCAAGAAATTATCCAACACCAATCAGGAAAAGTTGAACTAACGTTTGACCGAAGAAACTCATTTAGTTCATCTAGATCTTTTAGGTCTAATTCATCTAGATATTATAATTTTAGATATACCTTGACTAGAAAATCATTTTCAACTGTAGGATCTTCTTCTACAATTAATCTGCAGGGTTTAAACATATCGTTGACCCTTCCCAAACCTATCTACCACCAGGAAGATAACCAAGACCAAAGATCTATTCTCTCTCCAACCTTCTCAGATATGAATGATGTCCATGATTAGTACACCATTCGAAATTTTAGACTTCTGAAAGTTTCTCTAGTCTTACAGAGTGATCAGAAAGAGTGAGCTCTCCTCCGTCTTCCCATCCCCCAAACTTGTAATCTTTTCTTTATTTAATAAAAGTTTCAATCTTTCTTCATATGTAACTTGTTCTTCTCTTCTCATCCCTTCGCCGGATCTCGCCGTCCCTGACGCACTTCTGATTTTCATTTTAATGTTTTAATTTATTTTACTTTACTTTCCGCATTACATATCATGTAAGCAGTCCGTCTGCATCCTACTTCTCTTTATCCTGCTCTCATCTCCCCCTCCGTTTTCCTGTGATCTTCGCCTTATAACTTTGGTATCAAACATTTACAAAAATTGGTATCAGAGCAAAAACTTAGAGATAAAAGCTTCTCAACTGGAAAGCTCTGCTATCAATGGAATAGGATACCTAATCTATTGCAAAGCTTGATTAAGTGGTTTGTAATTTATGACAAGGCGCGGAGTTCCTCTTTCGATCTCAATGGCTTTGTTGACATATAATGCAGAGCAAGACCATGGAGACTTACTCTTGCGGATAAGACCTTATCAAATAGTGCAACAGTGTTTAGAACAAAATCATCGATTTTGATGTTAATGTTGATGAAGAATTTTTGAATTCTCAGTTGATTAATAATGTCACAGAATGCAACATCATCATGTTGTGGGTTAGATTTAATTAAGATTGAAGATTCGAGAATCTTTTCATATTTTTCAGATTTAGAATATGATTGTATATCACCTAACTGGGAGATGATAAGCGAGTGAAGTTTTTACTCTTCTCTAAGATTTTTAACTTCAATTTTTAGTTGATTAATCTCAAACTGAAGATCTTGAAGAGTAACAGGATTTTTTGAAGAAGTTTTTTTCAATCTTCTTGATTGTTTCTTTAAGATCATGTTTATTTCTTATGATCGGATTCTTCATGGTTTTAGAAGAGGATTCTTCAATGATAGACTTGAATTTTTGTAAGAAGATACTTCTTTCTTTAGAGTTTTCAATAGAATTAAGAACTTCAAATAAAAGATCTTGTTCTTTGGTTAAAACATTGATTGCAGGAGAGTTTGAATCTCTATCAGATGATGAGATGTCATCATCTTGGATTTGGTTCAAATCTTCAGAAAATTCCTTTTCAAAATCTTCTTCAGATGAATCGATAAGAAGGTTATTAAGTTGTTCTTCAACAGCTTGGTCGAGATTTAAGGATTTAATCTTTTTCTTAAGCCGACAATATTTGCTAATGTGACCGGGTTTGCCACAATTATCGCAGATAACAAGTTTCTTTGGGACATTGACACTATCGATTGGAGGTTTTGACTTAAATTCTTACTTAAGTCTTCTGGGTTTGGTTGAAGCCTTATGTTTGAAATATTTAAATTTTTGATTCTGTGGATGAATCTGTTTTGGTTTAGTTTTCTTCTTCCTAGCACAAGGAAGACCAAATTGTTCGTAGAAATTCCAAAGCTCCCGCTTTGTTTGAGCCTTTTCTCTGGCAAGTTATGATTGGATTTTATCATCTTGATAGATTTTAAGAGCTACTTTCTGGACGAAAGCAATTAGTTGACCATAACTCAATTGCTCATAAAGAATTTCTCCATTAAGAGATTGACCACGAATTTTATCTCTAACTTTATCACCTAGAGATTTTGGGAGACCTGCAAGGAATTTCTCCTTCCAGAAAGGTTGTTGACAGTCTTCTCGAGTATAAACCCTAGTAAGTAAGGTATCATGATACCACCTAAAGTCAGCTAAGGTTTTTCATTTAAGATTGGATAAGAGTTCAGCAGATCTATCACTCCAGATAGTTGTGTCACCAATGAAGTGCTGAACAATGGCGAAGATTAAGGCGTTTACTACGTCAAGGATCGGTTTGCCATCACTAAGGATAGGATAGCCATCTGGGTCGAGTTTAACAACATTCTAAATGTCATTCCATTGATTATCAATGAGGTAATGATCCCACCATCCTTTGAGTTGACCAGTGAAGCCAGCAATAAGAACTTCACAGATAACTTGATCGCTACAGTCGTAGGAAGTTTGATAAGTTGTAGAGACCATCGTCATTTCTTGAAGAGTATTAATAATTTGATACTCAGTCTTTCCATCTATATCCCAGACATTTGTGTTGTTGGCACTAAAATATTTAAACATTGGATCACGTTCTTCAAGCAACAGATCAATTGGAGTTACTCGTTGATAAAAAAGTTTAGAAGGATTTTTCCAGTTAAGAACTTTGCTAATAACTGGGTTAACTTTGATAGCAGAGCTTTGCTCAGATTGACAATTTGGTTTAGACTGGGAATCAGATTGTTTGAGTGTGTTAATGCTCAGAGGTTTAGAAACTAAAAGTTTCAGATTGAGGTGTATCTGGAATGACTGCGTCAATTGGCGGAATACAATTTAACTTAGAGACAATTTCACTGACTAGATCAGTGTTAGGATTAGAATTAGGATTACCTAAATTCTTATTTTTTAAGAGTTTGATAGTTTCTTTTACTTGTTTAGAAACTCTAAATGGTTTAAAGATGGGTTTTTCGATTGCAATTTTTTCAGTTTTGGCTCCAGAAATTGAAGGTTTATCATCAGGTTATTTTTCTTTATTCTTAGGTTCTTTGTTTAAGATTTTTTCACCTAAGACTTGAAGATACTTATTTGTATAATTATTTTGTTCCATAAGACATTTAATATCTTGGAATCCTATGGGTTCATCGTCTGCTCTAGATTTGAAAGGAGAGGCAATGACAGGTTTATTTTTTTTATCTTTCTTATCAAGAAAATAAGAGCTTTGAGGAGGAAGAACCGATTTAACAAGGGTTTCATCCTTGCGATGCCAGACTGTTAAGACGTTAACAAACAGATCCTCTATCAGATCGATGCTCCAAGGGTAGGGAATTTCATTCCTAGTTAGATAAGCATGAAACTAGTTAAAGAAAGGAACACTGGTTTTAGCGTTTTCCATAAATGTATACTATTTATTCTAGATTTCAGTTTTCTTTTCACCCTTATAATTTTCAAAAAAAACCTTTCCTGTTTAGGCGTCCATACCTCGAAAAAAAAGTCTTTTTTAAGGGTTATTTTATCAATTTCGAATGGTGTACTAATCATGGACATCATTCATATTTGAGAAGGTTGGAGAGGGAATATATCTATGATCTTGGTTATCTTCCTGGCAGTAGATAGGTTTGGGAAGGGACGACAATGTGTCTAAACCCTGCAGATTGATTATAGAAAAAAATCCTACAGTTGAAAATGATTTTCTAGTCAAGGCAGATCTAAAATTATCAGATCTAGATGAATTAGACCTAAAAGATCTAGATGAACTAAATGAGTTTCTTCGGTCAAACGTTAGTTCAACTTTTCCTGATTGGTGTTGGATAATTTCTTGAATCTTAGGAGATTCTCTGGGCAAAGCTAGTGCAGCTTCATCTATAGTCCATTTTTGAGGGAGAACAAAATCCTCTTAACGGATCATTTTTGGGAGAACTACGTTGGCCTTAGATGTGTCAGTTAAAAATAAGCTTGTAACCCCATTTTCTTTAGATTTTAAGCATTAGACATGGAAGAATTCATTACTTTATACTGAATTCTATAGATTAAAGACAAAGGAACAGATCTGGGTTTCATGTCTAAGCCACAAACTTTTATGTTTAGGAATAAATAGCCTAAAATGTTTTTATCTAAAAGACTAACTGTTCGATTAGGATAACAGTTGAAGTAGATCGGACCATGACCTAAACTTGTTTCTACAGTTCCAAGCAAGGAATCGTGGAATTGGTTGTGACGAACGTCTCTGAGACAAAGAAGAACAAATGCGTTTAATCCTTCACGGATCAAGGGTTTGACAGCAACCTGCACACAAGTAACATGCCAAAAGTTGTATTCTAATTTATGTTTTTTAATTGATTCTTCAGACAACAAATGAAACTCCTTATCATCGGATTCAATTATGATTGTCTTCTCTACAGTCCTAATAATATAATCAGAACTCCTAAAGAATCTTCCTTCAGGTTTGTAGAGTTTATTTATGGAAATTTTAAATATTTCCCAGTTATCAAAATCTTGATTTATGTCTTCAAAATGAATTTCTTCATTAAAGATGTCTTTTTTAGTTTGTTTAATTTGTTCCTCAGAAAGAGAAGAAGATGATGGTTGAGATGTTTTGATTGAAAGTTTAGAGAAAGCAGAAGACAAAGATCGTAACATAATTACAAAAGGAATAAGAACAGAAAAACAAAGCAGATATAAAAACAGATATAAGAACAGAAATAAGAACAGAAATATAAACGTAGAAAATTAATGATCGCAAGCAAACAAGATGTATAGACCCCCGATATCATAGCCATCATCTAGATCCATAGAAGTGGAAATGAAAAAATTTAAGTTAAATTTATCTTTTAAACTAGATCTTAAGATTACCAGATTATTTTATACTTTGATTTAGATCTGAGGTGATTATCAATTATTAAATCATATTTTAACCTTTTAAGTCTTTAATTATCTCCAGATCTATAGCCACCACAAACATTTACCAGATTTTGGTCCAAGGTCACCATCGTACCCAAATCACTACTTGTGGAAGCATCGATGAATTAGACTTACTGCCCTTCACCACCAGGTCTTACTAATACAGCCCCACAACATAGATCCAACACAGGTATTATGTACCGTCCAGTCCAAGATAGGGTAACATAAACTGCGTACTTTCCAGATCTAGTTATAATTTCTAGTTTTAACAGGTTATACCATGATTTAATAAAGAAATAAACAGATCAGATAAATATCAAAGCATTATAACATAACAACGTTAATCTCCAGTTCAATAAGATAAAAGTAACTTAAACTTCGTTCATTTACTTTCCTATTTCCCCATCAGGCTCTGATACCAGAGTTATAAGGTGAAGATCACGGGAAAACGGAGGGGGAGATGAAAGCAGGATAAAGAGAAGTATGATGCAGATAGATTGCTTACATGATATGTAATGCGAAAAGTAAAATAAAATAAATTAAAACATTAAAATGAAAATCAGAAGTGCGTCAGGGACGACGAGATCTGGCGAAGGGATGAGAAGAGAAGAATAAGTTACATATAAAGAAAGATTTAAACTTCTATTAAATAAAAAAAAAAGATTACAAGTTTGTGGGATGGGAAGAGGGAGGAGAGCTCACTCTTTCTGATCGCTCTGTAAGACTAGAGAAACTTTCGGAAGTCTGAAATTTTGAATGCCTTACAAGTCTGAAGACAGAAAGTTAAATAGACAAAATTTTACTATTACAAATAGTAAAATGATAAATGTTGTTATAGTGAATAGTAATAATCAGTGTTCTGCTGCTTCCGCTACAGTGAATAGTATACAGCGACCCTGCTACAGTAACCAGCCACACAAATAACTATTCAACATCACTGAGATTAATGCTATGACTGTCAAGATCTTTGCCATAACAGTTATCTTCATTCTGGTTGTATGAACTAGAGTTTGATTTGCCTCTGGACTTTTCTTCTTCAATATTCTGAAGGATGAAACGGAGGTTTTCTTCAAATTCTTCTTTTGAACTTGACGCAGAGAGAGCTGTTGTGGCATGAGCTCTTTGGTTGAGGAAGATGCTGGTCTCAGGATCAGCAAGCTTCAGTGATTTTTGGTTTTGATTAAACCAGTGTTTTACTCCATCAATAGTGGCATGAGATCCATCAAATTTTTTCTACCATTTAACGGATGCTTGTTTGTCAAGAAATGGTAGGAATCCAGGAAATCCCTTGTGGTAGACAAATTGCCGTGAGCAAACCCATGAGATAGAGAACTTGGAGAAGAAGTGCAACTCGATCGGCTAAGGGTCAGAGGCAAGATCAAATTGTTTCTCAAAGTATTTGAATCCTTCAAGAACATCAGTTGGAAGGATGTCAGGGATAGGACCAAAGAAGGCCCACCATGCTACAAACCAGTTTGGGAAGTCATACTTAACGTTTCTTTTGAAATAGATAAGCCAAGAATGACGCTTAGCTTCAGTTTTAATCCAGAACATAGAGTACCAGGCCTGGAGATAGTCAAAATAATCATAACCAATTGGGTTATAAATTTTTGGAAATTTCTTAATCAGGTGGAATGCTTGTCCCCAGTCAGAAGGAGAAATAAATTTCAGGATCTGACAGGTTGAGTAGTGGATGATTCCATTTTCTTTGAAATGCTTCAAAGAGATTGATCCAGTAACAATTAGAACATATTCATAAAATTGCTATGTTTTGATGAGACACTCTGGTTTGAATAAGAATCCTTTTAGGAAGATTCTTTCTGCGGCGACTTTTGGATTGACATCCCAAAAATCTCTTTCCATCTGAATGACTGGAAGGGCACATTCAGTTTTGGTGATATAAGATGTTTGGGTCTGAACAGGGCAAGGTTAAGACATGGCTATCTATTTGCTCGGAAATTGATAACAATTTCCTTGTTTTTCTGTTTTTGGATTAGGGTTTCAGGATCATCTTGAGAGGCTATATCAGCCCATGATTATTTAGGTAATTTGGTTAGGCCTTGTTGCTGGAAGGCTTGTAGTGTTTGGATTGGGATGGCATAATTGTCAACTGTTTATTTGTGATAACCAGATTGAGTGGTCTGAATCTGAGTAGATGACTCCAGAAGAGTTGAAGACTCAAAAGATTGTTTTTTAGTTAATTCTGGAAGAACTAACTTACCTTTGCCACTTCCTCACGAAGGGAATGTTGAGGATGTTGAGCCTCCTCGAGGCATGTTGCTACTTTCCTTGAAGATATTCACGAGTGAGGTGGTCAGGTAAAGTGTTTGAGGTTCCTCTGATATACTCAATATCAAAATCAAAGACAGAAAGGATAGCTTGCCATCTAGCAAAAATTTGTTTTGAAGCTAAATTTTTAACATCCTTTAATAAAATGTCTTTAGCAAATTTGCAATCCACACAGATTAAAAACTTTTGGTTTAAAAGGTCAGATTAAAATTTTGTAATGCATAAAACAATTGCCAAAATTTCTTTTTTCACAGTTGAATAATTCTGCTGAGCAGAATTCCAGTGTTTTGATGCATATGCAATGACATGCTTTTTATCTGCGACACGCTGTTTGAGAATGCCACCATAACCAATGTCAGAGGCATTAGTTTTGACAATTTTGAAAGCTTCAAGATTGGGAAGGTAAAGACATGGAAGAGACTTCACCTGGGATTTGATTTGTTTGACAATACCTGTATGGATGTCTAACCACGGTGGTGGATTAGTTTTCAGACGGTCATGCAGGGGTTTGATGAGATTACTTAGCTAAGGGAAGAAGTCAGTGACATAATTTAAACAACCAAGAAATCTCTAAAGTTGATTTTTATCAATAATTTGATTGGGAAATTTGTCAGCAAATTCAATAACTCGATTAATAGGATTGATAGTTCCTTGATAGATATTATGGCCAAGAAATCGAATTTGGGTTTGGAACAGATTGATCTTTGATTTAGAAACAGCTAAACCATTTTTCTTAATTACATTAATAAAAATATTAATGTGTTTGAAGTGTTGATCAATTGATTGCGAGAATACAAGAACATCATCAATGTATACAATTGTAAAGTTTGAGTATGAATTAAAGATTTCATTCATGATTCGTTGGAATTCTGAAGGAGCATTCTTTAGACCGAAGGGCATTACATTCCATTCATATTGCCTGAAAGGAATAGTGAAAGCAGTCTTATAGCGATCACTCTCCTTGAGTTGAATTTGCCAAAATCCTGACTTCATGTCGAATTTAGAGAAGATTTTAGCAAAATGAAGACGTTTAAGAAGATCCTTGTTATTAGGAATAGGATACCTAATCCATTGCAAAGCTTGATTAAGTGGTTTCTAATTTATGACAAAGTGCGAAGTTCCTCTTTTGATCTCGGCGGGTTTGTTGACATAGAATGCAGAGCAAGACTACGGAGACTTACCCTTACGGATAAGATCTTTGGACAAAAGATCTTTGATTTCTGCTTGGTAGTAGTTAAATATTTCATGACTCATCTGGATAGGACGAGCTTTGGTTATGATTTGACGATCATTGAAGTCCTTATTATATGGAAGTTTGATCGTAGGAAGTTTGATAAGTTGTAGAGACCATCGTCATTTCTTGAAGAGTATTAAGAATTTGATACTCAGTTTTTCCATCTATATCCCAGACATAGACATTGTTGGCACTAAAAGATTTAAACGTTGGATCACGTTCTTCAAGCAACAGTTCAGGTGGAGTTACTCATTGATAATAAAGTTTAGAAGGATTTTTTCAGTTAAGAACTTTGCTAATAACTGGGTTAACTTTGATAGCAAAGCTTTGCTCAGATTGACAATATGGTTCAGACTATATATATATATATAGGAAGAAAACATAAATTTCTTTATGTATAGATTATGGAATGTGGTATTAAGCCTTATTATTTGAAAATAGCAAGTGTTGAGAATATGTACCATCTTTAAAGAGGAGTCTGGCCCCTTAACCTTTGGTTGGATCAAGACCCAAGTTTTATTTGTGGCACTACACTAAGAACACACATGATTCTACTAAGCATTGACCCAGGCAAATATAGGAGAAAAGATAAAGAAGAGTATAACAATATTTACCTATTCAAACAAGATTGATACAAACTGACAACCAAAAAACAATAGTATTAAGCCTTCCAACACAGTAGCATTCTATAGCTAAGAATAAAAAAAATTTAGTAACGGACATTAATAGGAGGACAGCATGGTGACCTAGCAACCAAAAGCTTAACAAGAAGTGATATGATCAAGTTAAAAACAAGGATGTGTTTACAAATAGAACCACATGAAAAGAAAGAACCAATAGTTAACAACTTATAAAATCGACAACACAACCAAAACTAATCATGCATTCTCTAATTAAACCTACAACATCTACTATTTGCTTGCCGAAAACATTTTTTTCACATAAAGCTTGACATCCAAATCAACAGTTAACCTCATTTACAAGACAACAAATGAGAACACATCCCCTTTATTTACTTAATCTTGAGTAAATCCAGTGATTTAAGTTTTAAGCTACAACATGACCGATTATTTGAACAAGCATCACAATACAAAAACATAAGCCAAAAATTTCCTAAACCCATTCCCTGAACCAAACCAGTAACAATTTACAAACCATCCCACTTACACAAGCATAGGTAGGAAATGAGAATTCTCACTATTTTCTTAAAACTCCTAAATCCTGGTTGTGTAACATCCTAAAAATTATGTATATCTTAACTAGTAATTTTGATAGTTAACAAAATTTTACTGTTTAGTAATTTTTGGATACTGTAAAATTATTTTGATTATTCCGTTAGCGTATTTGATCGTTTTGAGTGATTTACTCAGTGTCAGGAAAATAAAAATTTTTGGGCCGGGAAAAACTTTACGTAATTTAATTTTTACCATTAGGTTTTAATTATTTTACGTAATCTGATTTGATATTTGTGCGTTTTTTAATTTTTGTGATTTTATGGGTGATTATGAAATTTTTATGATACACCGACCATTTTTGGACTATTTGTGGGCCCAGGTGGGTCTCGCAAAGTGAAAATTTTTCTACGCATAGAAAAATTTGTACTGTTTAGACGGAGACAGGGGATCTTGCTAAACCTGAATCCGAAAACAGTTTTAGAAAATTTCTTGTACTGCATTTTGTACTGTATTTAATTATCAGACGATAAAAATACAATAAAAATATTATTTGTAGGGTTATAGCAGATATAAAAATAAATATTATACTGCTTAAGTCAACATTGGTGGTTTGGATATCCACCATTAATTTAATCAATGGTGGAGATTTAATCTAAACAAGCTTAATAAGGAAGACTTTGATATCAACCGTCGATTTAATCAACGGTGTAGAATTGGTCATATAAAGTGGCTATGACCATTTATAACCATTGGATATGGATTTAATCAATGGTAGAGATTTGGTCTCAAAAAGTGATAAAGACCATTTAAGACCATTGGATGTAAATTTAATCAATGGTGGAGATTTGGTCTTAAAAAGTAGCAAAGACTAATTATGACCCTTGGATTAAAAGTAAGAAGGAGTAATCTTGATCCTTCATTTTGGAGACACATCTAATGGTTAGAATTTAAAGGAGAAAAGATCCAATGGCCTAGATTAAGTCTTCTAACTTAAAGTCTACCTTAATCCTAACCATTGAATTAATCAATGGTCTAAAATGCTCTAAATGGTGGCTTGAAAGAGATGACAACATTATTGCATGCAAAATGGAGGGGGGGACAGTTTTTGAGTTGTTTAGGAGCTAAAGAAAAACTTTATGACCATTATTACTTGTCATGGTCAATATTACATCAGTCTTGACCATTATTGCTTTGTTTGCTTCCTTAGGAGATTTCTTGGAGGGGGGACGGTTTTGTGAAGCTTAAGAGCTTGGCAAAGTTGAAGACCATATTATTGCTATCATAATTCACCTTTGTCTCCTCCAAAAAGCCAAGACTTCATCAAATTTTTCTCTCCTTCTTTTCTCCAAGCAAGTTTCGGCCATGACCCATAGAATCATCTTCCATCACTCTTTAATTTCAACTAACCATATTTCTTGAATCCTTACCTTATTCTAAACAACTTTCATGATGGAGATTTCCTCTAAATCATTCATCTTCATGGACTTTCTTCAAGATCAAAGTTATGGGGTATTTATGGTGAAGTATAAGGAAACTTCATTTCTTCTCTCTTTTCATGATCTAAACCATGTTTGATCCATGGTTCCTCTTAATCAAGCTTAGTATACTAATTTCTATGTATTTTGCTTTGTATTTGAGAAGCCCTTGGTGGTGAAGGACTTGAAAAGAGAAACAAAACTTTTGAGGATCTTCAAGAGGTAAGAGGGAGATCCACCTCACCAACCAAGTATAGTGGTGAGAGATGGTGTTATATTTGGTGGATGATGAATCCATGTGAGGATTCATATCCATGGTCTTGTAATTTATTTGTGGGTGTTTATGTGCTTTAATTATTTGCCTATGCTTGGTATGCTATGCATGATTTTATGGCTTTAATGGTATGCTTATATTATGCATGATGAGTATATGGCATGCTTATGTATGATGAAATATGTATGTGTATGCCATGATGTGTTGATAGAAAGGAAATCAATTTTTGACTCCAATGGCCAAGGGAGAAGGCTACAGTTTTTGATACCTTTAATTAGGGTTCATGTTGAAATTTTTCAAGAACAAGGAAATTGATTTGTTTAAATGAAAATTATGAAGTGAAGAAAATGAATTTCCTTGGTTCTAAAGGCTATGGAATTTTCGGCCAAGACACCTCAACATAGGTGTTTATAACTTAATATTTTCATGGAAGAATAAAATTTGATTGATTTGAAAAGCATGGAAAATGAACAAAGGATATGTTTTTCAAAAGAACAAGAACACATTTTTTTAAAGGGATTTTATTGATTTATTTTGTGTAAAAAGTTTCTAAGTGTTTATTAAACTTGATTTCGAAAAACGAAACGAGCAACATGGATTTTAAGAATTTGCAAAGAAAGTGAAAAAGGATTTGTAAAGAAAGTAAAAATGAATTTGAACAAACGGGTTTGGTTTTTATGACCATCGGTATTTCGGTTTTGAAAACAAAGATTTTAATGGTTTTGTTTGTGTAAAATCATATCAATTTAGAAGGAAAGATATTTGATGGTTTCAATGGCTAAGTACCACGGTTTTTGAGGGCTTGTAATGCCTTGATTTTTATGGAACAAAGTGATATTTTATAAAACGAAGTGTTTTGTCACTCAAAAGATTTGACAGTTTTCAATGAACACGTTCACGGTTTTTCAAGACTTACGAATACCTTGATTTTATAACGAAATAATTTTCGCACAAGAATTTAGAAAGGGAATTAGAGCGTTTATCACTTGAGAAATCAAGTTTTTGTAAACGAAAATGTTTTCGAACTTCAATTTATTTTGAAGAAGGTTGTGTTTGGAAATGATTTGGGAAAAATGAAGAATATAATGGTGTTTTGAAAATTTACTAACGTATAACTGATTTTCGAGTTTTGAAGTACGTTAGGGAATTTTAAAATTTGAAACATTAATTTATATAAAAGGAAAAGTGATTTTTTGTGGATTATATTTTGGAAAAGGGTTTCTTGAGTAAAGAAATGTGGAAAAAGATTTTCTTGAGTAAGAAAATGTGTTAAATAAAGTATAAAGTCATATTATTTTGAGAAAAGTGGAAATAGAATTTTTGAAGAGTGAGAAATATTTTTTGTAATGGAATTGTGGTGAAAAATTATTTATGTATCTTAAAAACGTAATTTTTAAAGTACGTAATTTGAAATATAGTAAAATATTTTTAAGTGTTTGGAAATACAGTCAAATATTTCTATGTGATTTGAAATACAGTAAAATATTTCTACGCGATTTGAAATATGATAAAATATTTCTACGCGATTGGAGATGCGTTGAAATATTTTTAAGCGATTTGAATTACGTTAAAATATTTTGAGAACAATGAAAAAGTTTTAAATATTTTACGTAATTTAAACTACTGTTGAAAAATCACTACGTGATTTAACAGCCATAGAATATTTTTACGCGATTATGAAAATGACAGAAAACTGCTATGAGATTTGAAAAGTGTTTTAAATATTTTGAGAATGATGGAAAATGATTTATGCGACTTAAAAGAATGATTTTTAAGTTACCCGATTTTGAAACAGTGGAAAAATACTATGCGATTTGAGAAACGTATATTTTTACGCGATTGAGAAAAACGTTGAAAAATTTGTACGTGTTTTAAAAGTGCAACAGAAGAGTTGCGGTATTTTGAAAACGTAACAGAAATGTTATGAAATTTTGTAAACGAAACAGTAGTGTTATGGTATTGTGAAAACGTAATAAAAACGTTTTGGAATTTTAAAAATGTAACAAAAGTGTTACGGTATTGTGAAAATGTAAAAGAAGTGTTATAGTATTGTGAAAATATAACAGAAATGTTTTTGAATTGTGAAAACGTAACAGAAATGTTACGCGATTGTCAAAATACGGCAAAAGTGTTTTATGACTATAAAAAAAACATGATAACATGTCTTGATTCATGCCAAAAGCAAGTGTATGAACATTTGTGTGAGAAAATGTGAGTTTTGCCTACGATTGACTTTTGATGCATTTTATATGCATTGGAAAGAGATGCCTGTATTTGGTATTTGGGGCACTCTACGTGCATTGGAAAAATATGCGTTGAAGCATAAGATTTAAATTGAACAAAAGAAATTGAAAAGTATGGCCCTTATGGTTGGACTTGCACTAAGATATTAGTGCATTGTATAAAATATATTTTAAAAAATTATGAGTTAAATCTGTGATTGGTATTCTATCTATGTTTTGGTATTTGGTGCATTATACATGCATTGGAAAGGTCCGATGGACTGAAAATGATGAATTTTGTCTATGATTGGCATTGGTGCATTGAACATGCATTGAAAAGGTCCGATGGACTGTATAAGGCTATTTGCCTAGGAGAGACGTACACCTCTTGAGTGGGTGCGATATGCGTAGTGTAAGTCACTTGTTGACCTTGGGGGCATCGGGGTGCAGGATTGCCTACAATGGGTAGTTGGTCGCGCTTCTGTACCATGGGTTATACCGACGCAGCACACCGATGACCCTGACCGAGACACTATTCTTAATCAAGATCTGATAAAGACTGTCGTGTATATGCTAGATGTGCAAAATCAAAATGAGGATTATAGCACGTGGTCTGAGGCATGTGGTACCTACAGATCTTTTTGATCATTTCTCCGACCTGAGTTTAGCTCCATGGAGTAGGAACATTGAGTCTAAATGCACATGCATTTTATGAGTACATTTATATCTGTGTGATATATATAAATGAAGGAATAATTGAGCTGTTGATTAATACTGGATGATGATGATGATAATTAATGTTGATGGCATTGTCATGTATGTTTGAATTGCTATAGGATTGGATGATGATAGTTGATTAATGTTGAATACATTATTAGAAGTTTAGTATGATATACCTGTATGACATTGTTGTTTGTGTTATCTCTGTGCTGCCATGTTAGTATTGGCGTAGATGATCTCACCTCTTTGTTTTATGTTTTGGTTGGGTTTGTGTTGTGAAATAAATATGTAATAGATAGAACAAGTTTTTCGAGAAGAAAATGATGGTAGATACTCAGAGATTGATGAAAACATTGAAAAGTGGCTGTCTCAAGTTCGAAGGTGTGCCGGATAGACAAGGATTACAGTTCTGATGCATCAAGTTGGATACAAGAGAAGAAACGAGTATGTTAAGATTTAACGTTAGTGTTATACCATGCTATTAAGTAGAACCTGTCATAGGGTTACTACTGTTAGAAAAAAAAAGAGTCTGTAAGTTTTATATTTCTCTTTAAATTGTTAAATATTAAGTGGTGTTTGTCATATGAGTTTAAATCAGTTTAAATCTATTTTTCAATATTACTTACAAGAAGAAAGAAATTTTAAAACCCATTTTTTATAACTCAAACTTTGCGCGAACTTTTTTTTGATTATGAGTCGGGAGTCAGACATGTGATACCCTAGGGAGGGTGTTATAGGTTGTACCCTTATACACACAGTTTCTTCTCATTCTACTAATCTCATACTATGTTTTCAATGTTGTGAAGTCTATCCTTGACTGACTTTTCTCTCTGTTTTCAGTTTGGCCTATCGAAGAGCTTCAGGTACAACTCATAGTCTTTAAATGAATTGAAAAAGTTGCTAGTTTCATGCTAAATTTTTATATTCTGTGTTAATGACTTTAAGGCTTCGTTACTTACTTACATTATGGGTATATGCTAATTTAAAGCCCAGAAATGAGGTTTTGACCAGGCAACAAACATAATTCTTGATGAGTCTTATGAACGAGTTTATTCTAGCAAGATATAGACAAAATTCTGTGAAAAAATTCCTTTACAGATTAATGAACCTTGACTATCTTGCTTTGAACAATTGAATTGGATTGTTGTACCAGGAATTAACACTGCTTAGTCATGGCATATTTACTAAAAGTGAAATGATTCTTTATATTTTGTTATGTGCTGTTTTGGGCAAGTAGGTGGTGCTAGTGCTACTGTATACATTATAGAGTGACTAGGTGGCAATCAAGGCTGAATTTTGTAATGAATGAATTTTTGTTGTTTTAACCTTTTCTCTTTCTGACTTATCTTCCCAAAACACTGAGTTGAAGATCAATTTAAGGGTTTATAATGAGTACAACAATTCAGATATTCACCCTTACCTTCTTGTGGTGTAATTAGATTTGGGATTTGATGCAAAAGCATGCTAAATGTGTGTTTAAACATGAGTTTCCTCCTTTGTAGCAGATTCTTACATGTATTATGACTTTATAATATGGTGGAAAAACTTTTTAGCAAAAAGCCCATAAAAAAAAGGGGGTGATATAAGAAAGAAACCTTAAAATGTGTCTTTATTTCATCCTATGTGTCTGTTATTCATAACACTATTCTAGAAAGTTAGGTTGCTATAGTGCTTGTGGAAATTTAATCCTTGTCATGGGATTAATGGGGAAATAGTAGGATATAATGTTAGGCACATACACTGAGTTATGGAATTAACTGTGTTTTTTGTTTTTTATCACTCGTATTGGCACCTCATCTATATGACTAATTTATGAGATTGTTAATTTCTCTGTGTCTTCTCCCTCCTTCGTAATCACATCTTTCAATCTTTGCTCAGTTTAAGCTTTCGTAATAGCTACAGAATAGGTAAGGGTATTCATTAAGGAATATATGACTATTTTTGGTCAGTTCATGCATCTGTTCTTACCATTAAATTAATGAGAAAATACATATTACTTACAATATTCTCCCTCATCCGCAAATGTTCTCATCAACTGGTGCATAGGATGATTTAAGAGAATGTTTACACATGATTCATAAAAAAAAACTATCCTATTATGCCAGCTACAGTGATTCATGAGTTAAATAGGGAAAAAATAGTTTAAATCAGACAACAAAAGGAACATAAAGCACACACAGACAAACACATACACATTCTCGAGTTTAGATTAGAATGTATAACAAGAAGCATGGATATGAGTATAGCATATACCTCAACTTCAATAGCACTAAATCCAAATCCAGAATGCCCTTAAACTGCAACTACAAGGTGACCAGGAGAAGCCAAATAAAAAATTTGATTGAGAGCATACTACGTAAAATTTGAGAAATAGCTAGAAGATTTAGATCTGACCTGAGTTGTACGTGTAAAAGTGAGAGAGAGCTATGAGATTGAGAGCTGAGAACGAGCTAGAACGACCTGAGAACGTGCTACCGTGACCTAAGAGATGGAGCGAGAATAAGCAGAGAACGTGAGCGACAACAAGGTGAGAATTGAGGGAGAACGAGGTCAGATATGGAGGGAGAACATACCTGAACTACCACAAGCTTAGAGATGGAGACCAAACTAGCATGAGCTCAGAGATGGGGATGAGGGAACGAGGTCGAGATGAGGGAACAAGAGAAATGGGGGTTCTAAGTAGAGATAAGGGAACGACAGTAATGGGAGTTCTAAGTGGAGATGAGGTAAGGAGAGAAATGGGGGTTCTGAGTAGAATTAGGGCCCAGGAGAAATGGTGATTCTGAGTTAGAATGAGGAATTATTATAAATATTAGAGACAGAAACAATATTCTGTCTCTAAAATATTTTGACATTTTTAAATATTATTTTAATAAATAGAGACAGAATTTAAAGACGGAAAATTCAGAGACAGATAAATTATGTCTCTAAATTCTGTCTCTACAAATATTTGACTTTTTAAAACATCACATTGACTAAATAGAGACGAAATTAGAGTCAGAAAAATCTGAGACGGATAAATTCCATCTCTGAAATCTGTCTCTAAGTATATTTGACTTTTAATTGACCAAATAAAGATAGAATTAGAGACGAAAAATTCTGAGATGGATAATTTCTGTCTCTAAATTCGTCTCTGTTTCATCAAATCCGTCTCTGTTTTCATCTCTATTAGAGACGAAATTTTTCCTTATCTAAATTTTGTCTCTAAATCAGAAATTTCTAGTAGTGCAATAGTTAATCAAAATAACAATTAGAGACAAAAATTACATATAATACGTTAATTAATGCCTAATGTGTTAATTATGGAGATGGGTAATAAAAAATCTTATTTGAACTCATAAGTATTAAAGTATTGAAAGTTAGATTTATTTATATAAAAACATGCTAATAAATATTTAAATTTTGAATTTATTGTATTAATTTATTACAATAATTATACCCGATAATTCAGATTCTAGTAATTTTTCTATCAATACAACTTCTAGCAATTTCTTTAGCACATCGTTAATGAGTTTTAGGAAGAAAAATATTGGCAAAAAAAACACATTTCTCTAACAATTAGCAATAATGACCATTATTGTACCTTATTGCATTATATATATATATATATATATATATATATATATATATTTGGTTTATAGATTATCATTATTGCACCTTAATTTAAACTTTTTTTCTAGATGTAGCACCTGGAGCTACTTTGGTAACTTCATTCTTTCATCGACCATAAACTCTCTTTTCCTTCGCTTGAAGATCATTGCTACCTGTCGTCGTGATAACCAAGAAGTCATCGCGTGACTAGATAGACAACCACAACTTTGACACCATCTCATGACCAGGTAAGGGTAGCTATTCAACTATGAACCAGATCCATTACATAGAACGATGACGACCAGCCACTATCATGCAATCAAACCAACCTCCCTACAAAGCTAGTCTCTCTTATCTATCTATGTATAATTTTTTTTTGTGTTTTTTTTCTAAGTCTTTGTTTTGAGAGAAGAACACTCCGCTTACTTTGTAATTTCTAATTTTGTTATTCTTCATTTTTTTTATTTTTGTTCTTGAAATATGAAATGGGTTCATATATATTACATAATTGCAAGTATGGTGAAAATTGGAAAATATGGTGCATTTGAACAAAGAGTCCAAAAGCTTCTTTGCCTCTCCTATTTTTACTATTGAGAGTTTTCTTTCTTTCTATTTTTCTTCCACTTTTTTTAATTTTTTGAAAAGCTTCTTTTCCTATTTCATTTTTGCTATTGAGAGTTTTTTTTTCATTTATTCTTCCATGTTTTTATTTTTTTTAAGTTGTCTCCGCCAACTTTTTTGTGAGTAGAGAGTCATTTTTTGTTTAATTTGTTCTACAAATTTCTATAACAGATAATATTTTTTTAATCTTTTGTTTACTTTCCTCTTATAGATAACATTTTTCTTATTTTTTTTGAATTCATTGTGACGTTTTTATATATGTGGCAATTTAGTTTAGCACTTGTCAATATTATTTTTAATTTGTCATATCAAATGACATATGACAAAAAATTAGCTAATGTAGTTGCCACATATAAAAAAACTATTGCATTTACTAATTGCCTGAAATAACACATGGCAAAATTTTAGCCCATGTATCATCCTTTAATATATCATAAATGAGTATATTGATATTGATTTGTTTGTTATTGTATTGTTGTTACAAAGATCAATTTTAATTCTTGTTGTAAGGATAAAAAAGAGATCACTAATCATACTTGTCATTCTTAGTCACTAGTTATAATCCATGTATGCATTGCTGCCAAAGGATGCTATGTGTATACCTAATGATAATTTCATTATTACATAATCCAATGGTACATGTAATTCTCTTTACATAAAACCACACGGTGGCTGCCAGAAATTTCCATTACAAACCAACACTACTTCCAAATATAAAGTAGCTACATTGCACCAATGGATCATCACAAAACTTCCAAATACATACCAAATGCCAATTCCTAATCTAAGCCCACTTACTTGCATCCATCCAACCCTACTTTCAAATACATACAAATACAATGATAACTGTCACCATAACAACCCCTAACACCTCAACACATATTTTCAAATACCTAATATCATTGTCCACCCTAACAAACTCCCTATTGATCTTCATTTCCATGTCATATAGTTTGCCTTATTCCATCTCAGATAACACCAAATCATTATCAGCAACATCATCCAATCATAAGAAATATGCACAATACAACTTTTTCTCCTGCAAAAGTTACAATTAGTCAATACTAAAATGGAGGTGCAGTTTTGAAGTAAAACTCATTTTCACTCAATATCTCTTTCAAATTCATAACCTTGTAATATGGGCACCCAAAGAATAGTTTGTTTGGATTGTTAGTAGTTTTTGGGGTATACATTATCGCATTCCTCCCACATTTACACCTCAGACCACCACCCTTGCAATGGAGCCCTATTCTCACACTTGTAGCACTCTCACTCTAGCTAACCTTACCCAAAGGTTGTCTCTATTCTCGTCGATTTGTCACAGGCGAGCTTCCCACTCCACCACCACTCATCATTTACAAACTAATGTTGATTTCAAAGGGTGAATCCACCGTTCCACCACAATACAATAATTTGCGAAGGATGAATTCGTGGCAAATAGGCTAAAATCCACCGTAAATAGGTTAAAATTTGCCGCAAATTGTCAATTTTAGGCGAATTTGTGGCGAATTCGTGATTGATGCAAAAACCCTGGTCACAGTATAGTTTGCGTAGGATTTAATTTTCATTACAAATTTGCGGCCACTATATATGCCGCAAAGTCGCCACAAATCTCTTCGACAATATAGTTTGTGACCCTTTTTTTTCGCCGCTAAATCTATCACTAATTTTCCAAAAACTATTAAATACACACATTATTTCATGGCATTTATTGATCTTTCGATCCTAGTGTAAGTCGTTCAATCTAATTACCTCATGCGAATGAAAGTGAACTAGAATCAAATCTCATCATTGGGAACAAAAAGTTCATAATACAAAAGCACACCACAGACCTCACAGATTCCAAAAGTGCAAATTTAGTAAAGTTCATTATCAAAACAATCATATCAAACAGATCTATAAGGGAGGAAATAAAAATCAAAACTTGCACTCCAAAAGTAAATAAAGTTGCAAAAGCTACAAGCCTACAACAAAGTTAGAAACAGAACCTGCATTTTGAACCCAACTCGGAGGATCATACTTGTAAAACGAAACAAACCCATCATGGTTCTTGTCATGGAGCTCAATCTCCCTCTGGGTGTGATGTAAGACCTCTCTTTGAGCCTGCTGGAGGTTCTACTGAGTCAACTCGTGCTTGGTGAAGAACCCATCAGTAGGGTCCACGTCGATCTTAGGGAGGAGCATAACCAACCTATTAGTGACATTGAACTTGTCCTCATCATTCAAATAGTCCTCGGTGTCCATGAAGTATTCTTAC
Organism: Ormosia emarginata; assembly: GCA_029884605.1. Lineage (NCBI taxonomy): Eukaryota > Viridiplantae > Streptophyta > Magnoliopsida > Fabales > Fabaceae > Ormosia > Ormosia emarginata. The sequence goes on from JAQQTP010000057.1 coordinate 7,433,017, forward strand.
TCAAGCTGTGACTCATGCCCAGGTGCTAAGTCATGGAGAACGAGTTTGGGGTAGGAGTGGTGGATGTGTTGTTGCTCCCATTGCTTGTCTTCGTCAACGTTCGAGTTCGGCAACGAGGGGGTCGAAGGCGACAAGGTTGTGATGGGAGTGGTGGTGGGAGGGGTGGGAGTGAAGTTGGAACGGAGCCGGATGTTACCAAGTGGCCTCAATACTCAAGAGGGGGGTGAATTGAGTATGTAAAACATTTTCGTAATTCTTTCGCAAAATGTTTGATTATCAATTTTCATTGAAGCTATTGGATGATTGAAGTAAATAGATAAATGAGATTGGATACTTCATTCACAAATTAAATAAGCCAAGATGAATAACATTCAAGTAAGCATATAAAATAAATGCACAAATGTAAAGAGATAAGTTTAGAAGATCAAATACAAGATTTATCCTGGTTCATCCATCAATCCACTTGTGGCTTACGTCTAGTCCTCAAGCAATCGTTAGAGCTTTTTCACTATATCTTCAAGCTTCAACAGGTGCTTGACAACCTTTACAAACTAGAGCACTCACCACACCTTGGGATACCTCACCCTTTGTGCTTGAGCCTCAAAACAGGGATACCTCACCCTTTACAACCTTTTAGGGATACCTCATGTAACGCCCCAATTTTTAGAAAATATTCTGAATGAACTATTTTCTATTTTTCATGCTTTTGTATGAATGACCGTTGTGTCCCTATTTTTTTCTATTCTCGATTTTTGTATGAAAACAATTACGATAATACTGGCTCAAATTTTATTTGATCGTTTTGCGTAGTATGCTTCGAGACGGTAAAATAAAAATTTTTCTGAGCTACTGTATTAATTTTTCTGAAAGATATACAGCTATATAATACTACTGGATATTTTATTTGAACGTTTTGGACGATTACCTACGTTGTGGGAAAAAATGGGAAAATGACCGTTACGTCCGAACATCTTGTTTTATTTGCTTTTTCTTTGTTTTTAATTGTTTTCTTCTTGATTTAATGCCCGAAAATACTGTCATCGTGATTTTATATGGACTTTTTGTGTGATTTGCTCGAGGCAGGAAAATAATATTTTCCGGGCCGGGAAAATCTTATTTTATTATTTAGAATTGGGGGATCTTACTTAACCCGATTCTGAATGAGACTAAAAATAATCTTTTAATTTTTAGGATTTAAGCTTGTCAAATAAAATAATTTTATATTATTATAATATTATTTTATTAGTCAAGATAGTTTAGTGACAAAGTGGGAAGGAAATATTTTGCGGGACCCACAATTAGCGTAACGGTTAGATCGATAGCTTAATTAATCACCGTAGCGAGTAGAACTTTCCGAACAGTGACTCACTAGGCGACTCAACAGAGAATTTATTACACGTGTGTGACTAAGCAAGGTGAGTCACCATGAGCCAACCAATGAAAATCAAGCTTGCTCACCAAGACTTAATCTTAGCCTTTGATGTAATCTATGGCTTGGATGAAGCCAAGCAAGGAGCCACCTTGCATGCCCTTAGAGAGCTACGGCCAAGTGAAGGAGGGAGGACCAAAAATCACTTTGTCTTCCTTGCTTTTCTCTCTTCTCTCTCATCAAGAACCCTAGCCACCATTGTTGTTCCTTTTTCCCTTCCATTCGGCCAAGACACTAACTACACCATCCAACCATCCAAAAATTTTTCTAACCAAGTTTCCTTAACCTAAACACTATTCTAAGAACCTTTGTAGTTGGGAGTTTCTTCAAATTCTTCCATCTAGGGCTTGGAAACCAACCTTGAAAGTTTTACCTAGAAGGTAAAATTTCATGCTTTTCTTTTCTCTCTTCTTTTTCAAAGTTCTAAGCCATGATTTTTCCATGGTTTAGCTTCTTTTTCATGGTTAGTAACATGTAGATTTTATTTGAGATTTCTAGGTATTTTTGGTGGTGAAAACCGTGACCTAGGAGGAGTGAAAGCAAGCTTTTTGTCTTCATTTAAGGTAAGAGGAAGACAATTCTTATCATCCCTTGATGGTGGTAAGAAGATGGATTGTTTGTAGAATCCATAAGGATTCGGTTGTGGTGTGTTTATTGATGTGTATTTGTTAATTTTTGTGGTTGCTAGTAGCTTAAGTGTTGTATGTTAGTAGCTTTCTTGTTTGATGATTGTAATAATTTTGCATGTCTATTAGCTTTTGATTGTATGTCTATAAGCTTTAATTTAGGTTTTATATGTTAGAAATATTTTGCATGTGTTAGAAATATAAATGCATGTGTTAGAATTGTATGATAAGGTATAAGATGTGAATAACATGTGTAAATTTGCATGAGTGTTCCAAAGAACACATTCCCTAGCTCACGGCAATGACCAAGTGTGAGGACCAAAATGTTCTCTTCATTTTTCCTAAAGTGCAACTTAATTAATTAGGAGAAATAAGAAGGTTTCAAATTGTTTTGATCAAAGAAAAGGAATTTAGAAATCAATTGGTAAAGATTTAGTAAGTTTTGGGCCAACATGCCTAAAGGATTTATTTGATTTAAAATCATTACTTTGTAACATGATTTAATGAACTTAGATAAGATAATACCTTTGACATGATTTAGAAATCAAATGAAAAAGTTTTACAAAATTCGCCCAACATGCCATTATAGGTAATTATGATTTCTAAAACTTGATTCCAAACCTTTTTCAATTAAAAAGAGACAATACAAGTTAAGGGGAAATTTTCTATGATGATTTTTGAAGAAACAAATTGAGTAGAATTAAGTTTAAAGGATTAAAATTAGTGATCTTATCATTAGGAAGTAAAATACAGAAATTTTGAGAAATTTTCTAACATATAGCTCACTTTAGGTTTTGAAGCATGTTAGAGATTTCAAAAAGAATTAAATGATATGGTTAAAGATTAGGTAAATAGAAAATTTTATGGAAAATTTAGAAAACCATTATTATAAGTTTATAAACAAAATGCTGTCAATTTTTAGTAAAAATGATCCTATAAGATAGTAAAAATATCCTAATGACAGTATGCGGTATGAAAAATTATTCTACGTAGTTTAAACGTACTAAGTATTATTTCTATCTGTTTAAACAGTAATTTTAAGGGCATTCGAATAAGAAAATGATTTAAAAATTCTACGCGATTGAGAAAACGTATTAAAAATGCTACGCGATTTCAAAAACAGAAAAATATCTTTACCCGATTTTTAAATGTTTGTAAAAACGACGGAATTATGAAAATGCGATAAAATTTCTACGCGATTGACCGTTACTATATTATTTTATGCTGTCGGAAAAAAGTGAACCCGTACAGGCTTTTTGAAAATCTATATGCTGTCGGAAAAATGTGAACCCGTACAGGCTTTTGAAAATCTATTTACTTGTCGGGAAAATGTGAACCCGCATGTGTTTTTGAGAATTATTTCTTTGTCGGGAAAATGTGAACCCGCATGTGCTTTCCATCTATCTGTTATGTGTGCCATGTATTTGGTGGATTTGTTGACGAGACGAATCATATCGTGTTGTCGATGCGATAAACGTAGTGTGGTTCATTGTTCTAATGAACTTGGAGGCTTTAGTGTACGGGATCCCACATGTGGATAGTTGGTCGCTCCTTTGGGCCGTGGTAAACCGATAGCACACTTTGGTACTCGACGTACACTATATTTAATCGAGATTTGTGAAATCTAGTAGTACATTTGCCTGTAGTGCCACAACGTGAGACCGTGAACTACACCACGCCTGGATTGATGGATTCCTGTGTCGTGGGGCTATAGGACGCAACGTGTGACAACAAGCAATAGTTGGTGGGGCAGCCGTGGTACTATTAGGTTTTGCGAATCATTCCTCTCTCGATACTTGTGTTTTTCTTTAGCTCCATGGAGTAGGGTTTTGTCATATTATTTATCTCTATGTATATTTGTTTCTATCTTATCTATTTATTGTTTATCCGTATTTTATTTGTTTATTTTATCTGGTTATTGTTATTATATTTGGTTATTATATCTTATCTGTTTATTCTTATCTTTCTTGTTTTATCTGTGAAGTTTTATTTGTGATGTGATACATTGTAATGATATCTAAATTTTCTTTAATCTGTTATTATAATTGTTAAAGCTTTATGTATTGCATGAACTGTATGTATATTGTTTGCCGTCTTTTTATTGGCCATGTTGTGATGATTTTATGTTGTCTTACCTCTTTGTTATATGTATTTTCTGTTTATTTATTTTACGCGGTAAAGACTTCGAGGAAGAGGAACAACCTCTTGAGATTGTGTACCCTGAAGAGGAGGAAGACCGGCAAGCAGACGATCAGTTTGACGATCAGGAACCATCCGATCATCCATATCCTCTGGATTGATTGTGAGGGATGGCGACGCCAGGATTTTTGGGATTCATAGAGTTGGTATTTCATGGAGGTGCTCTGGCTTGGCATTTACGAGGAGATCGTGCTTCTGTTACATATGCAGGACGTGTGACCGTGATTCTACGTCATCAGTTTGATGGAGATCCGATTATGACTACGACGTTATTTCTGCACTTAGAGTTACCCTTATCCATTAGGCGTTATTGGGGTGCTGAAAACCCTGAGCCTAGTGAGATAAGCATCGTATCGACTGCGCGATCCCGTTATCGCCGTGTGTCGAGACATCCAGGATATCTATCTCCTGATGATCATTTTCATGCTGAGAGTGATCCATCAGAGGATTAGATAATCATGATGTTTTTTTTTGGGCGCACAACGTATGTACGTATATATTAACTCTTTTATTGCTTTCTTTATTGTTCTTGTTTAAATATTTGTAGTCTTAGTTGTAAATTATTTGTACAGTTTATAACTTAATCATATGTATATTATCAGTAATGATGTTTTTTTTATTTTGTATTTTCCGCATTATCTTTTATTACATATTTCTGTCTACCAGGAATTATTTTACAACCCGTAATAATATTTAACAAATGTTTCACAACTTGGGTAGATTTTATTTCTATTTCTTTTATTTTCTTTTATGTGTGACATCCTCCAAAGGGGTGTTACACCTCACCCTCTTTACACCTTTGAAGGATACCTCACCTTTTTTTCAACAAGGGATACCTCACCTTTTTTCACTAGAAGAATACCTCACCCTCTTTACAAGATAAACAAAGTGTTTAAATGATATAAACTCTCTCAAAGAGTAGATAATACAAATTGAAGCTTATGGGTATCAAGAATTCACTCAACTAATAGCTCCAAACAGAGTATAATTTCTGGAGATAGAGAAAACGTGAGTTTAATGCTTAAGAATGTTTTTCAGATTGATTTTCCAACCAACATAAATGCCTAACAACTTAGATTTATAGCCAAAAGCAATTAAGAGCCGTTGGGGTTGTTGGAGACATTTAATGCTCTGTGAAAGAGCCATTGAAAGTGTTCACTGGTTCCCCAAATAACTAATTAGGGAGGAGTCCTAATCGGTTAATCCATTTAGAAAAGGTTTCATGAAGCTTTGTTTAAAACATACTAACCAATTAGGTAAAGCACCTAATCGGTTAGGTCCTTTTACAAAACATTTCCTGTGACATTTAAAAGCACACTAACCAATTAGCAAACATGCCTAATCGGTTAGGCAATTAAAAAGGTGGTTCATGTAACTTTTATAACAAATGTTAATCAGTTAGAGAAATAGCTTAATCGGTTAGGAGCTTTTAAGATTAGCTTCTGAGTTATCAATTAATCAATTAGAGAAATGTCTTAATCAATTAGAAGCATTTAAAATAACCAATACATGCTTTCTCCAGGAACCACACTAACCAATTAGCACAATCCACTAATCGGTTAGCACCATTATAAAAGAGAGGTAATGTCTCTGTTTTGTTGGATAACCGATTAACCGCTGTTCTTGATCAGTTAGGACGATTATAAAAACATGTTCTGACTTGATGAATAACCAATTAGGTGGAGTTCCTAATTAGTTAGGAGCTCTTGAAAAGATTTAGTATTTTGCTCTTGATCAAGTCACTAACTTGCTAACCCATTGAAACATTTTCACAAGATTAAAACAAGATTTTGCAAACTCATTTAAGTTAAGTGAAAAACTATTTGAATGAGCTTTGGAGTGAATCCTAAATACCTTAACACAGTATCTAAGCCCTATATGCTATTCTTGAATATTCTTGGAGCTTGATCAACTGCACATTCATCCCTTCTTGTTTGTAATCATCAAAACCAATTTCTTGAAACAATGCCAATCACACCGGAGGTGATGATGGTGGTGGCGGGTAGGTTGTTTGTTTGGGAAGTGAGAGAGGAATAAGAGGAGCACAAGTGCTACGGTGATGTAATGAAAATGGAGCCTTTGGTGGCTGCGACGGGAAGAAATGGGTGGCAGAGAAAGATCTGAGAAATAGGAAATAGATTAATGAGAAATGGGAAATGGGTGACTATTTCAGATTTGTCACTTTTTAAAAAAAATTGTGGCAGATTTTGTGGTAGATTTTTTCATCGCAAATTTTTTTTATTTTTTTTAAATTTTTTTAACTTAAAATAAAATTTTATTCATTTTAATAATTTTGCAGTGAAAATATCTATCGCAAACCTCTTATTATTATTATTATTATTATTATTATTATTATTATTATTATTATTATTATTATTATTATTATTATTATTATTATTATTATTATTATTATTATTATTATTATTATTATTATTATTATTATTATTATTATTATTATTATTATTATTATTATTATTATTATGGTGAATGTGTTTCCAGACAAGTTTGTGACAAAAAATCCACCACAAATATTCGCCGCAAATTCTATCACAATTTGCAATAGATTCTAATCCGCTCCAAAATCCGTCACAATTTGCTACGTATTTGAATCTGCCACAAACTATCCACCACAAAAATGCACTTTTCTTGTAATGATTTTTGGTTCTAGTTTGGTTGTAGGGGAAGAAGAGCATAAGGAAGAAGATGGAGAATTGGGGATTTGGGGATTTTTTTTAGGCACCAAACGATGTTGTTACATCAAGGGAGAAAATGTTTCAAACCCACCTAAAAATAGAAAATGCCAAGTTGAAAAATATGGAGCAAAATCATGCATTTAACATGCCATATGTGCTTTTCTGTTAAGCTTAATAGAGCAAAGATAATCAAGGGGCTAACGTGGCTAATGTTGGTGTATGTTAGTGACCATGAGGTAAGTTTTTTTCCTTAGGGACAAATTTGATTGTTTACTATATTATTAAATGTAAAAGTTATTATAGTAAATGTTCTAGACCAAGTTCCGAGTTAGCGGTTTAGGAGCAACAGGCTAAGAGAAACCATCTCGATTACAAGCACAAATAGAAAATAAGAATATGCAAGAAAATATTCTAAGTGTAGAAAATTAAATAATGCTTGAAATCCGAGACTTGTCTATACAATTTAGAAATTAACCTCACACAGGGAGCAAAATAAAAACAAAGTAGGATCAGGCGTCTGTGACGGGTTCTCCTTAGGTAGCTTTCTCCACCTCAGCCTCCTCCGTCTGTCCATCCTCCAAGGTCTCCTTATCCACATCCTCGCCGCCCTCCACCTCAACTCATTGGAGTGGCATCAGCGATGGTATCCACTATGCATCCATCTAGGACCACTTTCCGTGAGTGGGTTCCATCAGTGATGAGGTTCATGTTGAGCAGGCATAGTTGGACGAGGGAATAAAAGAAAAAGTCATCCACCAAGGCAGCCTATTCATCTTCAAGATATAAAAGATCATTTTTTAGTTTGGCCTCGGACTACTTAAGGATCTTGTTTTCAACACGAAGAGTGATTAAGGTAGACTTAGTAAAAGAAATATGATCTTTTAAAATAGTTTCCCGAGTAGCCCCCTTTGCAATCTTGGTTTGGAGCCCAATTATCTTAGCCTTGTGCAAACCGAGCTCTTCGTTGACTTGAGCTAACTACCCATCTTTCTGAGCCACAGCTAGCGCAAGCTCTTTCCTTTCATCCCTGAGGGTGTCCAGCTCTCGTGTCCGACGAACAAACTCAAAGGTGGACTCCAAAATCAAAGAATAGAAGCATTGTGCAGAGTTTGCAGTTGGGCATCCCAAATGATCTCTACTAAGCCCTATTCTATTAGGACATCTTTGTCAGCCTGGGTCAAAAGGGCATTGTCAATGATCCATCCAGGATAAACCCCTTACCCCAAACTGATCTTCCAGTAAATTGAAGAAAGGCGCCCTCCGAGACCTCAGACTCCTAGCTAGTTGTCAGATCAACCAGTGCCACCTCAGTCATCGACCTTTTACCTTTTGGCTCCCTACATCCCTCACCCTTCCTTTTACGGGGTCGGGGTGGTTGAGCGAGAGACTTGGGATCCACCTCCTAGGTATGAGGTTAGCATAGAGGAACTAAAACTATTGGTTAGGATCTGGATCCCAAAGCCCCAGCCTTTCTCTAGGCTAAATGCATTGCAAGAGCTTCAAGCCCACCGAGAGGTGCCATGCTTTTTGTAAACAAGAAGTAAACGTGTTATAACACTTGGACAAAATTATAAAATATAAGTTGATAAAAAATGTTCCAAACAGGATACTAAAAAATGGTCTTATTGAATCAGAGGGCTCATCCAAGATATCTTTACAGTAGATGGTCCCGTTCTTATTAGCCCACACAATCAAAAAGTTGAGCATGTTAGCCTCATTATCGGTCAATGAAGATAATTGAGTCTCTATCTCTTTCTAATTCTGATTCCAAACAGCCTGGGTCCAATATAAGTACATCTTCAATTCATCTTTTGAGGTAACCAAAAAAGGCGTTAACCCTAGAGCTCCTTCAATTTGGAAGAAATCCTTCTTGGAGTTCTTAAAAGATTCTTGGTAAGGTTTGAATACTTTACGCCTTGCTTATGAGCACAAAGTAACCCACCTTTTTTTAAAGTTGTTCCCAGAGGGTGAAAATCAAATGAAAAGAAAAAATAATGACCTGACAGAGTATGGCCATTCAAAGGTCTTGCAAATAAGCTCAAAGGTTCTGATGAAACCTCATGAATTTGGATGTAGTTGTGTTGGAGCTACCTGTAAGTAGTTTAGGACTCTGATCTCAAAATCGGAGAATGGAAGCCGGACTCCAATTCGGGTGAATAAAGCTTCGTACATGAAAATAAAGTGGTCGCCCTCTATCCTCGTTGAGCAGACCCTTACTTGGGGTAGGTTTAATATGAACCTCCCAGTCGAAGGTCCATGATAGCGCCTTTGACTTTACCCATAATTATGGGTAAATTTTTGTATTACATTTACATCCTTCAACTAATTATATTTATACATGAGTTCTTGGTTGGTTTTTATAATTTGTTTGGTTTTTGTAAGTGTAATATGATCTGCTTGGAGCTGGAGACCGATGAGGTGAATTAGTGTTACGGGGTTCGTCTTTTGATTGAAGCTACTGTGAAGAACAGAGACGATATGCTTTTGGGTCTGTTGCTTCACCTCCATCTTCACCAACATGTGCACTATTGTTTGTTTTAGTAAGAATGCCAATTGTAAATCAAAATGGGTATATTTAAGGGGGGCACCCAATGAATTTACGCAGCTTCTGAGCTGGTAATATATAAAACTATAATTGTAGTATCATCAAACTTGCCACCATAGTAATAGAATCCTGCATCTTGAGCAGTAGTTGAGAAAGGGTTTTACATGTCTTTATGTAGTGCTCGTTGACGTGCCAATGCAGCTATCTTCTGGGCTGTCACTTGAGGGCTTAATCCAACTCTTATAGCATGAACCACCACCGTTGTAATCTCATTATTGTATAAGTTATCAAACAACCTATGCATACCAAAAACTATGACACTGCCAGGAGCAACATGAATTGTAAAAACCTGATATGAACAAGGCAACCCATCTAAGCATTCTACAAGTAGCAAAGAACCAGACCCATAGATCCAAACGTCCAACAAGTGGAATGAGTTTATTGTCCAATTTTATCATCTTAAAGAATTAAACTTGACTGATTGCCTTGGTTAAATAATATAGAGACCATTAGCAAACAATACTGCAGGGCATAAACAAGACATTTTGATATCTTTAGGGTGTTCATTAAAAAAAATTTGTTTTTGTTAAGGGTCATTTAAAAATTTATCACTTCCTTTTCAACATAATTAATAGGTAACTAGTAATGCTTGACAACCGTTCATTTAATTTTCAATGCATCCAATGACTCAAACAGCAAGGTCCATCAATGGACCCTAAATAAGAGGGTCCATATTAAATCGACCCCCTTACTTGATCAGATGGAGCTCGGATAACATATTTTCTGTCCCTCAATCATTCTTCTGTTAAATGCAAATATTCTTGTTTCAAACTAGCATCCACTGAGCTTTCTACGCTGGAAGGAGTACCTAGTACTTCACAGTCAACCATTGGTAAAGACTGACATTTTTGGAGAAAATGTATTCTCTTAGTTCTGATGTAGCCGCTCTTCGACATCCTATGTCCAAATTGGTAGTGTTACTTATAGAGATCATACTCATGCCAGAATCAGAAGACGTTTCATTATAACTCTCTAACTCCCTCATGAGTATGCAGAATGGATGAGACGGTCTTTACCTTGCAATTTCCCTAGCATAGTCCGTTCTTCCTATTATTTTCAGGATATTCACCCCATATAATGGCCTCTGTGCCCTACTAGAACCTCCACCATGAGGAGAACATCTCCGCTACGCTTAAGGCAGCAGAGATAGTGGAGCACTTAAGATTTTTAAGGATCTACTCTCCCTATCATTGTTACGTGACATTCCCACCCTCATAATGATATTTTTAGAAGAAAAATAGGGTGGAAAAGAGGAGTACCTTGTGAATGAGAGAAAAAGAGGCCTGGAAGAAGTCAAAAACCATCAAAAATCGCTGCTTGAACTTGCCAAGAATCACCTAAACTCACCGGAGAAGAAGGCAGAAATGGAGAATGAGGGAGAAAAATAGGAGGGGAAGAACCCCCCACTCCTATTTATAGCCACGGGGGTTACCCCCAACCGCTACCATACGAAGGGGTAAAACGATCCAAATACATTATATTTGAAATGGTAATCATGACGGTACGAAAACCAAACAACGACTTCAAATATCTTTTTGACACGTGGGGAAATGTGCCTGACATAGCAACTAAAAGGACTACAATAGAAAATGAAACGAGTGACAAAACAAGATGATATCAAGCCGGATCATGAACTAATACCATGATGTTATGATAAAATCATAATATGGATGATGACTTCACCTTTAAATCACTTTTAGAACAAAATGGGTCCTATAACCAAAATTGGTATGGGGGCAACTCATCGTGAATTTCAGACAAAAATGTAGTGACTTTAAGGCAGAGTGATTTGTATTGGATCCCAGCCAAATTAATCAACACTAGGGGCATCCTAATTTTTTATTTTATCATGGACATCAAACCATTGTTAGAGACATCGCAAGATCCAACATCCAAAATTCTGATGCGTGCGGATGTAGTGATTAAAATTAAGATAAAAATCAGTTGTCAGGCCCACCAGAAAATAAAAACCTTACAACTAGTTGTAGTTAGTAAGGGTCGATCCACAGAGAACCAATTCAATTAACACTATTAAACAATTCCCAATTTAGACTCTGATTAACAATAAACAGTAAAAGGGGGGTTTTGGAGTTTTGATGAACAATGAACAGCTTCAAAGATAACAATAAACAAACTGAAATCAACAATATAAGAAAATTGGTTAAGAGATTGAATCCACCACTAGATTTATATGATAATGTAAATCCACATATCCTTTTATTCCAACATGCTCAATTATGTTTTTATGCAATTGTGATATTAAATCTCTGTTTTCCTTACGTGTTGGCCAATTTAGCAACCGCTCAAATCAACTCCTAATCACCGATTAGTCATAAAGTAACCGCTCTTACAACTATCCAACAATTGCATTAAGATTTAGAAAACCAATTACACTAAGGTCTAATCACACACAGGGATTAAATTACTTAGAACATATATTTCTCTAGATCTAATACCGCAACCGCGCATAATAAACTCAGATCTACCACTTTTATAAGCGGCAAATAGCACAAAGATAATTATACCCACATGAACATCATACATCCCACTAGATCTACTACCGCAACCGCGCATAATAAACCTAGATCTACTACTTTGAAAGTAGGAACAAGTACAAAAACCTTCATACCAACAATAGATTCAGAAATATATGAATAAAAACATAACTGTGTTGAAATAATCAAATATACAAAGTTTACAACATTAATACTAGCGGTTTCATCACCCCCTTAACCAAGGGAGGTTTAGTTACACATAGCTAGAAAGAAATCATAAGAAAAACTATGAAGAAACAAGAAGAAACTATGAAGAAACAAGAAACTAAGAGAGAAAATGAAGGAGAGTTACCCCCTTGATCATGATAAATGGTGCCTTTTATAGAAGTCTAAGGTAACAAAATGACAAAGGGAAGTGGGTGGATGAGTGGGTGAGTGAGTGGAGTGTTTGAGTGGATGGATTAGTGGGTTGGTTTAGTGGATTGGTTTAGTGGATGAGTGAGTGGAATGGTTGAGTGGTTGAATTAGTGAAAAATGCCAAAGGACTTTTGGTGAGTGGGAAATTATGGACATGAATGGGTGAGTGGATGGATGAGTGGATGGATTAGTGGATGAGTGGGTGGAGTGGTTAAGTGGTTGGATTAGTGTATGAGTGGATGAATGGGTGAGTTAGTGGATGAGTGGATGAGTGGATTAGTGGATGGATGAGTGGATGGTTGAGGACGAAAATTTCGTGTCTGACTTGGAAGCCAAAAACGACCCACTATACTTCAGAACCACGAAAAGTGTTCTTCATGAAAGTTGTAGATCCTTGTCTTGGCTATAAAATGGATAGCTGGTTCGTCCAATTTGGCTTCCTTAAGCCCAAGATATGTCCCAAATACCGTAGGTTGCTCAAACCCAACTTCAGCACCTCTGTTCCGACTTGCAAGCTCAAAATGACCTACTAGACTTCTTTTTCTCAAAATGTGTTCTTCATGAAAGTTGTTTATTTGGATCTTGACTATCCACTGTCCAAATTTCAGCCCATCTCCATTATTACATCTTGAGATATGATTTTATGAGTGCACACTGTTCGGATTCTACTGACAGAACCCGTATTCTGACTTCCATGTAAACTTAGGTCCCTTAGACATCTGAATCAGACTTTGAGCTCTTCATCAAAGTTGTAGAGCTTCCTCTTAGCTTTCCTACAAGGTAAAATTCATGTTCATCAGATATTAGGAACTCAAGTTATGACCAAAATACAGAAACAGTGTAAAATCTCAATAATGCTGAAAATATTCAATTAGGACCAATTTGAGCTCAAACTCACAAAATCATGTCAAACTCAATCAATTAAGAATATGGAGAGTGTAAATGACTAAATATAAGGGTTTCTTAATGAATAAAATATGTGTTTATCAAATTCCCCCACACTTAGCTTTTTGCACTCCTGGGCAAAACTCAAGACCAAAACAAGGACATAAGAGATTAACAAAATCACTACATTCCAACGACATTCAAGAGTCCAAAATTTTACAATCAAGAAGAACAACTAAAGGTTCAAGGGATCAAAACATTCATGAGTTAACAATTCTCCACATCTCAAACCAACAAGCAAGGTATCTTCAACATGAATCGAGAATGATAGATCTTCACAAGATTCCCTCTCAATCTCTCAAGTGTTTAAAAGGTAGGTATTTCACTCAATTCAACCCAGGAAAATTACACTACCATAAGCTTGCTTATCTTCTACTTCTCCACTACTCAAAACACATGCATACACAAATCATGAGGACTTTATTCAAGGTTGTAGTGAGGTTAAGGTAACAGAAGAGGATAAAATGGATATGAGAGGATAAATACCAAAGAGAATAAAAGCAAATGAGAAAGGTGAGTTCAAATAACAAGTATAAAAGTTCATCCCAACTCTAATGTATATCCCTTTACATATTCATTTCCTAATCCTTTTCTTTTTTTTTCTTTTTCTTTTTTTTTCTCTTTTTTTTTTAGGCACTCTTTCCTTTTTCAACAACCATTTTGTATACACACCCCCACACTTGTTCAAAAACTCATCCATTAACAAAGCTAATGTTCTTTTATTCCCTAAGGTAAAATAAGAACACGATTTTTCAGTTAAGGTACATAATGAGCTAGAAACAAGGAATGGTCAAATAAGCTCAAAGGGGTTAAGCAAAGGAAAATATACAAGGTTGGCAGGAATCAGAGAATTTCCAAGAAGTCAAAAGAGTGCTTGATATCAAATTGAAAACAAGGTTGGCTATTTGGTTAAACTAGCTAATTAAGAAAGAGGGCCTCAATCATGTTCATGCATGCAAGTGAAATGTAGCCTTAAAAAGAATCAAAGCAAGTTCTAGAGTGGTCATTAACATGAGTGAAAATCACACAAGAAAGAAGAGAATGGCATAAATGTTGAATCCATCCATTAGGCTCAAAATCTCACAAGGTATGCATCCATCAAACTCAATTCATCAATTTAATCATCCATCTCCAAGCATATCAGTTCAAGAAGGGAGAAAAGTTATTCAATCATGCAATGATCTCTTTTTTTTTGTGTTTTTTTTTCTTTTTTTTTAACAACCAAAAGAAACATGCTAAAATCTCTCCCCCACACTTAATATAAACATTGTCCTCAATGTGAAAGAGAGATATAGAAAAGAGCAACACAACCTGATAAGAAGCGAATCAACGCCAAGCAGAAAAGAAACACACTGTCAGTTGCGCATCAGACCTCTGCCACCAATTAAGATGCGTCTCAAGAGTAAAATTCTCCTTACTCTGTCATCACTAATTGGTTTAATAAGTACATGACAATCATATCATACTTTCCAAACAACACAACAAATTTTTTTATTTTTTTTTTTTTTTATTTTTTTTATTTTTTTATTTTTTATTTTTTTTATTTTTTATTATTATTATTTTTTTGGGTCAACTATCCTTCCCCCCCAACTAAATCACAACATTGTCCTCAATGTTAAAATATAGATGAGTAAAGGACGAGAAGATATTACCTGTTGGAGAAAAGTGACACAAATTTAAAAGAAACAAGGTACAATAAAATCAAACCCATTAAAGATGAAGTCGCAGATCGGCTTTTGTTTCTTGTTACTTCCTTATTTGCTTCTGTTGACCAATCTATCGAGCTAATACCGGATCAGGTACATACTCAAAAGCTTCTAATTTATCAATGAGCTCATCAATAGTGGAGGCGAGAGATAAGAAGTTGTCTTTTTGAAGGAGTGATAAATTTATGTTCCACAACTTTGTCAAGAAAAAATAACAAAAGATCAAAGAAATTATTAACATTCAACAAACCAATGGGTTTATGGTGGATGTTCAGTTCAGCCCAAGAGACAATTTGAAAAATCTCTTCCAAAGTACCAAAACCACCAGGTAAGACAAGAAATGCATCGAATTGTCAACCATTGTTTTCATTCGTCCATGCATAGATGTTACCTGAATTTCTTCTCCAATTGTCCTTCCAGTGATGTTATTTTCAGCTAAAGGTTTAGGAATAACACCTAAAACTGATTGCCTCCTAAAAAGCGCAGCAAGTGATACTGACCCCCATTAACCCATGACAACCTCCCCATATACAAGATGAATATTCCTCGCAGCAAGTGATCGACCAAGAGTGCTAGCTGCGTTTACAAACTCTAATCCCTTCCCATAACTCGACCCACAAAAAACACAGACATTTTTGAGGTTACGAATAGAAGGCCCCATTCTATACTCTTCCTCCCTTTGAGTGTTTATGAGTTGAAGGAAAATGGAGAAAATGGAGTGTTTAAGTAGGAAAAAGAATGGAAAGGGGAATAATTGCACCTATGAGGGTAGGTTAGGTTTGTTGTCGAGAAAATGTTGAAATTAAGAAACACAGAATCTTTTCTCCTTTTTTTTTTTTTACTTTTTTTTTTTTTTTTATTTTTTTTTTTTTTTTTTGTTTGACTTCAAGAAAACCATCAAGGTAAAGAAGTCTAGAAACCCCGAAGGACCCTGCTCAAAGGATCGTCGTACAAAAATTAAAATACAACAAAATGATACAAAGATAAAAGAAATAGAAAATGATGACATACCTGTATATACAGTTTCCATGGCGTATCTTTATACTGCGCGTCATGAGTGCAGTAGACATCACGTCCCTTTTTTTTTTCTTTTTTGAAATTGTTAGAAAAACTTGATGAAAGATGAGTGTATACTTACTTAAGATTGGGATGGAGGTAGTCTGCTCTTTAGGCTTTGTGCCAAAGCATTGTTGACCAGTATTCGATCCATTCAAGACCCGGCAGTAACATAGGGCTCCCAAAAGGGACAAGTGGCCATAATACGATTGCCGCCTCACATGTGGAATACAATCTACCTTCTTTGTTTTTCAATTAAGAAGAATTTGGATCGGGATGCATGCATTTCCCCATTCACGGTGTGTGTTACCAAAGCCAACCCTAAGAAGTATACATTTTTTGTTTTTTTTTTTTTTTTTTTTTTTTTTTGTTTTTTTTAATTTTTTTTTTTTGTTTTGTTTTGTTTTTTTTTTTTTAGAGATGACATAAAGAAGAAGAAGAAGATGATATGTACAGATTGTTTGTGGATATGGCTCACATCTGCCTCTGGTTTAACGTCCAGTAACGGCTTAAACGTCTTCTATGAGTCGAGGATAAGCTTCCCATCCAATTTTCTTAAAAATTGGCAAACAGGGTCTTTTAGAGTCAGATTCCCAAGACTGTAGCGTTTTTCTTCATCCTTGAAGAGATTCCACAATTTAAGAATTTCACGATGCACCAATCCACAAGAATGCGTCTCAAGAGTCGATAAGATATCATCTAATGACTCCTTACTCAATCCATTCTTAATGAAGAAAATTTTATCTTCTCTATTTGCGGAAACCATCCCCAAAGTATGACATCGCTTGTTACAGTTCCATCGTCCACATTTGTGACAGACTTGTAACCTTTTTGCTCTTCTCCTTTTAGAATATGAACTTCTTCCAAGACCTAGGGCATATATGAGTCAAATGAAATTGAGGACTCACCGCTAATCGAACCTTTGCTTCAATTATCCAGCGTACATCTTCGGCATGCCTTTGTGCATTAACGGTCTCAATCTTTCACATCGAACTTTGTAGATTTTTCTCGAGCATTTTGAGGAAAAGAAGGAAAATGTTTTCTCGGGTTTGAAAGAATGACATCCATTTTGAAGGAGAAGAAGGATTCGGTTATTTTGGGAAACCGAAAAATAAACCGACTTGAGAGTCACGAGTACCGTATCCGCCACTTAACCGGCAACACAAAGAACTCAAGAACTTGATTTTCCGGGAATGGTTGAGTCTTTGTCCATTAACTTTACGCGCATTACCATTCCTAGGATCCTCAATATTTACGGCCCCGAGAGGATACACGTGTTTGACAAAGAAAAGAACCGCCCACCTAGATCTCAATTTTTCAAGGAGTAGGTGCAGATGATAATCTCAAAGCGAGAACCTTTTTGACCAATTTCCGCAACTTTTGCAAAAGGTGTAATGAGACCTTGAATAAAGTAGGCCAATAAAATCCATCTTGTAAGATTTTCGCAGTTGTTGTATTTGAAGAAAAATGACCTTCACATGCTTCCGAGTGACAAAATTTAATGGCACTACCTACCTTATTGTCGAGCACATAGTTTTTTTTTTTTTTTTTTTTTAGAGATTCAAATGCTTACAACCAACAAACAGATAAAAACATAATCTAAGAAACTAATGAAAACACAAAATAAAAAGGGATAAAGAGAGCAAATCTGGTTGGGTTGCCTCCCAATGAGCGCTTAGTTTATTGTCCTCGGCCGACATGATGATACTTTCACTTGCTCCTCATATTGTGGAAGGATGAGGGTCATCACTTCCATCTCTCGCTTGTCGGGAAGTTCATGATATGGTTTGAGACGATGACCATTGACCTTAAATGCTTTGCCAGAATTTTCACTCCTGATCTCAACTGCACCAAAAGGAAAAACATTAGTTACCACAAATGGCCCAATCCACTTAGAACGCAGTTTACCTGAAAATAATTTGAGTCTTGATTGGAATAGCAGGACTTTTTGTCCTCTGTGAAATTTCTTTCGGAAATCAATTGGTCGTGGAATGCCTTAGCTTTAGTCTTATAAATCAGGGCATTCTCAAAGGCCTCATTTCTTAGTTCTTCTAATTCCTGTAACTGGAACTTCCTTTGCTTTCCAGCACCTTCCAATTCCATATTAACTTGTTTAATGGCCCAGTAAGATCGATGTTGCAACTCAACGGGCAAATGACAGGGCTTTCCATACACCAACCGAAATGGTGACATGCCGATGGGAGTCTTATAGGCAGTCCTATAAGCCCATAAAGCATCTTCAAGTCGAGTGCTCCAATCCTTTCTTGAGAGATTCACTGTCTTTTCAAGGATTGACTTAATCTCCCGGTTGGACACTTCAGTTTGCCCATTTGTCTGTGGATGGTAAGGAGTGGAAATTTTGTGCATTACTCCATATCTCTTCAATAGAGCATCAAAGGTTTTGTTGCAGAAATGGGTCCCTTGGTCACTGATGATAGCCCTTGGGGTCCCGAACCTGGAGAAAATATGTGACTTAACAAAATCTGCAACAGTTTTAGAATCATCAGATCGAGTGGCTTTTGCTTCCACCCATTTAGACACATAATCAACGAGATAAAAGAATGTATGTGAAACCAAATGAAGGAGGGAATGGTCCCATGAAATCAATACCCCACACATCAAAGAGTTCCACAAAAATGATCGGAGTCCGAGGCATTTGATTACGAGGACCAATATTACTGTTCTCGACACGGCGGTCACAAGACTTACGAAGTTGTAAGCGTCTTTGAAAATTGAAGGCCAATAGAAACCCTTTGTCAAGCACTTTATTGGCTGTCCTTTTACTGCCAAAGTGTCCTCCACATGCATAGGTGTGGCAAAAGGAGAGGATGGAGTGTGTCTCAGAATCAGGAATGCACCTCCTAATGACTTGATCTGCACAATGCTTCCATAAGTACGGGTCATCCCGGATATAGTATTCTGATCACTCCTTAATTTATCTCTTTGGGCCTTGTTCAAATCCTCAGGAAAGTCCTTAGTAACCAGGTAGTTAACAATGTCGGCATACCAAGGGATTATGGTGTTGACAACCATCAAATATTCATCAGGAAAAGTCTCCATGATAGGCATTTCTTCCTCTTCAGTTACCAATCTACTCAAGTGATCGGCCACCAAGTTTTTGCTCCCTTTCTTGTCTTTAATCTCCAAGTCAAATTCTGGAGCAATAAAATCCATCGGAGCAATCTAGGCTTTGCTTCTTTCTTTGTTAGAAGATACTTCAAGGCTGCATGATCTGAAAACACAATCACTTTAGAACCAATTAGATATGATCTAAATTTTTCTAAAGCAAATACAATAACTAGAAGTTCCTTTTCGTGGTTGAGTAATTAAGTTGAGCATCATTTAGAGTCCTTGATGCATAGTAAATGGCATAAGGAACTCTATCAACTCGTTGTCCAAAGACAGCTCCTACTGCAAAGTCACTGGCATCACACATTAGTTCAAAAGGTAACTCCCAGTTGGGTGGCCTGATGATAGGCGCAACAGTTAACAACTTCTTGAGTTTATTGAAAGCTTCCATACATTTCTCATCAAAGTTAAAATTAACATCTTTTTGAAGAAGTCTGCAAAGGGGCAATGAGACTTTAGAAAAGTCTTTAATGAATCTCCGGTAGAAACCTGCATGACCAATAAAAGAACGAATCTCCCGCACACTAGTGGGTGGTGGCAAAGAATGCATGAGTTCTACTTTAGCTTTATCTACTTCAATTCCCCTAGCAGAAATTACATGACCTAACACAATACCTTCATTCACCATGAAATGACATTTTTCCCAATTCAGTACCAGGTTAGTGTCAATGCATCTTTTAAGCACCAAAGTTAAATGTTCCAAACAATTTTCAAAATCATTTCCAAAGACACTAAAGTCATCCATAAAAACCTCAATGATGTTTTCAATGTAATCGAGAAAATATACTCATCATGCATCTTTGGAAAGTTCTGGTGCATTGCGAGTCCAAAAGGCATTCGCCTATATGCAAAGGTACCAAATGGACAAGTGAATGTAGTCTTGTCTTGGTCTTCTGGAGCTATGGCAATCTGATTGTAACCTGAAAAACCATCCGAGAAAACAATAATAAGAATGACCACTAATCTTTCTAACATTTGATCAATGAAAGGTAAAGGAAAGTGGTCTTTTCTCGTGGCGGCATTCAACTTCCCGTAATCAATACAAACACGCCACCCCTGTCTATAACCTAGTGGGAATAAGCTCATTTTCAGCATTTCTTACCACAGTAATTCCAGATTTCTTTGGTACTACAGGTGGGCTTACCCACTTCTTTGTCGAAATGAGGTAGATCACCCCACACTTAGGAGCTTCAAGATCTCCTTTTTCACAACCTCCATCATGGGAGGATTCAATCTCCGCCGAGGGTCTCTCACAGTTTAGTATCCTCCTCCATTAATATCCTGTGCATACAAACGGAGGGACTAATACCCTTGATATCGCCTATTGACCAACCAATGGGCTGTCTTATGTTCTGCAAAACAAACTACCGGTTTCTCTTCTTGCTCTTGGGTGAGTGACTTTGCAATTATTCTTGGAAGGGTGTCCTTCTCCCCCAAGAAGATGTATTTAAGATGATCGGGTAGTGCTTTCGGTTCCAATTCAGTGTGCGCACAACTGTGAAGGTTGAGGTATATCGGTAGTAACGGGTAAATCAACAAAAGTTACCTCATGCTCTTACGGAGTGGAAGAGAGCTCTTGTAAGGCAAAGCAACAATTTCATCAATGTCTTCACTCCATGGCTCTTCTTCACTCTTCTTCTTTTCCTCCCGTACATCTAAGCTATGAGTTAGAATTGTATCAAGAGCATCAAAATGGTCGGTATCAAAAGCTGCAGAAATTAAAGAATCAAAAGGATCAAAAGAATCAATTAAACAAGCGAGTGCACATCACTTGGGTATCTCATAGCTTCAAAAATATTGAATCTAATTAATTCCCCATCAAATTCCATTGTTAGAATTCACGAGTGCACATCAATTTTTGTCCGTGCAGTCTTCAAAAATGGTCTTCCTAGCAAGATAGGAGCAGATTTGGGAGACTCATCCTCTTCCATGTCCAAAACATAAAAGTCTGCCGGAAACACTAATTCATTCACCTGTACCAAAACATCTTCAACCACACCCTTAGGGTATGCATTAGATCTATCAGCCAATTTAATAACAACACCAGTAGGTTCCAAAGGACCCAAGTATAAAGATGCATAAATAGAATATGGCATGACATTTATAGATGCACCTAAATCAAGCATTGCCCTTTCAAACCTTGTGTTACCTATAGTGCATGGAATGGTGAATGTGCGGGGTCCTTACATTTGGTTGGGAGTTTCTTTTTAATTACAAATTTGAAACATTTTCTCCCACTTGGACCTTTTCATTTCCTTTTAACTTCCTCTTGTTAGTGCATAATTCTTTCAGAAATTTTGCATATCTAGGTACACGCTTAATGGCATCTAACAAAGGGATATTAACCTCTACCTTCCTAAAAGTCTCAAGTATTTCTTTTTACGCTTCTTCTTTCTTGGTTTTAACCAACCTACTAGGAAAAGGAGCTTTAGTGACATATTTAGGAAGGGGTTCAGAAATACTTACCTTAGGGGTTTTGGAAGTTTGCCCTTATCATTTGCTTCTTTGGGTGGTTCATCCTTCTCTTGAATGATTGGTGGAAGAGAGGTAGGCTCATCCATCGTCTTTCCGCTTCTCAATGTGACAAACACTAGCATTTTCCCTCGGATTCACTTACATTTGTGAGGGTAGTTTCCTGAAGCTTGGCTTTGAAACTTGTTGAATTACGTGGACAAATTGTCCTATCCGATTCTGCAAGTTATTGATTGCTGATCCTTGTTTCTTGTTTGAAACTTTGTATAGTTGCATTTGTTTCTTGTTGGAAGCGCAAATTATTAGTGGCCATTTGTTTTACTAGCTCCTCTAATGAAGGCTCAGATTGCTTAGGAGCTTGAACTTTCTTTCTTGTCTCGAGGGAAAGGTACTTGCCTTTGTTGGAATCTGGAGGTCCATAAATTTGGAGGTTGATTTTGAGGTTCCTTTGCATAGCTGAAATTTGGATGATCCCTCCAACCCGGATTATATGTGTTTGAGTAGGGGTTGTAATTTTTGAAAGTCCAAAGATATCCCCCTCGCTCTTACCTCCTCATTTGTGTCTTCTTGGAGAGTGGGACACATATCGGTGGGATGTCCGGATGAACAACAGATCCCACAAGCATGAAGCGGTGCTTTACCGAATCCATTAACCATTTGAACCATAGCAGTCAATTGAGTCATTTCTTCTTTGTATCTTGGTTGTCTCTACTTCTTTCACGCTCTTACTCCGGTGTCATTTCTAGAGTAGAATTGTTGAGTATTGGCAGCCATTCTTGAGATCAAGTTTCTAGCTTCTTGAGGAGTTTTATCAATCAATGCTCCTCCGCTAGCAAAGATCAATCATGTTGCGATCCATCACTTGTAAGCCTTCATAGAAATCTTGAATTAAAAGCTGCTCACTTATTTGATGATGAGGGCGGTGAAACATAGCTTCTTAAATCTCTCCCAAGTAGTCATGGAGTGATTCCCCATACCTTTGTTGAATACCATGATTTCTTTTCGATTGTTGCGGCTTTTGAGGCGGGGAAGTATCTGTCTAGGAAAGTTCGGGCCATGTCCCGCCATGATTGGATGGATCGGGTGGCAAGTAGTAAAGCCACTCCTTAGCCGAGTCTTTCAATGAGAATGGAAAAGCTCTCAACTTGACTTGCTCTACATGAATTCTCGGGTTTCATGCTAGAACATACCACATGAATTTCCTTCAAGTGCTTGTTGGGGCCCTCTCCAGGGTAATCCATTGAAAGATGGCAAGAGATGGATTAAACCGGATTTCAATTCAAATGCCTCTTCATTTTCAAGAATGTCTATGCAAAGAGGTCGTTGATCTAGATCTGGAGCACCCAATGCCCTTAAAGTGTTTTTCGCCATTGTCACTTCTTCAGATATTTCGGATGGCTCAAATGTCTCGAACTTGATAGATCAATGTAACGGGCGACTTCAATGTCGGCGGTGTGAGTTGGAAGTTAGCCTAGGATGGAAGGAAATTGAGGATGTGAAGTGAGTTGATCAATATAGTTCCTCAAATTTAGCAATCTTTCGTCTACTCCTTCAAAGGACATCAACACCTACAAAACACTCGAAAGAAAGATTAAAAATAAAATAAAATAAAATAAAATAAAAACAGAATAAAAATAAGAAATAAATTAATAGTGTAATTGAAAAAATTGGTTCCCGACAAGAACGCGCCAAAATTCTGTGGCGTGCGGATGTAATGATTAAAATTAAGATAAAAATCAGTTGTCAGGCCCACCAGAAAATAAAAACCTTACAACTAGTTGTAGTTAGTAAGGGTCGATCCACAGAGAACCAATTCAATTAACACTATTAAACAATTCCCAATTTAGACTCTGATTAACAATAAACAGTAAAAGGGAGGTTTTGGAGTTTTGATGAACAATGAACAGCTTCAAAGATAACAATAAACAAACTGAAATCAACAATATAAGAAAATTGGTTAAGAGATTGAATCCACCACTAGATTTATATGATAATGTAAATCCACATATCCTTTTTATTCCAACATGCTCAATTATGTTTTTATGCAATTGTGATATTAAATCTCTGTTTTCCTTACGTGTTGGCCAATTTAGCAACCGCTCAAATCAACTCCTAATCACTGATTAGTCATAAAGCAACCGCTCTTACAACTATCCAACAATTGCATTAAGATTTAGAAAACCAATTACACTAAGGTCTAATCACACAGGGATTAAATTACTTAGAACATATATTTCTCTAGATCTAATACCGCAATCGCGCATAATAAACCCAGATCTACCACTTTTATAAGCGGCAAATAGCACAAAGATAATTATACCCACATGAACATCATACATCCCACTAGATCTACTACCGCAACCGCGCATAATAAACCTAGATCTACTACTTTGAAAGTAGGAACAAGTACAAAAACCTTCATACCAACAATAGATTCAGAAATATATGAATAAAAACATAACTGTGTTGAAATAATCAAATATGCAAAGTTTACAACATTAATACTAGCGGTTTCATCACCCCCTTAACCAAGGGAGGTTTAGTTACACATAGCTAGAAAGAAATCACAAGAAAAACTATGAAGAAACAAGAAGAAACTATGAAGAAACAAGAAACTAAGAGAGAAAATGAAGGAGAGTTACCCCCTTGATCATGATAAATGGTGCCTTTTATAGAAGTCTAAGGTAACAAAATGACAAAGGGAAGTGGGTGGATGAGTGGGTGAGTGAGTGGAGTGTTTGAGTGGATGGATTAGTGGGTTGGTTTAGTGGATTGGTTTAGTGGATGAGTGAGTGGAATGGTTGAGTGGTTGAATTAGTGAAAAATGCCAAAGGACTTTTGGTGAGTGGGAAATTATGGACATGAATGGGTGAGTGGATGGATTAGTGGATGAGTGGGTGGAGTGGTTAAGTGGTTGGATTAGTGTATGAGTGGATGAATGGGTGAGTTAGTGGATGAGTGGATGAGTGGATGAGTGGATGAGTGGATTAGTGGATGGATGAGTGGATGGTTGAGGACGAAAATTTCGTGTCTGACTTGGAAGCCGAAAACGACCCACTATACTTCAGAACCACAAAAAGTGTTCTTCATGAAAGTTGTAGATCCTTGTCTTGGCTATAAAATGGATAGCTGGTTCGTCCAATTTGGCTTCCTTAAGCCCAAGATATGTCCCAAATACCGTAGGTTGCTCAAACCCAACTTCAGCACCTCTGTTCCGACTTGCAAGCTCAAAATGACCTACTAGACTTCTTTTTCTCAAAATGTGTTCTTCATGAAAGTTGTTTATTTGGATCTTGACTATCCACTGTCCAAATTTCAGCCCATCTCCATTATTACATCTTGAGATATGATTTTATGAGTGCACACTGTTCGGATTCTACTGACAGAACCCGTATTCTGACTTCCATGTAAACTTAGGTCCCTTAGACATCTGAATCGGACTTTGAGCTCTTCATCAAAGTTGTAGAGCTTCCTCTTAGCTTTCCTACAAGGTAAAATTCATGTTCATCAGATATTAGGAACTCAAGTTATGACCAAAATACGAGAAACAGTGTAAAAATCAATAATGCTTTGAAAATATTCAATTAGGACCAATTTGTTTCAAACTCACAAAATCATGTCAAACTCAATCAATTAAGAATATGGAGAGTGTAAATGACTAAATATAAGGGTTTCTTAATGAATAAAATATGTGTTTATCACCTATGCATGTCGTTTGCACCTGTTTATCTCGAATATCTTGACCCTTAACTGTCACATCTAAGCGTCAAACTGAGGACAATTGTTCTGGACTGAGTTCTAGATTAGCAGATAAGAAGCAACTCGACCAGCTAGAGTTGGATCCCATATATTTATGAGCATTATTGAATAAATAAATATGCTCATTTATGAGGAGTAAATCTCTAATAGAATCCCTTATAAATAAAAGAATTAATTATATCCCTCATAAATAGATGAAACAGTTATAAAAGATAACAATCTTATTGAATTTTTATCTTAATTAATAGTATTTAATGCAGATTTAAATATTATTATTATCTACTGAAACACTTCTATAAATACCACATAAGATAATAAAAATATGCATCTAATCATAAATACTATATCTACCTTATGCACGGTCTAACTTGTATGTTAGAGTATTTTTTATAGTACCCACTCTTCACACCATTATCGTTACCATTGTATTACAAAAAAAATTACCTTTATCAATCTTACTCAAGTAATTATCTAAAAATCATTCATAACAGTAACTAAAATATATTTCTTTTATAACGCCAATTTTATGGATTTAACCGGTGCAAGCGGTCAGTCCACAGTTAGGTGACTGTCCGTGCAAGTTGCAGAACACCATTGCTCTCTTTTATATAATCTCTAACTCTAGACCTCTTTTCTATCTTATCACTACACTGTATGTTTTTGTTTTATACCCCGCGCACACCCCGCGCACCAAGTTTTCATAGTACCATCCGACACTGAAATATTACAAAGTGGGTTGCCCGCAATAGCTAAATTACGTTTGATCTGTAGTTTTAACTTTTAACTACGATGATTTCTTTTGTTGTAATTGATAAGCTATATTTTCTAAGTTTTAGAAAATTTCCTCTAAGGTAACGTTCATGATGCTCTTAAATATAATTGGTGCATCGGTTCTCCTACTGTTTTTACCTATTATAGTATGTTAATTAGTTTTATTTTCAGAATTATATTATTGTGTGTAAGTATTATTAGTTAAAATTTATAAAATATTTTATATGTATAATTATTTACAATAAAAAGAGGAATTAATCTAAGTTTTTTGTATATTAATATGTGTATAAATATTATTAATTAAAATTTATATTTTTTTATATATAATAAGAATCATACCTAATACCTATTATGTAGATTACAGGTAATAAATCAGAGCTTTTTATCTATTTAAATAATAAATCTATGATGATCATAAATCATACAGCACCACGCTCAAAAAAAATTAGGAGCACCATTAACATATCCATTCTCAGATATATCTTCTAAAGGGAAGTTCAATAGACGTTGTTTTCAAAGAATAAAGAAATACTCCAGCGTTTATTTTTGACCTCAGGAATATTAGGTGACTTCAACTTGATATTCCCAATCGGCCAATCCCACTTTTATGCGCTGTTGATTCTTTCTCACAAGAGAGAACTAGAGGAGCGTGAAGCATCTTTCTCATAGACAGGAGAGGTTCAAACGTTGATTAAAGCATTGCTGTTGTTCCCTTTGTCCCTTTTCACGTGATTGAGTTACAATTGCTAGCTCAAAGCGTTTGTGGGCTGATTCGCTAAACAACGAAAGATTGTGGACCCAATTGGCACACAGTTTTGGTGAGACAAACTACTTCAAAATTAGCATCATGATAAAAAGTATTGCCTTCCCTCCTCGGATCCATGTTTATCCCTTTTATTTCTAAAACAGTTCTTATTTCCGTTGATAGAATTTGGAGGTGACACTAACATAGGTTGAGAGTATCAAACTTCAATTCTAACGTTTTGTTATTTATATTTTAGTTGTATCGCGCCATGTTGAAGGATATATAATATTCTCTCTAAATAAAGTTTTGAGTAATTAGCTAATTATGGCTGGAATAAACCATATAATATTAATGGATTGTTGATTCATTATGAAGGCTAATTTTATATTCCTAAATGTTTGTCAACTGAATAGTATGTTGCTTATGATTATTTATAAGAATTCATTCAATATGCTTATTGCATAAAATAATTTTCAAAACATATCAAGACAAAAAGTAGAATAAATTGTCAAATTAGTTCTTAAAAGATAAAGCATCAGTCATATTAATCCTTAAATGATAGAAATTACTCTCAAAATTTCTAAATATATATTTCGTCTTTCAAATTAGTCCTTAATGCCTGTTAACGTGTGGATATTTAGGGACTAATTTGAATGATGCAATTCACATTTAAGAACCTAAGGAGAAATTTTCATCATTCAGGAACAAATATGACCGATGATGTATCTTTTAAGTACTAATTTGACCATTTTCTCCAAATCATCAAGGGAGTCAATTAACAAGATGGCAATATGAGCACTAAGGCACAAGAACTTAAATAGAATATAATAATTTTGTTAAATGTTATATTTATTTAAAAATTATAAGGTTTATGTTTCTTCGCCCATTTGAGGGCTTTTATTCAATGTAGGCTTTTGGGTCTTGCTAGAATTTTACGTTTTCATAAATAGGTCAGGCCGAACTCTAACAAAAAAAAATATTATGACGAGAAACAAGTCAGGCTCATGCCAACACGTTAAAAGACAAGCTTAGGTCTATTTAGGTAAAGTTTAGCCTAGTCTAACCCAACTCATTTCCACCCTTAGACTCTCACTAGACATCTTAGCCATTGGTTCTATTTATAGTTAAGACTCCATGGTCTCCAAGTAGGGGTAGGAATAGGCTAAACATCCCATCGGGGGCCTACGACTTAGGCTTTTTGAAAGGTCTATTTAACTATGTAAGTTAAGGTTTGAGCATTTGAAATGCTTATTTAGCCTATCAAGTCAACCTATTTAGTTTATATATATATATGAATTTGTAATACTTACATAATTTACTAGTTATATATTAGTATAATATATTTATTTTATATAGAATATAATAATTTTGTTAAGGGTTATATATATTTTAAAATTAAAATGCTTGAGTTTCTTAACATATATGAAAGCCTTCATGAAATGTAGGCCTTTAAATAAGCATTTAGACTAAGCCAGATTTTTTATTATCATAAATAAGTCAAGTCGAGCCTTAAAAAAAAGAAGCCTATAACGAGTAATAGGCCAGACTCAAACTAACACATTACAAAAACAGGCATAAGCCTATTTAGGCAAAGCCTAGCCCAACCCATTTCCACCCTTATAATCCAAGCAAACCTTCTTGGTCTTCAAGACTTTTGGTTGCCAAGATTTCTTAGTTTTCAAGTTTCCTAAATCTTACCAGATTTCTCAAATTTTGTAAATTTTCACGAATTTTTTTTTATTCTCTCATATCCTTAATTTAGATTTCCTAAATCACCAAAGATATATTTGCTAAGGATAAACATAAATAAAACAAATCTTTATCAAAATACATGAACCAATACAATTTTTTCATTTTTACTTGAAAATATTAATAATGTTTTCATTATGGTATTTTTGAAATATGCTACATTTTATTTAATTTAAATTGTTTCCTCCCTCTATTATGCATGTTCTAGGTTAGTGTAGATTTTATTTTATTTTTCTTTATAAGTATAGAAGTTGAAGACTGTGATGAAAGGTATTCAACCTCGATCTTATGTTTACAAAGTGCTTCAAGAAATTGAACTCAACTTAGTACTTGTTACAGAGCTGTTCTTCCTCAGTGTTGATGTGTTTGGTGTTCTCAGTCTTATGTTTAGAAAATGCTTCAAGAAATTGAACTTAACTTAGTACTTGTTACAGGGCTAATGCTATGGTGCACCCTGTAATATTATGGAGCATGGGTGCACCCTAAGTGTTACCTGCTATTGGGAGTCTCACACATTTATTAACTGGTAAATTCTAATGGTTAAAATATTGTTTTGTATGAGTGTTTGTGGGTCCATGTAATTGATCTTTTGATGGTAATTAAAAGTTGCAAACACAAGTACAGGTTGTTTCAAGTAGCAAATTCTCAGGAGTCTGAGGTTGATCCGTAGGGAATTGATAAAGAAAAAATTATTTGAGGTAAAGAGAAGATTTGTCACAATACTAAATGTGATAAAAGTTGTTCATAGATGAAAAGGATTTGCTTAGGTTAGGAGATCCACTCTTGGTAATAAATTAAAGATAAGATTATTTCTTTTTATAACTCAATTAAAATCACACATAATGGAGGTTCCAATCAGAAAATACAACAATCAAAGTTCAATTTAGATTATATATGTAATCATATTATAGTTCCTTTAATTATCCACCAACACTTGTAAATGGTCTCAAGTATCTACTGTGCCAACATCTTGTCTACAATGAATTAAGTTCTTCATTATACAAGAAGGGTTTCTAAATTGATTGGAAACAACATACAGCACATATAATGATCACTTAAAAATATATCATTTAAGCACAAGAAGAAAATTAATCTAACCTCAACTTATTACAAAAAGCTTCACCCTTTCACCAAAGTAAAATGAAAATTAGTTACTCAGGAATAAGAAGGAAAAAAGAAATAAAAAGAAAGAAATGAACATAACTTCAATTTAGAACAAAGAAAACTACAACAAGAGAAACAAATAACACAATAGCATAATCTAAGCTAAGATTAAAGATGATCTGAATGAGTACCCAAGCTCCCTTTTATAGAGCTCAAGGAGTACAAGATGACAATGGAGTTGTTTGGTGATGATGAATAAATGCCAAAGTAGTTGCTTGATGATGATAAATGAGTGAAAATTATAGAGATTCTTGTCTCCGAAATGTTTCTATCTGAGCTCATAGCATGCGTCAGAACCAGATCAAGTGGTCTTCATGAAAGTTCTAGGAAATTGTCTTAGCTTTCCATAGCCTCTAGTTTTAGCCAAAAATACTACCTACAACCTGACATATAACCCAATTACTGTACACAGGTCAGACCCAACTTCAGCTCCTCTATTTTGACTTCTAAGCTCAATATCACTTTCAAGACTTTCGATCTGGCTCTTGTGTTCTTCATAAAAGTTGTAGATTTAGATCTTAAATTTCAAATGGCGTGGGTTTTATTCCCAAAGCTCTCTTATAACTCAAAATATGATCAAATGAGTACACATAGGTCAAGCTATCGGGTTCAAAACTCTAGATTTTACTTTAACTCCAATTTGAGTTATCCAAACGTGTGTTCCAGGTCTTGCGATCTCATGAAAGTTGTAGAAATTTGTCTCAGCTTTAAAATAAGACCAAAATCACATCCATTGGATATTTGTAACTCAAATTATAGCTAATTTACTTAAAAAGACAAGTGAGAAGATTATACAATGAATGAAATATATTGTTACCAATGTGGCTCTTGCTATCAAGTGAATAGTTATTATAGAATTATCTTAACTTTTCAACAAGACCAGAATCATATTAATTAGATAATTACAACTCAAATTGTAGCCAATTTACTTAAGAATGCAATCACCCAAATTAATGACAATTTAAGTAATAATTTCTTCAATGATCCAATTAAATTCAATTTCATAAAATACGACAAAACTAACTTAATTAAGCCTAATTGAACCTGAAGCAGCCTAGTGAGAGGATTATAAATTGAATAAAATACATTACTATCAAATTCCCCCACATTAAACTTTTGCACTCCCAGACAAAACACATAAAAAAAACTATGGAACAAAGAAAAATGATACAGACTCAAAAGCTAAAAACTCTAAAAGATTAAATGAATCAAGAAGAGCAACCAATCATTCAAGGGATCAAAGCATTAATGAGGTAACATTTCTTCACATCTCAAACCAACAAACAAGCAAGGAAACTTCAGTTGAAAAGAACGAATCAAGAATGATAGATCCTCACAGGATTCACCTCTCAATCTTTCAAGCGTTAAAAAGTGTTAGTCATGGCAAACATCACTCAAGAGGGGGGTAAATTGGGTGATTACAAATTTTAAAACAACTTTGAGAAATTATGCATTTTGAAACTTTCAATCAACACTTGCAGCGGAATAAGCTTAACAAAGATACAACTAATAAAGATTACTTAAATACAACTTGGGTTAAAGGATAAATCAAGCAAATAAGCTATGTATCAAATTCAACTCAAGCATATATAATTAAGGCACTAATGTAAAGAGATAGAGTTGAGAAAACCAAACATAAGGATATATCCTGGTTCAGCCACCCCTTGTGACCTACGTCCAGTCCTCAAGCAAATCACTTGAGATTTTCCACTAAACTTCAAGCTTGAACGGGTGCTTGAAAACCTTTACATAATAGATCACTCACCACACCTTAGGATACCTCACCCTTTGTGCTTGAGCCTCAAGACAGGGATACCTCACCCTTTTCACTAGAAGGATACCTCACCCCCTTTACAACCTTTGAAGGATACCTCACCTTCTTAACAACAAGGGATACCTTACCCTTTTTAACTCTAGAAGGATATCTCACCTTCTTTACAAATAAGGGGTACCTCACCCTTTTTCTCTAGAGGGATACCTCACCCTCTTTACAGATTATACAAAGTGTTTGAATAATAGAAACTCTCTCAAAGAGTGGATAATACAAATTGAAGCACTATGGGTATCAAGAAATCACACTTTGAAGCTCAAAACAGATTATATGATGAAAATGATAGGAAACTTGTATTTAATGCTCAAGGATGTTTTTTAGAGTGTTTTTCAACTTGTAAGCAAAGCCCAAACACTTCTATTTATAGCCAATGATATTTAAGAGCCGTTGGAGGCTTGTGGAGGGCATTTAGTGCTCAATAGAGCCGTTGGGGAAGAGCTCTATTACAGACCATAATCTGTTATGGCAAAAGCCATAATCGGTTATGGCATGAAAAAGGAGTTTCCAACGTTTCTGGTTTGTAAAATAACCTGTTATGGGTTTACTCATATTCGAATATGAAGGGGCTTATAACCTATTATGAAAATACTCATAACTTGTTATGAGTTATGCCATATTCGAATATGGCCATTTAAAAAACAGGTTGTTACGTTTGAGAAGCCAGAAACTCAATTAGAAAGAAGCCATATTCGGTTATGTATATTCCCATATTTAGTTATGGCATTCTGGTTTTGAAAGCTAATTTTAAATGGTCATAACTTCTTCATTTCTCATCTGTTTTAAACAAATAACCAGTCATTGGAAAGGTATTTGAGTCTATTTTCTTATGAAATAAGTTTCAGAACAAAACTCAAAATAGTTTGTAAGCTATGATCAAAAGGGTGACCAAAGGTCAGCTTTGCAAAACACAAACTTGACTATTTTTCATGGATTTGAACTACCACCAAGACTACCTTTTCAAAACTTGTTTGTTGAGCATTTAGTATGTGAAAACCATTTGTAAAGATTTAAAAACATGTTTAAGCTTAGTGTGATTCCCAAATACCTTTACACAAGATCTAAGTCCTATAAGCTAATCTTGAAGATCCTTGGACTTGATCATTGCACTTCCATTTCTTGTCCTTGTTTGTTATCATCAAAACCATTGCTTTAGCCAATGCCAATTACAAAAAGGTAGGTATTTCACTCAATTCAACTCATGAAAAATTGCACTATCATTAGCTTGCTTATCTTCTACTTCTCCACTACTTAGAACACATGCACACACAAATCATGAGGATTTTATTCAAATTTTTAATGGGGTCAAGGTAAAGGAATGTGGTAATATGGATTTGGCAAGTTAAAAACTAAAGAGAATAAAAGAACATGAGAGTTGAGTTCAGAAAGTTCATCCTAACTCCACCTAATACAAATTCCCTTTACATATTCTTTTCCCTTCCCTTTTTGCCTTGTTGGCCCTTCTTTACACTTTTTTTAATAAATATACACACATTTTTTTAATTAACCACCCTTTCCTTTTTTTCACCAACCATTTTGCACACACACCCCTACACTTGTTCAAGAACTCATCTAATGACAAAGCTAATGTTCTCTTATTTCTTAAGGTCGGGTAAGAACATGGTTTTTCATTTAAAACACATAATGAGCTAGAAACAAGAAATGGTCAAATAAGGTCAAAAGGTTTAAGCAAGGGGAAATAAGCTATTTCCAATGCCTTACGTTAGTAGGAATTAGAGATTTTCCAAGAAGTCATAAGAGTGTTTGATATCATATTGAGACAATATGCTGCTGAGCAAGGCTGCTTATTTGTGCACCAATCATTCTTGACTATTTGGTTAAAGTAGTTATTTCAAGAAAAATGCCTCAATCATGTTTATGTATGCATGTAAAAATATAGCCTAAAAAAGAATCATAGCAAGTTCTAGAGTAACAATTCCATGAGTGAAAATCACACAAGAAAGAAGAGAATGGTACAAATGTTTAATCCATTCATCAATAGGTTCAAAATCTCACAAGACATATTTCTATCATTCTCAATCCACCATTTCAACATTCATATCCAAGCATGTGATTTTTAAAAAAGAAGACAATTTATACTAAGATCTAAGAATCCATTTGCTACTTCTATACAAAATAATTATTTCCTCAACTAAGATATGTCTCAAGAGTAAAATTACCACAAAGGCAAAATTTACTCATTACTCTGTCATCCTTAATTGGTTTTACTATGAATAGGTTTCTGACAATCATATTAATAAACATACTTCCTCAGTTAAGATGTGTCTCAAGAGCAAAATTTACTCTTTACTCTGTCATCCTTAATTAGTATAGTAAGTTACTGACAATCATATCATACTTCCCATTTTTTTTTATAACTATCCTTCCCCCCAACCAGATCACAACATTGTCTGTAATGTTAAAATATAGATGAGTAAAGGATAGAAGATAGTACCTGTTAGAAAAATCTGATACAAATTTAAACAGAAACAAAGTATGATAAATAAAATCAAAGGTAAAGGAAAGTTATAGATGAAGTGTCAGATCTAGCTTTCTTTGCATGTTGCTTCCCTCACTGCTTCTTGTTGACCAATCTATTTAAGCTATTGTTGGATCATGTTTATAAACAAAAGGTTCTAATTTATCAATCAACTCATCAATAGTGGAAGTAGAGATAAGAAGTTGTCTTACTAAATGTGTAATAAATTTCTATTCCACAGCTTTATCAAGAAAAAATAATAAAAGATCAAAGAAATTATTAACATTCAACAAATCAATGGGTTTATGGTGAATGTTCAGTTGGGCTCAAGAGACAATTTAAAAATTTTCTTCCAAAATATCAAAACCACCTGATAAGGCAATGAATGCATCAGAGTTGTCAAGCATTGTCTTCATTCGTGCATGAATAGATGATACCTTAAGTTCCTCCCTAATTGTCTTTCCAGTGATGTTATTTTAAGTTAAAGGTCCAGGAATAACACCTAAAACCTGACTGCCTCCTATATAAGCAGCAAGTGATACAGCCCCCATTAACCCACGGCAACCTCCCTCATATACAACATGAATATTCCTCGCAGCAAGTGTTCTTGGTCGAACACTTGTTGTGTTTACAAACTCTAAACCCTTCCCATACATAGACCCACAAAACATACACATATTTTTAAGGTTATGAACAGAAGGTCCCATAATTTCACCTTCCCTCTAAATGATTATTAATTGGAGGAAAGTGAAGAGAATGAAGTGTTTAAATAGGGAAAAGAATGAAAAAAGTAATGATAACAGCTATAAGGGTAGGTTGGCTGTTGTCAGTAAAGTTTGAAATTAAGAATTTTTTTATTTTTATTTTTTTTAACTTCATGAAAACCATCAGGGTAAAGAAGTCTATAAACCCTTAAAGGACCCTGCTCAAAGGATCGTCTATCCAAAATCAAGATACAACAAAATCATACAAAGATAAAAGAAATATAATTACAAATGAAAACATACCTTTATATACAATTTTCATGACGTATTTTTATACTGCGCATCATGAGTGGAGTAGTGGCATATCTTTGACTTGCGTGTCACTGGTGCAACATAAGAACTCCACAAGGATTGCCGAACTGACAACAAGAACCTTTGAGTCCTTTCCGTCCTGCTTATAGAATAACAATCCTCTATCTTCCTGCAAACCTAATTAAAGGTCTGTACTCTAAGAAGATGGTACCTGACCGTAGCCAGTCAAAACTCGCCATAGAGACCTACTAATTAAAGTAAGTTTACAACTCAGTTAACAGTTTTCATTCACTGTAAAGATGGGACGCTTCTATCTGTCCATCAACGCTACAGAGCCTTGGTTCTAAGAATTGGGAATGTAGCGCATGATTCTCTACAGAGCATGGCACACAAACGTTATTTACATACTGGCATGTGAAGGTCTCCTCCTGAGTCTATGATAGGACGGGCATCCGCCCAGGGCTCCTAATCTAATTAAAGACCAAGTACAACCGTAGTTTCGCCCTCTCTTTTTTTTTCTCCTTTTTTTCATCAAGTTGTTAGTAACTTGATGAAAGGTGAGTGTATACTCACTTGAGATTGTGATGGAAGTAGTCTGCTCTTTCAGCTTTGCACCAAAGCATCATTGACTAGTATTAGATCCATTCAAGACCAGCGCAACATAGGGCTCCTAAAAGGGACAAGTGACCATAATGCGACTGGCTACCTCACATGTGGGATACAATGTACCTACTTTATTTTTCAATTAAGAAGGCTAGATCAAGATGCATGCATTTTCCTATTCATGTTTTGTGTTACCTAGGCCAAACTCAAGATGTGTACATATTTTATCTTTTTTTTTTAATATAAAGAAGAAGAAGAAGAAGAAGAAGAAGAAGAAGAAGAAGAAGAAGAAGAAGAAGAAGAAGAAGAAGAAGAAGAAGAAGAAGAAAATATGTATATGTTGTTATGGATGTGGCTCATATTTGTCTCTGGTTTCACGTCCAGAAACAACTTAAATGCCTTCTATGAGTCAATGATAAGTTTCTCATCCAATTTTCTTATAAACTAGCAAACATGCTCTTTTAGAGTCAGATTCCCAAGACTGTAATGCTTTTGTTCCTCTCAATCCATTCTTAATGAAGAAAATTTTATCTTCTTTGTTCGTGAAAACCATCCCCAAAGAACAACATCGCCTGTTACAATTCCATCGTGCACATTTGTGACAAACTTGTAACACTTTTACTCTTCTCCATTTAGAATATGAACTTCTACCAAGATCTGGCATGTATGAGTCAAATGAAATTGAAGACTCACTGCTAGTCGAACCTTTGCTTCGATTATCTAGCGTAAATCTTCCGGCATACCCTTGTGCATTAACAATCTCAATCTTTCACATCTAGCTTCATAAATTTTTGTTAGAGCATTTTGAGGAATAGAAGGAAAATGTTTTCTCAGGTTTGAAAGAATGACATCCATTTTAAAGGAGAAGGAATCAGTTATTTTGGGAAACTAAAAAATAAACTAACTTGAGAGTCACGGAGTACTGTTATCAACCATTTAACTGGGAACACAAAGAACTGCAAAACAAAATAAAGCCACAAAATCAGAGTAAATTTTTCTTATAATAAGGATCAAAAAAGGAAATGAATTCTACCTCAACAGCTTGATTTTTAAGAAATGGTTTAAGTCTTTGTCCATTGACCTTAAACACATTACCATTCATAGGATTCTCAATGTCTATGGCCTCATAAGGATATACATGTTTGACAATAAAAGGGTCAGTCCACCTAGATCTCAATTTTCCAAGGAATAGGTGAAAACGAGAATTATAAAGTAGAACTTTTTTGACCAATTTCAAAAGATTTTCTGAAAATTAATTTGTCATGAAAAGCTTTTGTTTTATCTTTTTAAATTTTTGAGTTTTCATATGCATCATTTCTCAATTCCTCAAGTTCATTTATTTGAAATTTGCGTAACTAGCAAGCATCATCAAGATTTAAATTAAAAGCTTTAATGGCCCAAAATGCTTTATGCTCCAGTTTTACAGGTAAGTGACAAGGTTTTCCATAGACTAACCGATAGAGTGAAATGCCTAAAGATGTTTTGAAAGTAGTACGGTAAGCCCAAAGTGCATCGTTTAGTCTTAAAGACTAATCTTTACGATTTGAGTTAACTATTTTTTTTCAAAATTTATTTAATTTTCTTATTTGCTAATTCTATTTGTCCACTTGTCTGAGGGTGATAAGTGGTGGTAACTTTATGGGTAATATCATATTTCTTCATTAAAGATTCAAATGGTTTATTCAAAAATGTGTTCCCCCATCACTGATGATAGCTCTAGGGATTCAAAATCGACTCAAGACATTTTCTTTTAAAAATTTAAGAACAATTTTATGATCATTGTATCGACATGGATTCACTTCAATCCATTTTGAGACATAATCAACTGCAACCAAAATATACACAAATCCAAATAAGGATGAAAATGGACCCATGAAATCAATTCCCCAACAATAAAAAATTTCAATGATAATGATAGGGTTCAGAGGCATCATATTTCTTTTAGAAATGGAACCTAATTTCTGACAATTTTTGTAACTTTTGCAAAAGGTATAGCTATCCTTAAATAAAGTGGGCCAATAAAATCCACACTGCAAGATTTTTGCAACTATTTTTTTGAAGAAAAATGACCTCCACATGCTTTCGAGTGACAAAATTTAATGACACTACTTACCTCACTGTCGGGTATGCATCTCCAAAAGATTTGATCAGGACAATATTTGAAAAATATAGGTCATCCCAATAAAAATTTTTCACCTCAGTCAAAAACTTTTTTCTATCTTAGTGTGACCACTGAGGCGGCATCTTTCCTGTTACAATAAAATTAACTATGTTAGCAAACCACGACATGGAATTGACAGAAAATAAAAATTCATCAGGAAAAGAATCATTGATAGGTATGCTATCAAAAGGTGAGCATGTTGTAAGTCTGGACAAATAATTTGCAACAACATTTTCGGCTCCTTTCTTATCTTTTATTATGATGTTGAATTCTTGAAGTAACAAGATCCACCATATCAACCTAGGTTTGGCATCCTGCTTAGACATTAAATATCTAATAACAGCATGATCAGTGAAAATAATAGCAGAAGAATCAATTAAATGAGCTCGAAATTTATCCAATGCAAAAATTATAGCAAGTAGTTCTTTTTTAGTAATGGTATAATTCATTTGTGCACTATTTAAACTTCTACTTACGTAACAAATCACATGAAGTTTACCTTCCTTTCTTTGGCCTAAAACAGCGCCAACAACAAAATTACTAGCATCACACATCAACTCAAAAGGTAAAGACCAGTCAGGGGATTGCATAATAGCAACAGATGTCAGAAGACTAATTAATTTTTCAAAAGAATTTTGACATTCTTGATTCCAATCAAATAGTGCATCTTTTATTAGAAGATTGCATAATGGTCTAGATATGACACTAAAGTCCTTAATGAATCTTCGATAAAATCCTACATGTCCTAAAAAGGAACGAATTTCTCTGACTATTTTTGGGGAAAACAAATGAGCAATTAATTCAACTTTGGGCTTATCAACTTCAATTTCTTCAGAAAATATCACATGACCTAACATGATTCTTGAGGTAACCATGTAATGACAT
This sequence comes from Ormosia emarginata, assembly GCA_029884605.1. NCBI lineage: Eukaryota > Viridiplantae > Streptophyta > Magnoliopsida > Fabales > Fabaceae > Ormosia > Ormosia emarginata. Next base: position 7,471,949 of record JAQQTP010000057.1, read on the forward strand.
TTTTTCTAGTTTAAAACATATCATTTTTCTTCGCATCTTTTAAGAACTTTATCCAAATTATCAAGATAATGTTCAAAAGAATTTTCAAAAATTATCAGATCATCCATGAAAACCTCTAAGTAAAATACTTAGCATGCATCTTTGAAAAGTTGCCGGAGCATTACAAAGGTTGAAAGGCATTCTTCTATATGCAAAAGTGTCAAATGAGTACGTAAAAGTAGTCTTTTCTTGATCTTCCAATGCAATTGGTATTTGATTATACCTTGAATAACCATCAAGCAAACAGTAATTGGGATTCCTGCTACTCTTTCCAGAATTTGATCAAGAAATGGAAAGAGAAAATGATCTTTCATAGTGGCTACATTTAATTTTCTAAAATCAATACACATACGCCAACTGGATAAAACTCACGTAGGTATTAATTCACCTTTTTCATCCACTGTTATTCCAGATTTCTTATGTACAACTTGAGTAGGGCTTACCCACTGGCTATCGGAGATAGGATAGATAATGCGAACATCAAGTAATTTAAGAACTTCAGCTCTAACTGCCTCTTTCATGTGTGAATTTAATCTTCGGTTGTTGTGATGTTTTAGCATTATCCTCTAAATGCATTCTATGTGTACAAATTAATGGATTAATGCCTTTTATGTCCTTTAATGTCCATCCAATTGTACTTTTATGCCTTTTAAGTACTTCTATCAACATACCTTCTTGTTCTCCAGTAAGGAATGATGAAATTACTACTGGAAAGCTTTGTTCTCCTCCCAAAAATGTGTACTTCAACCCAGCAGGTAATGACTTTAGTTCCAATGTGGGTACTTCTTCATGGGCATTATCATTCATGGGTTTTACCTCTTCAAATCTTGGCTTCCATCCCTTGTATTCCATTACCTGTGTACAATCAAGCAAAGAGCATATTTTAGAAATATCTCCATCTACTTGCGTACTTGAATCAAATGAATTAATTAAACAAACTTCTAATGAGTCAGAAGAACTCCCTTTTAGAAGATGATCATCTACAATGACCTCAATCCTATTAACTTCCTCATTTTCATTATGGACTTCATGTGGTTGCTTGCATATGTTGAAAACATTAAGCTCTAGTGTCATGTATCCAAATGTTAGTTTCATCACTCCATTTCTGTAATTTATCAAAGCATTAGATGTTGCTAAAAATAGGCAACCTAAAATAACATGAATTGACTTGGAACTATTAACCATATGTTTAGTTTCCAAGACAATAAAATCCACTGGATAAATAAATTTATCAACTTATACTAACACATCTTCCACTATTCTTTTTGAAATTTTAATTGATCTATCAGTAAGTAGAAGAGTTACAAAAGTTGGTTTTAACTCACTCAGATTGAGTTGTTAATAAACTGAATATGGAAGCAAATTAACATTAGCACCAAGATCAAGTAAAGCTTGATCAATTTTATGTTCTCCAATAATGCATGAAACCGTAGGACAACCAGGGTCTTTATGTTTCAAAACATTATTGCTCTGAATAATAGAACTTACCTGTTCAATCAAAAAGGCATTCTTTTTCACATTTAATTTTCTTTTACAGTGCATAAGTCCTTCAAAAAATTTGCATAAGAAGGAACTTGTTTGATAGCATCTAACAACGGAATATTGACCTTCACTTGTTTAAAAATTTCAAAAATTTCAGTGTGGTGGTTCAATTTCCTTGAATTGCTTAATGCTTGAGGAAATGAGGGTGGAGGAGGCGAGAGTTTAGTCTCATTTTGGCCAGATGGCTTATCAACATCTTCCTTATCTTGGGGGATTGATTTATCATCTTTCTCATAAGGTTTAGGAATTTCTTTTTCAACAACTTTACCACTCTGAAGAGCTATCACTGAATTGACTTGATTTATTTGTTAGTTTTCTAAACTATCCTCATTTAGACTATATTGACCCTTAGGATTCGGTTGAGGTTGAGAAGGAAATTTTCCTTTCTCGTGAATGATGAGTGCAGAAGTAAGTTTGGAAAGAGTATCTTTTATGTTAATCATGGTTTAAGTGTTTTATTTATTGATGGCCTCTTACTTTTCTATGAATGCATTCAATGTTCCTTCAACGTTTTTCCTATATGGTGGGACATAAGGTGCATATCCTTGAGAATTTTGAGAATCATGTTATTCCTGAGGAGGCGGTGGTTACATAAATTATGCTTGATTATTATTCCTCTAACTAAAGTTTGGGTGATTTCTCCATCCCGGATTGTAAGAATTTGAAAAAGAAAAGGTGAATGGCTTTTTAAAATTGTTCATTGCATTTACTTGCTCATGCACAACTTCTTTAAAAACAGGAATATTTGGACATTCATTTGTCGAGTGTCCTAATTCGTCACAAATGTCACAAATTTCTTCATTTTGCACAGATTTGACTTTTTTCACTTTCCCTAATTCCATGGATTTAACCTTTTTAGTCAAACTAGCATACCTAGCATTTAGATCTTCTTCTTGACTAAGATGATATTTTCCTTTACTAGTATTTGCAAGGTTATATTTAATTGAATTTTCAGAAGGAATAGTACCATGCCAAGATTGAGAATTTTCAGCCAAATAGTTTAAATAATCTAAAGCTTCTTCAGGTTCTTTATCAAGAAACTCGTTATTATACATTATTTCCACAAATTGTTTAGTTTCAGGTATTAAACCTTTATAAAAGAAGCTTATAGTATGTCATTTTTCAAAACCATGATGTGGACAAGAATTTAACAAATCTTTAAAACGTTCCTAACATTGAAAATATGCTTCATTTGAATTTTGAGAAAATTTTTGGATTTGTCTTTTCAAAGCATTGGTTTTATGTGTTAAAAAAATTTTCTTTAAAAACTCACATTGTATTTCTTGCCATGTGCTAATTGATCTTGATTTCAAAGCGTTAAGCCAAGTTTTTGCTTTATCTTTCAAAGAAAAAGGAAATAATTTAAGCTTAATAATCTCTTCAGTGCAATTTTGATCATTGAAAGTAATACAAACTTCCTCAAATTCTTTTAAATATAAATATGGGCTTTCAGATTCTAAACCATGGAAATTAGGAAGTAAAGAAATCATACCCGACTTAAATCTAAAATTGTTAGTAGTGAGTGGAAAGATAAAACATGATGGACTAGAATTTCGAGGCGGTTGCAAATATGCACGCATAGTTCGCAATGGTTAATTTTTATGTTCATCATATACACTTTCATTTTCAGTCATTGTATTAATTGTGTGTGATTGTGATTCAAGCAAATCAATATATAAAGTACCATAATTAATTTTAACTAAACGACCAGAATTTAAATCACGATACAAATTAAGCATAAATAAGTAACTTAAAATAAAAAAAATAATGTACAAGTTAGCAGTATAAACCAGCCATTTAATATTAAGCATAAATAAATAACTTAAAAAATAAAAAAAATAATGTTCAAGTTAGTAAGTCAAAAAATAAAAATAAATGACATAAGTAAATAAGTCAGAAAATAAAAATAAATGGCATAAATTAAAAAGTTAGATAACGTAAATAAATGACATAAATTAAAAAGTTAGATAGCGTAAATAAATGGCATAAATATAAAGTTAACAAGTTAGTAAGTCAGAAAATGCAAATAAAAAAAATAAAAAATGTAAATAAGTGACATAAATAAATAAATAAAAATGTTAAAAAGCATAAATAAATGACATAAATATAAAAATTAGAAAATTATAAAGTATAAATAAATGATATAAATATAAAAGTTAGTTAAAAAGTTAATAAGTTAATTAGTAAGTTAGTTAGTAAATTAGTAAATTGAAAAAAAAATTAAAAGAGTAGAGGAAGAATATATCTGATAGTGAAGTTTACTTACAGAAAGAGAACATCAATGAATTCAAATTTCAAATCAAGTCATCGACAACAGCACAAAAAACTTGATGGTAATTAGAAATTGTAAACCTAAGTACAGGTTATTTCAAGTAGTAAATTATCGAGAGTCCGAGGTCGATCCATAGAAAATTGATGAAGAAAAAAATATTTGAAGTAAGGAGAAGATTTGCCACAATACTAAAGATAATAAAAGTTATTCACAGATGAAAAAGATTTGTTTAAGTTAGGATATCCACTCTTGGCTATAAATTAAAGATAAGATTATTTATTTTTATAACTTAATTGAAATCACACATAATGGAAGTTTCAATTAGAAAATACAACATTCAAAGTTCAATTTAGATTATATATGTAATCATATTATAATTCCTTTAATTATCCATCAACACTTATAAATGGTCTCAAGCATCCACTGTGCTAATGTCTTGTCTACAATGAATCAAGTTCTTCATTATACAAGAAGAGTTTCTAAATTGATTGGAAACAACATACAACACATATAATGACCACTTAAAAATATATCATTTAAGCACAAGAAGGAAATTGATCTAACCTCAACTTATTACCAAAAGCTTCACCCTTTCACCCAAAGCAAAATAAAAATTAGTTACTCATGAACAAGAAGAAAGAAAGAAATAAGAAGAAATAAATGAACATAACTTCAATTTAGAACAAGAAAAACTACAACAAGAGAAACAAATAACACAATAGCATAATCTAAGCTAAAATTAAAGATGATCTGAATGAGCACCCAATCTCCTTTTTATAGAGCTCAAGGAGTACAAGATGATAATGGAGTTGCTTGATGATGATGAATAAATGCCAAAGTAGTTGCTTGATGGTGATGTATGAGAGAAAATTATAGAGATTTTTATCTCCGAAATGTTTCTGCTCTGAGCTCATGGCGTGCGTTAGAACCAGATCAAGTGGTCTTCATAAAAGTTCTAGGAAATTATCTTAGCTTTCCATAGCCGCCAGTTTCAGCCAAAAATACCACCTACAACCTGAGATATGACCAATTACTGTACATAGGTCAGACCCAACTTCAGCTCCTGTGTTCTGACTTCTAAGCCCAATATCACCTTTAAGACTTCCGATCTGCCTCTTCTGTTCTTCATGAAAGTTGTAGATTTAGTTCTTAACTTTCAAATGGCATTAGTTTCATTCCCAAAGCTCTCATATAACTCAAAATATGATATGAAGAGTACACATATGTCAAGCTGTCAGGTTCAAAACTCTAGATTTTATTTCAACTCTAATTTTAGTTATCCAAACGTGTGTTCTAGGTCTTGAGGTCTTCATAAAAGTTGTAAAAATTTGTCTTAGCTTTAAAACAAGACCAAAATCACATCCATCGAATATTTGTAACTTAAATTATAGCTAGTTTACTGAAAAAGCTAAGTAAGAAGATTATACAATAAATGAAATATATTGCTATCAATGTGGCTCTTACGATCAAGTGAATAATTGTTAGAGAATTATCTTAACTTTCCAACATAACCAGAATCATATTAATTAGATAATTGCAACTCAAATTGTAGCCCATTTACTTACCAAAATTAATGACAATTCAAGCAATAATTTCTTCAATGATCCAATTAAGCTCAATTTCATAAAATATGATAAAACTAACTTAATTAAGCCTAATTGAACCTTAAGAAGCTTAGTGAGACAATTATAAATTGAATAAAATATATTGCTATCATCTTTTGTCTGAAAAAAACAACTCCTATTTTTCAGGTGAGACGCAAAAGTAAAAGAAAAGAAGGATGATTGTGTTGCAGGTTCAACAGGAGCAAGGGCGTGGAGACAATGCCTGGTGGTTGAGCAGCGGAGAGTCAAGGCAAAGGACAGTGTGACACAATTCATGATGCATCTTGGTCATGGTGGTGGGTCGGCGATGATGGATGGCAGTGGTAGGGAATGGCTTGGGCTTGATCGAGGTGGAGGTTACGAGCACTAGCTTGAATATTGATGGTTGATGGCACACGAAAGAGGTTGTGCGGCAACGCGGTGGACAACTAGACTCTGGGTAGTAGTGCAAGGGTGTGTACATATGACGAGGTAGAAATCGTTAGGTCTGTGATGGAACTAATAGAAAAGGTTTGACAATTTGGGACCATGGTTGTTTCGATAGAGGATGAAATTTCAAGTCTTGGATGAGATTTGGAGAAGAATTTGGACGACAACCATCACAGCCAAGATGTTCATGGACAGAGTGCGATCTCAATGTTTTGACATGGGGGAGCATACGACGACAGTGGTATGAAATCACAAGCCAATGTCATCATTGGTCCATGCTTCATTGCCAGTCAAGTATGAACACAAAGGGCTCAACAACTTCTATGTTGCCCATACGTTGCAAAACACTGCCATTGTCATTGTAAGCCTACTACCCACCAAACCACCCTATAGTTGTGCGAGTGGGCGTTGTCGAATGTGTTGAAGGTCATCTTCTTTCTCCTACAGGGTCAACATGACCTGATACCTAGCTAAACAAGTCATGCGACCCAGTTTTCAATCTGTCGCATTTTTATGGTTCCTCACACCATTTTGATCTATTTTTTAGATTGGGTCTTCATCTATGCACAATTTAGGATCATTTTGGATGGTTTTCAGGGAAGAAACCATGCTAAAATGGATTGGTTATGATCCAAAAGTAGTAAAATGGGTCTGCTCAACCCGGTTTAGAAAAGTCACATCCCTCTTCGATTTTAAATTGTTTTGATAATTTCTATGGTCTAGATTCATGTCTAGACAAGTTCTAAGATGGATTTAGACGATTATCTTAATAAAAAACAAACAAACAATGTTCTAAAATCATCAAGATGATCTTGTGGCTTTCTTCCATGAATGTTGGTGTGGGTTCTACATTTTTTGGTCATTTTCTACCGACTTAAAAAAATTTAAGAACATCTTAAAACATTTCTGGAAATCTACATAAATAAGACATAAACAAAATATTTGGATGTAATTTATGTTTGGGATCAATTTCGCAATTAATTACACAAGTTGCAGGTCATTAAATTAATCATTTTTGGACACTACTCATTTTCCTATGTGGCAAAAAAGATTTAATAACTTTTACACCTTTACCTTTTCAACAAGTTTCAGGTGAGTAACTTCAATCATTGATTCATATTTTAGCATATCTAATGGCTCATATACAAATAGCATCCATACTCCCTGATGAGCAATGAGCATGTTATACAAAGCCCTTTGGTACAGAGCTATCCTTCTTCACATGGTGTGTTTGGTGTTTGACTATTGCTTGTAAATCCTTTTATAATATAGAACTTGTAATTAATTAAATATTTAATTGTAATTAATTAAGGAGTTAACTTAGTTAATAATATAAAAAACTTTACATTATTAATTAATTCATATACTGTATAAATCTTCAACGACATATTGGAAAAAATATAGTAGGTTAAGAATATATTCGTATTCAATACGATTCTTTCCAATATTAATAGGAGAGAAATTTTCTCCATTAAATGCGTATGGTTTAAATATGATGCATTGTAACATAAAAAAATGATGCATTGTATAAGATACTTAATTCTTTTAATAAAAGTATAAGTCACAAGGAATAATTTCGTAAATTTTTTAGCCTTGACGTAAATAGTGTACCTTTAACTGAACTAGAGAAGTAAAATAGTTGAAATGTATATAAACTTGCGATACCATGAACCCAAAATTAATATATATAATTCAATGGTATGAGGAAAGATTATAAGATAAAAAAAAATAAATCTTAAATACAAGTCAAGGATTGGCTTTGAGGTTGAGGAGGTGTACTCTATCTTAGCTATTCAGGTTGTAACCTTAAACTAGCAACTAAAAAAATTAATTAATTACTATGTTGAACTAGCAACTAAAAAACTATAAATACTTTGCAATATGCTTAAAACAACTGAAAGTATAGTACACCTTTATACACTCTATATAAAAGTACTTGTGTAGGTTGATGGACGGTGAATGCACCAAGATAAGTAATTACATAATGAATTCCATTATATGATCATCTAAAATATAATATTTTTATGATACTCCCATTTAAATGTAGATACAAAGTAGATCTCTAAGTTATATATATAGTATACAAGAACAAGAAACCATACTAAATATGATGTCCCTTTAGTACCATATTCTAGGGGTAAAAGAAAAAAAAAACATTTTCCTTACATAATATAAAAATAAATTAACAAGTTGACTTTTTTGCATAGTGCAGTACATTTAGTCGTGTAATAAAGTCATTACCCAAAAAAAAAAGAGTGTAATAAAGTCTCTTAATTGTGGCACCTATTTGAGCATAAAGGTTGTTTCGCCCTCTGCCATTACCAATCGCTGCTCATCCTTCTCAATCAACCTGGTGTCTGCTATCATACATCATCTAATTCACGATGCAGAGAAACTTTCTCAAGCTGCTTGCGATCCTTCTGGGTTTCTCATATGTTCTCTCTGTCTCTGCTATCCCTGCAACCAGTAAGCCTCATCACATGTTTTAACGAACTATAGTTTTAATTTGTTGGGTTCTCTTTCGATTTCTGTGCAAAATATAGTGATGCATTGAATTGATTTGCCCGGTTACAGGAACCCAAAATTTGAATGTAGAAGATACAACGGTTATGCCATCTTTAGCTCAGGTCAGTACTTATGATCTCTGTCTCTCTGTCTCTATAGCATCGTCAAGGTTATATATTTCAGGAGAGAAATTATTGGGTGTAATAACCTAATGGGTAAATCACATCATTTAATTAATAGATAATTATTATAATTAATTAATAAATAATTAAAATTAATCATCATAATTAATAATATAATTGACTTAATGCATCTAACTTACTATATAAGTTTATGCAAAAATTTCTCATTTCAGAATATTTCAGAATATGTTTGATAGAAACTGCTGGTTCAAAATTTGCTTTCAATTCATGAGCTCTTCCTTGGTAACAAAGATAACCCAGGAAAGAGAAGAGAGTAAAAAATTACTGTCATACCAACCCTTTTCTGATGTGGAGTTACTTCTACTATCCCAAGAATGATTTTTCTTTATTTTCCTCACCAACCAAAAAGGTATGGATAACCAAGTGAACCATGAACTTTTCTTGTTATCAATTGTTTCTCTCTTTGTTTTTGGGCCCTTGTTCATAATTAATCTGGTTAGCAGTTGCAGGGTGCACTGAAGTTGGAAAATGGTGAGGAGATGCTGGTAGATATGGACGAAGGATTGATGGTGAGGAGGATCGATTTGGAAACCCAAGACTATGGAGGGACTGGGGCAAATAAAGATCATGACCCAAAATCCCCTGGAAATGGTCGTTGATGTCCAAATTATACATTAAATTAGTCACATCCAAAACTGTAAAGGAGGATCTGAATATGTGTTGCCTTCTCTTACAATCAAATATATGTATGGTTATCTTTTTCTTTATTATAATTTTCTGTTTGCTTGTTCACAGCTATGTCTCTGGTGTTTTGAATTGTTATATCAAATAAGGTTACTGCGGAAGAGAAGATTGAGTAATATTCAAGAGAATTTTGATGAACGAAGTTTGAACAAGGACAATAACCCTTTCATTTTAAAATAACTCACATTTGAGAGATTGAGTTTTATTTCATTTTATCTCTTCTTTTAAATGGAATGAGAAAGAGTATTAATAGAGTGATAAAATTTTAGGTATTTTAATGTTGGGAGAATACTTCATCTCATTCTACTCATTCTTGCATAAATACTAGTAATTAAAAAAAAATATCAAACAAATTAAGCATAAAATTTAATATGGTTTGATCAAATATACCTACATTTACGAATTAGAAGAGATCAAATTTATTACGAATAACATTATAATGCAATTTTTTACAATTAAAGCTTCAAAATCTATAATACTAGAACTTTAGCATGGATAAAATTACAAACCCTCTCTAACGCAACTTTTGAGGACAAAGTTGCAAGTTCTCGAATGCAACATTGCTCACAATTTCTTCTTCATCATTCTCATGTATCAAACAATTCCATAATACAAGTATCTATAGCACACAAGAACTTGTTTAACAAACAACTATTCTTACACTCTTTAAGACTTTTCTAATTTCCTATTAAAAACAAATTTATTTTATATCCTACTTATCTCTTACATATCTTTCATATTTATTATATATCTTTTACATATTTTAATATTAATCATGAGATGAATCTACTAATAAAATAAGAAATTATCAATAATAATATTTGAATTTGAAATTTAAGTCAATCCCAACATTTAATAGAGATAATTTAATCAAATGTAATTATAATTTTAAACTACAATTATTTTGAAATGGATATAGTATTTACAAAGTAAATATTTTTTTTTCGTGAAGACAAATTTAGAATCATGGATGGTTGTCCCATCCTAAGATCAAGGTAGGCCTCCAAGTTCAATGAATATTTACAGATAATTCACACCAACTGATCGGAATCAAATTCCGACCAACTTAACTAGTTGATGCAGTCTTTCTTTACCAATTGGATCAATCATTATTGACACTTACAACAGTAAATATTAAATATATAAAAAAAATTAATGTCTTAAAATGTTAAAAAGTATTTGATATTTTTTTAATCAATAATAAAGAGAATTCATTAAGAAGATATAAAATTATTCGTTCGTACATAATGCTCAACATTTTTAAGGTGGTTTTAAACTTTAAATTAATTGTGAATCCAGCTTCACTGCATTTTGACTCAAGATATTTAAGGCAGTTTTAAACTTTTAATTAATTGTGGATCTGCTTCCCTGCATTTTGTCTTCACGTGAAGGAGCAGCCACAATTTCTAGCGTTCATTTATATGGCAAGGAACACTAAGAAACAAGAAGGCACAAGCGGCATAGCTCATTCATTAATTTCGTCAAACTTTATTTCTAGCTTCTAGAGATAAAATTATATACGCATGCAAGTAAAATGCTTTCAACATTTGTTGATGTCACCATCATATAGACAAACCCCAAATTAATTTATTAGATCCATGAGAGAAAAGCTAAATAGAATGAAAAGGGGATTATATGATGCTTACTTTGCATAACAAATCCTATCAACCAACCCCAATAATTCGAATTGAGTAATATATATATAGGATTTCTAATTGCCACACCTTACTGTGAGGTTAATTAATAATCTCCACGTTTTGTTTTAGACAAAAAAATCAAAATCCTATTTTATAAACTAATTTAGTTCTAAAGGATTTCTTAGTAACTTAAACTTTTACGTCATGATCTGACCATTAATTTTATTTTAATTAAATGGTTCAAATTAACTCATTTAGTAAAAAAGAATAATTGAGGTAGATTTTGAAGGTGACAATAGCATGAGAAGGAAGGTTTAATCGTCCTTCCAACTTTCTCAAACATTTTTGCTAATACAAAAACTTTACAAGTGTTTCTCACTTGGATAATGAAATGATAAGCTAAGAAGTATTAGTAAATAAGAAAAGTTTGTAAGGATAAATTCTAAAAGATTTGTTATAGCTTAGAAACTATTTCTTAACTCTTTAGCCCTTTAGATATTTATTCAGAAGGATGGATTAAAAGAACAAAATCAATATATCATAATGAGAAAAGAGTAAGTTTAAGAAGACAGTACACAAACAGTTTATACTGATTCGGTCAAATCTATGTGCCTATGTCCAATCCCCAATCAGCAAACATGATTTATATTTCTTCGAGTTTTTTTTAATCAACACTAGCTTCTCCAAGTTAGAATACAAGTGTTCTATGTTCAACACTTGCTTGCCTCTTCAAGCTAAAATCTCTCCAAAATCACTAGCGGATCAAGTTACAATGAGATGATAAATTTTTTGGTTTTTCTCACAACACTCAAAGAATGGATATGTTTTTCAAAGTACATAGAAAGAGTATGTGAAATCTCTATAACACTTAGAGTGGATTTCATCAAATACAAAGTAGAGAACTTAGTTTCTCATTAATACAACAACTCAAAAACTGATTTCTGATGAGAGATTGAGTTCAGAAACGAGAGAGTGAGTTCAGAAGATAGTCAATGTAACAGTGTGCGTCAATCCATTCTAGTTTGAGTCTTCAACTATTTATAACTTTCCAAGAGGTGGCCTCTATCTCTTCTAATGATAACATAGTACAAGGAATATTACCGTTTTCTTATCCTATAGTGCTCAGGCAGCTTTAGTTTGAAAGCTTTGTCTTTTTCAGTGGTAGTTAGAAGCGAAGCACTTTCTGAACTTTTTAGACTTGTAGCTTTTGATTTTACTCTTCTTCTCTTATGAGTTCTTAAACTTCTTAATTGAACTTCTCTTCTGAGTCTGTCTTCTGAAATACGAACTCTTCTTAAAACAACTTCTTACTTCTGAGTTGTTTAACTTAGAAGCAATACTTCAGTAGTTTACACATTAAGCGTTTTAGAAAGATATAGTGAGTTTTTTCGTGTCTAAGTGTTGACATAAGACTTAAGCAATTTTTTATATAAGAACTTTACTCAAAAACTACGAAGATACTTTGAGTTTTCTTTCTTTTAGAACTTGATATGAAGTAGTTCATGAAAACTTAGCAAGTTCTAAAAGTGTTCTTTTCTATACTATGATATTCAACAAAGAAACATTAATAACATTTAAATCTAAGTGTGAGTTTATTATTCATCAAATCAAAACTTAGAACATTCTTAAAGAACTTCAGCAAGTTCTTATAACTTTTGAAAGACTTTGGAGTTTACAATCTCTCTCTTTTTTATGATGACAAACTAAACTTAGATTCTTTTAAAGAAAATAATATCAAGCATTTTAAGCATTTAGCCGTATGTGAGAAAAATATATTAAGATAAACAGAGAGATTAATATAAGTTCCAAAGCCCTTTTGATGTAATGCTTCCTATTTTAGTTTGGATGATAACAAACTATGTTGAAAATATTAATTTTTTTCTCTTAGTGCTTGAAGTGGTTTAACATATTCTTTGTGGAGTTTTTCTATTATATTAAGGACTAATCAAGTATGAAGGAAGTCTTCTGGGCGATTAAAGAGGCTTAAGAAAATCAAATCCTGACCTGAGAAAGTTCAAGTGTGATTTGAGAAGATTCTTGAAGAACATGAAAATGTTCATCATGAGAAGGTCCTGAGAAGTATGTGAGGAAATTCAGAAAAATGAAGAATCTCCATAAGAACTAATATAAAGAGCAATTCAAAGATCAAAATGAAGCTCACACCATCCAAGTTATGAAGAAGAAACATGTATTTGAATCAAAGGATGATAAGATTAGAGAAATTCAAGTGAGAGAAAGTTGGATGAGAGAGTTGGCTAAGAAAGATCAATGAGAAGATTGCTCGTAAGAAAGTTCCTAGACATCGTAAGAATGTTCCTAGAAAGCATGAGAAAGTTCCTAAAGAACTTGAAAAGGTTGGTCCAAGTGTAAGACCTGAGAAAGTTTGCATCAAGTTGAATAAAGAGTGAAGAACTCTCCTATAATATATTTGAAGAATGAATAATGTTAGAAGTGCATGATTTCCCACTTATAATTTCAAGCTCATATCAACAAAGTAAGAAGAAATCTATTTGAGAAGACTGAAGATTTGAGAGTATTAGTTGAGAACGTTCAAGTTGAGAATAGTCATGAAGAATCTTTCTCAAAGTCTTTAATGAACAAATAAAAAATCAAAGCTAATAAGATGATCAAGATGAATTCTTAATCGAGCTACCAAAGGTGAAAGTTGAAGCTCAAAATGGTCAGCAATAGATGAGAAGCATCAGAATGGAAGATTTGAACAAGTGGTTACAAGCTGAGAAAGGTCGAATACTTGAAGAAAAAGTTTGAAGCCCTATTGAACAAGATTACAAGCCTAAAAGAGGCAAGATGTGCAAAGTCATACTTTGAAGAAATCATGTTCAAAAGGATAACTTTGAAAGATCCCATCCAAGCATAGTCAAAGTTAAGCCAACCCAAAGTTGAGAAAGTTCGACGAGTTGAGAAAGTTCGAGTTGAGAAAGTTCAACACCAGTAACCTTCTCACATATACTAGAAAATGACAACCAGTACATGAAAGTGTTCCAACGGCAAGTAATAACTATTTTCCATGTGAAATCACTTAGGACTTGATCCTAATGGCTAGAAACATATTCTCAAGTATAAACACGACCTATCCATAAAGATTAACAAGAGCTTTGCATGGATTAACATAAGAAAAAGTCAAAAAGTCATATTTGAGTTCATATCCTATTTTATGTTCTCCTTGAGAGAAGAATTCTGGTTTACATTTTAGAAACAAAGGGTTACTAAGCTTAAAAATGAAATACATTCCTTGAGTGATTAGAGAGCCTACCCATGAAGATTTGAAGGTTAGAAGCTTGAGCCTTAAGATCATAATAAACATATAGTTAAACTTTTTCATCTCTACCTACTTGACATTCATTTTGTTAAATCTTTAGTAGGTTTATTGTGAGCTCTTCTATTCTGTGTTAATCCACTCTTTGAGTGTTATTGAGAGCTACCCAATTGTTACAAGTACCTCTTTGCTGATATTGATCTTTGAGAGTTGGTGGTGAGTGTGTGGGTTGTGCAAGCCACTTGAAGCTTAGTTGTGGTAGAGCCTGGAGAGGCTTGACTATGATAGAATACTTGTTTAGAACTTGGAGAGGCTTAACTGTAAAAGAATAGTCTTTGTAAAGCCTAGAGAGGCTAGTTGGTTAAAGAATACTCTTGATAGTGAAAAATCCTAGTATTTACTAGGTACTAGATGTAGCTCCATGTGGTTTAGGGGTGAACCAGTATAAATCTTGTTGTTCAACTCTTCTTCCCTTGATCTTATTTATTTGGTTCATTTGATAGTCATTCAAAAAGCAAAAATTGAGTTTTGACAAAATACTATTGAAGTTTTTATCAAGTGAACTTAAAGTTTAACTTCCTCAGCACAAGTTTAATTCTTTTATTATTAAGGGTATATCTATTGTTGAAAGTGTTTTCAAAAGAAAGAGATTTGATTTACTAAAATACAACTTTGAAAAGATTATATTGATTTTAATACAACAGTGAGAAAGTTTTTTTTTTAATTAACCAATAAATTCTCTCACTAACTTTTTCACCATATTCTATTAAGATAAGTTGAACCTTCTCACTTGTTTATTGTTTCTTAGTGTAACTTTTTCACCTTCAAGTCTGAACAACTTGAGAAAGCTATGAGAAGATTGAGTTTTTCAGGAAAAAGAGAACACAATTCAACCACCATTCTTGTGTTACTATTAACTTCAATTAAGAGATATGTGAACCAATTGGAATAAAATATTCATATTCATACATAAAGGCAACCAGAAGATACATGGAATGAATGCTCATGCACTGCACTAAGATATAAAAATGCCCTTTACATATATGCCTAAGTTTTTTCTTATTTCTCCCCCATTTTGTTATCAACCAAAAGCGAGGTAGAGAAATAGTTTGTGTAACACCCTAATACAGATATCCAGATATATCCTAGATAGACAGAGATATATAAAGATAACCAGTACTAGAGACGTCACTTTTATACTACATAC
Organism: Ormosia emarginata; assembly: GCA_029884605.1. Lineage (NCBI taxonomy): Eukaryota > Viridiplantae > Streptophyta > Magnoliopsida > Fabales > Fabaceae > Ormosia > Ormosia emarginata. Next base: position 7,487,348 of record JAQQTP010000057.1, read on the forward strand.
TAACATATATCTATAATCACAACTGAGTAATTATAGAAAGCCTTGAGAGATTACGAAAAAACTTAAACTCATACATATACATACTTAGCCACCTGAGGGCTTATTGTAATACATATAAAATAAGACTTACAAAACAAACATAAACTAATTACATAAGTTCTGTCTACTTAAAGTAATAAAAACTACTCTAGTCTTCATGTTTTATCTTCTCATCCTTAAATGTGGTTTGTACCTACGTGCTTTGCCTTTCGCATCTCGAGCCTCGCATCGGTACCTGCATTTGAGCCTGCATCTGGATTTACATGGAATAACAACTGGGGTGAGAATTAACATTCTCAGTAAACGCAATTCCAATACCAGTTCTCTATAACATTGTATATAACAAATATATAACAAATGCTATAATTCTAACTTAGGAGCTTTCTCCTCTTTTTTTATAACTATTTCTGTCTTAGGAACTTTCTCCTCTTTTCTTATAACTTAGGAGTTTCCTCCTCTTTTCTCATAACTTAGGAGTTTCCTCCTCTTTTCTCATAACTGCACACTTTCTTATAGTGTGATAATAACCGATAGCCTACACATTGTTAATATATACAACGCCCATACAGCTGTACATACCAACAATGACGGACAATGCCCATACAACTGTCCGTGAATGCAATGATAATGATATGTAATATGAATATGCCTAAGGAATCCTAGAAGCATGTGAATGAAATGCAAATGCAAAAGTCTATTCTAAGAACAAAGAAGTTTGCTAGGAACTAGTCAGTATATCATCTAGTGGTAATTAGAGGGAAAACTCATCCTCACATTACACATATCCTGACACACTGAGAAATTCGGGCTTCATCCTTGCTCAAAGAGCGTCTTTGGATTTCCCACTTGTCTCCTTTGGCCTTGGCACTATCGAGACATCAGGGTTATGTCCTTCTCAAAAGTCCTTCGGACACCCATCTATCTTCTTTTTGCCTCCATGAATAAACATCAAAGGATATCCACCAGATCGATACTACTTAACTAATTCATAGACTTTCATTTGTACTTATATACTTAGTTCCTCTTTGATCTAAGCATATTCTACTAATAACTTTGACTTCTTATGTTTACCTTTTGCAATAAGGAGAATCTATAACCTCATACTATATGTAACCTTAGCACTTGGTTAGGAATACTTGTCCCCTAAGGAACTTCTCTGATTCCTTACCTTCTGGCTAAATGACCTCATGCCATATAACGTTACATTCTCAGGTAAACATCACCAGTTCATTTCTTATACTTGTACCTAAACTCCACCTCATCACTCCTATCTCTTAAGTGATCTCTAACGCAACACTATGTTGCTGAGGTGTAAGGTACTTACCTATGGCAACCACTAGTCTTAGTTGCACTAAGGTTCTTTCTCTTCACATACATACTAGCTTAACTGACTAGTGTGTGAAAAACTTAGTGTTATGTTTAACTCTTACATAAACACCATCTTACTTTCCTATAGACTCAACTCATCCTAGTGAAAGAGTCTATCTTAACTAATGCCTCATCTATCCTTGCTTAAGGACATAATGAGCATCTCTCTAAAACTTTGCATAAGTAACTCAACTTTAACTAAAGTGAGTAATTCATGCATCTAACTTTCCTTTCTATCATACTTCTGGTAGTAGCTTATACTACACTTGTGTGCTAACACACATATTCTAGTTGTATCTAGCTTTCCCTGCTATCACACGTCTGGTAGTAGCTTATACTACACTTGTGTGCTTAAGGTTCCAGATACCTCTTTAACTATTCCAAACTCATGGAATGCTTAAGAACTAAACTTCCACACTTTGGTTAGTATCTAAGGAAGTAAATTCTCTTTATCTTGCATTTCTAACTCATCTTTACTAATACATGAGTTATTGCACATTTCTGCTCTACCTTATGATTATGACATCTTCTTAGTCACATTTCATCTTATTGTGTATTTAGCAATGCACCAAGTCTCACTTAACTAGAGACTTAGTACCTAAACGTTCCCTCTTTGGAATCAATACACAATCTTGTCTCCACTCAAGTAACTCTAATGCAAGAGTGGTTCTTACTTGCAACTCTTTGTTGCCTAAGGTTCTAGGTACCTTCCTAAGGTAATCCACTACTCTTGGATCTCCTAAGGTTCATACCTTTCTCATTCTCTACTAGAGTGCATACTAATGCACTTGTCTTCATTGCACAATCTCATCACATCTTAAGTGATATCTAATGCAACACTAAGTTGCCTAAGATGCAATGTCATTACTTAAAGCATACCTTTCCTTTAGGATGCTTAAAAGCCTATGCTTTCTCATTCTTGATGGGTAAGTATTTTTCACTTGAAAATATCCCCCTTTATGCCTTATTACACTTAGGAAACATAAACATATGGCTCCATCAAAGGCAACATAACTAATAGTGAGAAAAAACCATTTTTCATGGTTTTGGGCAGCACGCCGCGACATCCTTCTCTCAACGCCGCGGCGCCTGTAGCAGAAAACGTGATTTCTGACTCTTCACGTCGCGGAGCCACTAAGCCATGCCGCGGCGCCCATATCAGAACCCAGATTCTGCAGAATTCTGCAGTTACGAGTTTGCTGTTCTTTTAATCATTTTCTTGGATTTTGGCCATTTCTTACCAACTTCTAAGTGATTCTAGGTTCCTAACTAGTTCCTTAACCATTAGGAATCATCAATCACTAATTTAAACCTCTTAATTTGGATTATGGCTCAAAATCCTTCATTCTATGGCCTATGGCTTACTTTGTGAATCAAGGGTCTAAATGAGTTGTTCTAAGTTCCTAACTTAATCTTATGCTATGAACAAGTCATAAATGACCAAAGAAACACGTCTATGCAAGCCAAACACATCTAACATCTCTAGAACTCAATTTGGCATATTATGTTGTTTATATGCATGCATAGAGAAAGAGATGAATAAAGGCTCTAAACCCCTACCTCTTGAAGACTTAAAGCCTTGAACCTTGAACCTTGATCTTCCTCTTCCTTTCCTTCTTCCCTTCTTCCCCTTTCTCCTTCTTCTTCTCCCCTTTCCTTTCTTTTCTTTTTCTTTCTCTCGTTTTCGTTTCTGCCGAGGGAGAAGGGAGATATAAGGGGGTGGGATGTGGCGGTAATAACGGGAAAAGATTAACTTAAGTTTCTACACTGAAACTTATATCTGCTATGGACACCCGAATTATGCTAATTCGAGTTTTCCTGCTTCTAACAACTTTAGAATAAATCATAAGATTCATCTAAATTGTTGTTTCACAATTCTCATCATTTTCTATATCTGCTAGGGATCAATCCGGCATTAAAAGCACAACCTGTATGCCTAAAAATACCAAACTGACTCTGATTCTCTTGAAACTTTTTTCACATCTTACTTGGCTTATTTGTGACCTAGAAATAAACTCTCTATGTTTATTTCTCTTAACTTAGCAACTTATGCTATTATCTGAGTCATTTTAAGCTACTTTACAACTTCTATGTTGCAACTAAGTGCCTAAATGAACTCAGATTGTCACAAAACTTTACTGACATGCTAAACAAGTCAAATGCTACCTTCAATAACCATTTACCAGTCTAACATATACTTAAGGGTATTACAGTTTGCACATCATTGAGGGTTCAGAAGTAAGAATCCATTAGAAAGGTCTTGGTTGCTTCTCTAGGTCTTCAAGAAACATAACATTCACAAACTTCTATACCCACCAATCTTCAAACCAACATTTACCTTGATTTTCATACATTGAACATCAAGGCTCAAACTGTCCAGACGATCTTCCACCGATTGTTGGAAGTTTCTATCTTGCCAATAAATTGGGTACATAGCAGAAACATATGTAACAGCTCGTGAGAGAAACATATGTAACAGTTCGTGAGAAAGGGTAGTCTCAATATTCTTCTTTGACTCAACGAGCTTCTAAACAAAAATAGTTTCTTTAGCACTAGGAACCTTTTGTAGATTTCCAACACTCTTTGTTACCAAATGGCCTCAATACTTAAGAGGGAGGGTGAATTGAATTTATAAAATATTTTCTCAAATCTTTCACAAAACATTTGATTATCGATTTTCGTTAAAGCTATGGATAGAGAAGATTTAATAATTTATTCCACTTACAAAAGAATCAACCAAGCAAGATAGTATTCAAGCAAGCAAATATAATCAATGCACAAAAGTAAAAGAATAGAGCTTAGAAGATCAAACACAAAGTTTATCTTGGTTCAGTCACTCCTTATGACCTATGTCTACTCTTAAAGTAATCACCCAAGATTGTCCACTACAACTTCAAGCATGAACAAGTGCTTGCTACTTAGGACACCTCACCCTTTGTGCTTGAGCCTCAACTTCAAGGGACACCTCACCCTTACAAAATGTTTGAGGGATACCTCACCCTATTTATAAAGAATCAAAGTATATAAAAGATAAAGCTCTCACAAGAGTATATAATACAAGTTGAAGCCCTATAAAATATCTCAAATATTTGCAAAAATAGAGCACAAATGGATTGAAGGATTGATTCACGGATTAGTGCAATAGAAATGTGTTTCAAGTTGTTAGTTAGCCATTAAAGATAACCCAATGATTTGTATTTATAGGATTTAGCTCAAGAGAGCCGTTGGGAGGATTAATGGCATCATTAAATGCCAAGAAAAGAGTCGTTGCCAACTGTCAGACTCATGGTAATCGATTACATGATCTACACAATTGATTACATGACTCTAAGAACATGTTCTTGCCTTTTTGAGCAGGATGTAATTGATTACAACCCTCATATAATCAATTACAAAGCCTCTGCCAGAGTTGTAATCGATTATAACACTTATGTAGTCGATTACAATCACCCTTAAACTCATTTTTAAGCCCAACTAAGCTTGATAACCATATCCAACTTAGAAAATACTTGGATTTGTTAAGATATAAACTTAAGATTAATTATCCAAGATAAAAAACAACATTTCATTAAAACACGAACCTTCAACTTAGAGTTGATTTAAGAAGACCTTTCAAAAAACTATTTTGAGATATATTGAGAGCATCTTAAATTAAGACTCTAAGACCTATAAACTATACAAAATATACCTCTTTTGGACTTAGTCTTCGTCTTGACTTTGTTATCATTAAAAAACTTCATTTACTTCATGACATAAGCATTCACACTCTTCTCTTCTGATTCTATCACAAGAACTTTTGTATGAGCAGGTTCTGCAAAACGAGTGTTGACATCTAAAATGGTTTCTATTCTAGTTTGAATGGAGTGGTCAAAGAGAGGTCTTTCCATAGTAGGTGGGTTTTTAGTTCAGCATCAGATGGTTCAACATGTTTAGAAGTTATTGAGGTAGAAGGTTCAGCAGAAGGTTTTGGCTCAAATGAAGTGATTCTCATAGATTCAGAAGCAGGAGATGGCTTTTGTCGTTTATCTGGTTCAGGTTCAGAAGTAGCAACAAGCTTCTAATCATCTTTCTCCTTCTCTTTTTCTTCTTCCTCTTTTCTCTTCAACAGCTCCTTCTCATAGGCTTCGACTTCTTCCAGCAAATCCTTTTTCTTGACACTTTCTTTTGTCATAGTGAAGATGGGCAAATGATTCTCCTCAGTAGGCTTCCCATAAATTTTCTCAAACACCTTAGCATTCACGCTTGTCATAACTTCATTTTACTCAAGAAAAGAAATAATAGAGAAATTGAATTTCTGGGATTAGGATCCTCCAGCTCCCTTCTCTTCTTCCTTCCTTTGCGTTTCTGTTGTCATGTCTATTTTGGCAATTTCTTCTTCAATGTTTCTTTCTTCTTCTTCAGTCTACTTTGTAGCTTCCGATTTTTTACTCTTATTCTCTTACAAGTTCTGAAACTTCTTAATTGAACTTCTCTTGTGTTTGGCTTATGAAATATGAACTCTTCTTAAAATAGCTTCTTGCTTCTGAGATGTTTAACTTAGAAGCGATACTTCGACAATTTGCACATGAAGCTTTTCAGAAAGATATAATGAGTTTTTTCGCCTCTGAGTGTTGATGTAAAGACTTAAGCAAATTTTTATATAAAAATTTTAATCAGAAACGACGAAGATATTTGAGTCTTCTTTCTTTAAGAACTTGACACAAAGTAGTTCATTAAAACCTAGCAAGTTCAAGAAGTGCTCTTTTATGATCTATGATATTGAACAAATAAACGTTAGTAACATTTAAATCTAAGTGTGAGTTTGTTATTTATCAAAATTCAGAATGTTCTTAAAGAACTTTAGGAAGTTCTTATAACTTGGCTTTGGTGCTTACAGATTTAATAAAAAGAGAGAAGAAAAAGGGTATTTGCATTTACATTCAATGAAAAAAGAGAATCACACTTTATTATTAACTCTACTCATTAGTAAATTTTAATTATTTAGTTTTTTATTAAAATGTATTGAAATTTTTATATATATATATATATATATATATATATATATATATATATATATATATATATATATATATGCTGTAAAAAAAAATTATATATATATATATAATTTTATTCATTAAAAATTACTTAATTTGGTAAAATGGCAAATAAATAATATATGCAAATTTATTCATTCAAACATTTTTCAGTTTATGTATACGAATCAATTAAAACTTTTCAATGACATTTCCATTACGAACATTTCAATTACGTATAATTTTTATTCTATAAAGTAATTAAATCTTTTTTATTATGTATGAATTAATTATGTATACAAATTTAATTTTTTAAAAACAATTACATAATTATGTAATTTCCATTTTATAAAATAATTAAATTTGTTATTTTTTAATTTTTCATTTTTTATTTAATGAAAAGAGTCAAATTCTCTTGAATCTATAAATTTTATTTTACCGTTGTCTTCATTAATTTGAATAATATTAAGTTACTAAAATACTCTTAAGACTAAGTTAATTATAAAGAAATATTTTAATTTTTTGGTAAAAAAATGTAAAAATTAGCAATCCTTATATATATGATTTAAAACATTAACACTAAATATTCAAATATTGAGTTATCTTCTTAGAAATAAAATAAATTATATACCAATTATGTGACAAGGCCATGCAAAGGTTGGTGCTTCAGTTGTGAAGTTGGTAGCATGTATTTTTAATTTCATTTCATTATTCATGGCACTATCATGAAATCATATTTTGGAATTTAGAATAAAGCTTTGTAAAATTAGAGAATTGAAGTACTTGGTTAATGGTATTTGAAGCTTCTTGCAACTACCGAGGGTCGAATTTGCTCCGTTCTCAACCTTAGGAAAAACTATGGACTTGATTCCACTCTAACCCCATGTGCCACAGAGAAAGTAGTAGTAGCTTATATTTGATACTGTATAGCAAATTAAATACAGATAATGGGAGTTAATGGAGGTCTACTTCCATTAAACCAATTGTTTTGGCATAAGTTGAGGATATTTGAAACTGTTTTTTTTTTTTTTATGCTCGAACCTGGCTAGAAGATAATCACCAAAGTCCACTTCGTTTAATTGTCACATCTAAGTATTCCACAACATTGATCAAATGATCATCTATGAGGATAAACAAAGGAAAATTTTCAGCCATAGGTGAATTATATATAGGATCATACAATTTGTAGCAATCAAGCCCCTAAAGTTATGTAGTAGTTTTCCTTTTTATCAAAAGCTAATAATACTATTCCAAAAAACTGTGGGATTAATTACTAATTAATCTTGCACTAGCTGCTTCCTATCTTTCTACTCCTGTCCGTACTAATAATTAACACACATGCATCAAAGCTGCTTTCCAATCTTGCTTCTACCTTTCTTACTTACTCAGCCCACAAGATATCCCCTTTTAATGGGTGATTGTTAAAAAGGAGGTTTTACACTATTGATTGTTGTAGAAAATTAAGGCAAGACAGATTTAAGCCAACTTTGGCTGACATTATAAAAACAAGAGGGATTAAAATATAATATACATATTCCCCACTAGAGTTCCAAAACTACAAATCTACAACTCTAAGTGGGTTCTTTTAGTTGTCCACATTAGTAGTGGCGGCATGCCATTCCAAATTGGATTTGTCAATCTCTTGTCAAAATGTCTCATCATATCCATTTCACAATTGGAGCCACTTTTGGCCTGACCCTGTTTTCAACAACGTTTCCATAAAGGAATTCCATATAAATCACTTGCCCATACCAGTATTATAAGTAGCATTGTTTTTTGTCACAAAAAAGAACATTTATGGTATTTGTTCAGAATTAGGTTTTGAATATTATCTGAGAAAGTAGTGATAAGTTGAAACCTTTGTGGCATAATGATAAACTTATATTTTATAATCTTATACTGAATAAATTGTGGTGATTTACTTATGTTTATTAGTAAATATTAGAAAGATCCTTATTATTATCTTATTTTGGTAGATTGAATGAGATTTATCATATTTGGAGTGAAAGTAGGTGAAGACACCACGCTTTTGGAGCAAAAGAAGATCATTTTGGCCTAGATAGAGTCCTGCGAGCGATTGAGGAGTTAGACATGGCCGTGTCTAACTTGAAAAATGCTTTTGTCTGATTTTTTTAAGAGACACAGCCGTATCTCTATGTCACACGACTGTGTCTCCCTTCTACGTTGAAGTTGTTGGGAATTGCGGATAAGAATCACGCAATGGAATAATAAAATTCCCTCACAGGATCCATGCGAAAAAGCCATAATCCGAGTTTTACAATGTTTACCTCTTGAAGCGTGATAAACACAAGCGACATAAATCACCAACACCGTAATAGCGACGATGTCTCTGCGGTATCCATACGAACAGACTTGCAAAACGTCCAACGTTCGCAGTTTTGGAGTCTGACCTCTCTACAACAGTGCTAGCTGCGAAGAGAAGAGCAAGAAACCCGTCACTCTCTGACTCACTTTCTTTAGGTGCGGCTAAGGTTCTGTAATATCTTTTTACCATCCCCCTTAGCAGTACTATTTATAATAGTGACTGCCTTAAGTGAGTGTGAACAGCAGCAAGATAAGCTGTGCAACCCTATACTCATCTGTTATGAGTTAGGCCCACAATTGAATTCGAGTCTAACTTGGATTCTTATTGCTCCAATTTAGTCTGCTCTAAGTGTGCGACCCTACAGGTTCTTATGACGTTAGTAGTAATATTAAAATCTTATTTTAATATTACAAATAGTGAGCAGTATCTAGCAACACAACGCTGTTATCCAAGTAATGAGAATGTTAGTGATTTGACATGACCTATCCGTGACTAATATTTCCGTGTAGTTTAATCCCTTTGTCCATATATCTAGATTGAACACAAGGCATGGAATATGTTGTAACGCCCCTTTTTGGGAGGGAACGTCACATTGTCAAATAGAAGAAAATGCGGAACATAAAATTTTTCTAAATTAAGACCCGGTTCATTTAGTTTAAAGTTAACTTGTTCGATGCTTTAATACGTGAGTAAAATGGCGGTATTTTTTTTTTTTTGTTAATCAATAAAACTAAGTGATGAAACTGGAATGGCAAAGAAAGAGTAAGACAGAAAATAAAATTCACATCCGAATGATACGCATATATATATATATATATATATATATATATATATATATATTTAAATATCAACTGTACTTTAAATACAAGCCTGAAAATTTCCAAAAAGCAAAACTATACCTGTCCAAAGGATCCTACATATACATCCCCAAGTATCAAAATATACAGCCCACCAAAATACAAAACATCAGGTCCCTAAAATAAAACACTGGCAGCCATCAGTAGCTACCAGTGAAATCAGTCCCTCAGAGGAGGAGGGACCGTATCAGGGTCCTCAGCAGGATCCTCCTCGTCCGAGGAAACCTCCATGGGAACCACAGAGCCACGGGCAGGAGCCCGAGCGGTGGAATCAAAAGAGTCCTCCTACAGGGTGTAGTAACGGTCACCCCACATCTCCCGAATGGGCAGATAAAACTCCAAACGCAAGCTGATGTAGCAGGTAAAGATCGGCGTCTCATAACGTCTCCAAGCCAAAGAAATCGACACGTCCCCCAGATAGACGCAACGATCGGAACTCAAGTTGATATGCCAACACTCTGCCCCCCCAAGGAAGGTCAGACGCACATCACCCAGAAATCCGCGCATGCGTGCCTCCATGCTCCACAGTAGGTGCTAGTCTTGATCAGGTCAGAAGCCGCAAAAATCATGAGCTCCAACCTCCTTGTCGTCACCTTCGATAGATACAATATACGCACAGGCAGCAAATAATAGAAATACAGGAAAGATGTAAGACATCTTACCATCATTACCAATTATAGCAACCAGAAACAGGACGACGCATAGCGCCCAGGTAGCATGTAGAAAAGATAGTCAACATACTAGGCATTTAAGTACAACAATAGACAGACAACAACCTCAAGCAGATATTCATTACAATGATAACCAAACAATTCATATTTACGGAAAGTAAAAATTTACAATGACAGATTATTCCATGATGCACATGTATGTTTTCCTAAATTCCCACTCCATGGAGTTAGACACAAATAGTCAGAGAGAAAGATCAGGAGACATGTCTGTAACTCGGCTGCCGCGGCCAAAGTGCTATAAATCAGTAATTCCCACGTGCACATCCAGGTATTGTACAGACAGTCTATGCTAGATCACGATATAGGACAGTGTCTCGGTCTGGATCGTCGGTGCATTTGCATCGGTTTGCCCCACGGGTAGGAGAGCTACCAACTACCCATTGTGAAAGACCCGCACCCCGATGCCCCCAAGGTCATAACATGACCTACACTAGTCTACTCGCACCCGCACCAAGGTGTGTTCAATCTCCTAGGCAACTTGGCCTTACAACAGTCCACAAGACATTCACAATGCATAAGACTTCATGCATGAACATGTATAATTCACAATTTCATACAATTCCATAATATGCCACAATTGGCCAAGAGAGTATCAATATACAAATGGTCACTCACATAGACCCATAGCATCATAATATTGAGATCAAATCACACGGTACATTCTTAGGTCCATTATGAATCCTAAGTTAAATTTTGTCTTTCTCACAAGGTTCATTTCCAATTAAATTCTCATAGTTAATTTAATCTTCCAAATACCATTCATTCTCTTACATTAGTAAATTCTCATAAGCTCTCAAAGACTCACACTCTCTTGTTCTTGCTCTCTTGAACCTCTCCTAAGTCTTATGAAAGTTTCGCTCTTGGTTCCTCTAAAATTTATGAAATCTCTAATCATATTGAGTCCTTCCAATTTATTAATTACCTATCTCCTTATATAGATTTTTAATCACTTGATTTCCTAAGCTTCTAAGTTACTAAAGTTACATAATCAAGCCTCAAAAGGCCTTAGAGGTCGTGGCCTCTCTAAGGGTTCAATTCTCAAATCTTTTCAAGTCATCAAATTTCATGTTATACTCTTGATTCACTAAATCTTTCACTTGTTAAATTAGTTCACCAAGAACCCCAATTTTGGGCTCAAAAACCGTAACCTCTCCTAAGGGCACTCTCCATGATTTTTCTTCAATTCCAAGTCATTCAATCCAATCCAATAATTCAAAATACATAACCAATCAATCCAATGTCACAAACATCACAAATTAAGCATGTAAACATTTAATTCATCAATTTAAAGAATAACCCTCATTAGGGTTTTTCCACAAACAACACAACCAAGGTTCCTAGATGCTAAAAGAGGTTGAGGAGGAGTGTTTTCCTCTTACCCAAGTGAAGAAATCAAGAGAAACCTCCAAGAACTCCCTTGAAATTTCGGATTGGTGCCACCCAAAACCCTAGAAATTTTAACTTGTTTAGAATAGCACAAAGGCTTGAAAAATGGAGTGTAGATGGTCATCAAAAGACCCTTGAAACCTAAAATGAAGAGAAGAGGAGAAGAATCTTGAGGCTTACCCAAAAACCCTAACCTTGAAGCTTGAAGAAGATGATGAAAATGGTGGATTTTCAAGAAGCTCCAAGCAAGAAAGATGTTTAGGAGAGGGAGAGGATTAAGAAAATGTGGTTGGTTGAAAATTTTGTGAAGATTGAGTGGGAGAGAGAGGGCTGGCCGTAGCACTTCCTAGAGAGAAGGAGGAGGAAATGGTTTGAAGAAGAAAGAAGAAGAAAGGTAGAGAGAGAAATGCTTTAGGTGAATTTTGAAATTATGTGATATAATGAATTAATGAAGCAAATCAATTTCCCCCCCCCCTTTATTTTGGGCTGCTACCGTGCATGAAGAGAGAGGTGAGGGAGAGTGTTTTGGCTTCCCTTGGAAGCTAAGGACATTGTGGTCATTGTTTGGTCAAAGCTTCTCAAAGAAGCTTTGATTATTTTACGTTAAATTTGAATTAAAGTGAATTGATTAGACATAAAATAGATTACATTAGGATAATGTAATAGGATTTTTATTACATGCTATTATCCAATGGATAATAGTTACAGTTGATAGAAGTCAGTATTTAATTAACCTGACAGATAAATTTCACGTAGTATTATTTTATTTCATCTGTTAAAATTTTTCATAAACCGTGAAACCTCATAAACTGTGTCCAGCCTCAGGTTTAGTAAGATCCCCCATCGACGTGTCCATAGTCCAAGGTTCTCGGAGAAAACATCTCGTTTCTCCGGTTCCGCTTAGCGTGCACGTAAAACGAAAAATATATTAACATATTCGACGTTTCCGGAAAAATCTCAGAAAATTCTCAAAAATTACAAATATTATAAAATGACTATTCATCTAATAATTTCCCAATTTTTGAAGTATTACAGTCGTTTTCCCGACTCTGTTCAATATGCACGTAAAACGAAGAATATATTAAAATATTCGTCGTTTCCGAAAAATTCCGAAAGAATTCACATAAATCACAAATATTAGAAAATGACTATTTATGGTGAAATAAATGATTTCCGGAGCATTACACTGTCCTTCGTAGATTTCTGCTCAGTGTGCATGCAAAATGAGAAATATATTAAAATATTCATCGTTTCCGAAAAATTCTAGAAAAATTCCTAAAAATCAAGAATAATATAAGATGATTATTTATAATTAAACAAATACTTTTCGGGATGTTACAACACTCTCCTACTAAAAAGAATTTCGTCCTCGAATTTTACGTACCTTAGAATAGTTGTGGGTGTTGCTCCTTCATCTTGTCTTCCAGCTCCCAAGTTGCGTCACCAGTCGCTTTATTCTAGATCACCTTCACCAATGGAATTTCCTTGCCTCTAAGTTGCTTTATCCGTCGATCCTCGATTCTCGCAGAAGGCACCTCATAAGTCAAGTTCTCTTTCAACTGTACTATATCCGGTGCTATGACATGACTTGGGTCAGGTAAATACTTACGCAGTTGCGACACATGGAAGACATCGTGTATGTTGGAAAGAAAAGGGGGTAAAGCTATCTGGTAAGCTACTAGACCTATCTGGCGAAGAATTTGGTAAGGCCCAAGAAATTTTGGAGTGAGTTTTCTAGATTTCAAAGCCCGGCTGACCCCAGTCGTGGGTGTGACTTTCAAGAATAGATGCTCACCTTTCTCAAACTCAAGAGGCTTCCTTCTCTTATCCGCATAACTCTTTTGCCGGCTCTGAGCAGTCTTCATCTTCTCTTGGATCATTTTGACCTTCTCAGTCGTCTGTTGAATGATATCTGGTCTAATCGTGAGACACTCACCGTCTTGGTACCAACACAATGGTGTCTGACACTGTCGTCCATAAAGAGCTTCATAGGGTGCCATTGATAATTACGATTTTTAACGTATTAATTATCCACATAATTACCTTATTAATAATGTCCAGGTTGTAATTAAGTGATCTTAGCACCTATTTTAATCATTGGGATGAATTGGGCTTTAAAGCAATTTAATCATTAATTTTCGGATTTTAATGCATATTTACATTGATTGAGTATTTTGGCCACAACTTGAGTTGTAGATCTCTGATTTTTATGTTCTTTATATGCTAGGAAAGATGAGAAAAAGATCTACAAGTTTGGTGAAATGTCAAATTGGAATATTCGGGCATTTAAGTGGTCAAAAACATCCTTGAATTTGGTCCAGCGGTGCTATTACGAATTTTTGGACATACCCTCACCATTTTGGGCATATCTCACTCATTTCAAGCCCAAATTAAGCATATGAACACTCCTTGGAAAGCTTATTTCAAAGGCTATCTGATGGGATTAAGCTTAATTTGAAGTTGTGACAGAAATCCAGACTAAAGAGAAGGCAGAAAAGTGGAAATTAGGTGGGAGACATGCTTTAATGATGGAGTTGGTGGTTGAACCACTTTAATGATGGAGTTGTAGACATAATGGAGAAGGTGGTTGAACCACTTTAATAATAGAGTAGGTGGAGGATGACAATATGTATTGTATTATAGGAGCTTTGCATTCATATATTTAAGGAGGGTGTTAGTCTTAGTTTGGGACTTGGCTTCTCCTCCTTTCCTCCTCTCCTCCACTCCTCCACTCTTTCCTTCCTTCAGTTTTTCTTCTTCTTTTACATAGTTTTTCATAGTTCTTGTATCTTTTGATGATTTCTTTCATTGTAATGGAGGGCTAAGTTATTTTCAGTCAATTCGAGACTCTTGAAGAGATTGTGGTTTGGATTCTTGAGACCTTGGTTCTGTAATGTATTTGATTTGTAGTTGAATTCCTCTTCTCTTTTTCTTCTTCTTCTTGATCTTGAATGCATGAATGGTGATTCCGTTCATGTTTGATCTGATTTGATCTTGATTTAAGATTAAGATTTGTGATGAAACTTAGAACTGATTGATCTGAATTAATCACATAACTGAAGATTGACATTTGTGATGAAACTTAGAACTGATTGATCTAACCTAATCACGTAATTGAAGAGGTTAGGTTACCGATTGGTGCCTAGGTTAATTGAATTCGGTGCTTAAATTGACATATATCTACATGAATGGTGCGATTGCAGATTTGTGTTTGTCACTTGTCAATTGAATTCTGGACGATTGTCTAGTATGAATTCTGGATCTGATGCTGAGATCTCGGTTAGATCCAAGTTAACAATTCAAATGTGTTTTAAGTGTTTGTTGAAAGGTTTATGATTGAATCCACCCAATCTCAGATAGATTTCTGAATTGATTGTTCTTCTAATTGTTATTTCTCTTTAAATCTTGTCACTGTGATCCTTGAACCATCAAAACCCCCTTTTTCTAACTTAACTTAATCCAATTGCATTTACGATCCTTGAGGAGACAATCAGGTGTTGTTCACTATACTACAAGTTTAGGTAATAACTTCGGTTATAATTTTGACTGAGTTCGGCGCTCATCAAAATTATGGCACCGTTGCCGGGGACAACGTAAGTGTGATCTAATTATTTTAAGTGACCATACTAACTCTTTCTTTTTCCTTTTTCTTTCTCTACTCTTTTAACTTACTAACTTACTAACTTACTAACTTTTTAATTTTGTCATTTATTTATGCCCACTAACATAGTAAAATAATATTTCTTCTCATTTTCTTTTTTTTGCTAGAGCAAAAAATGGCTTCTTGATTCTCTCGATTTTCATATTTTAAATTTACTTTCTGCACTTTATTTTTGGTATTTAATTTTCGTATTTAATTTTTTGTAATTTAATTTTTCGTATTTACTTTTTGCACTTTATTTTATGCAATTTACTTTTTGTCTCTAACTTACTAATTTTTTAATTTATCAGCTTGCTAACTTTTTACTATGAATTTTTACTTGGTGGTTGGTTTCTACCACATCTTTGCTAATATTTAATGGTCGGTTCATACTGTCAACTTGTACATTATTTTTATCATTTATTTTAAGTTATTTATTTATGCTTAAACAATTAATTAGATTTATTTTTCTAGATTTTTAGAGTTGTCTAGTGTATTTTGCTTGTTTGTTAATTTTGTGTTTTATGTGCTTTCCATGATGCATGACTAGGTCTAATCTTGATAACCTGCTTGATATTGATCCTGAAATTGATAGGACCTTGCATAAATTAATTAGAACTCGTAGGTTAAGTGCAAGTGTTGTTTCTGAACCTAATTCTGATCTTGAAATTGAACGTGAACCTGAGATACTTGAGATTGAACTTGAGATCTTGCGTAATTCTGAACCCATGGCTGATAATATGCAAAATAGGACCGTTAAGGAACTTGCTGCTCCTGATATTACTTATCAATCTTTGTGTATTCAATACCCTGATCTTCATGCTGATTTTGAATTGAAATATGGATTGATACACTTGTTGCCCAAGTTTCATGGTCATGCAGGTGAAGACCCTCATAAACACCTAAAGGAGTTCCATGTTGTGTGCTCAACCATGAGACCACAAGGCATCCCTGAGGAACACATCAAGCTGAGGGCATTCCCTTTTTCACTTGCTGATGCAGCCAAGGATTGGTTGTTCTATCTTTCACCAGGTTCAGTTACAAGTTGGAAGAACATGAAAATGTTGTTCTTGGAGAGATTCTTTCCTACCTCCAGAGCTGCTGCAATCAGGAAAGACATATGTGGCATCAGACAGATGTCAAGCGAGACTTTGCATGAGTACTGGGAGAGATTCAAGAAGTTGTGTTCGAGTTGTCCTCACCACCAAATCAGTGAACAACTCTTGATTCAATATTTCTATGAGGGCTTGCTACCAAATGACAGAAGCATGATAGATGCTGCCTCTGGAGGAGCCTTAGTAGATAAGACTCCTACTGCAGCAAGAGATCTGATAGCAAACATGGCAGCCAATACTCAACAATTCTGCTCACGGATCATTACCTCAACAAGAGGAGTTAATGAGGTTCAAATGTCTCATGTAGACCAACAGAGAATGGAACACAGATTGGATGAATTGACGACTTTGGTGAGACAAATAGCAGTGGGTCAGGAACCACCTATGCAAATGGTTGCTACTGTGTGTGGAATTTGTTCTTGTTCATCTCATCCTACTGATGCATGCCCCACACTTCAGGATGATGGATCTGTTTATCCAGATTAATGTGTTGCAGCAACTAGTATTTTTCCTGGTAGACCCCAATATCAGCAGTCACAGCAGCAACCAAGATATGATCCATTTTCTAGTACTTATAACCCTGGTTGGAAGGACCATCCCAACCTAAGATACGGGAATTCTAGTCAACAACAACAACTCCACCAACAACAGCAACAACAATTTAGATACCAAGCTGCAGGTCCAAGTGACAAATACCAACCACCTGCATTCAGACAGCAATAACCTGTGCAGCAGTCCATTCAAGCCACTCCAACCGAGTCATCATTCGAAGATTTGATGAAACAGATGGCCATAAATAACATTCAGTTTCAGTAGAATGTCACTGCCACCATTCAGAATTTACAGACTCAGATTGGGCAGTTGGTAACTACTGTAAGTGAGCTGAAAAGTCAAGGGTCAAGCCAATTACCTTCTCAAACAGTCAATAACCCAAGAGGCAATATAAGTGCCATTTCTTTGAAAAGTGGCAGAAAAGTTGATGGCCCTAGATCACCACAACCAGAGTCACCAATGCAACAACTAGAGAGTGACCAGAAACAACAAGAAGTGGATAACTTAGTCCAGAAATCTGTGACACAGAAGAAAATTGCAGAGAATTCAGATGTGACCATTCCACTACCTTTTCCAAAAAGGGTCACACATTCCAAGCAGATAATGCAAGCAGAAATGGAAAAAGAAGTCATAGAGACATTCAGAAAGGTGGAAATCAATATTCCCCTCTTGGATGCAATCAAGCAAATTCCTAAGTATGCCAAATTTCTCAAGGAGCTGTGCACTCATAAGAGAAGGTTGAAGGGAAATGAGAAGATTAGCATGGGCAAAAATGTTTCTGTAATGATTCTGCCAAGCATGCCACAGAAATGCAAAGATCCTAGAACTTTCACAATTCCTTGCACGATAGGCAACTCCAGATTTGAACATGCAATGCTAGATTTGGGTGCTTCAATCAATGTCATGCCTATGTCAGTTTATAAGTCATTGAACATTAACACTTTGCAACCCACTGGTATTGTGATTCAGTTGGCGAATAGGACCACTGCTGATCCAGCAGGAGTGCTGGAAGATGTGTTAGTTCGGGTGAATGAGTTAATTTTTCAGCGGACTTCTACCTCTTGGACATGGAAGATGAGTCTTCAGCAAACCATGCTCCATTGATTCTAGGCAGACCATTCCTTAAGACCGCCAAGACCAAGATAGATATGCATGCTGGCACCCTTTCTATGGAGTTTGGCGATGATTTGGTACAGTTTAACATTTTTGATGCCATGAGACATCCCCTAGAGGAGCATTTTGTTTTCTATATTGATGTGATTGAGATGCTGGTTAATGATGTTTATGCTAATTTATATGCTGAATTCCCTGATATTGTTGACTTTCTGGATTCTGTTTCTTATGATACATGTGCTGCTTATGATGTTGAGCCATGTCTTTGCATGTCTTGAGATTTATCTTTGGTATGAGTGATGATGCAAGCTGCCGACTTGAATGATACCACATGTGAAAATAGAAGTCGAATCTGTCCTGAATTTAATATTGTTGAATTAGTTGTTTCAAATAGCTTGCTGCCTTCCATTGTACAACCCCCATCCTTAGAGTTGAAGACTTTGCCAGACCATCTTAAATATGCATATTTAGGAGATGGTGAGAAGCTGCCAGTGATTGTTGCTAAGAATCTGCAACCTGAATAAGAAGAAAAATTGCTGCAGGTTTTGAGGCAGAATAAGCAAGTCATCGGATGGACACTTGCAGATCTTCCTGGTATTAGTCCCTCCATATGCATGCATAGGATTTTATTAGAGGAGGATACGAAACCAGTAAGGCAACCCCAAAGGAGACTGAACCCCTTGATTCTAGATGTGGTGAAGAAGGAAGTGACCAAGCTACTTCAAGCTGGCATTATTTATCCCATATCAGACAGTAAATGGGTGAGCCCCGAGCAGGTTGTTCCCAAGAAATCTGGGGTCACAGTAGTTGAGAATAAGAATAATGAACTTCTACCCATAAGAGTTCAGAACAGTTGGCGGGTTTGCATTGATTACAGGTAGCTTAACCAGGCTACCAGAAAAGGGTATTGAGGTAGATCCTGCGAAAATAGATGTTATTTTATGCTTATCTTACCCCACATGCGTGCGGGAGGTTCGCTCTTTCCTTGGTCATGCAGGTTTCTATAGGCGGTTCATAAAGGATTTCAGCAAAATTGCCCTTCCACTATCCAACTTACTGCAAAAAGATGTAGAGTTCCACTTTGACCAGAAGTGTCAGGATGCCTTCAATTACCTGAAGCAAGCATTGACCAGTACACCTATCATCCAGCCACCGGATTGGACACTCTCATTTGAGCTTATGTGTGATGCCTCTAATTATGCATTGGGAGCTGTCCTTGCACAGAGAGTCGGCAAAGTACCTCATGTCATCTTCTATTCTTCGAGGACTTTAGATACTGCACAAGCCAACTACACCACAACCGAAAAGGAACTTTTAGCAATTGTTTTCGCTTTAGATAAATTACGCTAATATCTGCTTGGTTCTAGAGTGGTTGTGTTTTCAGATCATGCAGCTTTGAAGTTTCTCCTGAAGAAGCCCGATGCAAAGCCCCGGTTGATTAGGTAGATTTTGCTACTCCAAGAGTTTGATATTGAGATTCATGATAAGAGTGGAGCAGAGAACCTGGTGGCTGATCACCTAAGTCGAATTGTGAGAGAGGCGGATTCTCCTCTCATCCACGATGTTTTCCCTGGTGAGCAGCTTTTCAAGCTGCAAGGTAACATCCCTTGGTTTGTAGACTTAGTTAATTTCTTGGTTGCTAGAGCACTACCTGCACATTTTACTAAGGCACAAATTGATAAACTGAAAAGTGAGTAAAAAAGGATGACCCTTATTTGTGGAGATTTTGTACTGACCAAGTCATTAGGAGATGTGCACCAGATAATGAGTTTTATTCTATTCTTAGCTTTTGTCATACACTTTCATGTGGCGACCATTTTGGACCCCAACGGACTGCTAGGAAAATTTTGGACTCTGGATTATATTGGCCCACTCTATTTCATTATGCCTATGTATTTTGTAAATCTTGTGAACAATGCCAAAGAACAGGAAATATTTCTTATAGGAATGAGATGCCCCAGCAACCCTTGTTGTTCTGTGAGATATTTGATGTATGGGGTATTGATTTTATGGGTCCTTTTTCTATATCATTTAGTTTTGTTTACATTCTACTTGCTGTGGATTATGCATCTAAATGGGTGGATGTAACGCCCCTTTTTGGGAGGGAACGTCACATTGTCAAATGAAATAAAATGCAAAAATTAAATAAACAAACGATTAAGACCCGGTTCATTATATTTAGTTGATGTTTAACCATGTGGGCAAAATTGGCAATAATTTTTTTTTGTTTATAGTAACAATAATGCGGAATGTTAATAAAAGTAACGAATCAAACAGTACACAGAATTTGCGCCTGAATAGCATACATATATATATATATTTTAATATAACTGTTTTGTAGATACAAGCCTGGCCATCACCAAAAAGTAAAACTATACCCGCCCCAAGGGAAAAATCATGCATATATAACCATCATGCATATACAAAATATACTGACCCACCAAAAAGTAATACATCAAGGCCCCCAAAAAAAAAAAGTGGCGGCCTATCAGTAGCCACCAGTGACATCAATCCCTCAAATGAGGAGGAACCGTGTCAGGATCCTCAGCGGGATCCTCCTCATCCGAGGAAACCTCCATTGGAACCATAGAAGCACGGGACGGGACCCGAGCGGTGGAATCAAAGGAGTCCTCTCGTGGAGTGTAGTAGCGTTCGCCCCACATCTCACGGATGGGCAAGCAAAACTCTAAACGTAGGCTGACGTGGCAGGTGATCACGGGTGCCTCATGTCGTCTCCAGGCAAGGGCAATGGACACGTCTCCCAAGTAGACGCAACGGTCAGAGTTCAGGTTGATGTGCCAGCACTCTGGCCCTCCCAGGAAGGTCAGACGCACATCTCCCAGAAATCCTCGCATACGCGTCCCCATCGTCTACAGCAAGTATTAATCACGTTCGGGCCAGAAGCCAGGGAAGTCAGGGGCTTCTAACTCGTTGCCGTTGTCTTCGGTAGATGCAATATAAATACAGACAACAGATAGCAGAATACAGAAAGAGGTAAGACATCCTACATCATTACTAATTATAGCATGCTAGAAACAGAACGGCGCCACGCGCCCATATAGCAATTTAGAAACAGCATACTCAAATAATAAGCAGTAATTCCAACGGTAAGCAAATAAACAGTTCCAGGCAGATAATCATCATATTGGCAATTAAATCAATTATAGTTGCAGAAAGTAAGAATTAATGATGACAGTGTATATCATGATTCACATGCATGCTCTCTCAATTCCTACTCCATGGAGCTAGACTCAACTAATCGGAGAGAAAGATCAGGAGACATGTCACGTAACTCCACGCCGAGGCCAGTGCTATCAATAATATTCTCATGCGCAATCATGGCATTGTACAGACATTCTACACTAGATCACGATATAGGGCAGTGTCTCAGTCCGGATCGTCGGTGCGTTTGCATCGGTCTACCCCACGGGCAAGAGAGCTACCAACCTCCCATTGATGAGGAACCCGCGCCCCGACGCCCTGACGCCCCCAAGGTCAACCAATGACCTACACTAGTCTATTCGCACCCGCACTAAGGTGTGTTCAATCTCCTAGGCAACTTGGCCTTACAACAGTCCACAAGGATAATCACAATGCATAAGACACTATGCATGCACATGTATGATCCACAATCTCATACAATCCCATAATATGCCACATTAGGCCCATATAAGCATCAATATATATATGGTCACTCACATAGACCCACAACAACATAATATAAATATCAAGTCCATTAATGCGTCATTAGGTTCCTTATGAATCCTAATTTAAACTTTGTTCCCCTTTCTAAGGTTCATGTTCAAAAATCAATTCTTATAGCCAACTTAATAGTCCAAGACAACTCAATTTCCCATAACTTACATTTTATTTGAGCTCTTAGGTCTCACACTCTCATGTTCTTCACTCACTTAGAACTTCCTTAAGTTTTATGATAAATTCACTCTTAGTCCTTTAAAATTTATGAAGTCTTAATCATATTAAATTCTTCTAATTATTAAGTACC
This sequence comes from Ormosia emarginata, assembly GCA_029884605.1. Lineage (NCBI taxonomy): Eukaryota > Viridiplantae > Streptophyta > Magnoliopsida > Fabales > Fabaceae > Ormosia > Ormosia emarginata. Next base: position 7,509,493 of record JAQQTP010000057.1, read on the forward strand.
CATTCTACTACTTAGGTCTCTAATTCCCTACTTGCTTATGATTCCCAATTACCACAATCACATATTTATACTCAAAAATGACCTAAAGGCCGTGGCCTCACAATAATTCCAACTTCAATTTCCTTCTAGCCATCTTACTACATGTTGTTATCTTGGTTCTTTAATTTGTTCACTTGTCAAATTAATTCACCAAAAACTCTAAATTCTTGGCTTCAAAACCGTAGCCCTCATGGTGGTTTCCATTTCAAATTTTTCATCCATTAAATTCCATTTACCACATTGATTAATCTAAGTCTTACACTTGTTACACATTAACCATAAATCATCCAATTTTTCCACTCCAAAACTGTGGCACTCCATATAGGGTATCCAATCATTTTTCATCCATGTTAACTCATTCAATCCATTCCAATATTCCATTGTACATAACAAATCAATCCAAGGTCACAATTATCACAAAACCAATGCATAAACATAATTAATCATCAAATTCAAGAACAACCCTCATTAGGGTTCTTCCACAAATCACACAATCAAGGTTCCTAGATGCTAAGAGAGGTTGAAGAGGAGTGTCTTCCTCTAACCTAAGTGAAGAAATCAAGAAGAACTCCAAGAATCCTCCTTGGAATTTTCGGATTTGGCCACCAAAACCCTAAAAATTGGAGACATTGTTAGAATCAATATCAAGGCTTGAAAAATCAACCATGGATGACCAAATAGAAGACCACAACCACGAAATCAAGAGAAGAGAAAGAGTGGTCTTGAAACTTACCCAAAATGCTCAAAGTTGGAGCTTGAAGATGATGATGAAAATGGAAGAATTTCGAGAAACTCCAAGAGGGAAAGGTGTTTAGAATGGTGAGAAGAGTAAGAAAATGTATTTAGAATAATTTTTTTGTGATGGATGAGGGTGGTGAGGAGTGGCTGGCCGTGGAGCTTGATAGAGAGAAGGAGGAGAAAATGTTGAAGAAGGAAGAAGAAGAAGAACGTAAATGTGGAGAGAGAAATGGGTATTAGATGAAATGAATTAAAGTGTATAATTGGTTAAGTGAAACCAATTCATTTCCCCTCCTAGTGGGCTACTGCAGACATGAAAGAGAGAGGAGTGGGTGAGGAATTGGCTTCCAAAGGAAGCCAAAACACATGGGTCAATGTTTGGGTCAAAGCTTCTTAAGGAAGCTTTGATTATTTAACCATTAAATTTGAATTAAAGTAGATAGATTTGACATAAAGTAGATTACATTAGGATAATGTGATAGGATTTTTATTACACACTATTATCCAATGGATAATAGTTACGATTGATGAAGTCGGTATTTAATTAATCGATGATGAATTTTTTTGTATTGATTTATTTTATCTGTTAGAATTTCTCAAAAATCGTGAAATCTCGTAAACTGTGTCAAGTCTCGGGTTTAGTAAGATCCCCCGTCGACATGTCCATAGTCCAAGGTTCTCAGAGAAAACATCGCGTTTCTCCTCGGTTCTCGCTTCATGTCAGCACGTAAAACGAGGAATATATTAAAATATTCGACGTTTCTGGAAAATTCTCAGAAAATTCTCAAAAATTGCAAATATTATAAAACGACTATTCGTCATATAATTTTCCAATTTTTTGAGGCACCACAGTCGTTTTCCCGACTCTGCTCGAGTTTCACGCAAAACGAGGAATATATTAAAATATTCGTCGTTTCCGAAAAATTCCAGAAAAATTCACATAAATCACAAATATTAGAAAACGACTATTGGCAGCAAAATAATTAATTTTCGGAGTGTTACACTGACTTCAGCAATTCTCAGCTCAGTGTGCACGTAAAACGAGGAATATATTAAAATATTCGTCATTTCCGAAAAATTCCAGAAAAATTCCTAAAAATCAAGAATATTATAAAATGATGATTTATGACCAAATAGGTATTTTTCGGGATGTTACAACACTCCCCAACTAAAAAGGAATTTCGTCCTCGAAATTTACGTACCTCAAAATAACTCTGGATGTTGCTCCTCCATTTTGTCCTCTGGTTCCCAAGTTGCATCACCAGTTATTTCATTCCAGATTACTTTCACCAATGGTATTTCCTTTCCTCTTAGTTGCTTTATCCGTCGGTCCTCGATTCTCGCAGGAGGCGCCTCATAGGTTAAGTTCTCTTTTAACTGTACTGTGTCTAGTGCTATAACATGACTTGGATCAGGCAAATACTTACGAAGTTGTGACACATGGAAGACATTGTGTATGTTGGAAAGGAAAGGGGGTAAGGCTATCTGGTAGGCTACTGGACCTATCCGGCGAAGAATCTGGTAAGGTCAAAGGAATTTTGGAGTGAGTTTTCTAGATTTCAAAGCCCGGCCGACTCCAGTCGTGGGTGTGACTTTCAAGAATACATGCTCACCTTCTTCAAACTCAAGAGGCTTTCTCCTCTTATCTGCATAATTCTTTTGTCGGCTCTGAGCAGTCTTCATCTTTTCTTGGATCATTTTGACTTTCTCAGTTGTCTGCTGAATGATATCTGGTCCAATCGTAAGACGCTCACCGTCTTGGTACCAACATAAAGGTGTTCGACACCGTCTTCCATACAGAGTTTCATAGGGTGCCATCCCTATACTCGAGTGGTAACTGTTGTTGTAAGTGAACTCTATCAATGGCAAGATCTGATCCCAACTCCCTGTCTGTTCAATAGTACAAGCTCTAAGCAAGTCCTCTAGAGATTGGATCATCCTTTCCGATTGACCATCGGTTTGTGGATGATATGCCGAACTCAGGCGCAATTTCGTTCCCAACGATGCCTGTAAACTCTGCCAAAATTTTGAAGTAAATCTCGGATCCCTATCCGAAACAATACTCGTAGGCACACCATGTAGCCTAACAATCTCTCCAATATAAAGCTGAGTCAACTTCTCCAAACTGTATTTTATATTGATCGGGAGGAAATGAGTCGATTTTGTAAGTCGATCTACTATTACCCAAATCGAGTCATGTCCTATCCTTGTCCTTGGCAATCCCACAACAAAATCCATCGCAATGTTGTCCCATTTCCATTCAGGAATAGATAACGGTTGTAGCAATCCCGCTGGTCTTTGATGTTCCACTTTAGCTTTTTGACAAACTAAACAAGTCGACACACATCTAGTGACGTCGCTCTTTATTCCATGCCACCAGAACAATTCCTTTAGATCTTGATACGTCTTAGTTATTGCTGGGTGTATACTCAACTTGCTGGTGTGAGCATGTTCCACAATATATCGCCTAAGCTCTTGGTCACGGGGAATACAAACTCTACCTCGGAATCTCATAATTCTATCCGTTCCTTCTTCAAACTCTGTTTCCTCGCCTTGTTTCATTTGTTCTCTTATCCTTTGCAAGAATTCATCGGCCTTCTGCTTTTCCCGTATGTCTTCCATTAGTTCACTTGAGATGGTGACTATATTCATACAAATCCTTCCGGGTTCCAACTTAACAAACGACCATACATCCCTAAATTGTTCTATGAGCTCCTTTTCTTTGATCATCAAGGCAGAAGCACTGATAGTCTTTCTACTTAAGGCGTCCGCTACAACGTTCGCCTTGCCAGGGTGGTACAACAACTGGAAATCATAATCCTTCAGAAATTCCAGCCACCTTCGCTGCCTCATATTCAGCTTTTTCTGGTCATACAAGTACTTCAAGCTCTTGTGATCACTGAAGATGTTGAACGTCGCTCCATAGAGGAAATGTCTCCATATCTTCAGAGCAAAAACCACAGCTGCCAACTCCAAATCATGAGTCGGGTAATTCTTCTCATGCACTCGCAATTGTCGCGAAGCATAGGCCACCACTTTTCTGTGTTGCATAAGAACAAATCCCAATCCTTGGTACGAAGCGTCACAGTACACCTCGAACGGTTCATTCGGATCAGGTAACACCAACACGGGTGAGGTAGTCAGTCGCCTCTTTAATTCTTGGAAACTCTGCTCGCAGCTATCAGTCCACTCAAAAGTCTGATTCTTCTTTGTCAATTGGGTGAGTGGTCCGGCAATCTTGGAAAATCCTTCAATGAACCTCCGGTAATGTCCGGCTAAACCCACAAAACTACGAACTTCCGTTACCGACTTCGGTTGTTCCCACTGTAACACTGCCTCTACTTTTGACGGATCCACTGCAATTCCTTCTTTTGAGATCACATGACCCAAAAACTTCACCTCATCAAGCCAGAACTCACACTTCGACAGCTTGGCATACAGTTCCTTCTCCTTCAAAATCTGAAGGACTATGCTGAGGTGTTCAGCATGATCCTCCTGATTCCGAGAATATATCAGGATATCGTCAATGAAGACGACAACAAACTTGTCCAAGTAAGGACGAAAGATGCGGTTCATGTAGTCCATAAAGATAGCAGGTGCATTCGTAACACCAAACGGCATCACAAGGTACTCATAATGACCGTATCGGGTACGAAAAGCAGTCTTGGGTATATCCTCTATTTTCACTCTTATCTGATGATACCCAGATCTCAAATCAATCTTTGAAAACACCGCTGCTTCCTTTAGTTGATCCATCAAGTCGTCAATTCTTGGGAGAGGATACTTGTTCTTGATTGTCAATTTGTTCAATTGCCTGTAATCCACACACAATCTTGAGGTACCGTCCTTCTTTCGAACTAGTAACATAGGTGCTCCCCACAGTGACACACTAGGCCTGACAAACTGTTTCTCCAAAAGCTCTTCTAGCTACTTCTTGAGCTCTGCCAATTCCGTTGGCGACATACGATAAGGTGCTATAGACACGGGACCAGCTCCCGGTACAAGATCAATAGCAAACTCTATATCACGGGTCAGCGGTAAACCAGGTACTTCTTCAGGGAAGATTTCAAGAAATTCCTTTACAACCGGAATAGTGCTCAATTCAGCCTCACTCTCGACTTTCAAAGAAGATAGTAGCATGTATCCCTGAGCTCCTTCTTTCAAGAAAGCTCGTGCTTGGTTGGCCGTCAAGTATCTAGAATTCTCATCCACAGGAAAGACCATGGTCTTACTAGCACAATCTAACAGAACATGGTTGGAAGATAACCAGTCCATCCTTAGGATTATGTCTAACTGTGACAAAGGTAAACAGATTAGATCAACAGAAAAGACTCGACCTTCAATAATCAGAGGGCATTTAAGACAGAATTTGGTAGTAACTACGGGTTTATCAGTAGGGGTTGAAACAGTCAACTCAAAAGGTAGTTCAGACACAGGTAACCCAAGTCATAGCACACAGTCATATGATATAAAAGAATGGGTTGCCCCAGAGTCATACAGTACATTTAAAAGATTACCTCCTATGGTGCCTTCTCCTTGAATCAAGTCTTCGGATTCAGAAGCTTCAGCTCCGTTCATAGTGTAAACTCGACCTCCGGCTTGCGGTTTCTTGGCTCGAGTCGCATTGACTGAAGGCTCAGCCTTTGCTTGGTTGCAGTCTCTGGACACATGGCCCGGTTTGCCACACCTGAAGCAAATGATCCCCTTGATCGGGCAATCTCTTGTGAGATGATCTTTTCCACATTTCTGGCATTTAAGAGGATATGCCGCATTCTGACCAGTTCGGTTCCTAGTAGAACCTCCACCAATATGTTGCTGATTTCCCGTTGGTCGGGAATAGAGCTTCTTTTGGAAGCGGTTAGAACTACTGCCTCCATCTCTTTGGGACCGTACAGGCCCAAAGTTCCTGTTTCTCGAGTCTCTAGCCTGTTCCAAGGCTTCAACCTCACAGCAGGTGTCCAACAATTCTGAGAATACCTTCATTTTCAGGGTAATTACAGCTTTCTTTACCTCATATCTCAACCCTTCGGTGAATTTCCAACATTTCCAAGCTTCATCAGTCTGATGCTGGTAATGTGTCGAAAATTTCTCCAAGTTCTCAAACTTGACTGCGTATTCACTGACAGTCATGTTCCCCTGTCTCAAGTTGAGAAACTCCAGCTCTTTCGCATGTCTCGCATTAGCAGGAAAATATTTGTCCAAGAACTTGTTCTTGAACACATCCCATGTGATGTCAGTTCCTTCGGCTTCCAGTGCTCTCTGAGCTCCGTTCCACCAATCTTCGGCATTGCCCACAAGCATAAAGGTTGCATAGTTCACCTTTTGTCTTCAGCACAGTTCATGCCATGAAAGACCTTCTCTAGCTCCTTGATCCATAAACTAGCCTTGTCAGATCAAATTCTCCCTTAAACTGGGGAGGGTTATGACGACGAAATTTCCGCTAAGTTACGTGCATCGCATCGCCTCAAGTTGTTGAGTAGCTCGTTCTTGTTGTTGAGCAGCACGCTCATTTTGCTACGCGATGACTTCTGCCATCCGCTGCATTGCCTCAACAGCAGCTGTAATTTCCTCACCTCTGGCGATTTTACTCTTTTTCAACTCAGGTTAACTGAAAATCACAAGGAAGGTTAGAAAAATTCATTCAAAACACAAACCACAGAGATTTCACACAGCACAAACAAGACAGACTCATACACAAGACCCAAAGAAAACATAAACCGGGGCTCTGATACCAACTTAATGTAACGCCCCTTTTTGGGAGGGAACGTCACATTGTCAAATGAAATAAAATGTGGAAATTAAATAAACAAACGATTAAGACCCGGTTCATTATATTTAGTTGATGTTTAACCATGTGGGCAAAATTGGCAATAATTTTTTTTTGTTTATAGTAACAATAATGCAGAATGTGAATAAAAGTAACGAATCAAACAGTACACAGAATTTGCGCCTGAATAGCATACATATATATATATATATATTTTAATACAACTGTTTTGTAGATACAAGCCTGGCCATCACCAAAAAGCAAAACTATACCCGCCCCAAGGGAAAAATCATGCATATATAACCATCATGCATATACAAAATATACAGCCCACCAAAAAGTAATACATCAGGCCCCCAAAAATAAAAACACTGGCAGCCATCAGTAGCCACCAGTGACATCAATCCCTCAAATGAGGAGGAACCGTGTCAGGATCCTCAGCGGGATCCTCCTCATCCGAGGAAACCTCCATTGGAACCATAGAAGCATGGGACGGGGCCCGAGCGGTGGAATCAAAGGAGTCCTCCCGTGGAGTGTAGTAGAGGTCGCCCCACATCTCACGGATGGGCAAGTAAAACTCTAAACGTAGGCTGACGTGGCAGGTGATCACGGGTGCCTCATGTCATCTCCAGGCAAGGGCAATGGACGTGTCTCCCAAGTAGACGCAACAGTCAGAGTTCAGGTTGATGTGCCAGCACTCTGGCCCTCCCAGGAAGGTCAGACGCACATCTCCCAGAAATCCTCGCATACGCGTCCCCATCGTCTACAGCAAGTACTAATCATGTTTGGGCCAAAAGCCAGGGAAGTCAGGGGCTTCTAACTCGTTGCCGTCGTCTTCGGTAGATGCAATATAAATACAGACAACAGATAGCAGAACACAGAAAGAGGTAAGACATCCTACATCATTACCAATTATAGCATGCTAGAAACAGAACGGCGCCACGCGCCCATATAGCAATTTAGAAACAGCATACTCAAATAATAAGCAGTAATTCCAACGGTAAGCAAATAAACAGTTCCAGGCAGATAATCATCATATTGGCAATTAAATCAATTATAGTTGCAGAAAGTAAGAATTAATGATGACAGTGTATATCATGATTCACATGCATGCTCTCTCAATTCCTACTCCATGGAGCTAGACTCAACTAATCGGAGAGAAAGATCAGGAGACATGTCTGTAACTCGGCTGCCGAGGCCAGTGCTATCAATAATATTCTCATGCGCAATCATGGTATTGTACAAACATTCTACACTAGATCACGATATAGGACAGTGTCTCGGTCCGGATTGTCAGTGCGTTTGCATCGGTCTACCCCACGGGCAGGAGAGCTACCAATCTCCCATTGATGAGGAACTCGCACCCCGACGCCCCCAAGGTCAACCAATGACCTACACTAGTCTATTCGCACCCGCACTAAGGTGTGTTCAATCTCCTAGGCAACTTGGCCTTACAACAGTCCACAAGGATAATCTCAATGCATAAGACACTATGCATGCACATGTATGATCCACAATCTCATACAATCCCATAATATGCCACATTAGGCCCATATAAACATCAATATATATATGGTCACTCACATAGACCCACAACAACAAAATATAAATATCAAGTCCATTAATGCGTCATTAGGTTCCTTATGAATCCTAATTTAAACTTTGTTCCCCTTTCTAAGGTTCATGTTCAAAAATCAATTCTTATAGCCAACTTAATAGTCCAAGACAACTCAATTTCCCATAACTTACATTCTATTTGAGCTCTTAGGTCTCACACTCTCATGTTCTTCACTCACTTAGAACTTCCTTAAGTCTTATGATAAATTCACTCTTAGTCCTTTAAAATTTATGAAGTCTTAATCATATTAAATTCTTCTAATTATTAAGTACCCATTCTACTACTTAGGTCTCTAATTCCCTACTTGCTTATGATTCCCAATTACCACAATCACATATTTATACTAAAAAATGACCTAGAGGCCGTGGCCTCACAATAATTCCAACTTCAATTTCCTTCTAGCCATCTTACTACATGTTGTTATCTTGGTTCTTTAAATTGTTCACTTGTCAAATTAATTCACCAAAAACTCTAAATTCTTGGCTTCAAAACCGTAGCCCTCATGGTGGTTTCCATTTCAAATTTTTCATCCATTAAATTCCATTTACCACATTGATTAATCTAAGTCTTACACTTGTTACACATTAACCATAAATCATCCAATTTTTCCACTCCAAAATCGTGGCACTCCATATAGGGTATCCAATCATTTTTCATCCATGTTAACTCATTCAATCCATTCCAACATTCCATTGTACATAACAAATCAATCCAAGGTCACAATTATCACAAAACTAATGCATAAACATAATTAATCATCAAATTCAAGAACAACCCTCATTCGGGTTCTTCCACAAATCACACAATCAAGGTTCCTAGATGCTAAGAGAGGTTGAAGAGGAGTGTCTTCCTCTTACCTAAGTGAAGAAATCAAGAAGAACTCCAAGAATCCTCCTTGGAATTTTCGGATTTGGCCACCAAAACCCTAAAAATTGGAGACTTTGTTAGAATCAATATCAAGGCTTGAAAAATCAACCATGGATGACTGATAATCACATATTTTATTCATTAAGAAACCCTTATGTTTAGTCATTTACACTCTCCATATTCTTTATTGATTGAGTTTGGTATGATTTTGTGAGTTTGAGCTCAAATTGGTCCTAATTGAATATTTCCAGCATTATTGAGATTTGACACTGTTTCTGTATTTTGGTCATAACTTGAGTTTCTAATATCTGATGAACATGAATTTTACCTTGTAGGAAAGCTAAGAGGAAGCTCTACAACTTTGATGAAGAGCTCGAAGTCTGATTCAGATGTCTAAGGGACCTAAGTTGACATGGAAGTCAGAATACGGGTTCTGTCAGTAGAATCTGAACAGTGTGCACTCAAAAAAATCATATCTCAAGATGTAATAATGGAGATGGGCTGAAATTTGGACATTGGATATTCAAGATCCAAATAAACAACTTTCATGAAGAACACATTTTGAGAAAAAGAAGTCTAGTAGGTCATTTTGAGCTTGCAAGTCGGAACAAAGGTGCTGAAGTTGGGTTTGAGCAACCTACGGTATTTGGGACATATCTTGGGCTTAAGGAAGCCAAATTGGATGAACCAGCTATCCATTTTATATCTAAGACAAGGATCTACAACTTTCATGAAGAACACTTTTCGTGGTTCTGAAGTATAGTGGGTCGTTTTTGGCCGCCAAGTCAGACACGAAATTTTCGTCCTCAACCATCCACTCATCCATCCACTAATCCATTCATCCATCCACTAATCCACTCATCCACTCATCCACTAACTCACCCACTCATCCACTCATACACTAATCCAACCACTTAACCACTCCACCCACTCATCCACTAATCCATCCACTCATCCATCCACTCACCCATTCATGTCCATAATTTCTCACTCACCAAAAGTCCTTTGGCATTTTTCACTAATTCAACCACTCAACCATTCCACTCACTCATCCACTAAACCAATCCACTAAACCAACCCACTAATCCATCCACTCAAACACTCCACTCACTCACCCACTCATCCACCCACTTCCCTTTTACATTTTGTTACCTTAGACTTCTATAAAAGGCACCATTTATCATGAACAAGATGTAATTCTCCTTCATTTTCTCTCTAAGTTTCTTCTTGCTTCTTCATAGTTTCTCATAGTTTTGTATATTTTGATGCTCCCCTTCATGGTAATGGAGGGCTAAGCTACTTTGGGTCAATTTAGAACTCTTGAAGAGATTGTGGTTTGGATTCTTGAGACCTTGGTTATGCATTGTATTTGATTTGTAATTGAATTCCTCTTTTTTCTTCTTCTTTCTTCTTCTTTCTTCTTCTTCTTGATCTTGAATGCATGAATGGTGATTCTATTTATGTTGATCTAATTTGATCTTAGTTTAAGATTGAGATTTGTGATGAAACTTAGAACTAATTGATCTAAACTAATCACATAAATGAAGATTGAGATTTGTGATGAAACTTAGAACCTGATTGATCTAAATTAATCACTGAATTGAAGAGGTTAGGTTACTTGATTTGTGCCTAAGTTAATTGAATTCGGTACTTGAAATTAACATAGATTTTCATGAATGGTGCGATTGCGGATTTGTGTTTATCACTTGTTAATTGAATTCTAGACGATCGTCTAGTATGAATTCTGGATTTGGTGCAGAGATCTCGGTTAGATCCAAATTAACAATTCAATTGCGCTTCAAGTGTTCTATGAAGGGTCTATGATTGAATCCACCTAATCTTGGATAGGTTTCTAAATTGACTGCTCTTTAATTGTTATTTCTTCCTTTAATTTTGTTAAGTGCGATCTTAAACTATCAAACCCCCCTTTTTGCTAACTTTCACTTGATTTGATCAAATTGCATTTACGATCCTTGAGGAGACGATCCGGTGTTGTCACTGTGCTACAAGCTTAGGTAATAACTTCGGTTATAATTTTGACTGAGTTCGGCGCTCGTCAATGACCAAATAGAAGACCACAACCACGAAATCAAGAGAAGAGAAAGAGTGGTCTTGAAACTTACCCAAAATGCTCAAAGTTAGAGCTTGAAGATGATGATGAAAATGGAAGAATTTCAAGAAACTCCAAGAGGGAAAGGTGTTTAGAATGGTGAGAAGAGTAAGAAAATGTATTTAGAATAATTTTTTTGTGATGGATGAGGGTGGTGAGGAGTGGCTGGCCGTGGAGCTTGATAGAGAGAAGGAGGAGAAAATGTTGAAGAAGGAAGAAGAAGAAGAAGAACGTAAATGTGGAGAGAGAAATGGGTATTAGATGAAATGAATTAAAGTGTATAATTGGTTAAGTGAAACCAGTTCATTTCCTCTCTAGTGACTCTACTGCAGACGTGAAAGAGAGAGGAGTGGGTGAGGAATTGGCTTCCAAAGGAAGCCAAAGCACATGGGTCAATGTTTGGGTCAAAGCTTCTTAAGGAAGCTTTGATTATTTAACCATTAAATTTGAATTAAAGTAGATAGATTTGACATAAAGTAGATTACATTAGGATAATGTGATAGGATTTTATTACACACTATTATCCAATGGATAATAGTTACGATTGACAGAAGTCGTATTTAATTAATCCGATGGATGAATTTTTTTTGTATTGATTAATTTTATCTATTAGAATTTTCGAAAATCGTGAAATCGTAAAGAATCGTGTCAAGTCTCGGGTTTAGTAAGATCCCCGTCGACATGTCCATAGTCCAAGGTTCTCGAGAAAACATCGCGTTTCTCTGGTTCTGCTCAGTGTGCACGTAAAACGAGGAATATATTAAAATATTCGACGTTTCCGGAAAATTCCCAGAAAATTCTCAAAAATTGCAAATATTATAAAACAACTATTCGTCATATAATTTTTCAATTTTTTGAGGCACCACAGTCGTTTTCCAGACTCTGCTCGAGTTTCACGTAAAACGAGAAATATATTAAAATATTCGTCATTTCCGAAAAATTCCAGAAAAATTCACATAAATCACAAATATTAGAAAACGACTATTGACAGCAAAATAATTAATTTTCGGAGTGTTACACTGACTTCAGCAATTCTCAGCTCAATGTGCACGCAAAACGAAGAATATATTAAAATATTCATCATTTCCGAAAAATTCCTAAAAATCAAGAATATTATAAAATGATGATTTATGACCAAATAGGTATTTTTAGGGATGTTACAGTGAAGGCTAAGGCCACTCGGATTGATGATTCTAAAGTTGTTGTAGATTTTGTTAGATCATAGATTTTTTGTAGGTTTGGAGTCCCGAGGACCATCATTAGTGATCAGGGTTCACATTTTTTCAATCAGAGCATGGAAGCTTTGATGAAAAAGTATGGAGTCCTGCACAAGATTTCTACACCTTACCACCCCCAAACCAATGGGCAAGCTGAGGTCTCTAACAGAGAAATCAAGCAGATCCTTCAGAAGACAGTCCAGTCAAACAGAAAGGACTGGAGCAAGAGGCTTGAGGATGCTTTATAGGCTTACTGGACTGCCTATAAGACACCGATTGGGATGTCTCCCTATCGGATTATTTTTGGCAAAGCATGCCATCTTCCGGTCGAAATTGAGCACCGTGCCTTTTGGGCAGTGAAAAGATGTAACATGGATCTAGACCAAGCGGGCATAAAGAGAAAGTTACAATTGCAGGAATTGGAGGAGATTTGACTGGAGGCTTATGAGAGCTCCAAGATTTATAAAGAGAAGACCAAAGCCTTCCATGATAGAATGATTTTGAGAAAAGCATTTGAGATTGGTCAAAAAGTTCTCCTCTACAACTCCCGCCTCAGACTCATACCTGGTAAATTAAGGTCTAGATGGGATGGACCATTTGTTGTTACTATGGTTTTCCCTTCTGGTGCTGTGCAGGTTATTGGTCAAAATGCTACTAAAGTTTTCATTGTTAATGGACACCGTCTTAAACCGTATCATGAACTTCCAGCGAATGTAGAAGTGGAGGAAATAAACTTTCTCCATCCGCATTATGAATAACACAAGAGAATCACAATGTCAGGCTGAGGACATTAAACCAATTGCTCATTGGGAGGCAACCCAACTAGATCTGCCTTCATGTTACAATTTGATGATGGTTTCTGCAAACTGAGAAGATAAAAACATACTTCACTTTGAATGGCTGAGTAAGGAGTCAGTAGGTTATGCCTTATTGACTCTTGAGACGCATTCTTATGACCTGGTACATCATGAACTTCTTAATTGTGGAATCTCTTCAGAGATGAACATAAGTGTTACAGTCTTGGGAATCTGACTTTAAAAGACCCTCATTTTTCATCTTTTAGTTGTTTTTGTTATTTTTGTTTTAAATGCTACTCAGGTGTTGGGATTTTTCAAGGTCGATGTGGCATTGACTGTGTGTGTTTTTTTCTGCTTGGCGTTGACTCACTCCTCATCAGGTTGTGTTGCTTTTTTCTTTACTCTTATTTATATTTCTTTCACATTGAGGACAATGTTTATATTAAGTGAGGGGGAGTGATAATGTACTCTGTTACTTTAAAAAAAAAATTGCACAACTGATGAACACTTGAGTAATGTTAGAAATTGAGCTGGAATTATGTGTTAATTGCTTGATTTATTTTGAGCTAATAGAAATATGTTTGACAAGGGAATCCATTGATCATGAGACTATTTTGTGTGAAGCAATCTTGTTCAATTAAGAAAAGTGAAATTCAACATCTTTGTTGGAAATTAGCCATGTCTGCTTGTTTCTGTTTTCTTTATCAACTTAACCAGAAAGTGAGTTTTGAGCTTTACTGATTCTATTTCCTTCTGGAGTGAATTTTCTCTTGATTGATGTGTGCTAGAACTTGCTTTGATACTTTGTTGAAACTTTAATGATTCACATACATACTTGAATATGATTGAGGCAATTAGGCTTTATTCTTTCTTGACTTTCAGAGTTGTATTGATAAATTTAGTATCTTAGTTACCCCATTTGAGCCTGAATTTGATTTCTTTGAATATCCAATTGAATAATTAGGTTGAATTCTTTAGAGCATCGGATGTGTTGATCAGAAGTCTTGAAAGTTGTTGTTTTATCTTCAAGGGTATATATATATATATTAAAAAAATTTGAAAAAAAAAATAAAATAAAAATTTTAAAAAAAAGAGAGAAAAGAATTATTGGTGAAGAATAATAAAAATATTGGGTTGAAATTGAAAATTGTTTAAATCCTTGAGCATCATGAGTTATCTTTTCGACCTGATTCTGCTTTGTATTGATAGTTCTTTACCTTATTCACCATTTTTCCTATCTTTCGTTGTTACCCTTGGCCCTGTTACAACCAGATGAAGTCCTTTTGATTCTTGTTATGTATGTGAACTTGAAAGTAGAGATGAGATTGATTGACAAGCCTATGGTTTTGCATTTTTCATGAGAAATTTGAGTGATCTCTTTGTCCTTAAACACTTGAGAGATGGAAAGTTGAGTGATCTCATATGTTTGGTGAAGAAAATAGTTGCAAGCTAGGCTAAAGCATCTTATTGTTTAAATTGTTGAATGATCCTGACTGATTGGATTTGATTGCTGAACTTGAACTTTTTAATTTTGAAATTCCCCTTGATTCATGTTTCTGGAAGTTGAGTTTGATCTTGCTGTTGATTCCTATTCTTTGCTTGAGGACAAGCAAAAATTCAAGTGTGGGGGTGTTGATAATTACGATTTTTAACGTATTAATTATCCACATAATTACCTTATTAATAATGTCCAGGTTGTAATTAAGTGATCTTAGCACCTATTTTAATCATTGGGATGAATTGGGTTTTAAAGTAATTTAATCATTAATTTTCAGATTTTAATGCATATTTATATTGATTGAGTATTTTGGCCATAACTTGAGTTGTAGATCTCTGATTTTTATGTTCTTTATATGCTAGGAAAGATGAGAAAAAGATCTACAAGTTTTGTGAAATGTAAAATTGGAAGATTCGGGCATTTAAGTGGTCAAAAACAGCCTTGAAGTTGGTCCAGTGGTGCTATTACGAATTTCTGGACATACCTTCACCATTTTGGGCATATCTCACTCATTTCAAGCCCAAATTAAGCATATGAGCACTCCTTGGAAAGCTTATTTCAAAGGCTATCTGATGGGATTAAGCTTAATTTGAAGTTGTGACAGAAATCCAGACTAAAGAGAAGGCAGAAAAGTGGAAATTAGGTGGGAGACATGCTTTAATGATGGAGTTGGTGGTTGAACCACTTTAATAATGGAGTTGGTGGACATGATGGAGTTGGTGGTTGAACATACTTTAATAATGGAGTTGGTGGACATGATGGAGTTGGTGGTTGAACCACTTTAATGATGGAGTTGGTGGACATAATGGAGAAGGTGGTTGAACCACTTTAATAATGGAGTAGGTGGAGGATGACAATATGTATTGTATTATAGGAGCTTTGCATTCATATATTTAAGGAGGGTGTTAGTCTTAGTTTAGGACTTGGCTTCTCCTCATTTCCTCCTCTCCTCCACTCCTTCCTTCCTTTAGTTTTTCTTCTTCTTTTATGTAGTTTTTCATAGTTCTTATATCTTTTGATGATTTCTTTCATTGTAATGGAGGGCTAAGTTACTTTCAGTCAATTCGGGACTCTTGAAGAGATTATGGTTTGGATTCTTGAGACCTTGGTTCTGTAATGTATTTGATTTGTAGTTGAATTCCTCTTCTCTTCTTCTTCTTCTTCTTGATCTTGAATGCATGAATGGTGATTCTGTTCATGTTTGATCTGATTTGATCTTGATTTAAGATTAAGATTTGTGATGAAACTTAGAACTGATTGATCTGAATTAATCACATAATTGAAGATTGAGATTTGTGATGAAACTTAGAACTGATTGATCTAAACTAATCACGTAATTGAAGAGGTTAGGTTACTGATTGGTGCCTAGGTTAATTGAATTCGGTGCTTAAATTGACATATATCTACATGAATGGTGCGATTGCAGATTTGTGTTTATCACTTGTCAATTGAATTCTGGATGATTATCTAGTATGAATTCTGGATCTGATGCTGAGATCTCGGTTAGATCCAAGTTAACCATTCAAATGTGTTTCAAGTGTTTGTTGAAAGGTTTATGATTGAATCCACCCAATCTCGGATAGATTTCTAAATTGACTGTTCTTCTAATTGTTATTTCACTTTAAATCTTCTCACTGTGATCCTTGAACCATCAAACCCCCCCTTTTCTAACTTAACTTAATCAAATTGCATTTACGATCCTTGAGGAGACAATCCGGTGTTATTCACTATGCTACTAGTTTAGGTAATAACTTCGGTTATAATTTTGACTGAGTTCGGCACTCGTTAGCTATCCCTACACTTGAATGGTAACTGTTGTTGTAGGTGAATTCTATCAATGGCAAAATTTTATCCCAATATCCAGTCTGCTCTATAGTACAAGCTTTAAGCAAATCTTCTAAAGATTGGATCGTTCTTTCCGATTGACCATCGGTTTGTGGGTGGTACGCCGAACTTAGACGTAATTTCGTTGCCAACGATGCTTGTAGACTCTGCCAGAATTTTGAAGTAAACCTCGGATCCCTATCCAAGGCAATACTCGTAGGCACACCATGCAGTCTAACGATCTCTCCAATATATAGTTAGGCCAACTTCTCCAGACTGCACTTTATGTTGATCGGGAGGAAATGAGTTAACTTCGTGAGTCGATCAACTATTACCCAAATCAAGTCATATCCTCTTCTCGTTCTTGGCAAACCCACAACAAAATCTATTGCGATGTTGTCCCATTTCCATTCAGGAATAGACAATGGTTGTAGTAATCCTGCAGGTCTTTGATGTTCCACTTTAGCTTTCTGACAGACTAGACAAGTCGATACGCATCTAGTGACGTCACTCTTCATTCCGTGCCACCAGAACAACTTCTTCAGATCTTGGTACATCTTAGTTATGCCCAGGTGCATATTCAGCTTGTTGGTGTGAGCATGATCCACAATATATCGTCTAAGCCCTTGGTCACGGGGAATACAAACTCTACCCCAGAATCTCAGAATTCCATCTGTTCCTTCCTCAAATTTCATTTCTTTACCTTGCCTCATCAGTTCCATCATTTCTTGCAAGAATTCATCGACCTTCTGTTTTTCCCGTATGTCATCCATTAGTTCGTTTGAGATGGTGACCATGTTCATACAAATCCTTATGGGTTCCAACTTAACAAATGACCAAACATCTCTAAACTGTTCTATGAGGTCTCTTTCCTTGATCATCAGGGCAGAAACACTGACGGTCTTCCTACTCAAGGCATCTGCCACGACGTTCGCTTTGCCAGGGTGATACAACAGCTGGAAATCATAGTCCTTCAGGAATTCTAGCCATCTCCGTTGCCTCATGTTCAGTTCTTTCTGGTCATACAAATATTTCAAGCTTTTGTGATCACTGTAGATGTTGAATGTTGCTCCATAAAGGAAATGCCCCCATATCTTCAGAGCAAAAACCACAGCTGCTAGCTCCAAATCATGTGTCAGGTAGTTCTTTTCATGTACTCGCAACTGTCGCAAAGCATAAGCTACCACTCTTCTATGTTGCATAAGAACGGACCCCAATCCTTGGTATGAAGCATCACAGTACACCTCAAATGGCTCATTCGGATCAAGTAGCACTAATACTGGTGAGGTGGTTAACCGATTCTTCAACTCTTGGAAACTTTGCTCGTAGCTATCGGTCCACTCAAAAGCTTGGTTCTTCTTTGTTAATTGAGTGAGTGATTCAGCAATTTTGGAAAATCCTTCTATGAACCTTCTGTAATATCCGGTCAAACCCACGAAGCTACAAATCTCTGTTACTAACTTCGGTTGTTCTCATTGTAACACTGTCTCCACTTTTGATGGATCCACGGTGATCCCTTCCTTCGAGATCACATGGCCTAAAAACTTAACTTCATCTAACCAAAACCCACACTTCGACAGCTTGGCGTACAATTTTTTCTCCTTCAGAATCTAAAGAACTATGCTGAGATATTCCGCATGATCCTCCTAATTCTGGGAATATATCAAGATATCGTCGATGAAGACGACAACAAACTTATCCAAATAAGGGCAAAAGATTCTGTTCATGTAGTCCATGAAGATAGCAGGTGCATTCGTTACACCAAACGACATCACAAGGTATTCGTAATGATCGTATCGGGTACGAAAAGCAGTCTTGGGTATGTCCTCCATTTTCATTCTTATTTGATGGTATCCAGATCTCAGATCGATCTTCAAAAACACCGCTGCTCCCTTCAGTTGGTCCATTAAGTCGTCAATTCTTGAGAGTGGATACTTGTTTTTGATCGTCAGCTTGTTCAACTGCCTATAGTCCACACACAATCGTGAGGTTGATGATCACATATTTTATTCATTAGGAAACCCTTATGTTTAGTCATTTACACTCTCCATATTCTTAATTGATTGAGTTTGGTATGATTTTGTGAGTTTAAGCTCAAATTGGTCCTAATTGAATATTTTCAGCATTATTGAGACTTGACACTATTTCTGTATTTTGGCCATAACTTGAGTTCCTAATATCTGATAATCATGAATTTTACCTTGTAGGAAAGCTAGGAGGAAGCTCTACAACTTTGATGCAGAGCTCGAAGTCCGAAACAGATGTCTAAGAGACCTAAGTTTACGTGGAAGTCGGAATATGGGTTCTATCACTAGAATCCGAACGGTGTGCACTCATAAAATCATATCTCAAACGGTAATAATGGAGATGGGCTGAAATTTGGATAGTTGATAGTTAAGATCCAAATAAACAACTTTCATGAAGAACACCTTTTGAAAAAATGAAGTCTAATGGGTCAGTTTGAGCTTGCAAATCGGAACAGAGGTGCTGAAGTTGAGTTTGAGCAACCTGCGGTATTTGGGTCATATCTTGGGCTGTAGGAAGCCAAATTGGATGATCCAGATATGCATGTTATATCCAAGACAAAGATCTACAACTTTCATGAAGAGTACTTTTCATGGATCTGAAGTATAGTTAGTCGTTTTTGGCTTCCAAGTCAGACACGAAATTTTTGTCCTCAACCACCCACTCATTTATCCACTAATCCACCCACTCATCCACTAATCCACTCATTCATCCACTAATCCACCCACTCATCCACTAATCCACCCACTTATCCACTAATCCATCCACTCAACCACTTCACTCAACCACCCCACTCATCCACCCAATCCCCTTTGTCATTTTGTTACCCTAGACTTCTATAAAAGACACCATTGGTTATCATGAATAACAAGTTGTATTCTCCTTCATTTTCTCTCATAGTTTCTTCTTGTTTCTTCATAGTTTCTCATAGCTTTTGTATATTTTGATACTTCCCTTCATGGTAATGGAGGGCTAAGCTACTTTCGGTCAATTTAGAACTCTTGAAGAGATTGTGGTTTGGATTCTTGAGACCTTGGTTATGTATTGTATTTGATTTGTAATTGAATTCCTCTTCTCTTCTTCTTTTTTTTCTTCTTCTTGATCTTGAATGCATGAATGGTGATTCTATTTATGTTGATCTGATTTGATCTTGGTTTAAGATTGAGATTTGTGATGAAACTTAGAACTAATTGATCTAAACTAATCACATAAATGAAGATTGAGATTTGTGATGAAACTTAGAACTGATTGATCTAAATTAATCACAGAATTGAAAAGGTTAGGTTACTGATTTGTGCCTAAGTTAATTGAATTCGGTACTTGAAATTAACATAGATCTTCATGAATGGTGTGATTACGGATTTGTGTTTATCACTTGTTAATTAAATTCTAGACGATCGTCTAGTATGAATTCTGGATTTGATGCAGAGATCTCGGTTAGATCCAAATTAACAATTCAATTGCGCTTCAAGTGTTCTATGAAGGGTCTATGATTGAATCCACCCAATCTTGAATAGGTTTCTAAATTGACTGCTCTTTAATTGTTATTTCTTCCTTTAATTTTGTTAAGTGCGATCTTAAACTGTCAAACCCCCTTTGCTAACTTTCACTTGATTTGATTAAATTGCATCTACAATCCTCGTAGAGATGATCCGGTGTTGTCACTGTGCTACAAGCTTAGGTAATAACTTCGGTTATAATTTTGATTGAGTTCGGCGCTCGTCAAAATTTTTGGCGCGTTGCCGTGCCGAGGGGATTAGTAAGTGTAATCTTTTCATTTTAAGTGTTTTTACTAACTTTTGCTTTTTATTAACTTTTCTAATATTTTTATCCATTGTCTAGTGTATTTTGCTTATTTATTTGTTTTTGTGTGATGCATGACTAGGTCCGAGCCTGATAACTTGGTTGACTTTGATCCTGAGATTGATAGAACCTTGCATAGGTTGATTAGAGCTCGTAGGCTAAGTGCAAGAATTGCTTTTGAATTTGATCTTAATATTGGGAGTGAACTTGAGATCTTGAATAATTCTGAAACCATGGCTGATAACATGCTGAATAGAACTCTTAAGGAACTTGCTGCTCCTGATATAACTAACCAGTCTTTGTGTATTCAATACCCAGATCTTGATGCTGATTTTGAGTTAAAATCTGGATTGATACATTTGTTGTCCAAGTTTCACGGTTTTACAGGTGAGGATCCCCATAAGCATCTAAAGGAGTTCCATATAGTTTGTTCAACCATGAAGCCACATGGGATCTCAGAAGAGCACATCAAGCTGAGGGCATTTCCTTTCTCACTTGCTGATACAGCTAAGGATTGGTTATTTTATCTTTCACCAAGTTCAATAACAAGTTGGACTGACATGAAGCGGTTGTTCTTAGAGAAATTTTTCCCTGCCTCTAGAGCTGCTGCCATTAGAAAAGATATATGTGGCATAAGACAAATGACAAGAGAGACCTTGCATGAATATTGGGAAAGATTCAAGAAGCTGTGCTCGAGCTGTCCCTACCACCAAATCACCGATCAACTCTTAATTCAATATTTCTATGAAGGCTTGCTGCCAAATGACAGAAGCATAGTGGATGCTGCCTCTGGAGGAGCCTTAGTAGATAAGACCCCTGCAGCAGCGAGAGATTTGATAGCAAATATGGCAGCCAACACCCAACAATTTGGCACACGAATTATTACCTCAACTAGAGGAGTCAATGAGATTCAATCGTCTCATGTAGACCAACAGAGAATGGAACACAGACTTGATGAATTGACTTCTTTGGTGAGGTAGTTAGCAGTGGGACAACAAGCACCAATGCAGATGACTGCAACTGTGCGTGGCATTTACTCTTGTTCATCTCATCCTACTAATGCATGCCCCACACTTCAGGATGGTGGTTCTATTTTTTCAGAGCAATCTGTTGTAGCAGCTGGTATCTTTCCTGGTAGACCCCAATATCAGCAATCACAGCAGCAGCCCAGATATGATCCATTTTCTAATACCTATAACCCTGGCTGGAGGGACCATCCCAACTTGAGATACGGAAATTTTGGTCAACAACAACAACAGCCTTACCAACAGTAGCAACTGTAGTTTAGATACCAAGCTACAGGCCCTAGCAACAAGTATCAACCACCTGCATTTAGGCAAGCACAACCTGCGCCACCACCCATGCAGCAGCCCCTCCAGCTACCTGTTCCAGCAGCCACTCCAGCTGAGCCACCTTTCGAAGACTTGATGAAATAGTTTCAGCAGAATGTCAATGCCACCATCCAGAATTTACAAACTCAAATTGGGCAGATGGCAACCACTCTGAGTGAGCTGAAAAGTCAAGGGTCGAACCAATTGCCTTCACAAACAGTCAATAACCCAAGAGGCAATGTAAGTGCCATTAGCTTGAGAAGTGGCAGAGAAGTTGACGATCCTACTCCACCACAACCTGAACTACAAGTGCAGCAACCAGAAGGTGACCAGAAATAGAAGAAAATGGATAGTTCAGTCCAAAAATCTGTGACACAGAAGAAATGTGCAGAGAATTCAAATCTGGCCATTCCACTACCTTTTCCAAATAGAGTCACACAGTCTAAGCATACTGCGCAAACAAAAATAGAAAGAGAAGTCATGGACACATTCAGGAAGGTGGAAATCAATATTCCCCTCCTTGATGCAATCAAGCAGATTCCCAAGTATGCCAAATTCCTCAAAGAGTTGTGTACTCACAAGAGAAGACTTAAGGGTACTGAGAAAATAAGCATGGGCAAAAATATTTCTGGAATGATTCTACCAAGCATGCCACAAAAATGCAAAGATCTTGGAACTTTCACAATTCCTTGCACGATAGTTAACTCCAAATTTGAACATGCAATGCTAGACTTGGGTGCTTCGATTAATGTCATGCCTATGTCAATATATCAGTCCTTGAACATTGGCACTTTGCAACCTACTGGTATAGTGATTCAGTTGGCAAATAGGACCACTGCTCATCTTGCAGGAGTGCTAGAAGATGTGTTAGTTCGGGTGAATGAACTAATTTTTCCAACAGACTTCTATATTCTGAACATGGAAGATGAGTCTTCAACAAACCATGCTCCATTGATCCTAGGCAGACTTTTCCTCAAGACAACCAAGACCAAGATAGATGTACATGCTGGCACCCTTTCCATGGAATTTAGCGACGATGTGGTACAATTTAACATTTTTGAGGCCATAAGACATCCCCTAGAGGAGCATTCTGTTTTCCATGTTGATGTGATTGATATGCTAGTTGATGATGCTTATGCTGATATCTATACTGAATTTTCTGATATTGCTGATTTTTTGGATTCTGTTACCTGTGAAACATGTGCTGGCTGTGATATTATACCATGTGCTGCATGTGCTGAGATTTATGCAGTTATGAGTGGTGATGCAGCTGCTGACTTGAATGATGCAACATGTGAAAATGAGAGTCAGAAGTATGTTGAATTTAGTGTTCTTTGAGTTAGTTGTTTCAAAATGACTTGCTACCCTCCATCGTACATGGCCTCCATCCTTAGAATTAAAGATTTTCCCAGACCATCTTAAATATGCATATTTGGAAGATGGTGAGAAGCTGCCTGTGATTATTGCTAAAAATTTGCAACCTGATCAAGAAGAAAAATTACTGCAGGTTTTGAGGCAGAATAAACAAGCCATCGGATGGACACTTGCAGATCTTCCTGGTATCAGTCCCTCCACATGCATACATAGGATTTTGTTGGAGGAAGATACTAAACCAGTACGGCAGCCCCAAAGGAGACTGAACCCCCTGACTCTGGATGTGGTAAAGAAGGAAGTTACCAAGCTACTGCAAGCTGGCATTATTTATCCCATATTTGATAGTAAATGGGTGAGCCCTGTGCAGGTTGTTCCAAAGAAATCTGGGGTCACAGTAGTTGAAAATCAGAACAATGAGCTACTACCCACAAGAATTCAAAACAGCTGGCAGGTTTGCATTGATTACAGACGACTTAACCAAGCCACCAGGAAAAATCATTTCCCATTACCTTTCATTGATCAGATGTTAGAGAGACTAGCTGGCAAGTCGCATTACTGTTTCTTGGATGGATATTCGGGTTATTTTCAGATCCATATAGCCCCAAAAGACCAAGATAAAACTACTTTCACTTGCCCATTTGGCACATTTGTATACAGAAGGATGCCTTTTGGTCTGTGCAACGCTCCAGGCACCTTTCAAAGGTGTATGGTAAGTATATTTTCTGACCTTTTAGAAAATTACATAGATGTATTCATGGATGACTTTACTGTCTATGGCTCTTCCTTTGATGCATGTTTGGATAGTTTGACTCAGGTTTTGCATAAATGCATTAAGGCTAACCTTGTTCTGAATTTTGAGAAATGTCATTTCATGGTGGAGCAAGGCATAGTTTTAGGGCATATAATATCTAGCAAGGGTATTGATGTAGATCCTGCGAAAATAGATGTTATTTCATGCCTATCTTACCCCACATGCGTGCGGGAGGTTCGTTCTTTCCTTGGTCATGCAGGTTTCTATAGGCGATTCATAAAAGATTTCAGCAAAATTGCTCTTCCACTATCCAACTTGCTACAAAAAGAAGTGGAGTTCCTTTTTGACCAGAAATGCAAGGATGCCTTTAATAACTTGAAGCAAGCATTGACCAGTACACTTATCATCCAGCCACCAGATTGGACACTCCCATTTGAGCTCATGTGTGATGCCTCTAATTATGTTTTTGGAGCTGTTCTTGTACAAAGGGTCAGCAAAATATCTCATGTCATCTCCTATGCTTCAAGAACTTTAGATCCTGCACAAGTCAACTACACCACCACTGAAAAGGAACTTTTAGCAATTGTTTTTGCTTTAGACAAATTTCGATCATATTTGCTTGGTTCTAGAGTGGTTGTGTTTTTAGATCATACAGCTCTGAAGTTTCTCCTGAAGAAGCTTGATGCAAAGCCTAGGTTGATTAGGTGGATTTTGCTCCTCCAAGAGTTCGATATTGAAATCCATGATAAAAGTGGAGCGGAGAATTTAGTGGCTAATCACCTAAGCCGAATTGAAAGGGAGACAGATGCTTTTCCTATCCATGATGTCTTCCCTGATGAGCAGCTTTTCAAGCTGCAAGGTAACGCTCCTTGGTTTGCTGATTTGATAAATTTCTTAGTTGCTGGTGTTTTCCCTGCACATTTTATTAGGGCTTAGATTGATAAATTGAAGAGTGAGTCAAAATATTATGTGTGGGACGACCCTTATCTGTGGAAATTTTGTAGTGACCAAGTCATTAGGAGATGCGTGCCTGATAATGAATTCCATTTTATTCTTAGCTTTTGTCATACACTTGCATATGGCGGTCATTTTGGTCCCCAAAGGACTACTGGGAAAGTTTTGGAATCTGGATTATATTGACCCACTCTATTTCATGATGCATATGTGTTTTGTAAATCTTGTGATCAATGCCAAAGAACAGGAAACACTTCTTGAAGGAATGAGATGCCCCAGAAATCCTTATTGTTCTGTGAGATTTTTGATGTATGGGGTATTGATTTTATGGGACCCTTTCCTGTTTCTTTTGGTTTTGTTTACATTTTGCTAGCTGTTGATTATGTATCCAAGTGGGTGGAGGCAAAAGCTACTCGGACTGATGATTCCAAAGTTGTTGTGGATTTTGTTAGATCACAGATTTTTTGCAGGTTTGGAGTTCCGAAGGCCATCATCAGTGATCAGGGTTCATACTTTTGTAATCGAAGCATGGAAGCTTTGATGAAAAAGTATGGGGTCTTGCACAGAGTTTCTACACCTTACCATCCCTAAACTAATGGGCAAGCCGAGATTTCCAACAGGGAGATCAAGCAGATACTCCAGAAGACAGTTCAACCTAACAGAAAGGACTGGAGCAAGAGGCTTGAGAATGCTTTATTGGCTTACCGGACTGCTTATAAGACACTAATCGGGATGTCTCCGTTTCGGATTGTTTTTGGAAAAGCCTGCCACCTGCCGGTGGAAATTGGGCATCATGCATTCTGGGCGGTGAAAAGGTGCAACTTGGACCTAGATCAAGCAGGTATGGAGAGGAAGCTGCAACTGCAGCAATTAGAGGAGATCCACTTGGAGGCTTATGAAAGTTCCAAACTTTATAAGGAGAAGACCAAAGCCTTCCATGATAAGTTAATTCTAAGGAAAACATTTGAGATTGGTTAAAAAGTTCTCCTCTATAACTTCCGCCTCCGACTCATGCCTGGCAAATTAAGGTCTAGATGGGATGGACCATTTATTGTTACTAAGATTTTTCCTTCTAGTGCTGTTTAGATTAAAAGTGAGGTCACTGCCAAAACTTTCATCGTAAATGGACACCGCCTCAAACAGTATCATGAACTTCTAGAGAATGCAGAAATGGAGGTGATGAACCTTCTCCATCCGTATTATGAATAAAAAAAAAGAGAAAAAAAAGAAAAAAAAAGTTGTGTGCACGACAATGAGGTAGGTAGTGCCATTAAATTTTGTCACTCGGAAGCATGTGGAGGTCATTTTTTTTTTCTTCAGCGACAACAACTGCGAAAATCTTGCAGTATGGATTTTATTGGCCTACTTTATTCAAGGTCTGTTACACCTTTTGCAAAAGCTGCGGAAATTGGTCAAAAAAGTTTTGCTTTGAGATTATCATCTGCACCTACTCCTTGGAAAATTGAGATCTAGGTGGCGCGGTTCTTTTGTTGTCAAACACATGTATCCTCTGGGGCCGTAGATATTGAGTATCCTAAGAATGACAATGCGCTTAAAGTTAACGGACAAAGACTCAACCATTCCTGGAAAACCAAGTTCTTGAGTTCTTTGTGTTGCTGGTTAAGTGGCGGATACGGTACTCCGTGACTCTCAAGTCGGTTTATTTTTCAGTTTCCCAAAATAACTAAACCCTTCTTCTCCTTCAAAATGGATGTCATTCTTTCAAACCTGAGAAAACATTTTCCTTCTCTTCCTCAAAATGCTCTGAGAAAACATTTTCCTTCACATCCACCCATTCTTCTTGGTGCATCATGAAATTCTTAAATTGTGGAATCTCTTCAAGGATGAAGAAAAACACTACAGTCTTGGGAATCTGACTCTAAAAGACCCTGTTTGCCAATTTATAATAAAATTAGATGGGAAGCTTATCCTCGACTCATAGAAGATGTTTAAGCCGTTACTGGACGTTAAACCAGAGGTAGATGTGAGCCATATCCACAAACAATCTGTACATATCATCCTCTTCTTCTTCTTCATGTCATCTTTCAAACAAAAAAAAAAACAAAAACAAAATAAAATAATAATAATAAAAAAAAACAAAAAAACAAAAAGAAAAAAAAAAAAAAAAATGTATACGTCTTAGGGTTGGCTTTGGTAACACAAACCGTGAATGGGGAAATGCATGCATCCTAATCCAGCCTTCTTAATTGAAAAACAAAGAAGGTAGATTGTATCCCACATGTGAGGCAGCCAGTCGTATTATGGCCACTTGTCCCTTTTGGGAGCCCTATGTTTGTTGGTCTTGAATGGGTCGAATACTGGTCAACAATGCTTTGGCACAAAGCCGAAAGAGCAGACTACCTCCATCCCAATCTTAAGTAAGTATACACTCATCTTTCATCAAGTTTTTCTAACAATTTAAAAAAAAAAAACGGACGTGATGTCTACTGCACTCATGACGCGCAGTATAAAGATATGCCATGGAAACTGTACATACAGGTATGTCATCATTTTCTATTTCTTTATCTTTGTATCATTTTGTTGTATTTTGATTTTTGTATAGACGATCCTTTGAGCAGGGTCCTTCAGGGGTTTCTAGACTTCTTTACCTTGATGGTTTTCTTGAAGTCAAAAAAAAAAATTATGTGTCTCTTAATTTCAACCTTTTCTGACAACAGCCAACCTACCCTTATAGGTGCAATTATTCCCATTTCCATTCTTTTTCTTATTTAAACACTCCATTTTCCTTCAACTCAGAAACACTCAAAGGGAGGAAGAGTATAGAATGAGGCCTTCTATTCGTAACCTAAAAAATGTCTATGTTTTTTGTGGGTCGAGTTATGGGAAGGGATTAGAGTTTGTAAACGCAGCTAGCACTCTTGGTCGATCACTTGCTGCGAGGAATATTCATCTTGTATATGGGGGAGGTTGTCGTGGGTTAATGGGGGCCGTATCACTTGCTGCCTTTATAGGAGGCAGTCAGGTTTTAGGTGTTATTCCTAAACCTTTAGCTGAAAATAACATCACTGGAAGGACAGTTGGAGAAGAAATTCAGGTAACATCTATGCATGGATGAATGAAAACAATGGTTGACAATTCTGATGCATTTCTTGTCTTACCAGGTGGTTTTGGTACTTTGGAAGAAATTTTTCAAATTGTCTCTTGGGCCGAACTGAACATCCACCATAGACCCATTGGTTTTCTTGAATGTTAATAATTTCTTTGATTTTTTGTTATCTTTTCTTGACAAAGCTGTGGAACAGAAATTTATCACTCCTTCGGCAAGACAACTTCTTATCTCTGCCTCTACTATTGATGAGCTCATTGATAAATTAGAAGCTTTTGAGTATGTACCTGATAAGGTATTAGCTCAGATAGATTGGTCAACAGGAAGCAGCGAAGGAAGTAACAAGAAAAAAAAGCCAGATCTGAAACTTTATTTTTAATGGGTTTGATTTTATTGTATTTTGATTCTGTTTAAATTTATGTTAGCTTTCTCCAATAGGTAATATCTTCTATCCTTTACTCATCTATATTTTAACATTGAGGACAATGTTGTGATCTAGTTGGGGGGGAAGGATAGTTGACCAAAATAAAAAAAAAAAAAAAATAAAAAAATAAAAAAATAAAAAAATAAAAAAATAAAAAAAATTATTGTTTTGTTTGGAAAGTATGATATGATTGTCATAGACTTATTAAACTAATTAGTGATGGCAGAGTAAGGAGTAATTTTACTCTTGAGACGCATCTTAATTGGTGGCAGAGTAAGGAGTTTTTTAGGTAGTAATTAATTAGTATTAAATTGTGGAAGTACTAAAGTTTTATTGTTTGATTTCTTTTCAGGGTCTGATGCGTCACTGACAGTGTGCTTCTTTTCTGCTTGGCGTTGATTCACTTCTTATCAGGTTGTGTTGCTCTTTTCTATATCTCTCTTTCACATTGAAGGCAATGTTATATTAAGTGTGAGGGAGAGATTTTAGCATTTTTAAAAAAATAAAATAAAAAAGGGGTTCATTGCATGATTGAATAACTTTTCTCCCTTCTTGAACTGATATGCTTGGTGATGGATGATTGAATTGATGAATTGAGTTTGATGGATGCATACCTTGTGAGATTTTGAGCCTAATGGATGGATTCAACATTTATGCCATTCTCTTCTTTCTTGTGTGATTTTCACTCATGTTAATGACCACTCTAGAACTTGCTTTGATTCTTTTTGAAGCTACATTTCACTTGTATGCATGAACATGATTCAGGCCCTCTTTCTTAATTAGCCAGTTTAACCGAATAGCCAACCTTGTTTTCAATATGATATCAAGCACTCTTTTGACTTCTTGAAAATTCTCTGATTCCTGCCAACCTTGTATATTTTCCTTTACTTAACCCCTTTGAGCTTATTTGACCATTCCTTGTTTCTAGCTCATTATGTGCCTTAAATGAAAAATCGTGTTCTTACTTTACCTTAGGGAATAAAAGAACATTAGCTTGGTTAATGGATGAGTTTTTGAACAAGTGTGGGGGTGTGTTTACAAAATGGTTGTCGAAAAAGGAAAGAGTGCCTAAAAAAAAAAGAGGAAAAATATATGTATATAGTTATGTTCATATATATATAAAAAAAGAAGAAGAAAAGGATTGGGAAATGAATATGTAAAGGGATATACATTAGAGTTAGGATGAACTTTTATGCTTGTTATTTGAACTCAACTCTCATTTGCTTTTATTCTCTTTGGTATTTATCTTCTATCCATTTTATCCTGTTCTGTTACCTTGACCTCACTACAACCTTAAATAAAGTCCTCATGATTTGTGTGTGCATGTGTTTTGAGTAGTGGAGAAGTAGAAGATAAGTAAGCTTATGGTAGTGCAATTTTCATGGGTTGAATTGAGTAAAATACCTACCTTTTAAACACTTGAGAGATTGAGAGGGAATCTTGTGAAGATCTATCATTCTCGATTCATGTTGAAGATACCTTGCTTGTTGGTTTGAGATGTGCAGAATTGTTAACTCATGGATGTTTTGATCCCTTGAACCTTTGGTTGTTCTTCTTGATTGTAAAATTTTGGGCTCTTGAATGTCGTTGGAATTTAAATTTTTGTTAATCTCTTATGTCCTTGTTTTGGTCTTGAGTTTTGCCCAGGAGTGCAAAAAGCTAAGTGTGGGAGAATTTGATAATCACATATTTTATTCATTAAGAAACCCTTATGTTTAGTCATTTACACTCTCCATATTCTTAATTGATTGAGTTTGGTATGATTTTGTGAGTTTAAGCTCAAATTGGTCCTAATTGAATATTTTCAGCATTATTGAGACTTGACATTGTTTCTGTATTTTGGCCATAACTTGAGTTCCTAATATCTGATAATCATGAATTTTACCTTGTAGAAAAGCTAGGAGGAAGCTCTACAACTTTTGTGAAGAGCTCGAAGTCCGAAACAGATGTCTAAGGAACCTAAGTTTACATGGAAGTCGGAATACGGGTTCTGTCACTAGAATCCGAACGGTGTGCACTCATAAAATCATATCTCAAGCTGTAATAATGGAGATGGGCTGAAATTTGGATAGTTGATAGTTAAGATCCAAATAAACAACTTTCATGAAGAAACCTTTTTGAAAAAATGAAGTCTAATGACTCAGTTTGAGCTTGCAAGTCGGAACAGAGGTGCTGAAGTTGGGTTTGAGCAACCTGCGGTATTTGAGTCATATCTTAGACTTTAGGAAGCCAAATTGGACAATCCAGATATGCATGTTATAGCCAAGACAAAGATCTACAACTTTCATGAAGAGTACTTTTCATGGATCTGAAGTATAGTTGGTCGTTTTTGGCTTCCAAGTCAGACACGAAATTTTCATCCTCAACCACCCACTCATTCATCCACTAATCCACCCACTCATCCACTAATCCACTCATTCATCCACTAATCCACCCACTCATCCACTAATCCATCCACTTAACCACTTCACTCAACCATGCCACTTATCCACCCACTCCCCTTTGTCATTTTGTTACCCTAGACTTCTATAAAAGGCACCATTGGTTATCATGAATAACAAATTGTATTCTCCTTCATTTTCTCTCATAATTTCTTCTTATTTCTTCATAGTTTCTCATAGCTTTTGTATATTTTGATGCTTTCCTTCATGGTAATGGAGGGCTAAGCTACTTTCGGTCAATTTAGAACTCTTGAAGAGATTGTGGTTTGGATTCTTGAGACCTTGGTTATGTATTGTATTTGATTTGTAATTGAATTCCTCTTCTCTTCTTCTTTTTTTTCTTTTTCTTGATCTTGAATGCATGAATGATGATTCTATTTATGTTGATATGATTTGATCTTGGTTTAAGATTGAGATTTGTGATGAAACTTAGAACTGATTGATCTAAACTAATCACATAAATGAAGATTGAGATTTGTGATAAAACTTAGAACTGATTGATCTAAATTAATCACAGAATTGAAAAGGTTAGGTTACTGATTTGTGCCTAAGTTAATTGAATTCGGTACTTGAAATTAACATAGATCTTCATGAATGGTGTGATTGCGGATTTGTGTTTATCACTTGTTAATTAAATTCTAGACGATCGTCTAGTATGAATTCTGGATTTGATGCAAAGATCTCGGTTAGATCTAAATTAACAATTCAATTGCGCTTCAAGTGTTCTATGAAGGGTCTATGATTGAATCCACCCAATCTTGGATAGGTTTCTAAATTGACTACTCTTTAATTGTTATTTCTTCTTTTAATTTTGTTAAGTGCGATCTTAAACTGTCAAATCCCCTTTTGCTAACTTTCACTTGATTTGATTAAATTGCATCTACAATCCTCGTGGAGATGATCCGGTGTTGTCACTGTGCTACAAGCTTAGGTAATAACTTTGGTTATAATTTTGACTGAGTTCGGCGCTCGTCAGAGGTACCGTCCTTCTTCTGAACTAACAACACTAGTGCTCCCCACGGTGATACACTCGGCCTGACGAACTGTTTCTCCAAAAGCTCCTCTAGCTGTTTCTTAAGTTCTGCCAATTCCGTTGGCGACATCTGGTAAGGTGCTATAGACACGGGACCAGATCCCGGTACAAGGTCAATAGCAAACTCTATCTCACGTGTCAGTGGTAAACCAGGTACATCTTCGGGGAAGATTTCAGGAAACTCCTTCACCACCGGAATAGTACTCAGATCAGCCTCGCTCTCGATTTTTAAGGAAGATAACAACATGTATCCTTGAGCTCCTTCTTTCAAGAAAGCTCGTACTTGGTTGGCTGTCAAGTATCTAGAATCTTCATCCACAGGGAAAACTATGATTTTTCTAAAGCAATCTAATAGAACATGGTTGGAAGACAACCAGTCCATCCCTAAGATTATATCTAGTTGTGAAAGAGGTAAACATATCAAATTGGCAGAAAAGATTCGACCTTCAACAATTAGGGGACATTTCAAACAGACTTTGGTAGTAACTATCGGTTTGTCAATAGGGGTTGAGACAGTCAAATCAAAAGATAAGGTAGACACTGGTAAGTCAAGTCGTAGCACACAGTCATATGATATGAAAGAATGGGTTGCCTCAGAGTCATACAGTACTTTTAAAAGATTACCTTCTATGGTGCCTTCTCATTGAATAAAGTCCTCGGATTCGGAGGCTTCAGCTCCGTTCATGGTGTAGACTCGACCTCCAGCTTGCTGTTTCTTTGCTCGAGTTGCATTGACTGAAGGTTCAGCCTTTGCTTGGTTGCAGTCTCTAGACATGTGGCCTGGTTTGCCACATCTAAAGCAGATGAATCCCTTGATCGTGCAGTCTCTCGTGAGATGATCTTTCCCATACTTTAGGCATTTGGAGGGATATGTCACATTCTGATCAGTCCGGTTCCTAGTAGGACCTCCACCAGAACTTCCACCAGTTTATTGCTAGCTTCCCGTTGGTCGGGAATAGGGCTTCTTTTGGAAACGGTTCGAACTATTGCCTCGACCTCTTTGGAACCTTGCAGGCTCAAAGTTCTTGCTCCTCGAGTCTCTAGCTTGTTCCAAGGCCTCACAGTCATAGTCACTCACGGTCATAGTCACCAATCTTCGGCGTTGCCGACAAGCATGAAGGTAGCATAGTTCACCTTCTTATCTTCGGCACAGTTCATGCCACGGGAAACTTTCTCCAGCTCTTTGATCCACAAACTAGCCTTATCCGAATCGAATTCCCCTTTGAATTGTGGAGGGTTGTGGCGACGAAACTCTGCCAAGTTTTGTGCATCAGCTGTCGCTTCGAGCTGTTGAGCAGCTCTCTCTTGTTGTTGAGAAGCACGTTCATTTTGTTGTGCGATGACATCTGCCATCCTTTGCATTGCCTCTATAGCAGCTGTCATATCTCCGCCTCTCGCCATCTCACTTTCTCTTGAATCCGATTAACTGAAAGACATAAGGAAAGTCAGATGCATTCATTCCGAACACCAATCACAGAGATTCACACAGCACAAACAAGACAGACTCACACACAAGACCCAAAGAGACACAAACCGGGGCTCTGATACCAACTTAATGTAACGCCCCTTTTCGGGAGGGAACGTCACATTGTCAAATAGAAGAAAATGTGGAACATAAAATTTTTCTAAATTAAGACCCGGTTCATTTAGTTTAAAGTTAACTTGTTCAGTGCTTTAATACGTGAGTAAAATGGAGGTATATTTTTTTTTATTAATCAATAAAACTAAGTGATGAAACTAGAATGGCAGCGAAGAGTAAGACAGAAAATAAAATTCACATTTGAATGATACGCATATATATATTTAAATATCAACTGTACTTTAAATACAAGCCTAGACATTTTCAAAAAGTAAAACTATACCTGCCTAAAGGATCATACATATACATCCCCATGTATCAAAATATACAGCCTACCAAAATACAAAACATCAGGCCCTCAAAATAAAACACTGTCAGTCATTAGCAGCTACCAGTGAAATCAGTCCCTCAGAGGAGGAGGGACCGTATCTGGGTCCTCAACAGGATCCTCCTCATCCAAGGAAACCTCCATGGGAACCACAGAGCCTCGGGCAGGAGCCCGAGTGGTGGAATCAAAAGAGTCCTCCTGCGGGGTGTAGTAACGGTCACCTCACATCTCCCGAATGGGCAGATAAAACTCAAAACGTAGGCTGATGTAGCAGGTAAAGATCGGCGTCTCATGACGTCTCCAGGCCAAAGAAATCGACACGTCCCCCAGATAGACGCAGCGATCGGAACTCAAGTTGATGTGTCAACACTCTGCCCCCAAGGAAGGTCAGACGCACATCACCCAGAAATCCGCGCATGCGTGCCTCCATGCTCCACAGTAGGTGCTAGTCTTGATTAGGCCAGAAGCTGGGAAAATCGGGAGCTCCAACCTCCTTGTCGTCGCCTTCGATAGATACAACATACGCACAGGCAGTAAATAATAGAAATATATGAAAGAGGTAAGACATCCTACCATCATTACCAATTATAGCAACCAGAAACAGGACGGCGCATAGCGCCCAGGTAGCATGTAGAAAAGATAGTCAACATACTAGGCATTTAAGTACAACAATAAACAGACAACAGCCTCAGGCAGATATTTTTTACAATAATAACCAAACAATTCATATTTACGGAAAGTAAAAATTTACAATGACAGATTATTCCATGATGCACATGCATGTTTTCCCAAATTCTCACTCCATGGAGCTAGACACAAACAGTCAGAGAGAAAGATCAGGAGACATGTCTATAACTCGGCTGCCACGGCCAAAGTGCTATAAATCAGTAACTCCCACGTGCACATCCAGGCATTGTACAGACAGTCCACGCTAGATCACGATATAGGACTGTGTCTCGGTCTAGATCATCAGTGCATTTGCATCGGTTTGCCCCACGGGTAGGAGAGTTACCAACTACCCATTGTGAAGGACCCACACCCCGACGCCCCCAAGGTCATAACATGACCTACACTAGTCTACTCGTACCCGCACCAAGGTGTGTTCAATCTCCTAGGCAACTTGGCCTTACAACAGTCCACAGGACATTCACAATGCATAAGACTCCATGCATGAACATGTATGATTCACAATTTCATACAATTCCATAATATGCCACAATTAGCCAAGAGAGCATCAATATACAAATGGTCAC
This sequence comes from Ormosia emarginata, assembly GCA_029884605.1. Classification (NCBI taxonomy): domain Eukaryota; kingdom Viridiplantae; phylum Streptophyta; class Magnoliopsida; order Fabales; family Fabaceae; genus Ormosia; species Ormosia emarginata. Next base: position 7,544,331 of record JAQQTP010000057.1, read on the forward strand.
TCACATGGGCCCATTATGAATCCTAAGTTAAATTTTGTCTTTCCCACAAGGTTCATTTCCAATTAAATTCTCATAGTTAGTTTAATCTTCCTAATACCATTCATTCTCTTACATTAGTAAATTCTCATAAGCTCTCAAAGACTCACACTCTCTTGTTCTTGCTCTCTTGAACCTATCCTAAGTCTTATGAAAGTTTCGCTCTTGGTTCCTTTAAAATTTATGAAATCTCTAATCATATTGAGTCCTTCCAATTTATTAATTACCTATCTCCTTACATAGATTTTTAATCACTTGATTACCTAAGCTTCTAAGTTACTAAAGTTGCATAATCAAGCCTCAAAAGGCCTAGAGGTCGTGGCCTCTCTAAGGGTTCAATTCCTAAATCTTTTCAAGTCATCACATTTCATGTTATACTCTTGATTCACTAAATCTTTCACTTGTTAAATTAGTTCACCAAAAACCCCAATTTTGGGCTCAAAAATCGTAACCTCTCCTAAGGGCACTCTCCATGATTTTTCTTCAATTCCAAGTCATTCAATCCAATCCAATAATTCAAAATACATAACCAATCAATCCAATGTCACAAACATCACAAATTAAGCATGTAAACATTTAATTCATCAATTTAAAGAATAACCCTCATTAGGATTTTTCCACAAACAACACAACCAAGGTTCCTAGATACTAAAAGAGGTTGAGGAGGAGTGTCTTCCTTTTACCCAAGTGAAGAAATCAAGAGAAACCTCTAAGAACTCCCTTGAAATTTCGGATTGGTGCCACCCAAAACCCTAGAAATTTCAACTTATTTAGAATAGCACAAAGGCTTGAAAAATGGAGTGTAGATGGTCATCAAAAGACCCTTGAAACCGAAAATGAAAAGAAGAGGAGAAGAGTCTTAAAGCTTAGCAAAAAACCCTAGCCTTGAAGCTTGAAAAAGATGATGAAAATGGTAGATTTTCAAGAAGCTCCAAGCAAGAAAGATGTTTAGGAGAGGGAGAGGATTACGAAAATGTGGTTGGTTGAAAATTTTGTGAAGATTGAGTGGGGGAGAGAGGGCTGGCCATAGCACTTCCTAGAGAGAAGGAAGAGGAAATGGTTTGAAGAAGAAAAAAGAAGTAAGGTAGAGAGAGAAATGCTTTAGGTGAATTTTGAAATTATGTGATATAATGAATTAATGAAGCAAATCAATTTCCCCCCCTTATTTTGGGCTGCTGCCGTGCATGAAGAGAGAGGTGAGGGAGAGTGTTTTGCTTCCCTTGGAAGCTAAGGGCATTGTGGTCATTGTTTGGTCAAAGCTTCTCAAAGAAGCTTTGATTATTTTACATTAAATTTGAATTAAAGTGAATTGATTCGGCATAAAGTAGATTACATTAGGATAATGTAATAGAATTTTTATTACATGCTATTATCCAATGGATAATAGTTACAGTTGACAGAAGTCAGTATTTAATTAATCTGACAGATAAATTTCACGCAATATTATTTTACTTCATCTGTTAAAATTTCTCATAAACCGTGAAACCTCGTAAACTTTGTCCAGCCTCGGATTTAGTAAGATCCCCCGTCGACGTGTCCATAGTCCAAGGTTCTCGGAGAAAACATCTCGTTTCTCCGGTTCCGCTCAGTGCACACGTAAAACGAGAAATATATTAAAATATTCGACGTTTCTGGAAAAATCCCAGAAAATTCTCAAAAATTGCAAATATTATAAAATGACTATTCGTCTAATCATTTCTCAATTTTTGAAGTATTACAGTCATTTTTCCGACTCTGCTCAATATGTACGTAAAACGAAAAATATATTAAAATATTTGTCATTTCCAAAATATTCCAAAAGAATTCACATAAATCACAAATATTAGAAAATTACTATTTATGGTGAAATAAATGATTTCTGAAGCGTTACACTGTCCTTCGTAGATTTTTGCTCAGTGTGCACATAAAATGAAGAATATATTAAAATATTCGTCGTTTCCGGAAAATTCTAGAAAAATTTATAAAAATCAAGAATATTATAGGTTGATTATTTATAATTAAACAAATACTTTTCGGGATGTTACACATGTCACCCTTGTTTAGTTCAATCTTCAGTTTTCTGATTCTCGAGTAGACATAGTAATAGCAAATAAGATCAATATCTCATATTGACTCATTTGAGCATGGCCATGCATTTCGTAGTCTCACTTAATCAGGGGGCCCAAAGATATCACTCCTGTTATGTAGGAGGGACAAATCCCATCTAGGTCACTCATATCCCTCCACATGAATCGCGGTATGTCTAATAACCAACTTTATAATCATCTTGTTACAAATGACATTTGATGACATTAAAACATACAACTCCTCATGCAGGAATCGTAGTGATTTCAGGTCAAAGGACCACATACACCATTATCACTATGAGAATCGCTTATGACACTCATGTAACAATCCACGTAGCGTTCTCATAGCGAGTCTGTCCAATACATCATTACTCTAATATGTATCCATGTGAAGACTTGATATCTCATATCCATGACCCGTGAAATGTAGTCATCAGTCTATGCACATACTAGTCTCAATGCATTATTGTTGTCCTAATTAACAATAATACTTGACTAGGGATATTTAAGAATAGTGTTTTATCTAATAAGATCTCACGATCAAGTCATCCACTTGATGTCCTATGGTATCAAACTTACTATTCTAAGGACTTTATTATGTTTATAAAAAAAGAACACAATACATGAAATGTCTCATATATTAAAATTAGCATAATACAATGTATGTAAATACAGAAAAAATGTATTGACCTCTAGGGTATACACCAACAATCTCCCACTTGCACTAGAGCCAATCAGGCATATATCTAATGCCTAAAGACCTAGTGTGACCCTCATGCTTCTGCTGTGCAAGAGGCTTCGTTAGTGGATCAGCAATGTTATCATCTGTTGGTACTCTATATATCTTCACATCTCCTCTATCGATAATCTCTCGAATGAGATGAAAGCGCCTAAGTATATGTTTGGATCGCTGGTGAAATCTGGGCTCCTTAGCTTGTGCAATGGCTCCATTATTATCACAATAGAGGTCCACTAGATCCACAATGCTAGGAGCTACACCAAGCTCAATAATGAACTTCCTAATCCAAACCGCCTCCTTTGCTGCATTGGAGACAGTAATATACTCAGCCTCTGTGGTAGAATCGGTGACTATCTCCTACTTTGAACTCTTCCAACTCACAGCCCCACCATTCAGGCAATAAACAAAACCCGATTGCGATCTGGAGTCGTCCTTATCGGTTTGGAAACTAGCATTAGTGTAACCCTTTACAACTAGTTCCTCCTCAGCTCCATATACCAAGAATGAATCCTTAGTCCTTCTCAAGTACTTAAGGATATTCTTGACAGCACTCTAGTGACTCTCACCGGGATCAAAGTGGTACCTGGTTGTCATGCTCAAAGTATATGAGATGTCTGGTCGAGTACATAACATGGTATACATGATAGATCCAATTGCAGATGCATATGGAATTTTACTCATGCGATCCCTTTCATCCTGGGTGGAAGGGGATTGAGCCTTAGATAGGCTTACACCATATGACATAGGCAAAAGTCTTTTCTTAGATTCATGCATGTTAAATCATCTTAACACTTTGTCTATGTATGTACTCTGACTTAGGCTAAGCAATCTCTGCGATCTATCTCTATAGATCCTGATACCTAATACATAGGTGGCTTCGCCCAAGTCCTTCATAGAAAAACACTTCCCTAACCAAGTCTTTATAGACTGTAGGGTAAGGATGTTATTTCCAATTAGTAGTATGTCATCTACATACAAGACCAGAAAAATAACTATGCTCCTACTAACCTTCTTGTAGACACAAGATTCTTCTTCATTCCTGATGAAACCAAACTATTTGTTTGTAGCATCAAAACGAAGATTCCAGCTTCTGGAAGCTTGCTTTAATCCATAAATAGATCGTTGCAACTTGCACACCTTTCTAGCATCCTGTGGAGTGACAAAACCTTCAGGTTGTGTCATGTACACATCCTTGTTGGTCCGTAAATCCGCAAGCGCACGGGTCGACAAGTAATATAAAGGAGAGTTAGAGTATCGTGTCCCAAGGGATTGACAATTAGAAGAATGCTAGAACTTAATCAATATCCACAAAATTCTTAACTAAGCAATCAAAATGTAAGAGTGGGTTGTAATTAAAATAACAATTTAAAAGAAAAAAAATAAGAAAACACCAAACACCAATTCCACAAGAGAAGATGAGAATGATTAAAGCCTAGGGGTCCCTATTCACTTGCTATTTCAATGAATAATTGTAATTAACAAGCACCAATGAATGAAAACGATATTTGTTAGCTAATAACCATCAATAGATAAGAGCCTATGTCTAGGACAATTACCCATGTGAAACCTAGCTAATCCACTATGTGTCCATGTGAGTTAACATAAGAATCACTTATTGTGACCAATTATCAAACACTTGCCATGCATGACCAAAGGGTATGTGTCCATCCCCTTAGTTAAACATACATCAACCATATTATATCCATATTCACAACACCCTATTTCTAGTTCAATTAGAATATTAAAAATCATGCAATTGATGGCCAATCAATAACAAGCACTAAGCATAGATATGGATGAACAAAATCAATTTCATTGAAAGGATACTCAACTAATTACAAATTAATCAAATCCATAGCAAGATCCTAGATAGCCCTTAGATTAAAGTTTAGTTACACATTATCAAGGAGAAGAAAACAAATGTAATCAAATGATTCATCAAGTTATAAATCAAGACAGAAAGGGGAAAGAATGAACAAAAATATGGAGAGATTCCAAGTTTGATCTTCCTCCTTGATCTTGATTCTCCCTTGAGTCACCTTCAATCTAAATGGGTTCCTCCTCCTCTCACTTGCTCTCTGGAATTCGTGCTTGTGTTCCAAAACTGAAGATCCCCAAAAATGCTCTCGAAACTCAGATAAAAAGGGTCAAAATCGCGGACCAGGGTTTTAACCACGCCTAGGCATATCTTTCCCACGCCTAGGTGTGGTTATGAATCACGTGCCCTTCCTCTGCTTGCCACGCCTAGGCGTGACTTTACCATGCCTAGGCGTGACTTTACCACGCCTAGGCGTGGGTGCCTCTGTCAGATAATCTGGGAAATCTGAGAGTGTCACGCCTAGGCATGACTTTCCCACGCCTAGGCGTGGATGTCTCTGCCTGGGTTGGCCTGAAAGCCTGAGAGGACCACGCCTAGGCATGGATTTGTCATGCCTAGGCTGGGTTGACAACTTTTCCTTCTCTCTTGCATCCTTCTTAAATTGAGCTTCTCTCTGTTCTGTCATCCCATCCAAGGCCTTTCCCATCTTAGGTACCTGTATCAAAACAATGCTAAAGTCCATCAAACCATAATTCATCCAACTTTTATGAACACGATCTTCAAAGATTCAATTCTTAATCATTTGAATTAACAAGCTTAATTCACCAAAGTCATGCAATAATTGAACCTATGGCCTTGAAAACTTAAAGATAGCATGCTCAAATATAATCAAATTTAAGTGAATTAACTTCATTTTCTGAAGTTAACAATCCTCGAGAAGATTTCCATTAAGGAAAGCAATTTTGACATTTATTTGTCAGATTTCATAATCATGGTATGCTGCAATAGCAAGCAAGATCCGAACTGATTTAAGCATCGCAACTGGGGAAAAAGTCTCATCATAGTCTACACCATGAATTTGCTTGAAACCTTTAGCTACCAATCGCGCCTTAAAGGTATGCACATTACCATCCATGTCGGTTTTCTTCTTGAAAACCCACTTGCACCCAATGGGTTTTACCCCTTCAGGTGGGTCAACTAAGGTCCATACCTGGTTGGCATACATGAATTCCATTTCAGATCTCATGGCCTCAAGCCATTTTTCAGATTCTGGGCCAATAATGGCTTCCTGGTAAGTCACAGGCTCATCTTGATCCATGAGCAATATGTCACCTTACTAGGTCATGAGAAATCCATATCTCTCTGGTTGATGATGTATCCTGTTAGACCTACGCGAGTCTTGTGCTACTAGAGCAGATTGTGGGTCCGCAATGACTTGTCAAGGCTGCTCTATTTCCACCATCAGTTCGCTACTACTTTGTGAACTTTGAATTTCTTCAAGTTCTACTTTCCTCCCACTAGTTCCTTTGAGATAAACTCCTTTTCTAGGAATGCAGCAGATCGTGTGACAAACATTTTGCCCTCAGTAGGATTATAGAAATAGTATCCATTGGTTTCCTTGGGATACTCCACAAAGAAGCATTTATCTGATTTAGGGCCAAGCTTATCAGAACCTTGACGTTTCACATAAGCTTCACAACCCCAAATCTTCATAAAAGACATACTGGGTCGTCTCCCAGTCTACATCTCATATGGTGTTTGTGGAACCATCTTAGATAGAATACGGTTAAGTGTGAAAGCTGTTGTAAATAGAGCATGTCCCTAAAAGGAGCCTAGAAGGTCTGCATGACTCTTCATGGATCGAACCATGTCCATTAACGTTCAGTTCCTCCTTTTAGAAACAACACTCCATTGTGGTGTTCCAGGAGGAGTGAGTTGAGATATTATCTCACACACTTTCAGATGATCATCAAACTGTTGGTTTAAGTATTCATCTCCTCGATCTGATCGAAGGATTTTAATACACTTGTCAAGTTAGTTTTGTACTTCATTCTTGAACTCTTTGAACTTTTCAAAGGATTCTTATTTGTGTTTCATAAGATATACAAATCTATATCTACTGAAATCATTAGTAAATGTAATGAAATATTAAAAACTGCATCTAGCCAATGTGTTTAGTGGCCCACATACATCACTATGTATAAGGCCCAAAAGATCACTAGCCCTTTCACCTTGTCCAGTGAATGGGGCCTTAGTCATCTTCCCCAATAAACAAGATTCACATGTCTCATATGATTCAAAATCAAACGAGTACAAGAATCCATCTCTGTGGAGTTTGGAGATGTGTTTCTCATTTATGTGGCCTAAACGACAATGCCAGAGATAAGTCGGGTTCATATCATTTGACTTAAACCTCTTTGTATTTACGTTATAGATGGGTGTTTTGAGATCAAGGACATAAAGTCCATTACTCAGATGTGCACTACCATAGAAAATATCATTCAAATAAATAGAACAACTTTTGTTCTTTATTATTGGGAATTGCGGATCAAAAGTCTCGCAGCAGAATAATAGAATTCCCTCACAGGATCCGTGCGAAAAAGTCCATAATCCGAGTTTTTAAAAATTTACTTCTTGAAGCGTGATAATCACAAGCGAGGTGAATCACCAACACCGTAATAGTGACGATGTCTCTGTGGTATTGATAATCACATATTTTATTCATTAAGAAACCCTTATGTTTAGTCATTTACACTCTCCATATTCTTAATTGATTGAGTTTGGTATGATTTTGTGAGTTTGAGCTCAAATTGGTCCTAATTGAATATTTCCAGCATTATTGAGATTTGACACTGTTTCTGTATTTTAGTCATAACTTGAGTTCCTAATATCTGATGAACATGAATTTTACCTTGTAGGAAAGCTAAGAGGAAGCTCTACAACTTTGATGAAGAGCTCGAAGTCTGATTCAGATGTCTAAGGGACCTAAGTTGACATGGAAGTCAGAATACGGGTTCTATCAGTAGAATCCGAATAGTGTGCACTCAAAAAAATCATATCTCAAGATGTAATAATGGAGATGGGCTGAAATTTGGACATTGGATAGTCAAGATCCAAATAAACAACTTTCATGAAGAACACATTTTGAGAAAAAGAAGTCTAGTAGGTCATTTTGAGCTTGCAAGTCGGAACAGAGGTGCTGAAGTTGGGTTTGAGCAACCTATGGTATTTGGGACATATCTTGGGCTTAAGGAAGCCAAATTGGACGAACCAGCTATCCATTTTATAGCCAAGACAAGGATATACAACTTTCATGAAGAACACTTTTCGTGGTTCTGAAGTATAGTGGGTCGTTTTTGGCTTCCAAGTCAGACACGAAATTTTCGTCCTCAACCATCCACTCATCCATCCACTAATCCACTCATCCATCCACTAATCCACTCATCCACTCATCCACTAACTTACCCACTCATCCACTCATACACTAATCCAACCACTTAACCACTCCATCCACTCATCCACTAATCCATCCACTCATCCATCCACTCACCCATTCATGTCCATAATTTCCCACTCACCAAAAGTCCTTTGGCATTTTTCACTAATTCAACCACTCAACCATTCCACTCACTCATCCACTAAACTAATCCACTAAACCAACCCACTAATCCATCCACTCAAACACTCCACTCACTCACCCACTCATCCACCCACTTCCCTTTGTCATTTTGTTACCTTAGACTTCTATAAAAGGCACCATTTATCATGAACAAGATGTAATTCTCCTTCATTTTCTCTCTAAGTTTCTTCTTGCTTCTTCTTAGTTTCTCATAGTTTTGTATATTTTGATGCTCCCCTTCATGGTAATGGAGGGCTAAGCCACTTTGGGTCAATTTAGAACTCTTGAAGAGATTGTGGTTTGGATTCTTGAGACCTTGGTTATGCATTGTATTTGATTTGTAATTGAATTCCTCTTTTCTTCTTCTTTTTCTTCTTCTTGATCTTGAATGCATGAATGGTGATTCTATTTATATTGATCTGATTGATCTTGGTTTAAGATTGAGATTTGTGATGAAACTTAGAACTAATTGATCTAAACTAATCACATAAATGAAGATTGAGATTTGTGATGAAACTTAGAACTGATTGATCTAAATTAATCACGAGTAATTGAAGAGGTTAGGTTCTTGATTTGTGCCTAAGTTAATTGAATTCGGTACTTGAAATTAACATAGATTTTCATGAATGGTGCGATTGCGGATTTGTGTTTATCACTTGTTAATTGAATTCTAGACGATCGTCTAGTATGAATTCTGGATTTGATGCAGAGATCTCGGTTAGATCCAAATTAACAATTCAATTGCGCTTCAAGTGTTTTATGAAGGGTCTATGATTGAATCCACCCAATCTTGGATAGGTTTCTAAATTGACTACTCTTTATTTATCATTTCTTCCTTTAATTTTGTTAAGTGCGATCTTAAACTATCAAACCCCCCTTTGCTAACTTTTACTTGATTTGATTAAATTGCATCTACAATCCTGATGGAGATGATCAAGTGTTGTCACTATGCTACAAGCTTAGGTAATAACTTCGGTTATAATTTTGACTGAGTTCGGCGCTCGTCAAAATTTTGGCGCCGTTGCCGGGGATTAGTAAGTGTAATCTTTTCATTTGAAGTGTTTTTACTAACTTTTGATTTTTATTAATTTTTCTAACATTTTTAACCATTGTCTAGTGTATTTTGCTTATTTATTTATTTTTGTGTGATGCATGACTAGGTCTGAGCCTGATAACTTGGTTGACTTTGATCCTGAGATTGATAGAACCTTGCATAGCTTGATTAGAGCTCGTAGGCTAAGTGCAAGAATTGCTTCTGAATTTGATCTTAATATTGAGAGTGAACTTGAGATCTTGAATAATTCTGAAACCATGGCTGATAACATGCAAAATAGAACTCTTAAGGAACTTGCTGCTCCTGATATAACTAACCAGTCTTTGTGTATTCAATACCCAGATCTTGATGCTGATTTTGAGTTAAAATCTGGATTGATACATTTGTTGCCCAAGTTTCACGGTTTTGCAGGTGAGGATCCCCATAAGCATCTAAAGGAGTTCCATGTGGTTTGTTCAACCATGAAGCCACATGGGATCTTAGAAGAGCACATCAAGCTGAGGGCATTTCCTTTCTCACTTGCTAATACAGCCAAGGATTGGTTATTTTATCTTTCACCAGGTTCAGTAACAAGTTGGACTGACATGAAGCAGTTGTTCTTAGAGAAATTTTTCCCTGCCTCTAGAGCTGCTGCCATTAGAAAAGATATATGTGGCATAAGACAAATGACAGGAGAGACCTTGCATGAATATTGGGAAAGATTCAAAAGCGTGCTCGAGTGTCCCCACCACCAAATCACCGATCAACTCTTAATTCAATATTTCTATGAAGGCTTGTTGCCAAATGACAGAAGCATGGTGGATGCTGCCTCTGGAGGAGCCTTAGTAGACAAGACCCCTGACAAAAGCCGAGAGATTTGATAGCAAACATGGCAGCCAAAACCCAACAATTTGGCACACGAATTATTACCTCAACCAGAGGAGTCAATGAAATTCAATCGTCTCATGTAGACCAACAGAGAATGGAACACAGACTTGATGAATTAACTTCTTTGGTGAGGCAGTTAGCAGTGGCACAACAAGCACCAATGCAGATTGCTGCAACTGTGTGTGGCATTTGCTCTTGTTCATCTCATCCTACTGATGCATGCCCTACACTTCAGGATGGTGGTTCTATTATTCCAGAACAATCTGTTGCAGTAGTTGGTATTTTTCCTGGTAGACCCCAATATCAGCAATCACAGCAGCAGCCCAGATATGATCCATTTTCTAATACCTATAACCCTGGCTGGAGGGACCATCCCAACCTGAGATATGGAAATTCTGGTCAACAACAACAGCCCTACCAACAGCAGCAACCACAGTTTAGATACCAAGCTACAGGCCCTAGTAACAAGTACCAACCACATGCATTTAGGCAAGCACAACCTGCTCCGCCACCCATGCAGCAGCCCCTCCAGCTACCTGTTCCAGCAGCCACTCCAGCTGAGCCACCTTTCGAAGACTTGATGAAACAGTTTCAGCAGAATGTCAATGCCACCATCCAGAATTTACAAACTCAAATTGGGCAGATGGCAACCACTCTGAGTGAGCTGAAAAGTCAAGGGTCGAACCAATTGCCTTCACAAACAGTCAACAACCCAAGAGGCAATGTAAGTGCCATTAGCTTGAGAAGTGGCAGAGAAGTTGACGGTCCTACTCCACCACAACCTGAACTACAAGTGCAGCAACCAGAAGGTGACCAGAAACAGAAAAAAGTGGATAGCTCAGTCCAAAAATCTATGACACAGAAGAAATGTGCAGAGAATTCAAATCTGGCCATTCCACTACCTTTTCCAAACAGAGTCACACAGTCCAAGCATACTGCGCAAACAGAAATAGAAAGAGAAGTCATGGACACATTCAGGAAGGTGGAAATCAATATTCCCCTCCTTGATGCAATCAAGCAGATTCCCAAGTATGCCAAATTCCTCAAAGAGTTGTGTACTCACAAGAGAAGACTTAAGGGTACTGAGAAAATAAGCATGGGCAGAAATGTTTCTGCAATGATTCTACCAAGCATGCCACAAAAATGCAAAGATCCTGGAACTTTCACAATTCCTTGCATGATAGGTAACTCCAAATTTGAACATGCAATGCTAGATTTGGGTGCTTCGATTAATGTCATGCCTATGTCAATTTATAAATCCTTGAATATTGGCACTTTGCAATCTACTGGTATAGTGATTCAATTGGCAAATAGGACCACTGCTTATCCTGCAGGAGTACTAGAAGATGTGTTAGTTCGGGTGAATGAGCTAATTTTTCCAGCGGACTTCTATGTCTTGGACATGGAAGATGAGTCTTAAGCAAACCATGCTCCATTAATTCTAGGAAGACCGTTCCTCAAGACGCCAAGACCAAGATAGATGTGCATGCCGGCACCCTTTCTATGGAGTTTGGCGATGATTTGGTACAGATTTAACATTTTTGATGCCATGAGACATCCCCAGAGGAGCATTCTCGTTTTCCATATTGATGTGATTGAGATGCTTTGGTTGATGATGTTTATGCTTGATTTATATGCTTGAATTCCCCGATATTCCGACTTTCTCGGATTCTCGTTTCTTGTGGTACATGTGTTGCTTGTGATGTTGAGCCATGTCTTTGCATGTGCCGAGATTTATCTTTGGTATGAGTGATGATACAACCGCCGACTTAAATGATACCGCATGTGAAAATAGAAGTCGAATCGTGCTTGAATTTAATGTTCTTGAATTAGTTGTTTCAAATAGCTTGCTTTCGCCTTCCATTGTACAACCCCCATCCTTAGAGTTGAAGACTTTTGCGGACCATCTTAAATATGCATATTTAGGAGATGGTGAGAAGTACAATAATTGTTGCTAAGAATCTGCAACCCGAACAAGAAAAAAATTGTTGCAGGTTTTGAGGCGAATAAGCAAGCCATCGGATGGACACTTGCGGATCTTCCCGGTATTAGTCCCTCCACATGCATGCATAGGATTTTATTGGAAGAGGATACGAAACCAAGAAGGCAACCCCAAAGGAGACCGAACCCCTTGATTCTAGATGTGGTGAAGAAGGAAGTGACCAAGCTACTTCAAGCTGGCATTATTTATCCCATATCGACAGTAAATGGGTGAGCCCCGTGCAGGGTTGTTCCCAAGAAATCTGGGGTCACAGTAGTTGAGAATGAGAATAACGAACTTCTACCCACAAGAGTTCAGAACAGTTGGCGGGTTTGCATTGATTATAGGCGGCTTAACCAGGCTACCAGAAAAGATCATTTTCCGCTACCTTTCATTGATCAGATGTTGGAGAGGCTAGCTGGCAAGTCACATTATTGTTTTCTGGATGGATATTCAGGTTATTTTCAGATTCATATAGCCCCAGAAGACCAAGAGAAGATTACTTTCACTTGTCCATTTGGCACATTTGCATACAAGAGGATGTCGTTTGGTCTGTGCAATGCTCCGGGCACCTTTCAAAGGTGTATGGTAAGTATCTTTTCTGACTTTTTAGAGAATTGCATGGATGTGTTTATGGATGATTTTACTGTCTATGGTTCTTCCTTTGATGCATGCTTGGATAGTCGCTCAGGTTTTACATAGATGCATTGAAACTAACCTTGTTCGAATTTTGAGAAATGTCATTTCATGGTAGAACAAGGTATAGTTTTAGGACATGTAATATCTAGCAAGGGTATCGAGGTAGATCCTGCAAAAATAAATGTTATTTCATGCTTATCTTACCCCACATGCGTGCGTGCGGGAGGTTCGCTTCTTTCCTTGGTCATGCAGGTTTCTATAGGCGGTTCATAAAAGATTTCAAAGAAAATTGCTCTTCCACTATCCAACTTGCTACAAAAAGAAGTGAAGTTCCATTTTGACCCAGAAATGCAAGGATGCCTTCAATCACTTGAAGCAAGCATTGACCAATACACCTATCATCCAGCCACTAGATTGGACACTTCCATTTGAGCTCATGTGTGATGCCTCTAATTATGCTTTGGGAGCTGTTCTTGCACAAAGGGTCGGTAAAATATCTCATGTCATCTCTTATGCTTCAAGAACTTTAGATCCTGCACAAGTCAACTACACCACCACTGAAAAGGAACTTTTAGCAATTGTTTTTGCTTTAGACAAATTTCGATCATATTTGCTTGGTTCTAGAGTGGTTGTGTTTTCAGATCATACAGCTCTGAAGTTTCTCCTGAAGAAGCTTGATACAAAGCCTAGATTGATTAGGTGGATTTTGCTCCTCCAAGAGTTCGATATTGAAATCCGTGATAAAAGTGGAGCGGAGAATTTAGTGGCTGATCACCTAAGTCGTATTGAAAAGGAGGCAGATACTTTACCTATCCATGATGTCTTCTCGATGAGCAGCTTTTCAAGTGCAAGGTAACACTCCTTGGTTTGCTGATTTGATAAATTTCTTAGTTCTTTGGTGTTTTCCCTGCACATTTTATTAGGGCTCAGATTGATAAATTGAAGAGTGAGTCAAAATATTATGTGTGGGATGACCCTTATCGTGGAAATTTTGTAGTGACCAAGTCATTAGGAGATGTGTGCTTGATAATGAATTCCATTCTATTCTTAGCTTTTGTCATACACTTGCATGTGGCGGTCATTTTGGTCCCCAAAGGACTGCTAGGAAAGTTTTGGAATCTGGATTATATTGGCCCACTCTATTTCATGATGCATATGTGTTTTGTAAATCTTGTGATCAATGCCAAAAAACAGAAACACTTCTCGAAGGAATGAGATGCCCCAGAAATCCTTATTATTCTGTGAGATTTTTGATGTATGGGGTATTGATTTTATGGGACCCTTTCCTGTTTCTTTTGGTTTTGTTTACATTTTGCTAGCTGTTGATTATGTATCCAAGTGGGTGGAGGCGAAAGCTACTCGGACTGATGATTCCAAAGTTCTTTGTGGATTTTGTTAGATCACAGATTTTCTGCAGGTTTGGAGTTCCGAAGGCCATCATCAGTGATCAGGGTTCACATTTTTGTAATCGAAGCATGGAAGCTTTGATGAAAAAGTATGGGGTCTTGCACAGAGTTTCTACACCTTACCATCCCCAAACTAATGGGCAAGCCGGGATTTCCAACAGGGAGATCAAGCAGATACTCCAGAAGACAGTTCAACCTAACAGAAAGGACTGGAGCAAGAGGCTCGAGGATACTTTATGGGCTTACCGGACTGCTTATAAGACACCAATCGGGATGTCTCCGTATCGGATTGTTTTTGGAAAAGCCTGCCACCTACCGGTGGAAATTGAGCATCATGCATTTTGGGCGGTGAAAAGGTGCAACTTGGACCTAGATCAAGCAGGTATGGAGAGGAAGCTGAAACTGGCAGAATTGGAGGAGATCCGCTTGGAGGCTTATGAAAGTTCCAAACTTTATAAGGAGAAGACCAAAGCCTTCCATGATAAGTTGATTCGAGGAAAACATTTGAGATTGGTCAAAAAGTTCTCCTCTATAACTCCCGCCTCCGATTCATGCCCGGCAAATTAAGGTCTAGATGGGATGGACCATTTATTGTTACTAAGGTTTTTCCTTCCGGTGTCGTGCATTCGGATTAAAAGTGAGGTCACTACCAAAGCTTTCATCGTAAATGGACACCGCCTCAAACAAGATCATGAACTTCCAGAGAATGCAAAAGTGGAGGTGATGAACCTTCTCCATCCGCATTATGAATAAAAAAAAAAAGAAAAAAAAAAAAAAAAAAAAAAAAAAAAAAAAAAAAACAGTTGTATGCCCGACAATGAGGAAGGTAGTGCCATTCAATTTTGTCACTCGGAAGCAAGTGGAGGTCACTTTTTCTTCAACGACAACAACAAAGCGAAAATCTTGCAGTATAGATTTTATTGACCCACTTTATTCAAGGTCTGTTACACCTTTTGCAAAAGTTGCGGAAATTGATCAAAAAGGTTCTGCTTTGAGATTATCATCTGCACCTACTCCTTGAAAAATTGAGATCTAGGTGGCGCGGTTCTTTTGCTGTCAAACACGTGTATCCTCTGGGGCCGAAGATATTGAGGATCCTAGGAATGGTAATGCGCTTAAAGTTAATGGACAAAGACTCAACCATTCCTGGAAAACCAAGTTCTTGAGTTCTTTGTGTTGCCGGTTAAGTGGTGGATACGGTACTCCGTGACTCTTAAGTCGGTTTATTTTTCAGTTTCCCAAAATAACTGAATCCTTCTTCTCCTTCAAAATAGATGTCATTCTTTCAAACCTGAGAAAACATTTTCCTTCTCTTCCTCAAAATGCTCTGAGAAAAATCTACAAAGTTCGATGTGAAAGATTGAGACTGTTAATGCACAAAGGTATGCCAGAAGATGTACGATGGATAATTGAAGCGAAGGTCCGATTAGCAGGTGAGTCCTCAATTTCATTTGACTCATATATGCCCGGTCTTGGAAGAAGTTCATATTCTAAAAGGAGAAGAGCAAAAAGGTTACAAGTCTGTCACAAATGTGGACGATGGAACTGTAACAAGCGATGTCGTACTAAGGGGATGGTTTCCGCAAATAGAGAAGATAAAATTTTCTTCATTAAGAATGGACTGAGTAAGGAGTCATTAGATGATATCTTATTGACTCTTGAGACGCATTCTTGTGGATTGGTGCATCGTGAAATTCTTAAATTGTAGAATCTCTTCAAGGATGAAGAACAACGCTACAGTCTTAGGAATCTGACTCTAAAAGACCCTGTTTGCCAATTTATAAGAAAATTGGATGGGAAGCTTATCCTCGACTCATAGATGATGTTTAAGCCGTTCATCGGACGTTTAACCGAGGCGAGATGTGAGCCATATCCACAAACAATCTGTACATATCTTCTTCTTCTTCTTCTTCTTCATGTCATCTCTCAAAAAAAAAAAACCAAAACAAAACAAAAAAAAAAAAAAAAAAAAAAAAAAAAAAAAACAAAAAAAAAAACAAAAAAATGTATACTTCTTAGGGTTGGCTTTGGTAACACACACCGTGAATGGGGAAATGCATGCATCCTGATCCAGCCTTCTTAATTGAAAAACAAAGAAGGTAGATTGTATTCCACATGTGAGGCAAACAACGGTCGTATTATGGCCACTTGTCCCTTTTGGGAGCCCTATGTTTGGTCTTGAATGGATCGAATATCTTGGTCAACAATGCTTTGGCACAAAGCCGAAAGAGCAGACTACCTCCATCCCAATCTTAAGTAAGTATACACTCATCTTTCATCAAGTTTTTCTAACAATTTCAAAAAAAAAAAAAAAGGACGTGATGTCTCTTTGCACTCATGACGCGCAAGTATAAAGATACGCCATGGAAAGCTGTACATACAGGTATGTCATCATTTTCTATTTCTTTTATCTTTGTATCATTTTGTTGTATTTTGATTTTTGTACAGACGATCCTTTGAGCAGGGTCCTTCAGGGGTTTCTAGACTTCTTTACCTTGATGGTTTTCTTGAAGTCAAAAAAAAAAAAAAGAAAAAGAAAAAAAAAGATTCTGTGTTTCTTAATTTCAACCTTTTCTGACAACATCCAACCTACCCTTATAGGTGCAATTATTCCCCTTTCCATTCTTTTTTTTATTTAAACACTCCATTTTCCTTCAACTCAGAGACACTCAAAGGGAGGAAGAGTATAGAATGGGGGCTTCTATTCGTAACCTCAAAAATGTCGTGTTTTTTGTGGGTCGAGTTATGGGAAGGGATTAGAGTTGTAAATGCAGCTAGCACTCTTGGTCGATCACTTGCTGCAAGGAATATTCATCTTGTATATGGGGAGGTTGCCGTGGGTTAATGGGGGCTATATCACTTCTTTGTATATGTAAGAGACAACAGTCGGGTTTTAGGTGTCATTCCCGAACCTTTAGCTCAACAGAACATCAATGGAAAGACAATTGGAGAGGAACTTAAAGTATCATCAATGCATGAACGCATGAAGATAATGCTTGAAAACTCGATGCATTCATTGCCTTACCAGGTGGTTTTGGTACTTTGGAAGAGATTTTTCAAATTGTCTCTTGGTTGAACCGAACATCCACCATAAACCCATTGGTTTGTTGAATGTTAATAATTTCTTTGATCTTTTGTTATTTTTTCTTGACAAAGTTGTGGAACGAAATTTATCACTCCTTCTAAGCAAGACAACTTCTTATCTCTGCCTCCACTATTGATGAGCTCATTGATAAATTAGAAGCTTTTGAGTATGTAAGATAAGGTATTAACTCAGATAAATTGGTCAACAGGAAGCAGCGAAGGAAGTAACAAGAAAAAAAAAACCAGATCTGACACTTTCTCTTTAATGGGTTTGATTTTATTAAAAAAAATGTGTTGTTTTGTTTGGAAAGTATGATATGATTGTCATGGACTTATTAAACCAATTAGTGATGGCAGAGTAAGGAGTAATTTTACTCTTGAGACGCATCTTAATTGGTGGCAGAGTAAGGAGTTTTTTAGGTAGTAATTAATTAGTATTAAATTGTGGAAGTACTAACGTTTTCTTGTTTGATTTCTTTTCAGGGTCTGATGCGTAACTGACAGTGTGCTTCTTTTCTGCTTGGCGTTGATTCACTCCTCATCAGGTTGTGTTGCTCTTTTCTTTCCGTTTTATTTATCACTTTCACATTGAGGACAATGTCTATATTAAGTGTGGGGGAGAGATTTTAGCAAGTTTCTTTTTTGTTAAAAAAAAAAAAAGAAAGGGTTCATTGCATGATTGAATAACTTTTCTCCCTTCTTGAACTGATATGCTTGGAGATGGATGATTGAATTGATGAATTGAGTTTGATGGATGCATACCTTGTGAGATTTTGAGCCTAATGGATGGATTTAACATTTATGTCATTCTCTTCTTTCTTGTGTGATTTTCACTCATGTTAATGACCACTCTAGAACTTGCTTTGATTCTTTTTGAGGCTACATTTCACTTGCATGCATGAACATGATTGAGGCCCTCTTTCTTAATTAGCTAGTTTAACCAAATAGCCAACCTTGTTTTCAATATGATATCGAGCACTCTTTTGACTTCTTGAAAATTCTCTGATTCTTGCCAACCTTGTATATTTTCCTTTGCTTAACCCCTTTGAGCTTATTTGACCATTCCTTGTTTCTAGCTCATTATGTGCCTTAAATGAGAAATCGTGTTCTTACTTTACCTTAGGGAATAAAAGAACATTAGCTTGGTTAATGGATGAGTTTTTGAACAAGTGTGGGGGTGTGTGTACAAAATGATTGTTGAAAAAGAAAAGAGTGCCCAAAAAGAAAAAAAAAATGTATGTATATAGTTATGTTCATATATATAAAAGAAAAAGAAAAAAAAAAAAAAAAAAAAAGAGAAAAAAAAAAAAACCAAGTGTTTTTAAAAAAAAGGATTGGGAAATGAATATGTAAAGGGATATACACTAGAGTTGGGATGAACTTTTATGCTTGTTATTTGAACTCAGCTCTCATTTGCTTTTATTCTCTTTAGTATTTATCTTCTCATATCCATTTTTATCTTCTCCTGTTACCTTGACCTCACTACAACCTTGAATAAAGTCCTCATGATTTGTGTGTGCATGTGTTTTGAGTAGTGGAGAAGTAGAAGATAAGCAAGCTTATGGTAGTGCAATTTTCATGGGTTGAATTGAGTGAAATACCTACCCTTTAAACACTTGAGAGATTGAGAGGGAATCTTGTGAAGATCTATCATTCTCGATTCATGTTGAAGATACCTTGCTTGTTGGTTTGAGATGTGGAGAATTGTTAACTCGTGAATGTTTTGATCCCTTGAACCTTTGGTTGTTCTTCTTGATTGTAAAATTTTGGTCTTGAGTTTTGCCCAGGAGTGCAAAAAGCTAAGTGTGGGGGAATTTGATAATCACATATTTTATTCATTAAGAAACCCTTATGTTTAGTCATTTACACTCTCCATATTCTTAATTGATTGAGTTTGGTATGATTTTGTGAGTTTGAGCTCAAATTGGTCCTAATTGAATATTTCCAGCATTATTGAGATTTGACACTGTTTCTGTATTTTGGTCATAACTTGAGTTCCTAATATCTGATGAACATGAATTTTACCTTGTAGGAAAGATAAGAGGAAGCTCTACAACTTTGATGAAGAGCTCGAAGTCTGATTCAGATGTCTAAGGGACCTAAGTTGACATGGAAGTCAGAATACGGGTTCTGTCAGTAGAATCCGAACAGTGTGCACTCAAAAAATCATATCTCAAGATGTAATAATGGAGATGGGCTGAAATTTGTACATTGGATAGTCAAGATCCAAATAAACAACTTTCATGAAGAACACATTTTGAGAAAAAGAAGTCTAGTAGGTCATTTTGAGCTTGCAAGTCGGAACAGAGGTGCTGAAGTTGGGTTTGAGCAACCTACGGTATTTGGGACATATCTTGGGCTTAAGGAAGCCAAATTGGACGAACCAGCTATCCATTTTATAGCCAAGACAAGGATCTACAACTTTCATGAAGAACACTTTTCGTGGTTCTGAAGTATAGTGGGTCGTTTTTGGCTTCCAAGTCAGACACGAAATTTTCATCCTCAACCATCCACTCATCCATCCACTAATCCACTCATCCATCCACTAATCCACTCATCCACTCATCCACTAACTCACCCACTCATCCACTCATACACTAATCCAACCACTTAACCACTCCACCCACTCATCCACTAATCCATCCACTCATCCATCCACTCACCCATTCATGTCCATAATTTCCACTCACCAAAAGTCCTTTGGCATTTTTCACTAATTCAACCACTCAACCATTCCACTCACTCATCCACTAAACCAATCCACTAAACCAACCCACTAATCCATCCACTCAAACACTCCACTCACTCACCCACTCATCCACCCACTTCCCTTTGTCATTTTGTTACCTTAGACTTCTATAAAAGGCACCATTTATCATGAACAAGATGTAATTCTCCTTCATTTTCTCTCTAAGTTTCTTCTTGCTTCTTCATAGTTTCTCATAGTTTTGTATATTTTGATGCTCCCCTTCATGGTAATGGAGGGCTAAGCTACTTTGGGTCAATTTAGAACTCTTGAAGAGATTGTGGTTTGGATTCTTGAGACCTTGGTTATGCATTGTATTTGATTTGTAATTGAATTCCTCTTTTCTTCTTCTTTTTCTTCTTCTTGATCTTGAATGCATGAATGGTGATTCTATTTATGTTGATCTGATTGATCTTGGTTTAAGATTGAGATTTGTGATGAAACTTAGAACTAATTGATCTAAACTAATCACATAAATGAATATTGAGATTTGTGATGAAACTTAGAACTGATTGATCTAAATTAATCACAGAATTGAAGAGGTTAGGTTACTGATTTGTGCCTAAGTTAATTGAATTCGGTACTTGAAATTAACATAGATTTTCATGAATGGTGCAATTGCGGATTTGTGTTTATCACTTGTTAATTGAATTCTAGACGATCGTCTAGTATGAATTCTGGATTTGATGCAGAGATCTCGGTTAGATCCAAATTAACAATTCAATTGCGCTTCAAGTGTTTTATGATGGGTCTATGATTGAATCCACTCAATCTTGGATAGGTTTCTAAATTGACTACTCTTTATTTATCATTTCTTCCTTTAATTTTGTTAAGTGCGATCTTAAACTATCAAACCCCCCTTTGCTAACTTTTACTTGATTTGATTAAATTGCATCTACAATCCTCATGGAGATGATCCGGTGTTGTCACTATGCTACAAGCTTAGGTAATAACTTCGGTTATAATTTTGACTGAGTTCGGCGCTCGTCAGGTATCCACATGAACAGACTTGCAAAAGGGAGTCACACCTTTGTTTTCGTAGTGCTAGCTGCGAAGAGAGGAGAAGAAGACCTCACTATCTCTCACTCACTTTCTGTAGGTGCGGCTAGGGTTGTGTTGTAACCTAGTAGCAGTCCCCTTAGCAGTATTATTTATAACAGTGGCTGCCTTAAGTGAGTGTGAGCAGTAGCAAGGTAAGTGGTGCAACCCTAAACCCATCTGTCATGAGTTAGGCCCATAATTGAATCCGAGTCCAACTTGGATTCTGATTACTCCAATTTAATCTGTTCCAAGTGTGCGACCCTGCAGGTTCTCATGACGTTGGTAGTAATATTAAAATCTCATTTTAATATTACAAACAGTGAGTGGTATCTAACAACACATCATTGCTACCCAAGTAATGAGAATGTCAGTGATTTGACATAACCTATCCGTGACCAATGTTTCCGTGTAGTTTAGTCCCTTTGTCCAGATATCCAGATTGAACACAAGGCATGGAATGTGTCACCCTTGTTTAGTTCAATCTTTAGTTTCCTGATTCTCGAGTAGACATAGTAATAACAAATGAGATCAATATCTCATATTGACTCATTTGAGCATGGCCATGCATTTCATAGTCTCACTCAATCAGGGGGCCCGAAGATATCACTCCTGTTATGTAGAAGGGACAAATCCCATCTAGGTCACATCCTTCCACATGTATCGCGGTATGTCTAATAACCAACTTTATAATCATCTTGTTACAGATGACGTTTGATGGCATTAAAACACACAACTCCTCATGTAGGAATCGTAGTGATTTCAGGTCAAAGGACCACATACACCATTATCACTATGAGAATCGCTTATGACACTCACGTAACGATCCACGTAGCGTTCTCATGGCGGGTCTGTCCAATACATCATTACTCTAATATGTATCCATGTGTAGACTTGATATCTCATATCCATGACCCGTGAGATGTGGTCATCAGTCTACGCACATACTAGTCTCAATGCATTATTGTTGTCCTAATTAACAATAATACTTGACTAGGGACATTTAAGAATAGTGTTTTATCCAATAGGATCTCACGATCAAGTCATCCACTTGATGTCCTATGGTATCAAACTTACTATTCTAAAGACTTTATTATGTCTACTAAAAAGAACACAATAAATGAAATGCCTCATATAAAATAACATAATATAATGTATGTAAATACAAACAAAATGTATTGGCCACTAAGGCATATACCAACATTTATTATAAAAGTAAAATCTTTCTTGTCCAAACAAGAAACAGAAATGATATTACTACTAATAGCAGACACAAAATAATAATTAACCAATTCAATTACAAGCCCAGTGGGCAAAGCTAATAAATAAGTCCCTACGACTAGTGCAGCAACCTTTGCTCCATTTCCCACTCGTAGGTCAACTTCGCCCTTTGTCAATGGTCTACTGCTCTTTAGATCCTGTACGTTTACACAAATATGAGATCCACATCTAGTATC
Organism: Ormosia emarginata; assembly: GCA_029884605.1. Classification (NCBI taxonomy): domain Eukaryota; kingdom Viridiplantae; phylum Streptophyta; class Magnoliopsida; order Fabales; family Fabaceae; genus Ormosia; species Ormosia emarginata. The sequence continues at coordinate 7,566,882 of JAQQTP010000057.1, forward strand.
TAATACCCATGATGCATAAGTAGATAAATTGACTTCTATAACAAAAATACTTGAAGTAGAAGTCTCACTTCCCTTCTTCTTCTTGAGCTCCTCTAGGTACTTGGCACAGTTCCTCTTCCAATGTCCAGTCTGACCATAGTGGGAGCATGTACCTTCCTTAGCCACTCCACCCACTGGTTTCAAGCTAGAAGTGTTGGCCTTGGACTTATCCTTACCCTTGCCCTTCCACTTGTCCTTGTGCTTTTTCTACTGTTTCTTGCCCTTATTCTTTTGGACCATCATTATGGCCTTTCCTTTGCCTTTGTTTATGTTCTGCTTAGCAGTTCTCAACATGCTTAGCAGCTCTGGTAGTGATTTGTCAATTTCATTCATGTTGTAGTTCATGACAAATTGACTAAAACTCTTCGGCAACAATTACAGGACTGAGTCAGTGGCCAACTCTTGGCCCAAAGGAAAACCAAGTCTCTCTAGGTTTTCAATGTACCCAATCATCTTGAGTACATAAGCACCAACAAGGCTTCCTTTTACTAGCTTGCACTGAAACAGTGCTTTAGAGACCTCGTATATCTCATGTCTAGCCTGTTATTGATAGAGCTTTTTGAGGTGTACGATTATATCGTAGGCATCCATGTTCTCGTGTCACTTTTGGAGCTCAGAGTTCATGGTGGCTAGCAATAGACACCCGACGTCCAAGGCATCATCTTGATGCTTCTTATAAGCATCTCTTTCAGCTCTAGGGGCATTAGTAGCAGGTGGCTCAAGAATAGGCTGTTCTAAAACATACAACTTTTTCTCTTGCTTGAGGATAATCCTCAAGTTCCTGTACCAGTCTAGGAAATTTGTCCCAGACAACTTGTCATTCTCAAGGACTAATCGTAATAATAAGTTATTTGAAGTATTTGTTGCCATGGTAATCTATCAATAGAAATATGCAAAATATAAGTATCATGCCATAAACATATTTAACAAGGTCTTTAATTAAATATACTTCCCATTATTTTATTCAAATCAATGACCCTCAACATTGACTCAGAAAATCCCATTGAAAGATTTCCTAGTGGGTCAAGATCCATATTTCACCTAGCTTTGAGTCAGCTTTGGCTGATCACCCAAAATTTGGTTATTTAGGTAGGAAACTCTTTCCAATTATATCACATGTAACTCTTGGATAGTTAGGTGAATAACACTTATTCTAATCCATCTAATGGACTAAAGCCTAACTTCATGCCTCTAAGCCTTCAATCCTATTGAAATGGCCTAGTTAAGTCAGACCTTATGGTTGGCAATTGGATATTACTCTTATCCCATCGCATCTTACTAATATAGATAAAGGTATCTTGCTTTGGCAGACCTACACTTGATCGATACTAGTCTTAACAAGTGCCACGCATTGGAAGGCATCACATAATGACTTAATATTTACTTTGAGGGAATTTTATTATTAGATCTCACCATTTATTAAACTTGTTTAACATACCATAAACATCATCCGTGCATCTCATACATATAAAGCATATAATAAACGTGACATGGTTATGACCTCTAAGAGTGTAGCATTAACTAAGCCAGCTTCACCAAGCGTCTCCCACCAACGTCCTCACATGATGCTGTCTTCTTACCTCTACATCAAGATTACATTATATAGAAACCTCTTTTACATTCGAGGGGAGTTAGATGAGAAGAGAATGTACAATCAGAATGCAGAGAGAAAAGAACGACACGCAGGTCACATTTAAAATAACCAAAATAGCATAAAAAGAGGACTAAGATCATAACCATGCACCATGTATCACTAAGTACACATAAACACAAAGCAATAACGTATTATTATTTTATGAGTTATAAAAATGGTTTTGAATATTGCACTATTGAATATCACATACCACGCAGTGGGGTTCAGGGCAGCGCCTTAACAGGGGTCCAAAATTTTTCATTCATATACCACTACAGGTTTCTTGAAGAAAAAATCAAGTTGGACCCCTTTCGCCTCTGTGACGGCTAGGGCAACAACACTTGAACCCTAAGGCCCGCAAACACATGAACACTTCATGTCATGAGGAAGCTTCATAGCCGCCGCAAACCAAGAACAAGGTTTCCAAAACCTTACATCGTGCCTCAGTGCAGAAACAAGGATTTGAGAACCCTTGTGTCTCTACTGTTCTGTGAAGGCAGCCAAGGCTTGCTTCTATGCTGCCGCAAATCGGAAACAAGGTTTCCAAAACCTTGCACCGCGCTGCTATATATATATTGCATATATACCATAAAAACGCAGAAACTGAAAGCATTCAAAATGGTTTTCACAGAATCATACATATCACATATATACATATACCAGAAAACGCAGAAACAGAAAGCTTTCAAAACGATTTTTCACAGAATCATATGAACATCTTCATGGTTTCAAAAACATCAACATGCTTTGTAAACAACAAATAAACAGAACACAGTTTCATAAAGCATTATTTCGATTTCAGAAATAATATATAAAGATCATATCTTTTACAAAAAGAAAGCAACGAATCATGTTATTTCATATAACAAGAAGAGCAGAAAAATCGAATCATGGTTTTGCAAGTGGCTCTGATACCACTATTAGGAATTGCGGATAAGAATCACACAACGGAATAATAAAATTCCCTCACAGGATCCATGCGAAAAAGCTATAATTCGAGTTTTAAAATGTTTACCTCTTGAAGCGTGATAAACACAAGCGACATGAATCACTAACATTGTAATAGCGACAATGTCTCGACGATATCCACATGAGCAGACTTGCAAAACATCCAACGTTCGCAGTCTTGGAGTCTAACCTCTCTACAACAGTGCTAGCTGCGAAGAGAAGAGAAGGAAACCTGTCACTCTCTGACTCACTTTTTTAGGTGCAGCTAGGGTTCTGTAATATCTTTTTACCAGCCCCCTTAGCAGTACCATTTATAATAGTGACTGCCTTAAGTGAGTGTGAGCAGTAGCAAGGTAAGCTGTGCAACCCTAGACTAATCTCTTATGAGTTAGGCCCACAATTGAATCCGAGTCCAACTTGGATTCTTATTGCTTCAATTTAGTCTGCTCTAAGTGTGCGACCCTGCAAGTTCTCATGATGTTGGTAGTAATATTAAAATCTCATTTTAATATTATAAACAGTAAACGATATCTAACAACACATCATTGTTATCCAAGTAATGAGAATGTCAGTGATTTGACATAACCTATCCGTGACCAATGTTTCCGTGTAGTTCAGTCCCTTTGTCCAGATATCTAGATTGAACTCAAGGCATGGAACATGTCACCCTTGTTTAGTTTAATATTCAGTTTCTTGATTCTTGAGTAGACATAGTAATAACAAATGAGATCAATATCTCATATTGACTCATTTGAGCATGGTCATGCATTTCGTAGTCTCACTCAATTAAGGGGTTCGAAGATATCACTCCTGTTATGTAGGAGGGGCAAATCCCATCTAGGTCACTCACATCCCTCCACATGAATCGCGGTATGTCTAATAACTAACTTTATAATCATCTTGTTACAGATGACGTTTGATGGGCATTAAAAGACACAACTCCTTATGTAGGAATCGTAGCGATTTCAGGTCAAAGGACCACATACACCATTATCACTATGAGAATCGCTTATGTCACTCACGTAACGATCCACATAGCATTCTCATGGCGGGTCTGTCCAATACATCATTACTCTAATATGTATCTATGTGAAGACTTGATATTGTTGTCCTAATTAATAATGCGGTCATCAGTCTACGCACATACTAGTCTCAATACTTTATTGTTGTCCTAATTAATAATAATACTTGACTAGGGACATTTAAGAATAGTGTTTTATCCAATAGGATCTCATGATCAAGTCATCCACTTGATGTCCTATGGTATTAAACTTTCTATTCTAAGGACTTTATTTTGTTTATAAAAAAAGAACACAATAAATGAAATGCCTCATATATTAAAATTAGGATAATACAATGTATATAAATATAAACAAAATGTATTGGCCTCTAGGGCATACACCAATAATCTCCCACTTGCACTAGAGCCAATCAGGCATAATGTCTAAAAACTTAGTGTTACCCTCTTGCTTCCGCTGTGCAAGAGGCTTCGTCAGTGGATCAGCAATGTTATCATCTTTTGGTACTCTGCATAACTTCATATCTCCTTTATCGATGATCTCTCGAATGAGATGGAAGCGCCTATGTATATGTTTGGATTGCTGGTGAGATCTAGGCTCCTTAGCTTGTGCAATGGCTCCATTATTATCACAATAGAGGTCCACTGGATCCACAATGCTAGGAGCTACACTAATAACAATGTATTTTATTCATTTTATAATCCTTTCACTAGGCTTCTTAAGGTTCAATTTGGCTTAATTAAGTTAATTTTGTCACATTTTATGAAATTAAGCTTAATTGGATCATTGAAGAAATTATTGCTTGAATTATCATTAATTTTGGTGAATGCATTCTTAAGTGAAGTGGTCATAATTTGAGTTACAATTATCTGATTAATGTGATTCTGGACTTGTTAGAAAGTTTAGATAAATCTCTAATAACTATTCACTTAATAGCAAGAGCCACACTGATAGCAATATATTTCATTCATTGTATAACCTTCTCACTTGGCCTTTTTAGTAAATTGGCTATAATTTGAGTTACAAATATCCGATGGATGTGATTTTGGTCATGTTTTTAAGCTAAGATAAATTTCTACAAATTTCATGAAGGCCTCAAGACCAGGGACACATGTTTGGATAACTCAAATTGGAGTTAAAGCAAAATCTAGCGTTTTGAACTTGACAGCTTGACCTCTACACACTCATTAGGCTATATCTCGGGCTATAAGAGTTCAACAATTCTACAATTTTGATAGTAGAAGTTAAGACCCATATCTACAACTTTCATGAAGAGCACAAAAGCTATTTCGGATTCCTTGAAGGTGATATTGGGCTTGGAAGTCAGAACAGAGGTGTTGGAGTTGGGCCTGACCCATGAGCAGTAATTAGGCCATATCTCAGGTTGTGGTTCTTGGATTTGGATAAACTTGGTGTCTCTGGAAATGTGAGACAATTTTCTAGAACTTTCATGAAGACCACATGGCTCAAAAAAGACACATGCCATGAGCTAAGAGCAAAGACATTTCGGAGCTAAGAAAGTCCATAATTTCAGCTCATTCATCATCTATTTTGATTTTACTTCTCATCATCAAACAATTCCATTGTCTTCTTGCACTCCTTGAACTCTATAAAAGGAGGCAAAGGCTGATCATTTAAGAGTGTTGAGTTAGTGTTAGCTTAGCTTAGAGTTTACTTTTATGTTTGTATGTTAATTGTTTTCTTTGTGTAGTTTTCTATTATTCTTAATTGAAGTTATGTTCATCATCTTCTTCTTTCTTTCTTTCTTTCTTCTTGTCTATAAGTAACTAAATCTTTATCTTGCTTGGGTGAAAGAGTGAAGCTCTTGGTAATAAGTTGATGTTAGATTAATTTCCTTCTTGTGCTTGAATGATATATTTTTATGTGATCTTTATATGTGTTGTATGTTGTTTCCGATTAATTTACAAACTCTTCTTGTATAATGAATATCTTGATTCATTGTAGACAAGATGTTGGCATAATAGATGCTTGAGACCATTTATAAGTATTGGTAGATAATTATTGGAACCATAATATGATTACATGTATAATCTAAATTGAACTTTGAATGTTAAATCTTCCGATTAGAACCTTCATTATGTATGATTTCAATTGAGTTATACAAAGAAATAATCTTATCTTTAATTTATTACCAAGAGTGGATCTCCTATCCCAAGCAATTCTTTTTCATTTGTGAATAACTTATATCATCTTTAGTATTGTGACAAATCTTCTCCTTACCTCAAATAATTTTCTCTTCATCAATTCCCTGTGAATCGACCTCGGACTCCCGAGAATTTACTACTTGAAACAACCTGCACTTGGCTTTGAAACTTTTAGTTATCCCATCAAGTTTTTGGCGTCGTTGCCGCGGACTTGATTTGAAGTCCTAATTCATTGAGGTTCTCTTTCTATAAGTAAACTTCACCAAAATGTGTATTCTTCCTCTACTCTTTTTACTTTTTAATTTACTAACTAACTTACTAATTAACTTACTACTTACTAACTTATTAACTAACTTTTATATTTATGTCATTTATTTTTACTTTTAAATTTTTATTTATTTATTTACGTTTTTTGCTTTACATTTTTTTTATTTTTTTATTTTCTTTTCATTTTTTTTATTTTTATTTATTTATGCTTTCTGCTTTTATTTTTTTTTTATTTATGCTTTATGTGTACTAACTTTCTAAATTTATATTTATGTCATTTATTTACGCTCTCTAACTTTTAATTTATGTCATTTATTTTTTTGCTCTCTAACTTTTAATTTACGTCATTTATTTTGTACCCTCTAACTTTTTAATTTTCTGTCATTTATTATTGTTTTCTAACGTAATAAAATAATCTTTCTTCTTCTCTTCTCTTTATTTGCTCTGTGGGACTCTGTCACTCTCTGGTTTTTATATTTTAAATTTACTTTTTGCAATTTATTTTCTGTATTTTATTTTCTGTATATTATTAACTCTCTAACTTTCTAACTTTTTAATTTATCAGTTATCTAACTTTTTACTTGTTAATATTTATTTGGTGGCTGGTTTGTACCACATCCTTGTTAATATTTAATGGTTGGTGTAAACAACCGACTTGTACATTATTTTTATTTTACGTTACTTATTTATGCTTAACTGGTATCGTGATTCAAATTCTGATCGTTTGGTTAAAATTAATCCTGGTACTTTATATATTGATTTATTTGAATCACAATCACACACAATTGACACAATGACTGAAATTGAAGGTGCACATGTTGAACATAAAAATCAAACACAATGAGCTGAAAATGAAAGTATACATGATGAACAGGAAAATTAACCATTGCGAACTATGCGTGCATATTTGCAACCACCTCGAAATTCTAGTCCATTATGTGTTATCTTTTCACTCACTGCTAATAATTTTAAATTTAAGTCGGGTATGATTTCTTTACTTCCTAATTTCCATGGTTAGAATCTGAAAGCCTATATTTACATCTAAAAGAATTTGAGGAAGTTTGTATTGCTTTCAATGATCAACATTGCACTGAAGAGATTGTTAAGCTTAAATTGTTTCCTTTTTCTTTGAAAGATAAAGCATAAACTTAGCTTAACGCTTTGAAACCAAGATCAATTGGCACATGGCAAGAAATGCAATGTGAGTTTTTAAAGAAATTTTTTCCAACACATAAAACCAATGCTTTGAAAAGACAAATCCAAAATTTTTCTCAAAATTCAAATGAAGCATATTTTCAAAGTTGGGAATATTTTAAAGATTTGTTAAATTCTTGCCCACATCATGGTTTTGAAAAATGACGGACTATAAGCTTCTTTTATGAAGGTTTAACACTTGAAACTAAACAATTTGTGGAAATGATGTGTAATGGCGAGTTTCTTGATAAAGAACCCGAAGAAGCTTTAGATTATTTAAACCATTTGGCTGAAAATTCTCAATCTTGGCATGGTACTAATCCTTCTGAAAATTCAATTAGATATAACTTTACAAATGCTGGTAAAGGAAAATATCATCTTAGTCAAGAAGTTCTAAATGCAAGGTACGCTAGTTTGGCTAGAAAAGTTGAATCCATAGAATTAGGGAAAGTACAAGAAGTCAAATATGTGAAAAATGAAAAAATTTGTGGCATTTGTGATGAATTAGGACACTCGACAAATGAATGTCCTAATATTCCTATTTTTAGAGAAGTTGTGCATGAGCAAGTAAATACAATGAACAATTTTAAAAAGCCATTCACCTCTTCTTTTTCAAAGTCTTACAATCTAAGATGGAGAAATCACTCGAACTTCAGTTGGAGCAATAATAATCAAGCACAATTTATGCAACCACCACCTCCTCAGGAACAACATGATTCTCAAAATTCTCAAGGATATGCACCTTATGTCCCACCATATACGAAAAACCATGAAGGAACACTGAGTGCATTCATAGAAAAGCAAGAAGCCATCAATAAACAAAACACTCAAACCATGATTGACATAAAAGACACTCTTTCCAAACTTATTTCTGCACTCACCATTCATGAGAAAGGAAAATTTCCTTCTTAACCTCAACCGAATCCCAAAGGTCAAGATAGTTTAAATAAGGGTAGTTCAGAAAACCAACAAATAAATTAAGTTAATTCTTTGATAACCCTTAGGAGTGGAAAAGTTATTGAAAAAGAAATTTCTGAACCTTGTGAGAAAGATGGTGAATCAATTACCCAAGATAAGGAAGAGGTTGATAAACCATCTATTCAAAATGAGACCAAACTCTTGTCTCCTCCACATCATTTCCTCAAGCATTAAGCAAACCAAGGAAATTGGACTACCAAATTGAAATTTTTGAGATTTTTAAACAAGTGAAAGTCAATATTCCGTTGTTAGGTGCTATCAAGCAGGTTCCTTCTTATGCCAAATTTTTGAAAGACTTATACACTGTTAAAAAGAAATTAAATGTGAAAAAGAATGCCTTTTTGACCGAGCAGGTAAGTTTCATTATTCAAAGCAATAATGTTTTGAAACATAAAGACCCTGGTTGTCCTACGGTTTCATGCATTATTGGAGAATATAAAATAGAACAAGCTTTGCTTGATCTTGGTGCTAGTGTTAATTTGCTTCCATATTCAGTATCAACAACTCAATCTGGGTGAGTTAAAACCAACTTCTGTAACTCTTCTACTTGCTGATAGATCAATTAAAATTCTAAAAGGAATAGTGGAAGATGTGTTGGTACAAGTTAATAAATTCATTTATCCTGTAGATTTTATTATCTTGGAAACTGAACCTATGGTTAATTGTTCCAAGTCAATTCCTGTTATTTTAGGTCGCCCATTTTTAGCAACATCAAATGATTTGATAAATTGCAGAAATGGAGTGATGAAGCTAACATTTGGAAACATGATACTTGAACTTAATGTTTTCAACATATGCAAGCAACCACATGAAGTCAATGATGAAAATAAGGAAGCTGACGGGATTGAAGCCATTGTAGATGATCATCTTCTAAAAAGGAGTTCTTCTGATTCATTAGAAATTTGTTTAATTAATTTATTTTATTCATCTACGCAAGTAGATGATGATATTTCTGAAATATGCTCTTTGCTTGATTATACACAGGTAATGGAATACAAGGGATAGAAGTCGAGATTCGAAGAGCTACAACCCATGAATGATAATATTCATGAAGAAGTACCCACACTAGAATTAAAGTCATTACCTGCTGGGTTGAAGTACACATTTTTGGGAGAAGACCAAAGCTTTCTAATAGTAATTTCATCAATCCTTACTGAAGAACAAGAAGGTATGTTGATAGAAGTACTTAAAAGGCATAAAAGTGCAATTGGATGGATATTAACAGGTATAAAAGACATTAATCCATTAATTTGTACACATAGAATACATTTAGAGGATAATGCTAAAACATCACAACAACCTCAAAGAAGATTAAATCCGCACATGAAAGAGGTAGTTAGGGCTGAAGTTCTTAAATTACTTGATGTTGGAATTATTTGCCCTATTTCCGATAACCAGTGGGTAAGCCCTACACAAGTTGTGCCTAAGAAATCTGGAATAACAGTGGTTGAAAATGAAAAAGGTGAGTTAATACCTACGCGAGTTTCTTCTAGTTGGCATATGAGTATTGATTTTAGAAAATTGAATGCAGCTACTAGGAAAGATTATTTTCCCTTACCATTTCTTAATCAAATTCTAGAAAGAGTAGCAGGACATCCCTACTATTGTTTTCTTGATGGTTATTTAGGATATAATCAAATACCAATTGCATTAAAGGATTAAGAAAAGACTACTTTTACGTGCTCCTTTGACACTTTTGCATATAGAAGAATGTCTTTCGGTCTTTGTAATGCTCTAGCAACTTTTCAAAGATGCATGCTAAGTATTTTTAGTGACATGATTGAACATTATTTAGAGGTTTTTATGGATGATCTGACAGTTTTTGAAAATTCTTTTGAAAATTGTCTTGATAATTTGGATAAAGTTCTTAAAAGATGTGAAGAAAAATGATTTGTTTTAAATTGGGAAAACTGTCATTACATGGTTGCCTTAGGAATCGTGTTAGGTCATGTGATATCTTTTGAAGGAATTGAAGTTGATAAGGTCAAATTGAATTAATTGCTCATTTGCCTTCCCCAAAAATAGTCAAAGAAGTTCGTTCTTTTTTAGGACATGCAGGATTCTATCGAAGATTCATTAAGAACTTTAGTGTTATATTTAGACCATTATGCAATCTTCTGATAAAAGATGCACCATTTGATTGGACTCAAGAATGCCACAAATCTTTTGAAAAATTAATTGGTCTTCTGACATCGACTCCTATCATGCAATCCCCTGACTGGTCTTTGCCTTTTGAATTAATGTGTGATGCAAGTGATTTTGCTGTTAGCTCTGTTTTAGGCCAAAGAAAGGAAGGTAAGCCTCATGTGATTTGTTACACAAGTAGAACTTTAAATAATGCACAAATGAATTATACCACTACTCAAAAAGAATTGTTTGCTGTAATTTTTACATTGGACAAATTTCGAGCTCATTTAATTGGTTCTTCTACTGTTGTTTTCACCGATCATGCTGTTGTTAGATATTTAATGTCTAAGCAAGATGTCAAACCTAGGTTGATACGGTGGATCTTGTTGCTTCAAGAATTTAACATCACAATAAAAGATAAGAAAGGAGTCGAAAATGTTATCGCAGATCATTTGTCAAGACTTACAACAGGCTCACCTTTTGATAGTACACCTATCAATGATTCTTTTCCTGATGAGTTTTTATTTTCTGTCAATTCCATGCCATGGTTTGCTAATATAGTCAATTTTCTTGTGACAAAAAAGATGCCGCCTTAGTGGTCACATCAAGACAGAAAAAAGTTTTTGACTGAGGTAAAAAAATTTTATTGGGATGACCCATATTTGTTCAAATATTACCCTGATCAAATCTTTTGGAGATGTGTACCTGACAATGAGGTAGATAGTGTCATTAAATTTAGTCACTCAGAAGCATATGGAGGTCATTTTTCTTTAGAGAAAACAGCTACGAAAATCTTGCAGTGTGAATTTTATTGGTCCACTTTATTTAAAGACAGCTATACCTTTTACAAAAGTTGCGAAAATTGTCAAAAATTAAGTTCTATTTCTAAAAGAAATATGATGTCTCTAAACCCTATCATTGTTATTGAAATTTTTTATTGTTGGGGAATTGATTTCATGGGTCCATTTCCATCCTCATTTGGATTTGTGTATATTTTGGTTGCAGTCGATTATGTCTCAAAATGGATTGAGGCGATTCCATGTCGACAAAATAATCATAAAATTGTTCTCAAATTTTTAAAATAAAATGTCTTAAGTCGATTTGGAATCCCTCGAGCTATCATCAGTGATGGGGTAACACATTTTTACAATCAACCATTTTAATCTTTAATGAAGAAATATGGTATTACCCATAAAGTTGCCACCCCTTATCACTCTCAGACAAGTGGACAAGTAGAATTAACAAATAGGGAAATTAAACAAATTTTAGAAAAAACAGTTAACCTAAATCGTAAAGATTGGTCTTTAAGACTAAACGATGCACTTTGAGCTTATCATACTACTTTTAAAACATCTTTAGGCATGTCATCCTATCGGTTAGTCTATGGAAAACCTTGTCACTTGCCTATAGAACTGGAAGATAAAGTATTTTGGGTCATTAAAGCTTTCAATTTAAATCTTGATGATACTTGCAAGTTACGCAAATTGCAAATAAATGAACTTAAGAAATTGAGAAATGATGTATATGAAAACTCAAAAATTTATAAAGAAAGAACAAAAGCTTTTCATGACAAATCTATTTTGAGAAAATCTTTTAAAATTAGTCAAAAAGTTCTGCTTTATAATTCTCGTTTTCACCTATTCTCTGGAAAATTGAGATCTAGGTGGACTGGCCCTTTTATTGTCAAACATATATATCCTTATGGGGCCATAGACATTAAGAATCCTAGGAATGGTAATGTATTTAAGGTCAATAGACAAAGACTTAAACCATTTCTGGAAAATTAAGCTACTAAGGTAGAATTCATTTCTCTTTCTGATCCTTGTTATAAGAATAATTTACTCTAATTTGGTGGCTTTATTTTGTTTTGTAGTTCTTTAGCTCCCTGGTTAAATGGTGGATGACGGTACTCCGTAACTCTCAAGTCGGTTTGTTCTTTTCAGTTTCCCAAAATAACTAATTCTTTCTCCTTCAAAATGGATATCATTCTCTCAAACCTGAGAAAACATTTTCCTTCGCTTCCTCAAAATGCTCTAACAAAAATTTACAAAGCTAGATGTGAATGATTGAGATTATTAATACACAAGGGTATGCTAGAAGATGCACGTTGGATAATCGAAGCAAAGGTCTGACTAGCAGGTAAGTCTTCAATTTCATTTGATTCATACATGTCAGGTCTTGGTAGAAGTTCATATTCTAAAAGGAGAAGAGCAAAAAGATTACAAGTCTGTCACATATGTGCACAATGGAATTGTAACAAGTGATGTCGTTCTTTGGGGATGGTTTTCGTAAACAGAGAAGATAAAATTTTCTTCATTAAGAATGGACTGAGTAAGGAGTCATTAGATGATATCTTATTGACTCTTGATACATATTCTTGTGGTTTAGTGCATCGTGAACTTCTTAACTTATGGAATCTCTTCAAGGATGAACAAAAGTAATACAGTCTTGGGAAACCAGAGAAGTAGTTTAAGCCATTTCTGGACGTGAAACCAGAGGTAGATGTGAGCCACATCCATAACAACATGTACATATTTTCTTCTTCTTCTTTATGTTCATAAAAAAAAAAAGAAAAAAACAACCGCTCTTGGTCGAACACTTGCTGCGAGAAATATTCATGTTGTATATGGGGGAGGTTGCCGTGGGTTAATGGGGGCTGTATCACTCTCTGCATTTATAGGAGGCAGTCAAGTTTTAGGTGTCATTCCTAGACCTTTAGCTCAAAATAACATTACTAGAAAGACAATTAGAGAAGAAATTCAGGTATCATCTATGCATGGACGAATGAAAACAATGCTTGACAACTCTGATGCATTCATTGCCTTACCAGGTGGTTTTGGTACTTTGGAAGAAATTTTTCAAATTGTCTCTTGGGCCAAACTGAACATCCACCATAAACCCATTGGTTTGTTGAATGTTAATAATTTCTTTGATCTTTTATTAATTTTTCTTGACAAAGTTGTGGAACAGAAATTTATCACTCCTTCAGAAAGAAAACTTCGTATCTCTACCTCCACTACTAATGAGTTGATTGATAAATTAGAAGCTTTTGTTTATGAACCTGATAAAATAATAACTCAGATAAATTGGTCAGCAGGAAGGGAAGTAGCATGCAAAGAAAGCCAGATCTGACACTTCATCTTTAATTTTCCTTTACATTTAATTTTATTTGTTGTATTTTGTTTTTGTTTAAATTTGTGTCAAATTTCTCCAAACAGGTACTATCTTCTATCCTTTATTCATCTATATTTTAAAATTGTGGATAATATTGTGATCTGGTTGGGGGAAAGGATAATTTAAAAAAAAAGTAGGGAAGTATGATATGATTATCATGAACTTACTAAATCAATGAATAATGGTAGAGTAAAGAGTAATTTTACTCCTGAGATGCATTTTAGTTGAGGAAAGTATGTTTAGTGAGATGATTGTCAGAAACCTACAACAAAACCAATTAAGGATGGCAGAGTAAAGAGTAACTTTTACCCTAGAGGTAATTTTATTCTTGAGACGCATCTTAGTTAAGGAAATAACTGTTTTAGAAGTAGCAAAAAGCATATCTTGGGTCATAGTATAAATTTTCTTTTTACTTATAAATCACATGCTTGGATATGAATGTTGAATTGATGGATTGAGAATGATAAGAATATGCCTTGTGAGATTTTGAGCTTATTGATGAATGGATTGAACATTTGTACCATTCTCTTCTTTCTTGTGTGATTTTTCACTCATAAAATTGTTACTCTAGAACTTGCTTTGATTCTTTTTTAGGCTACATCTTCACATGCATACATAAATATGGTTAAGGCATTTTGAAATAGCTACTTTGTCCAAATAGCCATCCTTGCATATTTTTCCTTGTGTATCCCCTTTGAGCTTATTTGACCATTTCTTATTTTTAGCTCATTACGTGCCTTTAAAGATTAAAAAAAAAGCCTTTAAAGATTAAAAAAAAAAAGAGAAAACTATGTTCTTACCTGACCTTAGAGAATAAGAGAGCATTGACCTTGTTCTTAAACAAGTGTAGGGGTGTGTATGCAAAATGTTAAAAAAATAGTAAAAAAAAAAGAGAAAAAGCTTACCACCTAATGCACTATGTGATATATCCATACCTAGAATAAAGATGAATGCTTGGAAACAACAGGAAGAGAAGGAGAAGGTTCATGCCTAACAATGAATTCAACTCACCAATTTGGGATTGATCTTCAACAAAGTATTAGTCAAATAATGGTCACTGTGATGAATGTTCTCAAATATCTTCTCCACTCTAAATGTACCATAATGCTCTTTTATTCTCTTTGGTATTTATCTTCTTATATCCATATTATCCCTCCTTCTTTACCATGACCCCATTACAACCTTGAATAAAGTCCTCATGATTTTTGTGTGCATGTGTTCTGAGTAGTGGAGAAGTAGAAGATAAGGAAGCTTATGGTAGTGTAATTTTTCGTGGGTTAAATTGAGTGAAATATCTACCATTTTAAACACTTGAGGGATTAAGAGTGAATTCTGTGAGGATCTTTCATTCTTGATTCATTCTTTTTAACTAAAATTTCCTTGCTTGATGGTTTGAGATGTGAAGAAATATTACCTCAAAAATGTTTTGATCCTTTAAATGACTGGTTGCACTTCTTGTTTCATTAAATCTTTTAGAGTTTTTAACTTTTGAGTCTGTGTCGTTTTTCTTTGTTCCTTAGTTTTTTCTTATATGTTTTGCCCAGGAGTGCAAAAGTTTAGAGTGGGAGAATTTGATAATAATATATTTTATTCATTTTATAATCCTATCACTAGGCTTCTTAAGGTTCAATTTGGCTTAATTAAGTTGATTTTGTCACATTTTATGAAATTAAGCTTAATTGGATCATTGAAGAAATTATTACTTAAATTATCATTAATTTTGGTGATTGCATTCTTAAGTAAAGTGGCCACAATTTGAGTTACAATTATCTGATTAATGTGATTCTGGTCTTGTTAGAAAGTTTAGATAAATCTCTAATAACTATTCACTTGATAGCAAGAGTCATACTGATAGCAATATATTTCATTCATTGTATAACCATTTCACTTGACTTTTTCAGTAAACTGGCTATAATTTGAGTTACAAATATTCGATGGATGTGATTTTGGTCTTGTTTTTAAGCTAAGATAAATTTCTACAACTTTCATGAAGGCCTCAAGACTAGGGACACATGTTTGGATAACTCAAATTGGAGTTGAAGCAAAATCTAGCATTTTGAACCTGACAGCTTGACCTCTATGCACTCATTAGACTATATCTCGGGGTATAGGAGTTCAACAATTCTGAAATTTTGACAGTGGAAGGTTAAGACCCATATCTACAACTTTTATGAAGAACACAAAAGTTAGTTCGGATTCCTTGAAGGTGATATTGGGCTTGGAAGTCAGAATAGAGGTGCTGGAGTTGGGCTTGACCCATGAGCAGTAATTAGGCCATATCTCGGGTTATAGTTGTTGGATTTGCTAAACTTGGTGTCTTTAAAAATTTGAGATAATTTCCTAGAACTTTCATGAAGACCGCTTGGCTAAAAAATGACACATGCCATGAGCTAAGAGTAGAGACATTTCGGAGCCAAGATAGTCCATAATTTCAGCTCATTCATCATCTATTTTGATTTTACTTCTCATCATCAAACAACTCCATTGTCTTCTTGCACTCCTTGAATTCTATAAAAGGAGGCAAAGGCTGATCATTTAAGAGTGTTGAGTTAGTGTTAGCTTAGCTTAGAGTTTACTTTCATGTTTGTATGTTAATTGTTTCCTTTGTATAGTTTTCTATTGTTCTTAATTGAAGTTATGTTCATCATTTTCTTCTTCTTTCTTTCTTTCTTCTTGTTTGAGTAACTAAATCTTCATCTTGCTTGGGTGAAAGAGTGAAGCTCTTGATAATATGTTGAGGTTAGATTAATTTTCTTCTTGTGCTTGAATGATATATTTTTATGTGATCTTTATATGTATTGTATGTTGTTTCCAATTAATTTAGAAACTCTTCTTGTATAATGAATATCTTGATTCATTGTAGACAAGACGTTGGCACAGTGGATGCTTGAGACCATATACAAGTATTGATAGATAATTATTGAAACCATAATATGATTGTATGTATAATCTAAATTGAACTTTGAATGTTAAATCTTCTGATTGGAACCTTCATTATGTATGATTTCAATTGAGTTATAAAAAGAAATAATCTTGTCTTTAATTTATTACCAAGAGTGGATCTCCTAACCCAAACAATTCTTTTTCATTTGTGAACAACTTATATCATCTTTAGTATTGTGACAAATATTCTCCTTACCTCAAATAATTTTCTCTTCATCAATCCCCTGTGGATCAACGTCGGACTCCTGAGAATTTACTACTTGAAACAACCTGCACTTGGGTTTGAAACTTTTAATTTTCCCATCATAAACCAAGCTCAATAATGAACTTCCTAATCCAAATGACCTCCTTTGCTGCATTGGAGGCAACAATATAGTCAGCCTCTGTGGTACAATCGGCGACTGTCTCCTACTTTGAACTCTTCCAACTCACAGCCCCACCATTCAGGTAATAAACGAAACTTGATTGCAATCTGGAGTCGTCCTTATCGGTTTGGAAACTAGCATCAGTGTAACCCTTTACAACCAGTTCCTTCTCGGCTCTATATACCAAGAATGAATCCTTAGTCCTTCTCAAGTACTTAAGGATGTTCTTAACAGCACTCTAGCGACTCTCACCGGGATCAGACTGGTACCTGCTCGTCATGCTCAAAGTATACGAGATGTCTGGTCGAGTACATAACATGGTATACATGATAGATCCAATTGTAGATGCATATGGAATCTTACTCATGCAATCCCTTTCATCCTAGGTGGAAGGGGATTGAGCCTTAGATAGGTTTACGCCATGTGACATAGGCAAGAGTCCTTTCTTGGATTCATGCATATTAAACCGTCTAAACACTTTGTCTATGTATGTACTCTGACTTAGGCTAAGCAATCTCTACGATCTATCTCTATAGATCCTGATACCTGATACCTAATACATAGGTGGCTTCGGCCAAGTCCTTCATAGAAAAGAATTTCCCTAACCAAGTCTTTACAGACTATAGGGTAGGGATGTCATTTCTAATTAGTAGTATGTCATCTACATACAACACCAAAAAAATAAATGTGCTCCCACTAACCTTCTTGTAGACACAAGATTCTTCTTCATTCTTGATGAAACCAAATTGTTTGATTGTATCATCAAAATGAAGATTCCAGCTTCTGGAAGCTTGCTTCAATCCATAAATAGATCGTTGCAACTTGCACACCTTTCTAGTATCCTGTGGAGTGACAAAACCCTCAGGTTGTGTTATGTACACATCCTTGAGAAGATTTCCATTAAGGAAAGCAGTTTTGACATCCATTTGCTAAATTTCATAATCATGGTATGCTGCAATAGCAAGCAAGATCCGAATGGATTTAAGCATCGCAACTGGGGCAAAAGTCTCATCATAGTCTACACCATGAATTTGCTTGAAATCTTTACCACTAATCGCGCCTTAAAGTTATGCACATTACCATCCATGTCGGTTTTCTTCTTGAAAACCAACTTGCACCCAATGGGTTTTACCTCTTCAGGTGGGTCAACCAAGGTCCATACCTGGTTGGCATACATGGATTCCATTTCAGATCTCATGGTCTCATGCCCATTTTTTAGATTTTGGGCCAATAATGGCTTCTTGGTAAGTTACAAGCTCATCTTGATCCATGAGCAATACGTTACCTTGTTGGGTCATGAGAAATCCATATCTCTCTAGTTGATGATGTATCCTGTTAGACCTACGCGGGTCTTATGCTACTAGAGTAGATTGTGGTTCCACAACGACTTGTGGAGGTTGCTCTATTTCCACCATCGGTTCGCTGCTACTTTGTGAACTTTGAATTTCTTCAAGTTCTACTTTCCTCCCACTAGTTCCTTTGGAGATAAACTCCTTTTCTAGGAATGCAGCAATCCGTGCGACAAACACTTTGCCCTCGGTAGGATTATAGAAATAGTATCCCTTGGTTTCCTTGGGATACCCCACAAAAACTTGACGTTTCACATAAGCTTCGCAACCCCAAATCTTCATAAAAGACATACTGGGTCGTCTCCCAGTCCACATCTCATATGGTGTCTATTGAACCGTCTTAGATGGAACATGGTGTGAAAGCTGCTATTAACTTAGCATATCCCCAGAAGGAGCCTAGAAGGTCTACATAACTCATCATGGATCGGACCATGTCCAACAAGGTTCGGTTCCTTCTTTCAGAAACACCATTCCATTGTGGTGTTCCAGGAGGAGTCAGTTGAGATATTATCTCACACTCTTTCAGATGATCATCAAATTGTTGGCTTAAGTACTCACCTCCTCGATCTGATTGAAGGATTTTAATACTCTTGTCACGTTGGTTTTGTACTTCATTCTTGAACTCTTTGAACTTTTCAAAGGATTCTGATTTGTGCTTCATAAGATATACAAATCCATATCTACTGAAATCATCAGTAAATGTAATGAAATATTGAAAACTGCCTCTAGCCAATGTGTTCAGTGGCCCACATACATCCTATGTATGAGGCCTAAAAAATCACTAGCCCTTTCACTTTGTCCAGTGAATGGGGCCTTAGTCATCTTCCCCAATAAACAAGATTCGCATGTCTCATATAATTCGAAATCAAACGAGTCCAAGAATCCATCTTTGTGGAGTTTGGAGATGCGTTTCTCATTTATGTGGCCCAAACGACAAGGCCAGAGATAAGTCAGGTTCATGTCATTTGACTTGAACCTCTTTGTATTTACGTTATAGATGGGCATTTCAAGATCAAGGACATAAAGTCCATTACTCAGATGTGCACTACCATAGAAAATATCATTCAAATAAATAGAACAACTTTTATTCTTTATTATAAAAGTAAAACCTTTATTGTCCAAACAAGAAACAGAAATGACATTCCTGCTAATAGCAGGCACAAAATAACAATTATCCAATTCAATTACAAGCCCAGTGGGCAAAGCTAATAAATAAGTCCCTACGGCTAGTGCAGCAACCTTTGCTCCATTTTCCACTCGTAGGTCGACTTCGCCCTTAGTCAATGGTCTACTGCTCTTTAGATCCTGCACATTTACACAAATATGAGATCCACATCTAGTATCTAATACCCATGATGCAGAAGTGGATAAATTGACTTCTATAACAAAAATACCTGAAGCGGAAGTCTCACTTCCCTTCTTCTTCTTGAGCTCCTCTAGGTACTTGGCACAGTTCCTCTTCCAATGTCCAGTCTGACCATAGTGGGAGCATGTACCTTCCTTAGCCACTCCACTCACTGGTTTCAAGCTAGAAGTGTTGGCCTTGGACTTATCCTTACCCATGCCCTTCCACTTGTCCTTGTGCTTTTTCTACTGTTTCTTGCCCTTATTCTTTTGAACCATCATTATGGCCTTTCCTTTGCCTTTGTTTATGTTCTACTCAGCAATTCTCAACATGCTTAGCAGCTCTGGTAGTAATTTGTCAATTTCATTCATGTTGTAGTTCATGACAAATTGACTAAAACTCTTCAGCAAGGATTGCAGGACTAAGTTAGTGGCCAACTCTTGGCCCAAAGGAAAACCAAGTCTCTCTAGGTTTTCACTGTACCTAATCATCTTGAGTACATGAGCACCGACAGGGCTTCCTTCTACCAGCTTGCACTGAAACAGTGCTTTCGAGACCTCGTATCTCTCATGTCTAGCCTGCTCTTGATAGAGCTTTTTGAGGTGTATGATCATATCATAGGTATCCTTGTTCTCGTGTTGCTTTTGGAGTTCAGAGTTCATAGTGGCTAGCATTAGACATCCGACGTTCAAGGCATCATCTTGATGCTTCTTATAAGCATCTCTTTCAGCTCTAGGGGCAATAGTAGCAAGTGGCTCAGGAATAGGTTGTTCTAAAACATACAACTTTTTCTCTTGCTTGAGGATAATCCTCAAGTTCCTGTTCCAGTCTAGGAAATTTGTCCTAGACAACTTGTCCTTCTCAAGGACTGATCGCAATGATAAGTTACTTAAAGTGTTTGTTGCCATGGTAATCTATCAACATAAATATGCAAAATATAAGTATTATGCCATAAACATATTTAACAAGGTCTTTAATTAAATATATTTCCCACTATTTTATTCAAATCAATGACCCTCAACATTGACTCAAAAAATCCCATCGAAAGATTTTCTAGTGGGTCAAGATCTATATTTTACCTAGCTTTGAGTCAGCTTTGGCTGATCACCCAAAATTTAGTTATTTAGGTAGGAAACTCTTTCCAATTACATCACATGTAACTCTTGGATAGTTAGGTGAATAACACTTATTCTAATCCATCTAATGGACTAAAGTCCAACTCTATGCCTCTAATGGTTGGAAATTGGATATTACTCTTATCCCATCGCGTCTTACTAATATAGATAAAGGCATCCTGCTTTGGCAGACCTACACTTGATCGATACTAGTCTTAAAGAGTGCCAGAAATAGCATAAAAAGAGGACTAAGGCCATAACCATGCACCATGTATCACTAAGTACACATAAACACAAAGCAATAACACATTATTATTTTGTGAGTTATAAAAATGATTTTGAATATTGCGCTATCGAATATCATACACCACGCAACGGGGTTTAGGGCAGCGCCCCGACGGGGGTCCAAAATTTTTCATTCATATACCATTACTGGTTTCTTGAAGAAAAAATCAAGTTGGACCCCTTTCACCTTTGTGACGGCTAGGGCAACAACACTTGAACCTTAAGGCCCGCAAACACATGAACACTTTATGTCATAAGGAAGCCTCATAGCCACCCCAAACCAAGAACAAGGTTTCCAAAACCTTGCATTATGCCTCTGTGCAAAAATAAGGATTCGAGAACTCTTACGTCTCTACTGTTCTGTGAAGGCAGCCAAGGCTTGCTTCGATGCCGCCGCAAGCCAGAAAAAAAGTTTCCAAAACCTTGTGTTGCGCTGCTATGTATATATCACATATATAACAGAAAAACGTAGAAACTAAAAGCATTCAAAATGGTTTTCACAGAATCATACATATCATATATATACATATACCAGAAAAACGCAAAAACAGAAAGCTTTCAAAACGATTTTTCACAGAATCATATGAACATCTTCATGGTTTCAAGAACATCAACATGTTTCGTAAACAACAAATCAAATAGAACACGGTTTCATAAAGCATTATTTCGATTTCAGAAATAACATATAAAGATCATATCTTTTACGAAAAGAAAGCAACGAATCACGTTATTTCATATAACAAGAAGAGCAGAAAAATCGAATCATGGTTTCACAAGTGGCACTGATAACACTGTTGGGAATTGCGGATAAGAATCACGCAGCGGAATAATAAAATTCCCTCACAGGATCCATGCGAAAAAGCCATAATCCGAGTTTTAAAATGTTTACCTCTTGAAGTGCGATAAACACAAGTAACGTAAATCACCAACATCGTAATAGCGATGATGTCTCTGCGGTATCCACACGAACAGACTTGTAAAACGTCCAACGTTCGCAGTCTTGGAGTCTAACCTCTCTACAACAGTGCTAGCTGCGAAGAGAAGAGAAGGAAACCTATCACTCTCTGACTCACTTTCTTTAGGTGCGGCTAGGGTTCTATAATATCTTTTTAGCAACCCCTTAGTAGTACTATTTATAATAGTGACTATCTTAAGTGAGTGTGAGTAGTAGCAAGATAAGCTGTGCAACCCTAGACTCATCTGTTATGAGTTAGGCCCACAATTGAATCTGAGTCCAACTTGAATTCTTATTGCTCTAATTTAGTCTGCTCTAAGTGTGCGACCCTGCAGGTTCTCATAATGTTGGTAGTATATTAAAATCTCATTTTAATATTACAAATAGTGAGCGGTATCTAGCAACACATCGCTGTTATCCAAGTAATGAGAATGTTAGTGATTTGACATAACCTATCCGTTACCAATGTTTCCATGTAGTTTAGTCCCTTTGTCCAGATATCTAGACTAAACACAAGGCATGGAACATGTCACCCTTGTTTAGTTCAATATTCAGTTTCTTGATTCTCAAGTAGACATAATAATAACAAATAAGATCAATATCTCATATTGACTCATTGGAGCATGGCCATACATTTGGTAGTCTCACTCAATCAGGGGCCTCGAAGATATCACTCCTATTATGTAGGAGGGGCAAATCTCATCTAGGTCACTCACATCCCTCCACATGAATCACGGTATGTCTAATAACTAACTTTATAATCATCTTGTTATAGATGACGTTTGATGGCATTAAAACACACAACTCCTCATGTAGGAATCGTAGTGATTTCAAGTCAAAGGACCACATACATCATTATCACTATGAGAATCGTTTATTACACTCATATAACGATCCACATAACGTTCTTATGGTGGGTCTGTCCAATACATCTTTACTCTAATATATATCCATGTGAAGACTTGATATCTCATATCCATGACCCGTGAGATGTGGTCATCAGTCTACGCACATACTAGTCTCAATGCATTATTGTTGTCCTAATTAATAATAATACTTAACTAGGGACATTTAAGAATAGTATTTTATCCAATAGGATCTCACAATCAAGTCATTCACTTGATGTCCTATGGTATCAAACTTACTATTCTAAGGACTTTATGATGTTTATAAGAAAAGAACACAACAAAAGAGATGCCTCATATATTAAAATTAGCATAATACAATGTATGTAAATACAGATAAAATGTATTGGCCTCTAGGGCATACACCAATAGAAGTTACATTGTTTTTATGGCTCACAGGACCTTGTCGAGCTTAGACATGGCCGTGTGAGGTCTCTTGTACTTTTAAAAGGCAGTTTTTCACCCCAAACATTATAAATAGAAACGAATCCCTAAACCTGAGACACACTTTGGCTACGACAAACTTTTAGATGCATAAGGGAATTCAGTTTTCTCTTAACCAAGGATTGGAGGCTAGAGTTTTGAAGACAAGGGCAAGAGTAATTAAAGTTCAATCATTGAAGACATCTTCTCCATCTTCTCTTTTTATTTTATTCTTTCCCATTTTCTTGAGATAGAATCATGGTTATTTCTTTAACTTTTGTTCTTGTTTGTGCTACATTAGTTATGAGTGGCTAAATTCCTTTTTCTAAGATTAGGATGCAATTCTTGATAAGTGGCCAACATGCATACATTTTAGGTGTGTGTTTAGGTAGTTTATTACTCTTTTAATACTTAAGAAGTTATTTTTGTCCCATCATAGTGTGTTTTATTGAGTCATTAGGATTTAATGTCTAAATGTTCTTTTGGTTAAGTTAGTAATGTTTTTTTTTCTTTTGTTTTGTTTTTGTGTAGTGGATGCAAGAGATTGAAGCCCAAGTCGAAAGCCACATTCTGAACATGGGGCTTAGCCCCGTGTTCTGGCGCTTAGCCTGAAGGTGCCAGAAGAGTGCTGATTGAGTGAATGAAAATGCACATTTCGGCACGGGCTGAGCTTAGCACCAACTTAGCTGGGCTAATCATCATTTACTGAAGACACAATTAAGTCACTAACTCGCGTTGAGCGTGAGGAAGGAGGAAGGAGGACGGATATAGGCAGACCCTAATTTTGGATATTTTCTTGGTAGTTGGAGCTTTTAGAGCTAGAGGATACCATAGATGGAGTTTTCTACATCTCTTTTCTTCATCTCTTTTAATTTTGTTACTTTGATTATGTCTAGCTAAATCACCCTCTTGTTAGGGTTAGATGTAGCTAATTCTGAATCTCTTATGTATTTGACTTGATATTTCAATATAATTCTCTACTTCTCTATGAGTGATTGATTTCTATGCTTAATGCTTGTTGTGGCAAGATCATTCATGACTTGATTCTTGATTCGGTAGACAATTGGAAAGTTGATGCTAGATCTAGATCTGAAATTAATCACCTAGTAAATCTTGAATCTAGGAATGGATCTTGATTTATTAGTAGTCTATTAATCCTTGATCTTAATGTAAATTCACTTATTGACTCACCTAAGGAATTAGGATTTAATTAGGGGATTTAGGCTCATTTCATCTAAGGGATTAGTATTTGAGTAAATAGAGGATTGATTTTCATAATTGAAATTAGAGATTATATTGATTGTCATGTCATTTGGGAGAAGATTAGTGAGTCTAACCCCAGCATCTCATCTTAATTGAATTCATTTTCATTTGTGTTCACCAAGTGTTTGAGAAAATTATAAAAAGACTTTGTTCCTTTAAGCTTTGTTCCTTTAATTTTTGATTTTGTTAATTAATGTTTGAGCTCCCTTCTCTCCAAATTTTATGCCTAGATAGTGATTGAATTGTAGTGTTGGTAATTGTGCTTAGTCCTCGTGGGAACGATCACTCACTCACTCTTTACTACTTGTCACGATTTGGTACACTTACCAAGGGTTTAACAAGTTTTGGGCGCTGTTGCCGGGGACTCGGTGTTTCAATATTAGCATAATCATCTTGGTTATTAATCTAGACATAAATTTATTTTTTCTGTTCTATTCTTTTTGCTTTTAGTAATCTCATTGTGTGCTAATCATTTTTTTAAGATTGTGTTGTTTATGCGAGGTAAAACTCTGGCCGATCAACTTCTTTACGATCCAAAAATAGAGAAAACAGATAGGAGGAATAGTGGTCGGACAAGGAAGAACAAGTTGTTAGCCAAGACAACACAACAACAACAAGAAGTTCCATCTTCCACTGTGGTTCAACAAGTGGAAGAAAAGATGGCTGGAAATAGTAATAGAGCTCGGAGGATACTTGGGGATTATGCCAACACCAATGCAAATTGACAAGCCTCTAATATAGCACCTCCTCCGGTCACTACCAATAATTTCGAGATCAAGCCTGCTCTCTTGGACATTATGCAACAAAATCAGTTCGCAGCGATAGAAAATGGAGATCCGAACATTCATATCTTAAATTTCATTGAGCTGTGTGATACGGTGAAGATCAATGGTGCCACTGATGATGCAATCTGCCTAAGGTTGTTCCCTTTTTCTCTTAGAGATAGAGCTAGAGCTTGGCTCCAATCTCAACTAAGAGGAAGCATTACTACATGGGATGATTTAGAAACCAAGTTTCTCTCAAGATTCTTTCCCGCATCCAGATTTGTGAAGAAACGGGCTGATATCATAAGCTATGTTCAACAGGAGGGAGAGACTCTTCATGACACACGGGAGAGGTTTAAGGAACTACTCCGAAGATGTCCAAAACATGGGTTTGATGATCTTATCCAAATACAAACATTTTGCAATGGATTGAGACCATCAATCAAGCTCATGTTGGATGCCTCAGCTGGAGGTTCTATAAATACCAAGACACCAGAGGAAGCATTGAGATTGATAGAAGCTATGGCATCTAATGACTATTTGATGCACCATGATCGAGGCAACACCTCAAAAAGGGGAGTGTTGGAGCTAGATTCAAAGGATGCTATTTTTGCTCAAAATACACTTTTGACACTGCAACTTGAGGCCATTAACAAACAACTTATTCGGCTTTCGCAGCAAATTCAAGCCATGCAAAGCACCAATCTGCACCCCCAATAAGTAATGAAATGTGATTTTTATGGAGGTGATCATGACAATGGCAATTGTGAGGCCACCCCTAATTCTTTTGAGGAACCCAATTATATGGGGAACTATGGGAGGCAAGGAAACTATCCATATTCCAATACCTATAATCAAGAGAGGAGAAATCACCCAAACTTTGGGTGGAAACAAGATTTCGGGCCATCAAGTAAACCCCCAACCATACAACCACCTCAGGACCGGACTTCTGCTTTGGAAAACACTCTCAATCAATTCATACAAATGTCTATGTCCAACCAAAAAAACACAGATGCTTCCACCAAGAACTTGGAGGTTCAAGTTTGACAAATTGCAAAACATTTAGCAGAACAATCAGGAGGGAGTTTCTTAGGTAACACTCAAACCAATCCCACAGAGCATTGTAAAGCTATTACATTGAGGAGTGGTAAAAGCCTTGAGAATGTTTGTTGTGAGCCTTTGAATGAAAAAGAGAGAGTTATTGAAAAAAATGAGTCAAGTGATAAAAAAAAAGCAAGAAAAGTGAGAAAAATGGCAAAGAGATTGAGAGGGAAGAAAATGAAAATGAGAAAGAAAAATAAAAGAGAGAAAAGTTAGTAGATGAGGATTCTATGTTGAGAAAGAGTAAAAGCCAATTTTTGAAAGATAGAGGTGAACCTCAAGAGATTCCAGCATATGTTAGAGTACCATACTCGCACCTAACCAAGAAGAAAGAGAATGAAGAATAGTTTGCTCGCTTCCTTGACATATTCAAGAGGTTGCAAATTAACATTCCTTTTACCGAAGCCCTTGAGCAAATGCCAATCTATGCTGAGTTCATAAAGGAGCTTCTCACAAAGAAGAGGAGGTTTAAAGAGGATGAGATCGTTTTCTTGATGAAAGGGTATAATGCAATTCTTCAAAAGAAGTTGTCTCTAAAGCTTAAAGATCTCGAAAGCTTTACAATTCCTTGCACAATTAGAAACATTTCTATTGGTAAGGCTTTATGTGACTTGGGGGCGAGTATCAATTTGATGCCACTCTCAATATTAAATAAGCTTAGAGGTGGTGAGGTGAAAGCAACAAGGATAGCACTACAACTTGCGGATAGATTAATCAAGCATCCTTATAGCATCATGGAAGACGTTCTTATGAAGGTTGATAAATTCATCTTTCCGGCAGATTTTGTGATCTTAGACATAGAGGAGGATACAGAAGTGCCTCTTATCTTGGGGAGACCATTCTTAGCAACTGGCCAGGCCTTAATTAATATGCAACAAGGGCAACTTATGTTGAGAGTACAAGATGAAAAAGTGACTTTTATTGTATTTGAAGACATGAACTATCCTGAAGATAAAGGTCATTATTTTCAAATGGATGTGGTTGATGAAATGGTAAGTAACACAATGAGGCAGCAACACACTCTTACACCTCTTAAGCGGGTTTTGATGAATTCTCTTGAAAATCTTAGTGAAGAAGAAGAAAAGGATGTAGAGGAATGTTTGTTGGGTTTGGAAGCACAAAGAATAGAGCAAGCAGTAAATTTGAAGAGGGAAGAGTTGAAAACAGAAGAAGTTGTGGAAAAATCTAAGTTAGAATTGAAGCCATTGTCCTCCACTCTCAAATATGTTTTTCTCGAGGAGGGGGATGAGAAACTAGTGATAATTAGTAGCTCCTTGTCCAAGTTAGAGGAAGAAAAATTGGTGAGAATCTTACGGGACAACAAGGAAGCATAGGGTTGGTCTATCTCCGATCTCAAAGGGATAAGTCCAACTTATTGCATGCACAAAATCATGATGGAGGCTGAATTCAAACCGGTGGTGCAACCACAAAGAAGATTGAATCTAACTATGAAGGAAGTGGTGAAAAAGGAGGTGCTAAAACTTCTTGAGGCCGGAATGATATATCCAATCTCCGATAGTGCCTGGGTAAGCCCGGTTCAAGTTGTTCCAAAGAAGGGTGGCATGACCGTTGTCAAAAATGAAAAAAATGAGTTGATCCCAACTAAAACAGTCACCAGTTGGCGGATGTATATAGACTACCAGAAGCTTAATCAAGTAACAAGGAAGGATCATTTCTCACTCCCTTTCATGGACCAAATGCTAGAAAGGTTGGCCGGACAAGCATACTATTGCTTCTTAGATGGATATTCGGGTTACAACTAAATTGCGGTTAATCTGAATGACCAAGAGAAGACTACTTTCACTTGTCCTTTTGGAGTATTTGCTTACCAGAGAATGTCATTCGGATTATGTAATGCATCGACGACATTCCAAAGGTGTATGCTTTGCATTTTCTCTAATTTAATTGAAAAATGCATAGAAGTTTTTATGGATGATTTTTCTGTATTTGGTAAATCCTTTGATTCTTGTTTGACTAACTTAGCTACTGTGTTGCAAAGGTGTGTCAAGACCAACTTGGTATTCAACTGGGAGAAGTGTCATTTTATGGTACAAGAGGGAATTGTTCTTTGGGCACAAAATTTCGGTTAAAGGAATTGAGGTGGACAAAGCAAAAATTGAGGTTATAGAGAAGTTACCACCTCCGGTGAATGTCAAGGGAGTACGAAGCTTCCTTAGTCATGCAGGCTTTTATAGACGGTTTATCCATGACTTCTCCAAGATAGCAAAGTCATTGTGCAATTTGCTTTACAAGGACACCCCTTTTCATTTTGATAGTGCTTGTTTAGATGCATTTAACACTTTGAAAGAAAAATTAGTTTTTGCACCTATTATTGTTGCACCAAATTGGGGTTTATCTTTTGAGCTTATGTGTGATGCTAGCGATTATGTTGTGGGTGATGTTTTGGGTCAAAGAAAGGACAAAATTTTTCATGCTATATACTATGCTAGCAAGGTTTTGAATGAAAATCAAGTGCATTATGCAACAACTGAAAAAGAATTACTAGCCATAGTTGCATTGGAAAAATTTTGCCCTTATGTGATTGGGTCAAAAGTCACCATATTTACTAATCATGCTGCTATCAAGTATCTGTTAATCAAGTTAGATTCTAAATCAAGGCTAATAAGATGGATTTTGTTGTTGCCGGAATTTGACTTGGATATAAAGGATAAAAAGGGCAGCGAGAATGTGGTGGCAGACCATCTTTCAAGGCTAGTCAATGAGGAAACCATAGCTAAGGAAAAAGAGCTTCAGGATGAATTTCCAGATGAAGCACTACTGATGGTGCAAGAGAGGCCGTGGTTTACTGACTTGGCCAACTTTATAGCAGCAAATGTAATCCCAGAGCATTGTTCATGGCAACAAAAGAAGAAGTTCTTCAAGGATGCTAATCACTATCTCTGGGATGACCCTTTCCTCTTCAAGTTTGGACTAGATGGATTGTTGAGAAGATGTGTCACAAAGGAGGAGGCTAAGGACATCATGTGGCTGTTGGGAATTGCGGATCAAAAGTCTCGCAGCGGAATAATAGAATTCCCTCTCAGGATCCATGCGAAAAAGTCCATAATCCAAGTTTTTAAAAATTACCTCTTGAAGCGTGATAAGCACAAGCGAGGTGAATCACCAACACCGTAACAATGACGATGTCTCTGCGGTATCCACACGAATAGACTTGCAAAAGAGAGTCACGCCTCTGTTTTCGTAGTGCTAGCTGCGAAGAGAGGAGAAGAAGACCTCAATATCTCTCACTCACTTTCTATAGGTGCGGCTAGGGTTGTGTTGTAACCTAGTAGTAGCCCCCTTAGCAGTACTATTTATAATAGTGGCTGCCTTAAGTGAGTGTGAGTAGTAGCAAGGTAAGCTATACAACCCTAAACCCATCTGTCATGAGTTACGCTCACAAATGAATCTGAGTCCAACTTGGATCCTTATTGCTCCAATCTAGTCTGTTCTAAGTGTGCGACCCTGCAGGTTCTTATGATGTTGGTAGTAATATTAAAATCTCATTTTAATATTACAAACAGTGAGCGGTATCTAGCAACACATCACTGCTATCCAAGTAATGAGAATGTCAGTGATTTGACATAACCTATCTGTGA
Source organism: Ormosia emarginata (assembly GCA_029884605.1). Lineage (NCBI taxonomy): Eukaryota > Viridiplantae > Streptophyta > Magnoliopsida > Fabales > Fabaceae > Ormosia > Ormosia emarginata. The sequence continues at coordinate 7,596,838 of JAQQTP010000057.1, forward strand.
CCAATGTTTCCGTGTAGTTTAGTCCCTTTGTCCAGATATCTAGATTGAACATAAGACATGGAATGTGTCACCCTTGTTTAGTTCAATCTTCAGTTTCCTGATTCTCGAGTAGACATAGTAATAACAAATAAGATCAATATCTCATACTGACTCATTTGAGCATGACCATGCATTTCGTAGTCTCACTCAATCAGGGGGCCCGAAGATATCACTCTTGTTATGTATGAGGGACAAATCCCATCTAGGTCACTCACATCTCTCCACATGTATCACAATATGTCTAATAACTAACTTTATAATCATCTTGTTATAGATGACGTTTGATGGCATTAAAACACACAACTCCTCATGTAGGAATCGTAGTGATTTCAGGTCAAAGGACCACATACACCATTATCACTATGAGAATCGCTTATGACACTCACGTAACGATCCACGTAGCGTTCTCATGGCGGGTCTGTCCAATGCATCATTACTCTAATATGTATCCATGTGTAGGCTTGATATCTCATATCCATGACCCGTGAGATGTGGTCATCAGTCTACGCACGTACTAGTCTCAATGCATTATCGTTGTCCTATTTGACAATAATACTTGATTAGGGACATTTTAAGAATAGTGCTCTATCCAATAGGATCTCACGATCAAGTCATCCACTTGATGTCCTATGGTATCAAACTTACTATTCTAAGGACTTTATTATGTCTACCAAAAATAACACAATAAATGAAATGCTTCATATATCAAAAAATAGCATAATATAATGTATGTAAACACAGACAAAATGTATTGGCCTCTAGGGCATACACCAACAGTGGCATTGTTATAACTCCCCTTATGGTGGCCATTACAATGGAGAGAGAACCATTGCAAAAGTTCTTCAATCCGAGTTCTTTTGCCCACAATCTTCAAGGACTCTCATAATCATGTGAAGAGTTGTGATAAAAGCCAAAGGACTGGAAATATTACTAAGCGAGATGAGATGCCCCTCCAAAACATCTTGGAAGTTGAAGTGTTTGATTGCTGAGGTATTGATATTATGGGTCCACTTCCATCGTCCTTTTCGAATCATTTCATCTTGGTGGCTATGGACTATGTTTTGAAATGGGTGAAGGCTACCGCAACTCCAAAAAATGATGCACAGACTATAGTCAAGTTCATCAAGAAGAACATCTTTACTAGGTTTGGTGTCCCACGGGTTCTTATAAGTGATGGGGGTTCCTACTTTTGTAACTCACAGTTGGAAAATATCTTGACAAAGTATGACATGAGGCATAAGGTGGCATCTCCATATCACTCGTAAACCAATGGGCAAGTAGAGGTTTCTAATAGAGAGATCAAGCGTATTTTAGAAAATACTGTGGCCACCTCAAGAAAAGATTGGGCTAAGAAGCTTGATGATGCTTTGTGGACTTACCGGACTGTTTTTAAAATCTCATTGGGATTGTCTCCGTTTAAAATGGTCTATGGCAAAGCTTGCCACTTACCAATGGAGTTGGAGCATTGAGCCTTTTGGGCATTAAAGTTCTTAAACTTTGATGTCTCTTCGGCGAATGAAAAGCGAGTCCAACAGCTATATGAATTGGAGGAGATGCGCCTCAATGTGTATGAAAATATTGTGATCTATAAGCAGCGAGTGAAGGCCTACCATGAGAAGCATATTATCCAGAAAACATTCCAGCCTGGACAACAAGTTCTCTTATTCAATTCAAGGCTGAGATTATTTCCGGGTAAGTTGAAGTCCAAGTGGTCTGGACCATTTGTTGTTAAAGAGGTTCTCCCTCATGGAAATGTGGAAGTAGAGGACCCTTCTTCGCAGAGAAGTTTCAAAGTCAATGGTCAATAGCTCAAAGTTTATTTAGGTGGTGATTTGGAGCGATCAACAACAATTGTGCATCTTCACGACCCTTGAAAACCATTCGTCAAGCTAGTGATGTTAAAGAAGCACTTACTGGGAGACAACATAGGATTTCTATCCTTTTTTGCTTTATTTTTGTTGATTAGATAAGTTGTCTTTTTTTACTTTTGTATGCTTTCTCTAGTGCATTTCATGTTGAATTACCATGTTAGAGTGAGCAATTACCTCCTTGATTAGTTATTTTGGGGTTATGAGTGAGTTTTGGTGGAATATATTGATTTGGGGTGTTACTCTGTTGTTTTTGAAATGCTGATGTTTCTGCATATGGGGCTTAGCGCCATTTTAGGGGGCTTAGCGCCACTTACGAGCTGAAATTGGTAAGCTCTCTGCTACTCTGGGGCTTAGCCTCATTTTCTCTGCACTTAGCCTCACTTTTCAGAGAAGTCTCTACTACTTTAGGGCCTAGCCCCATTTTCTTGCGCTTAGCCCCAATTCTCAGTGAAGTTTCTGATACAATGGGGCTTAGCCCCATTTAAGTAACGCTCAGCCCCATTTAAAGCTGCAGAAAACTGTAGAAAACCCTCTTGTCAGCGTTGAGCCCAATTTACTGGTGCTAAGCAATCTCTTTTTCTCAAAAAAAAAATATAAATAAAAAAATAAAATAAATAAAATAAAAAAAGGGGCTAAGCCCTATTATTCTAACGCTCAGCGCTAGTACTGGAATTCAAAGGGCCACTGAAGGACCCACGCTTAGCGTGTATTATAGGTGCGCTTAGCGCAGTCAATGAAACGAGGGTTCTTAAATCCCTCTTTTGTTTCATCCACTTCCCTTATGCCCCATTCATTCCCCCCTCATTTCTTTTCACCATTTTCTCACCACACCCCTATACACCCCTTCACTTCTCACACACGCCTCTCACCCATCCATTGCCATCACTCACTTCCATTTCTCCTCACACCTTCAGGTATTTCTTTTCATTTTCATCCCCTTTACTTATTTTCTTTATTAAATTCTATAGCCTTGAGGTATTGCATGCATGTATAAGTTTGGGGGGATCGGGTAAAAGACATTGTATTTCGATTTAAGGGATTAGGTGCCTGACCTTATAAATTGATTTGGGGGTTTAGGTTTTTCTTCCATGATTGAGATGATTATATGTTGATTTGGGGTTTTGGAATTCTTCATATGGGGATAGGGGTTTTGAAAGATTGCCTCTGTGCATGTGGTGCTCTTATGGTTCTTGTGAATTCCAAGTGGCGCTTAGCGCCCATTACTTGCGCTCAGCGCCAAGTACTGGTACACGATTTGTTTCAGATATGGCTCCTCCCTCTAAGCTCACCTCCAAGAAGAGAAAAGGTTCCTCCTCCTATGATGCTGACAGGTTTCTTTCACTAGAGCACCAACAAAGACACAAAGAGATTGAGAATAAGAACCTTTTGCCTAAGTGGAATGTTATGCTTGAGCTTAGTGAATTTGATGACTTCCAGAATGAATTACGAAGGCATGGTTGGATCAAGTTGTCCAAATACCCCGAGCTAGCCAATGTGGCTATTGTCAGGGAGTTCTATGCCAATGCTATCACAGTGGAGGAGGGCTTTCCAAAATACAAGAGTTATGTGAGAGGAAAAGAGATTGATTTTGATGCCCGAGCCATCAATCAGTTCTTCAGCACTATACCTTCTTGGGCCTGCTGGAATGTGGCTATGCTGACTAGGCTAACAAAAACAAAAACTATCAGCAAGTTTTGGAGACCATATGCAAGCCCGGAGCATATTATATGACCAACCGAACAGGACAGAAGCAGAAGATTCTTCGCGGTGATTTACTCTAATTAGCACAGATTTGGATGACTTTCTTGCATTCCAACATCTCTCCATGCTCCCACACCTCCGATATCACTGAGCGACGGTCACTCATGCTATATGCTATCATCGCCGGGTTGACTATGGATCTGGGGGAGGTTATTGCCTTAGAGGTTTAGAAGGCTACTAACAAGTGAGTGCTGGCCAGCTAGGTCACCCCTCTCTTATCACCGAGCTCTGTCAGCGGGTTGGTGTTGATGTTTCCCAGGGAGCCAAGATTAAGCCTCGGCTCCTAATCACTGCCAAGTTTATCAAAAAAAAATTGCATGGATACTGCTGCGGTTGCTTCCTCTTCTAGAGCAACTCCCCCTGCTACACCACGGGCCTTAGCTCAGAGAGTGAAGGCTTTAGAGTCCTCCCATCACATATTGGTGCACAGTAAGTTGAATGCCCTTCATCGCTCTGAATTAATGATGTGGAACACCATGCGGGATCTCGTTACTCATTTGCCAGGTTCATCGGAGAGGTCCTTCCATTTCCCATTTGCTAGTGAGGTGGACAATTATGTTGCTTGGCCAAAGAATCCTAGGGACCAGGATATTTTTGAGGAGGGGGATGTACTAGCTGCAAATGATGATGCTACTGATGATGAGGATAAGGAGTAGAGCATAGAGGACAATGGAGGATTTTGATCTGATTTTGAGAATTTTTTTTATGCTTTGCTATTTAGACCTTGTTATTTTGTTCTTGGATATCATTGTGCTATTAAACACTTGTTCATCTAAACTTTTGGTTGTGGTTATTGAACTCATATGTTGCAGTTTAGTGTTTTTAGTCATGTTTAAATAATTCAATGTGTTGGATGTGTTTGAAAATTAAGTTTGATTTTGATTAGTTCATTTTCATTCATGGATATTGATAGGATGCCACCTAAGAGGACCACCCCGAACCCAATTCATTATATGGACGAAGACATGGTGGAAGACTGTCTTGAAATTGCAAGAACTAATCCAAATCAAAATTGGACTTTGGAGGGTCAGGAGATTAATGATGATTACAAAGAATTCTTGCAACCACTGATTGATTTGTGCCAAAGGGAGAAGGAACGGGTGTATCCTCCTCAAGAGGTGGAAGAAGAAACTCAACCTCCCCAAGTGCAGAAAGAGGAAAAAGAAGACATAAAAAAGGGGAAGAAAGTGAAGGCAAGCAAGAAAAAGACCAGAGAAAGTTCCTCTAAGAACCCTTGAGCTAAATCTCCCTTTACTTTGCCTGAGTTTAAATTTGAATGAATGAATGTTACCATGCAGTGTTGTTAGTGTCAAAGAGTCTTGCGTTTTCTGTGGTGTTAAAAAATATTCGATAATTTGAATAAAATGGTTGAATAAACTAAAAAGCTCTTGAGATTTTCTCTCTTAGCAAGAGCACTATTTTGCATGATCCCATGATGCTTTCTTTAAATTGAAGTAGATTTTTGTGGTTGAATTGTACTTTTAATGACTGCTCCATCTTAGAATTCATAGCTTTAATGCTCATGTTGAACTCTTATGATTAATGGGTGTGGCATGAAGATTTTGGAACAACTTTTGAAATACTTGGCTATAACTTTATGAGCCTTTGAGCCATTAATGATAAATTCTTTGTGAGTGTCACCATTAAAATTCATGCTTTTAGATTTGCTTGATTCTTGTTTAAATACATGATCTGTATGCATTTCATAAAAATGATCAAGGCATTTCCTTTCAAGTAACCTCTATGACCAAAGGGCTAACCTAAAAATTTGTCCATTGTAATACCTATTGAGCTTGAAAGACAATAATTTTTGTTCTTAACCCTCGTGCCTAAAATAAAAAACAATGTTCTACCAATACCTTAGGGATAGGAGAGCATTCATTTGAATTTGGGACGAACATGAGTTTAGGGAGTGTTGAAAAAAAAAAGAAAAGGAAAGTGGTTACGAGGAAAAGAAAAGGAATTAATAAAAAAAAAGGCAAATGCTCAAAAAGTTGGAAAGAAAATAAAAGAAAAAGAAAAAGAAAGAAAGAGGTGTTGCATTATGGAGGAATTGGAAAAAAGAAGAAGAAGAGAAATAAAGCAAGAAAGACAATTGTTAAAAACATTTTTTGAAAAAGAAAGTTGCTCTCTTATTCTCTTTAGTGATTAGCTTGTTTACCTTAACAACCTTCCATGTTGCCTAAACATTACATCCCAAATAAAGACCTTGTGATCCATGCATGTGTATGTGAATTGTGTGTTTTAAATTGAGATGAAAAGCAAATTTGAGTTGTATGATTTTGATGCATGAAATTGAGTGAAACACTTGTCCATATACACTTGAGTGATTGAGAGAATTTATGGACCTTGTGAGGAGCTAAGTTTTCATTGGTTGGACTTTAATTGTTTCTGTCATGTTCCTTAATCTCTTAAGAGTGAAAATAACTTGCATCATTGCTATGGTTTCTTTTCGTGAGAAAAAATTTGTGTACAATTGAGCCATGATTTGATGCTTCCATTTGAGGATCTCGTCCATGTTGGAGGGTGTATTATTTTGTCTTGTTGAGTTGCGAGTCGTCTTAAATCTTTGAAGTTTATTCAACCATTGGTTTGCTAATGTGTTAAGTTCTTTCTTGTTTTGTGTTTACCTTTGCTTAGGGACAAGCAAAGTCTTAAGTTTGGAGGAGTTGATAAGTGGCTAACATGCATACATTTTAGGTATGTGTTTAGGTAGCTTATTACACTTTTAATACTTAAGAAGTTGTTTTTGTCCCATGATAGTGTGTCTAATTGAGTCAGTAGGATTTAATGTGTAAATATGGTTTTGGTTAAGTTAGTAATGTTTTTATTTTTCTTTTGTTTTGTTTTTGTGTAGTGGATGCAAGAGATTGAAGCCCAATTTGAAGCCCAAGTCGAAAGCCACATTCTGAACATAGGGCTTAGCCCCGTGTTCTGGCGCTTAGCCTGAAGGTGCCAGAAGAGTGCTGATTGAGTGAATGAAAATGCACATTTCAGCACAGGCTGAGCTTAGTGCCAACTTAGCTAGGCTAAGCGCCATTTACTGAAGACACAATTAAGTCACAAACTCACCCTGAGCGTGAGGAAAGCTGGGCTAAGTGTAAATTATTTCTGGAAAAGATCTAAGAAGGGGAAGGAGGAAGGATATGGGTAGACCCTAATTTTGGATATTCTCTTGGTATTTGGAGCTTCTGGAGCTAGAGGATACCATAGATAGAGTTTTCTACATCTCTTTTCTTCATCTCTTTTAATTTTGTTACTTTGATCATGTCTAGCTAAATCACCCTCTTGTTAAGGTTAGATATAGCTAATTCTGAATCTCTTATGTATTCGACTTGATCTTTCAATATAATTCTCTACTTCTCTATGAGTGATTGATTTCTATGCTTAATGCTTGTAATGGCTTGATCATTCATGACTTGATTCTTGATTCGGTAGACAATTGGAAAGTTGATGCTAGATCTAGATCTAAAATTAATCACCTAGTAAATATTGAATCTAGGAATGGATCTTGATTTATTAGTAATCTATTAATCCTTGATCTTAATGCAAATTCACTTATTAAGTCACCTAAGGAATTAGGATTTAATTAGGGGATTTAGGCTCATTTCATCTAAGGGATTAGTATTTGAGTAAATAGAGGATTGATTTTCATAATTGAAGTTAGAGATTATATTGATTGTCATGTCATTTCATTTGGGAGAAGATTAGTGAGTCTAACCCCAGCATCTTATCTTAATTGAATTCATTTTCATTTGTGTTCACCAAGTGTTTGAGAAAATTACAAAAAGACTTTGTTCCTTTAAGCTTTGTTCCTTTAATTTCTGATTTTGTTAATTAATGTTTGAGCTCCATTCTCCCTAAATTTTATGCCTAGATAGTGATTAAATTGTAGTGCTAGTAATTGTGCTTAGTCCTCGTGAGAACGATCACTCATTCACTCTTTATTACTTGTCACGATTTGGTACACTTGCCAAGGGTTTAACAACTCTCTACTTTTCTATGTTGAATTATTAATTTGATTCTTTGTTAATGGAAGATTATTATTCTTCATTCATTCATAGTATGCTTAATGCTTGTGGTATGTTGCCGGTCATATTTACATGATCTTAGGCTTTAGGTGAAGGATCAAAATATAAAATATAATTGCTAGATAATCTAAGAATTGAACTCAGGAATTGAGACTTAGACATAGGCTTAATTCGAGAAGTAAATGATTGTCATAAAATCTAATGGGTTAGAACTTGGATTAATTGCCATGAGAATGGAATTGATGGAGTTTTAGCACGTTTTTAGTGCCAAGAAATTGAGCTTTAAACAATTTAGGACAAATCGCCTTCAAGAGCATAATTGAACATTAGCAAAGATAAGATTACAATTTATCATAGGGGATAGTGTAGTGAATTTCTAATCCTAGGCCTTCAAATCTTAGTTGAATTTTAACTTTTCTAAATTTATTTGCTTACTTTATTGTTTTGATTTTCATCTTGATTTTAATTGAGATTTTACTATTGTTTTTAACCACTTAAATAATTAAAATCACCGTAAGAGTTAGTAATCAATCGATCCTCGAGGGAACGATCTTTATTTTACTACATGAACGATCCGTGCGTTTGCGAAAAATTTACAACAAGTTTTTGGCACTGTTGTCGATGATCATGTTGATATTAACACAAGCAGCAATTTGGTTAATTTAAGTATTTATTTTATTTTGTTTTATTTTCATATTATTTTATATAATTTATTCTTTGAATTTTCAAATGTTATTTCTTTCTTAAGTGTAGAATAAGGAGTCCAGAAGATCTTACTATCACCGTTGATCTTGAGATCAAGTAGACACACTACAACATTTTTGCCCTTTGGCAAGGGTTAAAAAACGTTGCCATAGAACCAAAACCGTTGCCTAAACTCTGAGGCAACTCTTTTAGACTGTTGCCAGGCCGTTGCCTAAGCAGGCGTTGCCTAAAGTCTATGGCAACGCTTTTTCAATGAAGTGTTGCCTATTCTTACACTTTGGCAACGTTTTTCAAAAGTTGCTTATTCATAAGCTTAGGCAACGCTTTTATAGGGTTGCATATTCATGAACTTTAGGCAACGTTTAATAAATGTTGCCTATATTTATAGCTTTAGGCAACGTTTAAAATAAGGTTGCATGTTCATGAACTTTAGACAACGTTTAACGAATGTTGCCTATATTTATAGCTTTAGGCAACTTCTAAAAAACGTTGCCAGAGGGATCAGTCACAATATCAGCCTCCCCGTGAAGGATTAACAATGGCAGAGAGACTTGTAATCATAGTCATTACATGTGAAAATGGTCTGAATCAAGATAATTAATCTATTTAACCTCATTTTCCCTTTTTTTTCCATTCTTTGAAAGAAGTTAATTGTTTTAATGGATGGTGAGAAATTGGTTCAAAGGCCTTCGATGGAGAGAAATTAAAATTGTCATTCAACCTTCAATTTCTCAGCTAACTCACAAAACCAAAAAAGCATAAATCCTGTACTTTTCACTGCCACCTACAAAATCATCACTCATTCACCTTTCTAAAAACCAATAACCCTTTTAGCTTCACAAAACAAAATATAAATTTTCGTTCCAATTCCAGAATCAATAAGCAACATGAAATAAAGAGTTTGAAATGTAAAATAATCCAACCTTACTAATACATAAACACCAATTCTAAGACTACAAAAAATATGAAGCTCAGTCACTTGTCATTCTGAAAATATAGGTTGAAATGCTTCAGGAATGGAAGATCCAGAAAGAGCAATTATATTGCCAACTAAGTTCACTGCTTTCAAACGGGTATCCAGCTAGTCGGTCTACAAATTTCCAAAGTGACTCTGACATTAGAATTTTATACATTTCAAAACTTAGAAGCTCCATAAAGCTTAAAAACATAAATTACACAACAAAACATCTTTAACATAGCAATAAGGACATTTTAATGGAAATTAATGAACACTGTCCAAAAGACATAGAGCATAAGGGAAGCGAATAATAAATGTAAACAAAGGCAATTTGGTTGGGATTCAAGATAAAAAATAGGAGTTTTGTTATATTTTTTTATAAGTTTTTTTAATAATTGTTTTAATATTAAATAAAAAATATTAAATTAAAAAATAAATGTATTTAATATTTTGAAAACATAAAAATTATTTAATATTTTTTTATTTAATAATTAAAAAAATTAATAAAAAAATTGGATAGAAAAATTTAGAATTATTCTAAAAATAATATTCTTATGAATTTTATACCACATGACTTACAACTCTTGCCATTACAAAGTAGTTTTTAACAAATGTAATAAAACCAAATCAAAAAAAACTGAATTAAAAAAATCATATAACACTTTAATATATTTTATATTTATTTTATGCTTTTTTAAATCTACAAAACATCTTATATAACCAAAAACAAAAAAAGTAAAAAAAACCCATACATAATGATGAAATGAAATTATTTATGTATCTGCATAACTACATCAACTAATTAATCAATTATATAACTACAAAGGACCACGTGAAACTCGAATGCCACCCAAGAAACTCGAGTGCCACCCAAGAAACGTGTATGGTTTTTTTGAAAATATTTAAAATTGCATGCATTTTTTTTAAAAAAAATGTTTCTGCGAAAGTATTACTAAAAAAAATTGTTTGGCCAAATCTTTTTTTTAAAAAAAAAAGTATAATATTGTTACGATTTATGAGTGTTAGCAACTTTTTAAATAAGTTTTACTATCAACTTAATAATTGTTTGGCCAAATCATGTTTTGTAAATAATATTAGAGCAGCAAAAGCATCAGCTATCTGCCTTTAACATGTTTTTGAATTTATGAAAATAAGACATTAAAATAGATAAAAGATCCTGACGGACATCCTCACTCTCTTCTAAGAGAATCACCATTATAGTTTGCATGGATGATAGAACACTTTCTGGATGATCATCTCTGAGCATGAAACAAAACATACAGGTAGCACTCATTAATCCCAAGGGGATTTTTAATCAAGAAATAAGTATAGAAAATTTGACATATAAGAAAATGGCTAAGACATATCTTCTTAGTTCTCACCTCAGTGTTTGATAGTTTAAAGTTTCAAGAACAACAACCATCACCAAGCTTCTGTGTAAGCACTAACAGTAGAGCTGTCATGTATAATCACAGTAATACACTTAGAAGCTAAAAAAGCTGGTACTTCAAAGCAACAACAATGCGCAGAAAAGGAAACATGAGTGAGTGTTTCATGTACAGCAAATATAGCCAGCAATTATAACAGAGGACATTTTACTGATACCATGGCTAGAGCTAGTTGTAAGCATTACTCAAAGATAAAATAGCTTCTCTAAGACTTTATAATCTCAAAATTTTTTCAGAAATGGGCTTAGGTCATGTGTTTCATAGGAACACTTGGCACAACTCTGGTGAAGGTTAATGATTGAAGTAGCACAATGGTCACTACTCTAAGACCAAAAATGTAAAATAAAGATCGTAAACTCACATGGAAAGAATCACGTGTGAGCTTGAGCAATGCTAGTATCTTCAGCAAAGGCACAACAACCAATAGAAAAACCACATTGCTAACTTTACTATGAACAATGCTAGTATCTTTAGTGATCTTAGGGACACTGTGAGCTTGACCATTCGTGTTTTGGAACTACAACCTTCATTCTAACTGCAGCATGAACAGGGAAATAAACTCAAATAATTATAAATGTCAAAATAGTATAATATTCATTATCACTCAATTAAACATTGACATGCCAATCTTTTATAATACCTTGAGTCTAAGCAACATATATTGTCAGTATAGAATATCAATTCCTAAACCTATCCACACTTCCAGCATAAGGGTAAAAAATTCGATGTTTTTTACGGTTGAAGGAGACCAACAGCAAATGATCCAATCCCCAACAGTTGAAACCATGGTCCTTGCATAGATGTTGCTTCGATCAAAAATAATTTTAACTTATCAAGCAATCACGAGTCTCTAGCTCAGCAGAGTTGCTTATCAATTTTGAATAGCTTCGCAATTGCCTCCATCACAGAATGGTGATGCTTAAGCATGTGAATCATATAAATGGGATCATGAAATTGGCTTATAAATGGAAACAGCAAAAGCAGATATTTATAAGAGATAAAGACAATACTATCTTTTTAGCATGAGTCTAGTAATACAAAATATGGCTGTTGTGTCTCTGTCGTGTCTCCAAATGACATCAAATTAAACAGCAAGCAATGATAATTCAAACACATTCACATGATTAATAGGGGACAATCAGAAGATTGAAAATTGTACTGACTATCAGAAAAATGTGTCGTACTTCCATCTTCCGCATAAGGATCAACCATCTTTAGGTAGTTCTCCGCAATTAACAATTCTGCAAGGCTTCCGAGGGATATCTAACTTGCTTGTCTCCTGGGATTCAAGTGTCTTCACAACATCCAGTCCATCAATGACATGTCCAAACACAACAAGGCGATTGTCTAGCCATGGAGTCTACATCATAAAATCACGTCATTTACTTAGTATATAAAAGTTGAAGTGTATGAGATTAGGATAGTTTAGTTAAATAATTGAGAACTAAATATGCGAAATAACATTGACAACCATATGCTCCACCTATTAGCCAAACAAATCCATCAGGTAGAACATATAATATTCTTAGATCTGAAAACAGACTTAACAGATATAACCTTCCATAGTGAGGCATTACTAGTCAGTGGATATTGATTTCAGGCTTGATTAGACTTTCGGTCCTTTTACTTTCATTGAAGTTATATATTAGTAACTTGTAAAAATAAGGAGGACAGTACATGTCTCTCACCTTTACAGTACAAATAAAAAATTGACTACCATTGGTATTAGGACCAGCATTTGCTATACTCAAAACTCCAGGACCAATATGCTTCACTACAAGATAGTGTTGAATTTAGAATTTTCAGAAGATTAACTAAAATATTTTAAATTGGAACTATGGCTGAAAGCTGAACTTTAAATACCAATCACTGTTAAAATTTAGAATTAAATAATAGTGTACAGGCAACAATAGAGACATACAGGCAAAACTCTCATCTTCAAAACTAGAACCATAGATACTAATTCCACCAGTTCCTGCAGCCAATAAAAGCACATTTTAAGTGAGAGGAAACATTATCATCCTCAGGGAAGCATATCATGGCAGTGTGAAAATATATACACACATTAGCATATATATGCAGGTATCCAAGAAAATATAACAGAGCTCACATTTCCTTCAGTAAAGTCCCCTCCCGAATCATGAAATCTTTGATGATACGATGGAAGGAGCTTCCTTTGTAACCATATCCTTTCTCTCCTGCACAAAGATTATTCAACTTGATCTCTAAAATGCTTTGTTACACAATCCATTTCACAGTAGTAATCCAACTACTACAAGAACAATGCAGCAGAAAAACATGATTGCTTGCCTGTGCACAAAGCACGGAAATTCACAACTATTTTAAAGAAACACATTCATACTTTGAATCTAAGAAATACTGGAATCAACTAAAACATACGTTAATATGCCATTTCCCAAGCCCAACCGCCACCACCGTCAGCGGCGTGTTCAGATACCCACTCAGACGATCTCGAAGAGATGCAAAGAACAGCGGGCCCATCTTCGACATGGTATTGCTGCTGCACAACAACAGATTTAGAATGCATTGCTGGGATTGCCTCCCTTTCACTTTGTCATTCAAAGAGATTCCAGAAAGAAATTCAAAGATAGGAATAGAGAGAAAAAGTGGTAGAGAACTTCATGAGCTTCTGCGAGCTTCACCTATAAACAATGGAATGGTGGGTCGCTTGTGATTCTGAGTGGTGACGGTGGGGACTGAGCTCAGGTAAGGTCGTGGGTTTGAAAACAAGGGGTTGTGCTTTGGATTAGGAATGGTTTGATGGATTTGAGGATTTGGGGATTAGGTTGCTGTTGGGGATTTGGGAATTTTGATTTCACCTCTTCACTCTCACTCTCACTTACAAAGGGGTGGGGCGTGGAGGAGATAATTGTTTTAAAAGATTGCATAATAAATAACTATGGTAAAGCGTTGTCTTACAGATTTATGGCAACGTTTATTATAAGTTGCCAAATAAATGTTGCCTGAAAATGCTAAAACTTAAACAACTCTTATAAACCGCTGTCATTATCATCTGTGAAAACGTTTTCTAATTGTTGCCTCATAAACGTTGCCAAAACCCCATACTAAGGTCAACTTGTAAAAAACGTTGCCTATACTAGTTTAGGCAACGTTATAGGCAACGTTTTTCAAACCTTGCCAAAAATAGTGTTGCCAAAAATCAAATTTGTTGTAGTGACACTTCGTAATATTAGAAGGGAAAAAAGAATACTGAGAGTTGAGGAAGACTACACAGCGAACAACGATAACCATGTCGCTAATCAAGAGTGAAGGATGAGGGATTTTTGGGCCCCCAAAGCTAACGCATGTCAATCTTCCATTGTAAGACCACAGGTAGAGACTAACAACTTCGAGATCAAGACGTCATTAATCCAGATGGTCCAACAATCGCAATTTAGCAAGCCAACAACTAAGGACCCAAATCAACATTTGGATGAATTCTTAGAGCTATGTGGCATGATAAAGATAAATTAATGGAGTTTCAACTGATGCTATACGGTCAGACTTTTTCCTTTTTCTCTTTGGGGGAAGGAAAAGAAGTGGATTCATTTGGAAGCCCTAAATTCACTTACCACATGGGACTTGATGGAGCAAGCTTTCTTGGACATGCACTATCCAATTGGAAAAATAATCAAGCTTTGTCATGAATCACTACTTTCTCCCAAAAGGAAGATGAATTGCTTTATGAAGCATGTGAGAGGTACAATGATCTCATTCGTAAGTGTTCACTTCATGGCTTACAAGATTTTATTGTTATGCAAACATTCTATGCTGGGTTAACTTTTCTACAAAGGCAACTCTTGATGCTACAGCTAGCGGTGCTTTGATGGAAAAGACTCCAACAGAGGCAAGGGCTTTGATTCAGGAGGTCACTTCAAACATTTATTTGTGGCCAAGTGAGAGATCATCTTCAAAGAAGTAAGTCGGAATGATAGAGCTTGATGCAATTACTATATTGAATACCAAGTTTGATGCCTTGACTAAGTCACTTGAGAAGTTGAATGTCAATGCTATCGCAACTCCTAACATAACTTGTAAAACATATGGAGGAGGACATTTGGCTTCGAAATGCAATGCGGTAGAAATGCATTCTCAAGACCCGTCTTTAGAGCAAGTGAATTATTTGCAAAATGGCAATTTCAAAGCTTAAGGAAATCCCTTCTCCAACTCATACGACCCCAGATGGAGAAATCACTCTAATTTCTCATATGGTACCCAACAAAACATAGGGGCTTCATCCAACAATAGACCCCCACCCTGATTCCGACAACCTTAACACTTTTCTCAAGGTGCGAAGTCCAATGTAGAAGCCCTTATGGAAAATTTCATAGTTACTCAAAAGGAACAAAATTAATTCATTCAAGCATAAGTGCAACAACATAGGGAGTCTATCAAGCAAATCAATACTTGCCTAGATCAAATAGTCACTCACTCCAAGATGCTTGAAACTTAAATAGCTCAACAAGCAAACTTGTTCAATATGATGCAAGGGCGAATACCAAGTCAACCAGAAACTAACCCAATGAAGCAAGTTCTAGTAATTTCATTGAGTGTAGGTGCAACTAGGGATGACCAATTTCTTGGATCAACAACTGGCTTTTCTCTCAGTGTTTAAGTGGCTTTCCACTTCTCTTCTATTAGAGGTTTCATTTTTTTCCCTCTCCCTTACATGACATTATCATGACTCACCCACCTCAATATCGATTGAAAGCGTGCATTGTTTATGTGATGGGAGTAAATCGAAATCGTGGGGATAAAAGCTTCTTTCTGGAATAAGGCCATTTCTCTTTCAAATCAGTGCATCAGCTATAAACGTTGCTCAAGCTCAATTCCAGATTTCTTTTTGTTGTTTCAATGATTTCAGTTCCTTCTATTCTTATTGTCTCACTTCACGATCTACAAACTCCTTCTTTTCTTTCGAGGAAAGGGATGAATAGGTGATAGGTGAATTAGAGGTAGTTCATGTGTTCATCGGTCTATCACAATGTCCGTATCGCTTAAGTTGTTGTCCATCTAGGCTTGTAAGTCTTCCAAGTATCTTCCTTCTAGTCTTCTATGGTCCAACCATCGTAGTTAGTTATCCCATTCCTCATGTCTGTCCCATAGTTTGTTATAAAGTAGGGTGCCGAGTTTTCACTATCCCAAATGCTTTTCAACAAGCTTTGCTTCGCCCTGCACATGATTGTTCTATGTCTCTTTTAAGGCGTATACCTATGGATGAGACTTTCAATCAAGAAAGGCCTTTACAACGCTTGATTGGGAAGCACACTATACTCGCATTCGATTTGTCTTTAGGCACGAATAGAATTCCTTTGGCCTTTTAGAAGAGCTATCGATTGAGAAGCTCTTTAAAAAAGAGCAACTTTTGAATCGTGCTTAGGTTTTTATTCCTAGCCTAGTCCCGACAAAAGAAAAGTTTATTCCTATCCTACCCCTATTTTATAAAAGATAATATCTCTTTATTCTTTAATCCTGTTATACCTTGGTGACTATATTCTCTATCCGGGTTCTACCTTCTCTGATTCCACTAATGGTTCCAGGGTTAGGATATAGACATTTTCTTTAATACATTTAGCTTTATTTTATCCTCATTACAGAGCTGAAAGACGAGTGAACGACTACCCCCTAAACGCCTAGTAATTAAGTAGCCTACCCACTCAACTACCTTTTAAGCTAATTGCAGCTCCTATTGCGAAGTGGTAAGGCTATGGCATCGGTTTACACATTCTTGACTTTTAAAGAGCTGATTCACTAGCAAAAAATAGAAAAAGTCTTCTCACAACAAGCCTTTAAGCTATCACTTACGCTTTAGAAATGCAGTTACTTAAAGCAACCATATATTGCGTATATAAGATCACTGCTGCTTTTTAGGAGGGATCTGCCCCCTAAATTGCATAAAAGAAGAAAGGTCTTTGTCTAGTTTCGGATTGTACTATAGAAAGCACTACTTCCGACTTGAATCATCTAGTTGTTTGAACTTTTCTTTTTCGAGATTGGGTTGGTGTTCAGTGTACTAAGGTTATCGAATATAACCAAAAATGGTGAGGCCCGGTCCTGCCCTCGCAGGTACGGGGGAAGGAAAAGTGGGTATGAGGGTTTCCTTCGCTATAGAATCTTGGAATGAGTTCAAATGGAAGACCTTTTCCTGACTCCTCCATCAAGACTCTTTCAATGACCGATTCCACGAATGTTAAAAGCATGAAGTCGATCACTTCCTTTGCCTTCCTTTGTTTTGGCACTTCTCTATGAACTGCGTAGTCCCCCACTCAACTAACCTAACTAAGAGCACTCTCCCTTCCTTCATTACCGGTGAAAAGAAGTTCACAGCTCAACCCATAGACGAAAAGCTTCCACTATGATCTAGCTAAGACCTTATCCCCTACCTATCCATTTTTGAGGTAGGCGGGTTAGGTTAGCCAAAGTCCCCTCTGCAAGAAAGAGTTGCTTTCTCAACTCTCCGGTGAAAGGGTTGATCTCCTCTCTGTCCCTTTCCTTTGAAAGCAAGCTTTGTCCTAGTCAATCAAAGAAACAAAGGAAGTCAACCTTCTTTTCCCTTCTACTTGAGAGCCCCTTCCCTCCAGTTCTTTGGAATCCATTTCATCACAAGAAAGAAAGCTTTATGCTAGGATCTCCTACAATCGCTTTCATCAGGAAATCATATTCTATTCAGATTGAAGAAGAACACCTTCCATGATGGTACAAGGGATTGAGTCAGAGCCTTAGCTTGACTACAGGAACTCAAGCAAAGGACTTCCATTGAAGAAGACGAATAACCAGACTCGAAGGACTATCAGGTCAGAAGATTGCCTTGCAAAGACAAAAAGTTGACTGACTTGATGCTTTCTAGGAGTGAAGAGAAGAATTCAAGACTGCACACTTCTTCGTTTATTAGATTCCCTACTTTCCTTATCTAAATCGGAAGATAAATCGAAGAGAGAGGGTCTATGACTGAGCTTCACTCCACTAATTTAGTAGAGCCAATGCATCCTTTCTCGCTGCTACTAAGCTACCTCATTCTCGTCCTATTGAGGTGGGAAACCCCTCATCCCTTGATTGTCAATCAGTTTCGTTTGAAACCCCTGGTCAAGCTTCTGTCTTCTGCTTCTTCTGTTGATTTCCCTATTTTGCTTGATTCTCTAGTATCTGGTTTTTCTTCTCTTTTCCACTCAGAAGTTGGTCTTCAATTAGCTTAGCTTTAGCTGGGGAATGGAAAGAAAGAAGAATGTAGGATGTTAACCTTGCTTTCAATAATGGTCAAACTGGCAATTTATCCTTCTAGCAGTGTGTCCCTTCCTTGTTGGGTTAGACCCTTCCTTTGTCAACACACTTATCAAGTGGGGAAGGAATGAACCTTTGGGCTAGTTCTCCTACAAGACTGTGATGAAAGAGGATTCTATCGAGGCTAAGATCAAGTTCTTCTTTATACCATCCCTTTCGGGGGAGCTATTCCATTCCCCAGGAGTCACTTGAGCTAGGGCCTAATGAATGGCTAAGACAAATCATTTTGTCCTCCATGTTTTTCTTTGGTCAACAACCAAGCACTTCTCACTATAGTTTTTCACTACTTCGTGCAGGCTTGGCTACGTTCAGTCTATATGGAAGGAATCCTTTTTTTCTCAATCAATCATGCCTCGATTTCCACGCATCTTTCTCTTTGATGAAAACAGTCTTAATAGTACTCAATCGTATACTACTATTTCTTCTACTACTATTAGAAGTCAATCTCAATCAACGAAGACTATTAACGATTCTAGTTTTCAATCATCTGGCACTTCTGGCACTCATGGTTCTTCTAATGGGATTTTCAAAGATCATCTTAGTCTTAACCCTTCAAGTGAATGTATAGTAGAGCTTCAATATAATATACATGCTAAATTAGGGGAGTTAATGATTAACAGGAGTCCCAAAGAAGTTCTGGCTGCGACAAAGCTTTATATGGGGAAAGCAACAATATCCCTTTTATGGAGTTCCTTTTGAATGATTTGAATATAAACGAAGTACAAGGTAAAGCCTATACGGATGCTCTGAATCTAGCGGGGCAGGTCCCTATCCCCAGCCTACAGGATCAGAATCGTAATATATATAATATTATACATAATTCTTTTAAAGAGCACCCATTCTTAACATTAAGATTAATATTTATAATTTTCTTAGTTTTAGCTGCGCTTGTAGCTTTGATTATCTATGAGTATCTCATTGAGTCGCTGCGCTTTCATTAAGAATCCTTTGAAGAAGTGTGGCGATTCAATAAGTATCTTATGGAAAACTATCTAACGGATGCAAATCTATTTTAGATCAAATTGAAATCGGTTCTTTTTACCCGAACGAAAAGGTAAGTATCTGAAGACGTGTTGTGAGGTTCCATTACGATCCTCAAATGAAAACATTGTATTGGAAATCCTATGATGGAGTGCTCCTACGGTGTCTATCGGACCAAGATGCATAGAAGGTCATTCAAGAGACCCATAATAGTATTTTTAGTGCTCATCAGCCAAGGACCTAAATTTCAAGATAGAATTCAGAGATTGGTTACTATTGGCCCTCCATGATTAAGGATTGCATCGACTATGCTCGCTAGTTTCATGGTGACTACATCCACCAAGCCCTAGAATTATTGTTATTGCATCCAACCGTGCCATCATGGTCGTTTGAAGCCTGTGGGATGGCTAACGATTACGTTAAACTCCCCCAACTTTAGGGCTTATATATAATATATGTGTCAGCATGCTTTATGCTGCCAAGGTCTAGCATGTGTCAGCATGCTTTATGCTGCCAGACTCAGCATGATTTATGCTGAGTATTCGACTTGTATCATTTAGATTTGTCTTTTATGTATATAAATTGAGCCTCACTTGTTCATTCTAGATAGAGATAGAAATATAATCAGATTCAGTTCTTACATGGTATCAGTATAGGTTCTCGATCCTTGTCGAACCTGCTCTGCCATTTGCGACCACCACTCTGCTTCTGCGTCGAGTCCTCCATTGCGAACCTCCAACCCAGTCGCCACCCGGAGCCACCTCGAGTGGACCACCCGCACAAGCACCGTACGCTCATCAGATCCTGCACACCAGCCGTCGTCCGTCGCTCCGAGCACAGACCCGCGTTCCGGACCAGAACCTGCTAGTTGTCCAGCCCGTATCGGAAACGTTGATCCGAACCGCCGTCGATTCGTTCGTTCCGCCGCTACGGCGCCCATTCCGATCTGCACCGAACTCGCCAAGCCTCATGCACCAGCCGTTTCGCGCCGGAAAGCCCAAATCTGCACACTCCAATCCGCACCTAGCTTGCAGCGCCACCTGCTCCAGGCGTTTCGAGCCGGAAAGTCCAGATCTGCACCGCCGTTTGCACCAGTCACCTCCAGATTCAGCCTGTACGCGTTCCGATCCCGCACACTGTGGACCAGCACCGAACCGTCGCGAGCCGCCGCGAGACGCTGTTGATCTCGCTCCACCTGAGCGCCAGAACCGCCCGCCGCGACTGACCAACCGCCATGTACACTCCGGCACCGCGAGACACCAAGCCGTCGAGCTCCTCGTCATCTCTTCCTGAAATTTGTTGCAGCACGTGGGGAGAGGCCTGTTTGAACTAAAAAGAGAAGTATATCTCTTTAGTTACAAAAAAAATGGAAAAGTTCGATATTACTCTTCCCATCCCTGTTTTGCTCAATGGTGTTAATTATACACATTGGGTTGAGGCTATGTGTGGCTTTCTGAAAGGTCGTAAACTCTGGAGATATGTGACAGGTGACGTAACAATTCCGGCCAAAGTTACAGATGAGTCTGAAGAAAAGTATACTGACAGATTAGAAGATTGGGACAGTAAAAATCATCAGATCATCACCTGGTTTCGGAATACCTCTATTCCAAGTATTCACTTGCAGTTTGGGCGTTTCGAGACTGCCAAAGAAGTTTGGGATTATTTGAAAAATCGATACACTATTTTTGATTTATCTCATCAATATCAGTTACTGAAAGAACTCAATAATCTGAAACAAGGGTCTGGCCAAGCTGTATATGAATTTCTGGCTCAGATGGAAACTATTTGGGATCAGTTGACCTTATGTGAACCAAACTTGACGGATAAAAGTGATATCAAGTTATATCAGGAGTATCGTGACCGCACCAGACTCATTCAATTTTTGATGGCTCTCACCGATGACTATGAGCCTGTTCGAGCATCTCTGCTACATCAGGATCCCTTACCTACTCTTGAAGATGCTCTTCCTTGTCTTAAGTCTGAAGAAACCAGATTGGGTCTTCTTCGATCTAAAGTAGGTTCAACATTTGCTGTTACCGATAAAAAGGGAAAATTTTGTCATCACTGTCGTCGTCCTGGGCATGCTCTTCCTGAATGCCCCAATGTAGAATGTCATACCTGCAAAAGGAAAGGCCATATTGCACCCAACTGTCCTTCCCTGATCTGTCGATACTGTAAATTGCCAGGACATTTAATCGAGCACGGCCCTACTCGTCCACCAAGGCCTGATCAGCATAAGACTCTACCTCGTTCCTCCAAACCTGCTCTTGCTACTGCTGTTGCTGCCAATGACTCTTCGGTCTCTTCTTCCACTGCCTCCCAGACTGTCTTTTCCCCCAATGACCTTGATTCTCTTCTTAAGCAAATTCTTTCCACTTCTGGTAATCCCTCTGTTGCTTTATCCACTACACTAGGTAATCCTAAATGGTATTTTGATTCTGCATGTTGTAATCACATGACATCTGCATCCGATCTTTTTCCTTCATTATCCACTAATGATTCTGCTCACTCCATTCATACTGCTGATGGATCTCTTATGAACGTAAGCCATAAGGGTTCCATATCTCTATCCACCCTTAATTTGCCTGATACCTATCTTATTCCTAAATTAAATTTCAATCTTATTTCTGTGGGACAACTGTGTGATCTTGGTTATGAACTCACATTTTCTTCCTCTGGTTGTCGTGTGCAGGATCCACGGACGGGACAAGTCATAGGGACTGGGTGTAAGATCGGAAGATTATTTGAGCTCACTAGACTTCATGTTCCTCATGTATCTAACCTTTGTGTTGCTTCTCCTTCCTCCTCCATTCACCTATGGCATCAACGTCTTGTTCACAGTTCATTAGGAAAAATGCAATTTCTAATCTCTCAGGGAACACTAGGTTCAGTCAGTAATGAATCTCTTAATTATACTTCTTGTCAAATTGCTAAGCAACCAGCATTATCTTTTCCTAAAAATACTTCTATTTCTTCTTCCTCTTTTGATCTTGTGCATTCTGATATCTGGGGACCAGCTCCTACACCCACAATAGGAGGGTCTAGATATTTTGTGCTATTTATTGATGATTATTCACGTTTTACTTGGATTTACTTCATGAAACATCGTCATGAATTGCCTTAAATTTACATTGATTTTGCCATAATGATCAAAACACAATTTTCAAAAGTTATTAAAGTTTTTCGTCGTGATAATGCTATGGAATATCGTGACTCCAAGCTTTTGACCTTTCTTGCCACACAGGGTACCCTCTCAGAATTTTCATGTCCTGGTACCTCTCAACAAAATGGTCGTGCTGAGAGAAAACATCGCCATATTCTTGACTCTGTACGCGCTATGCTTATCTCTTCCTCTTGTCCAGAGCGTGCTTGGGGTGAAGCCGCTCTCACTGCCGTTTATGTCATTAATCGTCTTCCATCATCTGTCATTGGTAATCTTTCTCCCTTTGAGCGTCTTCATAATATTCCTCCAGATTACAGTTCTCTCAAAGTGTTTGGTTGTGCTTGTTTTGTACTTCTTCAAACCCATGAATATACTAAACTCGAACCTCGTGCCTGTCTTTGTTGCTTTCTTGGTTATGGGACAGAACACAAAGGTTACCGTTGTTGGGATCCTATCTCTCAGCGCATTCGTATTTCCCGTCATGTCATTTTTTGGGAACATATCATGTTTTCCTCTCTGTCTAAGTTCAAGTCCATTCCGTCCACCTCAACTCATTTTTTCACCAACCCATCTATTGATCTTTTTCCTAGTGATTCTAGTGCAGGTTCCTCTGGTGAGCGTCCAGACACTTCCGATGTCCCAACCACTCCCGATGACATTGTTCTAGATGTAGATCCTGCTCCTGCTCTTCTTCCTCCTTCTGAGCGTCCAACTAGGGTAAGAACTCATCCAAGCTATCTTCGTGATTATTATTATTTTTTTACTATGCAGGACGAATTACAGGCTTTGGAGAACACAAATACTTGGGACCTTGTTGATCCTCCTACTGGCAAGACACTTGTGGGATGTAAATGGGTATACAAAATCAAGACTCGTTCTGATGGCTCTATTGAACGATATAAGGCTCGCTTGGTTGCTAAGGGATTTACTCAAGAGTATGGTATTGACTATGAGGAGACCTTTGCCCCTGTTGCCCGTATCACCTCAGTTCGCACTCTTCTTGCTATTGCTGCTACTCAAAAGTGGTCTCTTACTCAGATGGATGTGAAAAATGCTTTCCTCAACGGTGACTTGGAAGAAGAAATTTATATGCGACCACCCCCAGGTTATACTTGTCCACCTAATAAGGTCTGTCTTCTACGTAAGGCTTTGTATGGTCTTAAACAGGCTCCTCGAGCATGGTTTGCTAAATTTAGTTCTACCATCAATCAGCTTGGGTTCTCATCTAGTCCTCATGACTCAGCTCTGTTCATTCGTCGGACTGATCAAGGCACTGTAATCTTGCTTCTTTATGTTGATGACATGATCATTACTGGAGATGACACTTCTGGCATTGAGGATCTTAAAGCCTCCTTGAGCCGCAACTTTGAAATGAAGGATCTTGGTCCTCTTAGTTATTTTTTGGGTCTTGAAGTTCTTTCTTCTACTGATGGGCTTTTCTTGTCACAAGCTAAGTATGCCTCAGATCTCATTTCTCGAGCTAGTATTACAGATAGTCGCACTGAGTCCAGTCCTCTCGAGCCCAATGTTCGCCTTACTCCTATGGACGGTACTATACTTGATAATCCTACTCTATATCGGCAGTTGGTAGGCAGCCTGATTTATCTCACTGTTACTCGTCCAGACATTTCCTATGCAGTTCATTTAGTCAGTCAGTTCATGTCTGCTCCACGCTCTACTCATTATGCTGTTGTCCTTCGCATTATTCGCTATGTGAAAGGTACTTTGTTTCATGGACTTCATTTCTCTGCCGACTCCTCTTTAATCCTTCAAGCTTATTCTGATGCTGATTGGGGAGGAGATCCCACTGATCGCCGTTCCACCACTGGTTATTGTATTTTTCTTGGTAATGCTCTTATCTCGTGGCGCAGCAAGAAACAAACATTGATTGCTCGTTCCTGTACTGAAGCCGAATATCGAGCTCTTGCTGACACCACCTCTGAAATACTCTGGATCCGTTGGCTTCTTGATGATTTGGGTGTCTCTCAGTCTTCTTCCACTGATCTCTATTGTGACAATCATAGTGCTATTCAAATTGCTCACAATGATATCTTTCATGAACGCACCAAACACATTGAAATCGATTGTCATTTTATTCGTCAACATATTCTTGGTCATGCTCTTCGTCTTCGCTCCATTGGCACTCTCGATCAGCCTGCTGATATCTTTACTAAAGCTCATCATCCAGGTTGCTTTCGCACACTAGTTTCCAAACTCAAGTTGGTTTCATCCACACCTACTTGAGTTTGAAGGGGGATGTCAGCATGATTTATGCTGCAAAGTTTAGCATGTGTCAGCATGCTTTATGCTGCCAAGGTCTAGCATGTGTCAGCATGCTTTATGCTGCCAGACTCAGCATGATTTATGCTGAGTATTTGACTTGTATCATTTAGATTTGTCTTTTCTGTGTATAAATTGAGCCTCACTTATTCATTCTAGATAGAGATAGAAATATAATCAGATTCAGTTCTTACAATATAGAAGAGCCCTCATTTGGCCTTATAGACCTTCCTCTACTTATAGAATTATAGAAAAGAAAAGCAGATACAGACAAGAAAATGCTGATCTCTTTTATTACGCTATTGAAATTAAAGTGTCCAGTTGTTGAGCTTAGAATCGATTCTTTCTTCTTCAATATTCAACAGTAATCAAAGTTTCTCTTAAACTACCCAGTGACTGGCTTAGACTTTGATTTCAGTTCCCAGCCAAGGTAAATAGAAAGGAGGAGATCCCACCACCTAATGGACTACTAGCTTAACCCGAGAAAGACAAAGACAAGCTTTTGATCCATTTCACTAACTGTAAGGTTGGAGCCTAAAGTGCTTCGAGAGGAAAGTCTGAATTGATTTCGCTTTCTTCACTCGCTTCTTCTCTTTTATCTATTGAAGACTTCTCGTAAAAGATTTTAAGTTAGGGATAGGAATCGGTAGCATGAACAATTGATTTAGCAAGAGCTGAAAAAACCTAGTTTTCACCATAAAACATAAAAAAAGCCAATTTTTCTTTTTCTAAAATCCAATAGGTAAGACTATACTTTCAATCCTTTCTTTTACGGCAAGATAGGACTTTTCTTGAAAACTTCTTCTTTCAACTTGGAAAAGTGAAGCCATTTTATTTCATGCTTAGAGGAATGGGTTTTGTTAATTTTGTTGGCTTTCGTGAGTGAAGGTGAAAAGTGGCCAAACGGTGTATTTAATAAAGACTAAGACGAGACCAAGTGCGGATATCGGGAAAATGCCCGATGAGGTTCTTTCTCTTTCTGCTAGTGGCATCATGAGGATATTGACATACATTATTTGATATGAAATTATCGTGCATTTGAAGGCCTCTTTGTCGCTATGTGTTGGGCCCCTTTACCAAAAAGAAGCTGATCAAGCGCTTTTTCTTACAAAGGTGCTCAATGAATCATTTTTCACTATTTAAGTGGTATGCTAATGAGCTTGAGGAATGGGAATAGTGTGGTTGTGCTTACAAGAATGTAAAGAAAGCTATAGTCATCCTTTAGTCAGGAAGCACTCAACACTGGCTTAAGACTAGCATAAGTTTTGCAATTGGAATACAGAGGGGCTTTCAAATTCAACTTAGAGCTAGGAAGAGTTACTACGAAAATAACCAAGATCGAAATAGTCCTTTTTATGTTTTGAGATCTAAGAAAAAAGCTCCTTCCTCAAGTTCTTTACTTAATGTCAGGCGATTTGCTAACTGGTCCCCCTACGTAGAAGGTCAGGGAGACAAGGTCAAGGTAAGGAGGGACTAATGAGTTTTTTTCCTTTTTTTTAAGTAAACTTCCTGCTATTTAATTGTGGTTAACTATATGCTCACTTGAACAACCAAAGTGGTTTTCTTTAAAAAAAAAGATTTATTAGACTTGGGTTCACTCCAAAACTGGAAGAGCTTAGCAAAGAAAGAAGAAAAAGGGTGACCTCCATCTTGGTAATGAACAATAGATCCCTAGCAGTTGTTCTGACATGTGATTAACCGAATCGGTTGCATAGCCCTCTTTCATAGGGAGGTGTGGCTGCATAGCCTGCTTCCAAAAGTCATTCATGTTAAAGGTGGTCACCCATTTACGTAGTTTTAAGCACTTCTTCTTTTATGCTCACTTCGATGCTCGATTTTTGCCTTGCTTCAGGCCCTCGCCCGAAGAATGCTAAAGATGTAGTAGATATGTCCCAAGGAGAACAACCATGCCCAGAAACTACAAGTGGCATGGAAGACTAGTTCCCAAACAAAATTAATCGAAAACAAAAATAGAGAGTCCTAGAAAGAGAAGGAAAGGGTGAGCAAGGAAAAAGGGGCCCATCGACTGGGTAAACAGAGTCTTGGAATCAAAATGAGAATTGTCGAGGCCCCCTATGTCTTTCAAAAAGAAAAAAAGAATGACTATGTATTAAAAAATCTTGCCTTCTTGGCTTGTTTCATTCTTATTCCATCCATTTCGCTAATAATATAAATAAATAATAAAAATAGAAGCAAAAACAGAATGAAACTTTGTATGCTTAACAAACCCATTTCGGAG
Source organism: Ormosia emarginata (assembly GCA_029884605.1). Lineage (NCBI taxonomy): Eukaryota > Viridiplantae > Streptophyta > Magnoliopsida > Fabales > Fabaceae > Ormosia > Ormosia emarginata. Next base: position 7,623,613 of record JAQQTP010000057.1, read on the forward strand.
AGCATCTGCCTGGTCCTTACCTTACCAGTTATGAGTGCCCCAATTCCTTCAATCAAACGGCATCATAAGGGTCATTCGCACGTCACATCCACGGGACCAAGGTTCTCCATCTTTTCAATTCCATAGAAATTGAAAGTTTCATTTGGTAGGTCGATTCACTTAAAGTCGAGATTGGGTTGGTCTTTTATGAACACTCCAGGGTGAAACCCTAGCTTTGGTTCAAACATGTGATTGATATGATAGATAATCATTTTTTTAGCGGTCGTTCTAAGATGTTCGTTTAAGAACGGTCGAGATCCTTGCGGGCATCCTTTAGGTTCACCACTAGACTTGTTCAAACCTTGGTCTATGGTAGCCACGGTAGGAGTCACAGAACTTGCAAAACCCGATACTCCTCGTCAAATAGGGGGCGAGCTCCGTGCATGAGCAATGACTAAGCTTAATCCAATATTTCTTAACAAGAAATTGTACGCTTGAATGAAGGCCCGTCCTCTACGGCAAGGTACAAAGACGAAGCCTTTGATCAACCTCTTTGTTACATAATGAAATGCAAATCAATCATCTGGGGGGTCAAATAATTTTTTTTTCTATTCTAGTTGCACCCACAATAGAATGTCCAGAATATACATCTTTTTGGGGGATGGAGGCACGTGTGCTAAAAAAACACCAACTTGGAAACGCCATAATAAAGCAAAAGAATGAATATGCTAGCATTCGAAATCCATTTTCCAGGTTTTCCCTTAAGAGAAGTCTCGGATCAGGACTTTTTTCAATAGCCTTGGAGATCAGGCAGAATGGAGACAAATCAACGATTGGTGCAGGATTGACCACTCAACTCAGCTATCCAAGTTACGTAAAAGACACATTTTGAAGCCTCATGAGGGCGCACTTTGAGTCCCTGTCTGAAGCAAATGCTGGAAGTCCAAGATGGTGGTTTGGAACATCCAAGAGGACACCCGATCCACGCTCTCTTCCCTTGGTAAAGAGGAATTATAAATCTAAATCAATCATTTGATCAAACAAAAAAAGTACTTGGGCCTTAGAGGCGGGAAGCGAAGGGAATAGGAAGACCAGGAACGAGTCGACCAAAAGAAGGTCTTATTTGAGTTCAAATCGAGGAGCCAGAGACAGATTGCGATTGCAAAAGCCAACTCTAAGAAGCAGCTTTACAGGCAACAAAAGAAAAGCAAAGGAGAGAAAAAAAGGGGGAGCTTAACCTATATATATAAATCGGTTACACACTAAAGGAAAGATAGATTCTAGTTAGCCTACCCGACTACACAAGATATTCTACATGTGGTTAACAAAAGAGTCACTGGTTATTGGCCTCAAGGCAGAGACGAGCTGGCTAGACTCTTATCGAAATTGCTTAAGTAATAAAGAAAAAAAAGGGATTAGTCTTGTTTATTTGTTTGATCATTGGTACGGGAAATGCTTTTGACTTTTCCTCCCATTTCTATATCCCGGATAGTATGTCGTCGATAACGCTATATATAGAAAGTGTGTAGCGAGAGATCCTTCTAGGTAGCAAGTCTTTAGTTAACTCAACCCAAAATTGGCTTAGCTCAAGTAATGCCAAAAAAGAAACTCCCACGCCTTTCCTAGTAGAAACAACCACTGGCTATTTCTTACAAGTACACTATGTTTGTTTTAATAGAAAATGGGAGGAGAGAAAATGAGAAGAATATTCTCTTTTCTCTTGTTTGGATGTGCAAAGAAAATAGGGAAGATAGAAAAAAATGATGTAGGACCCACTTAAAATATTTTTTTCCCTCTGATGGGAAGAAAACAGGGGAGAATGAGGGGTAACTCTGTCAATGACTATCATACCCTCATTCTTTCAGATCCATCACTTTGCTAACATTTTTTTCTCTTTTGTTTTCTTACCCGATACTCTCTCCATTGCCCCATCCATTGTCTTCCCTCCGTCCCAGTCATGTGACTCCAGGGCAGTCTCTCCTCCGTCCAGCCGTGGGCCGCCGTCTCTGTCTCTCCTCTCATCCGATCGTGCAGCGTCCTTGCTCCATCGCGCAAGCTTTGCTCAGATCCAGGAGCTCGTGTCTCCTCCGTTGCGCGTCCGTGTCTCCTCCGTTACACGTCCGTGTCTCCTCCGTTACACGTCCGTGTCTCCTTCGTTGCGGCATCTGTGATCCTTCGTCATTGGTCCGCTCAGATCCAATGGCAGAGCTCAAATGCAGGCCCACTATGTCCATCCAGCCGTGCGAGCCTAACGCCGCCTCTCTCCTCCGCATCTCTCAGCCACCGGGTTTCACTTTCTGGTAAGAAAATGGTCTTTGTTCTTCACCTAATTCATTTCAAAGTTCATTCAGCAGCTTTTTCAATTTTTGTTTTTGGAAATCAAACTATGAAAACGACTGTAGCTGAGTTTCGTTATTTATTTTGCTCTGTGAGTATGTTTGATGATATAATGGTGCATTACTGATAACTGGAGTCTGATTATTAATAGTAGATAATAGTTCCTCCAATTAATAGAGAAAGAAATCAAAAGGAATAAAAAATGATAGTTGTTGGCAGTAGAAGCAGAACATAGCTCAACTAATATCTTTCATGGTCTTTGATTATGTGGTGGGGTTAGATCCCCTACATCTCCACTTCTCATTGCGCCTTAGATCTAATAGGACATTGTTCCCTGGAACCAAGTAAACTAGTAAGCTCAGCTAAATTAAATTCTGCTAAATGATATACAAGTAAACATCACATCTCCTTACATTTTTGTACATCTATGTCCTTACAGTTACAACACCTTTACACTTTAATTTAATTTTACTACTATAGTTTTATGCACATTAATTAGTTTAGTTTCTACCCTGCACTATAGTTTCATTGTATATATTTCTCCAATAAGTGCAACAGAGTCTCTTGGATCTGTTTAAATATCAGATGAAGGCAGGCTTAGTTGGCTGAGATGGTGAGGCATGTCTTCAAGGTGATCATTAAGTTTTGGGCACTCAGGCTGCACCCAGCATCCATCTTTGCTCTTGATCATGCCCTTGTTCTTATCTTGCCTCCAGTTTAGTGGCACCTTGTTCTCATTAGCATAATTTAATTAGCGATAATGGAGAGGAAAGACAGGTTTGCTTGACTGCTTCTAGGTTCTTGGTGTGGAGAGAACAGCCTTTCAATAGGAAATAAAGAAGGCATACTACAAGCTGGCATTGCGGCTCCATCCTGATAAGAACCCTGGTGAAGAGGTGATTATTTAAGGATGCCTAATGTACCATAATCTTTTTATTAACTTCTATATGTTGGTAGTTGTAATTCCCTGTGTTCATCCAGGAAGCTAAAGAGAAATTTCAGCAACTGCAAAAAGTGATCTCAATTCTTGGGGATGAAGAGAAACAGGTATTATATGATCAAACTAGTTGTGTTGATGATGAAGTGAGTGTTTTTTTTTTTAGCTGCTGTAGATGAATTAGCATTTCAGGATACTTTAGCCATGCCCTGGACATCTACAACTCATTTATCTTTTCTGAAAATCAGGACCTTGCTGGAGATGTTGTTCATAATCTTCATGAGTTTTTCAGAGCAATGTACAAGAAGGTATTTATTTTAATATATGATATCCTATTTCCTAATGCATTGTAGTATACTAGTTTTCATTTGTGTGGTTTTGTAATATATGAGCCATAGGTCACTGAAGCTGATATTGAGGAGTTTGAAGCAAACTATAGGGGATCTGACTCTTAGAAAAATGATTTGATTGATCTGTATAAGAAGTGCAAGGGTAATATGAACAGGTAAAGAAGAATTGTGAATCTATGATGTGCATAAGCCATTTTTGAAAGGCTTTAAGTTTGATATCTAGAGTAACTTCCCTTTGTAGGCTTTTCTGTTCAATGCTTTGTTCAGATCCTAAGCTTGACTCGCACCGATTCAAGGATATTCTTGACGAGGCTATAGCTGCTGGTAAGAATATTAAACTAGATTTGGTTGGCCTAGATTTTAGTCAGACATTTGATCTAGATCTAGGATTCTCTATAGAAAAAGATATATATTGAATTTGAATTGTCAAACTAGGACTGCAAGTCAATAAGAGAATGGGAGACCATGCAGTTATTTTACTTTTCGCACTGAGAATCAACATATTAATATAAGTAATGAGTCCATTATCTTGGGTTGTTCAGCATCTTTCTTGATGATTGTTTGTTTTCTCTTCTCCATAATCTGTAGGAGAACTAAAGGCAACAAAAGCTTACCAGAAATGGTCAAAGGAAGTATCTAAAACCAAACCACAACAAGTCCTTTAAGGAGGAGGGCAAAGTAAGTTTATCAGGCAGGGTTTTGCTTATGCTATTTATTCTGTAATTTAGGAATGATCCACTGTTTTCTACAGGTCAAATAAGCATTCAGAAACAGATTTGTATGCAATTATAGCACAACGCCGAAATGAGAGGAAAAACAGGTTTGATTCAATGTTCTCATCTTTAGTTTCAAAATATGGTGGAGGTGATATACCAGAACCCTCTGAAGAGGAATTTGAAGTTACACAGAGAAAGCTGGAGAGTGGAAGATCCTCGAAAAAAATCAAAGAAATCAAAGCAGAAGTAACCAGCATATATTTGTTTCAAGAAACATTACCTTAGCTCCTATTTCATAGTTATCAAATGTTAGTGTAGTGGTAGTTCTTCTTTGCTGAACTACTGGGGTGTTGTTTTTCATGTGTAAGACTGGTTATTTTCAAGGTTGAAATAGAACCATTTTACTTGTGACAGTTAATTGATATCCTTTTATTAATTTCTCATATGGATGTTTATCCTAGTTTATGAAGACCCAGTACCAATTTTGCTCACAAATGGATTTAATTGAAACATTGGCGACATGTGCTGAGTCTTCAATGCACCCAGTAAATTTAGGCTTTAAAACAGCTGTCGGCAACTGCTGGTTTATGGCCTTAACAAATTTAATGGAAGGCATAGATATCACTGATAATGGAGTAGTGTCCTGCTGGACAAAATAGATTACCAATTTATGGCAATTAACTAAAGTTAATGATGTTAGATAAGTTAGATTACATAGATAGGAAAATATCAGATGTGTGAGTTTTTATTTGCGGTTCAAAGTAAATAAGGGAAGTACAATTATTACATTAGAGAGGTAAAATAAATAACAAGAAATAAATTCATTTATTACATTACATAAAGGGTATATTAGTTATTTTATATAATTTTATTTCTTTCTTCTCACTTTTCTTCTCAACCAAAAAAGATAAAGAAAAGTTTTCATTTTCTTTCTCTCCTTTTTCTCTTCATCCAAACAATAGGAGAGAAAATGTAATTTTCTCTTTATTTTCTCTCCTCTCTATTTTCTCACTTCCCATTTTCTCTCTTCTCATTTTCTCTCCTCATCCAAACAAAGCAATAAAGTCTTTCTTTTCAAAGCAGAATATAATAATTTAAAAGTCCGACTATTTTGATCCCTTTCTTTGACTTATACTTTCACGTATTGAGAGGAACCCACTACTTTTTATTATTATTATATGCATCTTTTTGGTTTTTATTCTCTTATACTTGTATGCACGGTGGTTCACAAGCAACCACATACAAAGAAAAGTTATTGAGACAAACAAAGAGCTTGGACTGGGTATAGAACTGGATACGAATCTATTTCAGATCAAACTGAAACCAGTTCTTTTTCATCCTTCCCCGGAATAGGGATAATTTCCTCCTCTTGGAGCCAACTATATTTAAGATGCACAGGCATTTTTAATTGTTTATTCCATTTGATGACTGTGTCGAGTCTTTTCAAATAAATACTTAAGAGTTTATGGAGATACCAAATTAATCCAACCAATATTACTAATAAACCAATAAAATTACATATACTAATAGAATAGTGTGAAAATTTCTAAGGATCTCAATACTTTTTATCTTCCATAACCATAAAAAAAATAAAATTTTCTCTAACTTTGTCCTTCTTGTACGAGTAATGAAGAACTATAGAAAGGGATTCTGATTGGTTGTTGACCAACAAAGAGAAAGCATGAGGAAAAAAAAAGATGCACAAACACACTAACACATTTTCTTTAATAGAAAGTCAGGTCAAGCAGTATTAAGTGATTTCCAGTTGATGAACATAGAATGACAACAATAGAACACAAACAAAATCCACAACGATAGGTCGAGTTCCAGTGGGGATTGGATCCTTGCATCTTGCTAGTGAGTCCTCCACCCTCACTTAGGTCATATGAGAAGAAGGAGCCTATTTTCTTTTAAAGCTCAGTAAACCTTTACTACGATATATCTTGCTCTTGTTTTGTTCGATCACAAAGAGTCAAACCAGCTACCGAAAGAAAGCCCTTACCCTTTAGTAATTAGGGGCAGACCCCTTTCGTCATCTTTTTTGCGCCAGGAGTGCCCCCAGTGAGTGGTCGAGAGCACAGATGTACAATAGAAATGGTCGTCCTTTGAAAAGACTATGTTGGCGGCCCGGAACTCTCTGGTTGCCATACATTCCTCATACTCTTGACTCTTCTTCCCTTTAGCTTCAACCCGATTTACGTGAGTGTCTTCTAGACTTGCGAGAGAGCTTTGACTACTGCCTTATGGTTTCAGGAGAAAGACGTAGCAGGTCGTACATCGAAATTCTGGCAGGAATAGTGGCCAATTGAGTCACCAGGTCACAGTCGAACGGTTCGTTCAGACCAGGTGGATTGCTCCCTCTGGCGAGCTCTTTTCTTTGTAGGGGCTTTAGAGGTTCTGCCAATCTCCTTAACACTTCTGTGCAATCACAGACAACATGGGGAGTTCATCAAGTAAATCAATACTCACCTAGACCAAATAGTCACTCACTCTAAGATGCTTGAAACTCAAATAGCCTAACAAGCAAGCTTGTTCAACAAGATGCGAGGGCAAATACCAAGTCAACTGGAAACTAACTCTAGGGAGTGATGCGTGCGGATGTAGTGATTAAAATTAAGATAAAAATCAGTTGTCAGGCCCACCAGAAAATAAAAACCTTACAACTAGTTGTAGTTAGTAAGGGTCGATCCACAGAGAACCAATTCAATTAACACTATTAAACAATTCCCAATTTAGACTCTGATTAACAATAAACAGTAAAAGGGGGGTTTTGGAGTTTTGATGAACAATGAACAGCTTCAAAGATAACAATAAACAAACTAAAATCAACAATATAAGAAAATTGGTTAAGAGATTGAATCCACCACTAGATTTATATGATAATGTAAATCCACATATCCTTTTATTCCAACATGCTCAATTATGTTTTTATGCAATTGTGATATTAAATCTCTGTTTTCCTTACGTGTTGGCCAATTTAGCAACCGCTCAAATCAACTCCTAATCACCGATTAGTCATAAAGCAACCGCTCTTACAACTATCCAACAATTGCATTAAGATTTAGAAAACCAATTACACTAAGGTCTAATCACACACCGGGATTAAATTACTTAGAACATATATTTCTCTAGATCTAATACCGCAACCGCGCATAATAAACCCAGATCTACCACTTTTATAAGTGGCAAATAGCACAAAGATAATTATACCCACATGAACATCATACATCCCACTAGATCTACTACCGCAACCGTGCATAATAAACCTAGATCTACTACTTTGAAAGTAGGAACAAGTACAAAAACCTTCATACCAACAATAGATTGAGAAATATATGAATAAAAATATAAGCGTGTTGAAATAATCAAATATGCAAAGTTTACAACATTAATACTAGCGGTTTCATCACCCCCTTAACCAAGGGAGGTTTAGTTACACATAGCTAGAAAGAAATCACAAGAAAACTATGAAGAAACAAGAAGAAACTATGAAGAAACAAGAAACTAAGAGAGAAAATGAAGGAGAGTTACATCTTGTTCATGATAAATGGTGCCTTTTATAGAAGTCTAAGGTAACAAAATGACAAAAGGAAGTGGGTGGATGAGTGGGTGAGTGAGTGGAGTATTTGAGTGGATGGATTAGTGGGTTGGTTTAGTGGATTGGTTTAGTGGATGAGTGAGTGGAATGGTTGAGTGGTTGAATTAGTGAAAATGCCAAAGGACTTTTGGTGAGTGGGAAATTATGGACATGAATGGGTGAGTGGATGGATGAGTGGATGGATTAGTGGATGAGTGGGTGGAGTGGTTAAGTGGTTGGATTAGTGTATGAGTGGATGAGTGGGTGAGTTAGTGGATGAGTGGGTGAGTGGATGAGTGGATTAGTGGATGGATGAGTGGATTAGTGGATGGTTGAGGACGAAAATTTCGTGTCTGACTTAGAAGCCAAAAACGACCCACTATACTTCAGAACCACGAAAAGTGTTCTTCATGAAAGTTGTAGATCCTTGTCTTGGCTATAAAATGGATAGCTGGTTCGTCCAATTTGGCTTCCTTAAGGCCAAGATATGTCCCAAATACCGTAGGTTGCTCAAACCCAACTTCAGCACCTCTGTTCCGACTTGCAAGCTCAAAATGACCTACTAGACTTCTTTTTCTCAAAATGTGTTCTTCATGAAAGTTTTTTATTTGGATCTTGACTATCCACTGTCCAAATTTCATCCCATCTCCATTATTACATCTTGAGATATGATTTTTTGAGTGCACACTGTTCGGATTCTACTGACAGAACCCGTATTCTGACTTCCATGTAAACTTAGGTCCCTTAGACATCTGAATCGGACTTTGAGCTCTTCATCAAAGTTGTAGAGCTTCCTCTTAGCTTTCCTACAAGATAAAATTCATGATTTTCAGATATCAAGAACTCAAGTTATGACCAAAATACAGAAACAGTGTAAAATCTCAATAATGCTGAAAATATTCAATTAGGACCAATTTGAGCTCAAACTCACAAAATCATGTCAAACTCAATCAATTAAGAATATGGAGAGTGTAAATGACTAAATATAAGGGTTTCTTAATGAATAAAATATGTGTTTATCAAATTCCCCCACACTTAGCTTTTTGCACTCCTGGGCAAAACTCAAGACCAAAATTTTACAATCAAGAAGAACAACCAAAGGTTCAAGGATCAAAACATTCATGAGTTAATAATTCTCCACATCTCAAACCATCAAGCAAGGTATCTTCAACATGAATCGAGAATGATAGATCTTCACAAGATTCCCTCTCAATCTCTCAAGTGTTTAAAGGGTAGGTATTTCACTCAATTCAACCCATGAAAATTGCACTACCATAAGCTTGCTTATCTTCTACTTCTCCACTACTCAAAACACATGCACACACAAATCATGAGGACTTTATTCAAGGTTGTAGTGAGGTCAAGGTAACAGGAGAGGATAAAATGGATATGAGAAGATAAATACCAAAGAGAATAAAAGCAAATGAGAGCTGAGTTCAAATAACAAGCATAAAAGTTCATCCCAACTCTAGTGTATATCCCTTTACATATTCATTTCCCAATCCTTTTCTTTTTTTAAACACTTGGTTTTTTTTTTTTTTTTCTTTTTTTTTCTTTCTTTTTATATATATGAACATAACTATATACATACATTTTTTTTTCTTTTTGGGCACTCTTTTCTTTTTCAACAACTATTTTGTACACACACCCCCACACTTGTTCAAAAACTCATCCATTAACCAAGCTAATGTTCTTTTATTCCCTAAGGTAAAGTAAGAACACGATTTCTCATTTAAGGCACATGATGAGCTAGAAACAAGGAATGGTCAAATAAGCTCAAAGGGGTTAAGCAAAGGAAAATATACAAGGTTGGCAGGAATCAGAAAATTTTCAAGAAATCAAAAGAGTGCTTGATATCATATTGAAAACAAGGTTGGCTATTTAGTTAAACTAGCTAATTAAGAAAGAGGGCCTCAATCATGTTCATGCATGCAAGTGAAATGTAGCCTCAAAAAGAATCAAAGCAAGTTCTAGAGTGGTCATTAACATGAGTGAAAATCACACAAGAAAGAAGAGAATGACATAAATGTTGAATCCATCCATTAGGCTCAAAATCTCACAAGGTATGCATCCATCAAACTCAATTCATCAATTTAATCATCCATCACCAAGCATATCAGTTCAAGAAGGAGAAAAGTTATTCAATCATGCAATGAACCCCTTTTTTTTTTTTTTTTCTTTTTTTTTTTTTTTTTTGAATTTTTTTTTTTTTACAAAAAGAACATGCTGAAATCTCTCCCCACGCTTAATATAACATTGCCTTCAATGTGAAAAGAGATATAGAAAAGAGCAACACAACCTGATAAGAAGTGAATCAACACCAAGCAGAAAAGAAACACACTGTCAGTACCGCATCAGACCCTGAAAAGAAATCAAACAATAAAACTTTAGTACTAATTAGTTACTACCTAAAAAAAAACTCCTTACTCGCCACCAATTAAGATGCGTCTCAAGAGTAAAATTACTCCTTACTCTGCCATCACTAATTGATTTAATAAGTACATGACAATCATATCATACTTTCCAAACAAAGACAACAATTTTTTTTTATTTTTTTTATTTTTTTATTTTTTTATTATTTTTTTTATTAATTTTTTTTTTTTTGGTCAACTATCCTTCCCCCAACTAAATCACAACATTGTCCTCAATGTTAAAATATAGATGAGTAAAGGACGAGAAGATATTACCTGTTGGAGAAAGTCGACACAAATTTAAACGAAACAAGGTACAATAAAATCAAACCCATTAAAGATGAAGTCGCAGATCCGGCTTTTGTTTCTTGTTACTTCCTTCATTTTCTTCGTTGACCAATCTATCCGAGCTAATACCGGATCAGGTACATACTCAAAAGCTTCTAATTTATCAATGAGCTCATCAATAGTGGAGGCAGAGATAAGAAGTTGTCTTCTTTGAAGGAGTGATAAATTTTTGTTCCATAACTTTGTCAAGAAAAGATAACAAAAGATCAAAGAAATTATTAACATTCAACAAACCAATGGATCTATGGTGGATGTTTAGTTCTACCAAGAGACAATTTGAAAAATTTCTTCTAAAGTACCAAATCCACCTGGTAAGACAATAAATGCATCGAATTGTCAACCATTGTTTTCATTCGTCCATGCATAGATGTTACACGAATTTCTTCTCCAACTGTCTTTCCGGTGATGTTATTTTCAGCCAAAGGTTTAGGAATAACACCTAAAACCTGATTGCCTCCTATAGAAGCGAAAGAATCGATACACCCCATTAACCCACGACAACCTCCCCATATACAAGATGAATATTCCTCGAGCAAGTGATCGACCAAGAGTGCTAGCTGCGTTTACAAACTCTAATCCCTTCCCATAACTCGACCCACAAAAACACAGACATTTTTTAGGTTACGAATAGAAGGCCCCATTCTATACTCTTCCTCCCTTTGAGTGTTTCGAGTTGAAGGAAAATGGAGAAAATGGAGTGTTTAAGTAGGAAAAAGAATGGAAAGGAGAATAATTGCACCTATGAGGGTAGGTTGGCTGTTGTCAGAAAAGGTTGAAATTAAGAAACACAGAATCTTTTCTCCCTTTTTTTTTACTTTTTTATTTATTTATTTTATTTTATTTTATTTTTTATTTTTTTTTTGTTTGACTTCAAGAAAACCATCAAGGTAAAGAAGTCTAGAAACCCCTGAAGGACCCTGCTCAAAGGATCGTCTGTACAAAAATTAAAATACAACAAAATGATACAAAGATAAAAGAAATAGAAAATGATGACATACTGTATGTACAGTGTCCATGGCGTATCTTTATACTGCGCGTCATGAGTGCAGTAGACATCACGTCCTCTCTCTTTTTTTTTTTTTGAATTTGTTAGAAAAACTTGATGAAAGATGAGTGTATACTTACTTAAGATTGGGATGGAGGTAGTCTGCTCTTTCGGCTTTGTGCCAAAGCATTGTTGACCAGTATTCGACCCATTCAAGACCAGCGCAACATAGGGCTCCCAAAAGGGACAAGTGGCCATAATACGCCTGGCTGCCTCACATGTGGGATACAATCTACCTTCTTTGTTTTTCAATTAAGAAGGCTGGATCAGGATGCATGCATTTCCCCATTCACGGTGTGTGTTACCAAAGCCAACCCTAAGACGTATACATAAATTTTTTTTTTTTTTTTTTTTTGTTTTTTTTTTGTTTGTTTTTTTTTTTGTTTTTGTTTTTTTTTTTTTTTTTTGTTTTTTTTTTTTGTTTTTGAGAGATGACATGAAGAAGAAGAAGAAGAAGAAGATGATGATGATATGTACAGATTGTTGTGATTGTGGCTCACATCTTCCTCTGGTTTTACGTCCAGAAACGGCTTCAACGCCTTCTATGAGTCGGGGATAGGTTTCCCATCCAATTTTCTTATAAACTGGCAAACAGGGTCTTTTAGAGTCAGATTCCCAAGACTGTAGCGTTTTTCTTCATCCTTGAAGAGATTCCACAATTTAAGAATTTCACGATGTAACAATCCATAAAAATGCGTCTCAAGAGTCGATAAGATATCATCTAATGACTCCTTACTCAGTCCATTCTTAATGAAGAAAATTTTATCTTCTCTATTTGCGGAAACCATCCCCAAAGTATGACATCGCTTGTTACAGTTCCATCGTCCACATTTGTAACAGACTTGTAACCTTTTTGCTCTTCTCCTTTTAGAATATGAACTTCTTCCAAGACCGGGCATATATGAGTCAAATGAAATTGAGGACTCACCGCTAATCGAACCTTTGCTTCAATTATCCAACAGTACATCTTTCGGCATACCTTTGTGCATTAACGGTCTCAATCTTTCACATCGAACTTTGTAGATTTTTCTCAGAGCATTTTGAGGAAAAGAAGGAAAATGTTTTCTCAGGTTTGAAAGAATGACATCCATTTTGAAGGAGAAGTAGGATTCAGTTATTTTGGGAAACTGAAAAATAAACCGACTTGAGAGTCACGAGTACCGTATCCGCCACTTAACCTAAGCAACACAAAGAACTCAAGAACTTGATTTTCCAGGAATGGTTGAGTCTTTGTCCATTAACTTTACGCGCATTACCATTCCTAGGATCCTCAATATTTACGGCCCCAGAGGATACACGTGTTTGACAGCAAAAGAACCGCGTCACCTAGATCTCAATTTTTCAAGAAGTAGGTGCAGATGATAATCTCAAAGCAGAACCTTTTTGACCAATTTCCGCAACTTTTGCAAAAGGTGTAACAGACCTTGAATAAAGTAGGCCAATAAAATCCATACTGCAAGATTTTCGCAGTTGTTGTCGCTGAAGAAAAGTGACCTTCACATGCTTCCGAGTGACAAAATTTAATGGCACTACCTACCTTATTGTCGGGCACACACAATGCTTTTTTTTTTTTTTTTTTTTTTTTTTTAGAGATTCAAATGCTTACAACCAACAAACAGATAAAAACATAATCTAAGAAACTAATGAAAACACAAAATAAAAAGGGATAAAGAGAGCAAATCTGGTTGGGTTGCCTCCCAATGAGCGCTTAGTTTATTGTCCACAGCCCGACATGATGATACTTTCAATGCTCCTTATATTGTGGAAGGATGAGGGTCATCACTTCCATCTCTGCACTGTCAGGAAGTTCATGATATGGTTTGAGACGATGACCATTGACCTTAAATGCTTTGCCAGAATTTTCACTCCTGATCTCAACTGCACCAAAAGGAAAAACATTAGTTACCACAAACGGCCCAATCCACTTAGAACGCAGTTTACCTGGAAATAATTTGAGTCTTGATTGGAATAGAAGGACTTTTTGTCCTCTGTGAAATTTCTTTCTGGAAATCAATTGGTCGTGGAATGCCTTAGCTTTAGTCTTATAAATCAGGGCATTCTCAAAGGCCTCATTTCTTAGTTCTTCCAATTCCTGTAACTGGAACTTCCATTGCTTTCTAGCACCTTCCAATTCCATATTAACTTGTTTAATGGCCCAGTAAGATCGATGTTGCAACTCAACGGGCAAATGACAGGACTTTCCATACACCAACCGAAATGGTGACATGCCGATGGGAGTCTTATAGGCAGTCCTATAAGCCCATAAAGCATCTTCAAGTCGAGTGCTCCAATCCTTTCTTGAGGGATTCACTGTCTTTTCAAGGATTGACTTAATCTCCCGATTGGACACTTCAATTTGCCCATTTGTCTGTGGATGGTAAGGAGTGGAAATTCGTGCATTACTCCATATCTCTTCAATAGAGCATCAAAGGTTTTGTTGCGAGAAATGGGTCCCTTGGTCACCGATGATAGCCCTTGGGGTCCCGAACCTGGAGAAAATATGTGACTTAACAAAATCTGCAACAGTTTTAGAATCATCAGATTGAGTGGCTTTTGCTTCCACCCATTTAGACACATAATCAACAGATAAAAGAATGTATGTGAAACCAAATGAAGGAGGGAATGATCCCATGAAATCAATACCCCACACATCAAAGAGTTCCACAAAAATGATCGGAGTCTGAGGCATTTGATTACGTGGACCAATATTACCTGTTCTCTGACAGCGGTCACAAGACTTACAGAAGTTGTAAGCGTCTTTGAAAATTGAAGGCCAATAGAAACCACTGTCAAGCACTTTATTGGCTGTCCTTTTACTGCCAAAGTGTCCTCCACATGCATAGGTGTGGCAAAAGGAGAGGATGGAGTGTGTCTCGAGAATCAGGAATGCACCTCCTAATGACTTGATCTGCACAATGCTTCCATAAGTACGGGTCATCCCGGATATAGTATTCTGATCACTCCTTAATTTATCTCTTTGGGCCTTGTTCAAACCCTCCAGGAAAGTCCTTAGTAACCAGGTAGTTAACAATGTCAAGCATACCAAGGGATTATGGTGTTGACAACCATCAAATATTCATCCAGGAAAAGTCTCCATGATAGGCATTTCTTCCTCTTCGTTACCAATCTACTCAAGTGATCGGCCACCAAGTTTTCGCTCCCTTTCTTGTCTTTAATCTCCAAGTCAAATTCTGGAGCAATAATATCCATCGAGCAATCTAGGCTTTGCTTCTTTCTTTGTTAGAAGATACTTCAAGGCTGCATGATCTGAAAACACAATCACTTTAGAACCAATTAGATATGATCTAAATTTTTCTAAAGCAAATACAACGACTAGGAGTTCCTTTTCGTGGTTGAGTAATTAAGTTGAGCATCATTTAGAGTCCTTGATGCATAGTAAATGGCATAAGGAACTCTATCAACTCGTTGTCCCAAGACAGCTCCTCTTGTAAAGTCACTGGCATCACACATTAGTTCAAAAGGTAACTCCCAGTTGGGTGGCCTGATGATAGGCGCAACAGTTAACAACTTCTTGAGTTTATTGAAAGCTTCCATACATTTCTCATCAAAGTTAAAATTAACATCTTTTTGAAGAAGTCTACAAAGGGGCAATGAGACTTTAGAAAAGTCTTTAATGAATCTCCGGTAGAAACCTGCATGACCAATAAAAGAACGAATCTCCCGCACACTAGTGGGTGGTGGCAAAGAATGCATGAGTTCTACTTTAGCTTTATCTACTTCAATTCCCCTAGCAGAAATTACATGACCTAACACAATACCTTCATTCACCATGAAATGACATTTTTCTCAATTCAGTACCAGGTTAGTGTCAATGCATCTTTTAAGCACCAAAGTTAAATGTTCCAAACAATTTTCAAAATCATTTCCAAAGACACTAAAGTCATCCATAAAAACCTCAATGATGTTTTCAATGTAATCGAGAAAATATACTCATCATGCATCTTTGGAAAGTTCCTGGTGCATTGCAGAGTCCAAAAGGCATTCGCCTATATGCAAAGGTACCAAATGGACAAGTGAATGTAGTCTTGTCTTGGTCTTATGGAGCTATGGCAATCTGATTGTAACATGAAAAACCATCCGAGAAAACAATAATAAGAATGACCACTAATCTTTCTAACATTTGATCAATGAAAGGTAAAGGAAAGTGGTCTTTTCTCGTGGCGGCATTCAACTTCTGTAATCAATACAAACACGCCACCCTGTCTCGTAACCTAGTGGGAATAAGCTCATTTTCAGCATTTCTTACCACGGTAATTCCAGATTTCTTTGGTACTACCCGGATTTGGACTTACCCATTTCTTTGTCGAAATGGGGTAGATCACCCCCACACTTAGGAGCTTCGGTATCTCCTTTTCACAACCTCCATCATGGGAGAATTCAATCTCCATTGAGGGTCTCACGGAGTTTAGTATCCTCCTCCATTAATATCCCGTGCATACAAACGGAGGGACTAATATCCTTGATATCGCCTATTGACCAACCAATGGGCTGTCTTATGTTCCGCAAAACGACTACCGGTTTCTCTTCTTGCTCTTGGGTGAGTGACTTTGCAATTATTTGGAAGGGTGTCCTTCTCCCCAAGAAGATGTATTTAAGATGATCGGTAGTGCTTTCGGTTCCAATTCAGTGCCTCGCACAACTGTGAAGGTTGAGGTATATCGGTAGTAACAGGTAAATCAACAAAAGTTACCTCATGCTCTTCCGGGAGTGGAAGAGAGCTCTTGTAAGGCAGCAACAATTTCATCAATGTCTTCACTCCATGGCTCTTCTTCACTCTTCTTCTTTTCCTCCTGTACATCTAAGCTATGAGTTAGAATTGTATCAAGAGCATCAAAATGGTCAGTATCAAAAGCTGCAGAAATTAAAGAATCAAAAGGATCAAAAGAATCAATTAAACAAGCAGAGTGCACATCACTTGGGTATCTCATAGCTTCAAAAATATTGAATCTAATTAATTCCCCATCAAATTCCATTGTTAGAATTCTTGAGTGCACATCAATTTTTGTCCGTGCAGTCTTCAAAAATGGTCTTCCTAGCAAGATAGGAGCAGATTTGGGAGACTCATCCTCTTCCATGTCCAAAACATAGAAGTCTCCAGGAAACACTAATTCATTCACTGTACCAAAACATCTTCAACCACACCCTTAGGGTATGCATTAGATCTATCAGCCAATTGAATAACAACACCAGAAGGTTCCAAAGGACCCAAGTATAAAGATGCATAAATAGAATATGGCATGACATTTATAGATGCACCTAAATCAAGCATTGCCCTTTCAAACCTTGTGTTACCTATAGTACATGGAATGGTGAATGTGCCAGGGTCCTTACATTTGGTTGGGAGTTTCTTTTTAATTACAAATTTGAAACATTTTCTCCCACTTGGACCTTTTCATTTCCTTTTAACTTCCTCTTGTTAGTGCATAATTCTTTCGGAAATTTTGCATATCTAGGTACACGCTTAATGGCATCTAACAAAGGGATATTAACCTCTACCTTCCTAAAAGTCTCAAGTATTTCTTTTTCTGCTTCTTCTTTCTTGGTTTTAATCAACCTACTAGGAAAAGGAGCTTTAGTGACATATTTAGGAAGGGGTTCAGAAATACTTACCTTAGGGGTTTTGGAAGTTTGCCCCTTATCATTTGCTTCTTTGGGTGGTTCATCCTTCTCTTGAATGATTGGTGGAAGAGAGGTAGGCTCATCCATCGTCTTTCCGCTTCTCAATGTGACAAAGACACTAGCATTTTCCCTCGGATTCACTTACTTTTGTGAGGGTAGTTTCCCTGAAGCTTGGCTTTGAAACTTGTTGAATTCTGTGGACAAGCTGTCCTATCGATTCTGCAAGTTATTGATTGCGATCCTTGTTTCTTGTTTGAAACTTTGTATAGTTGCATTTGTTTCTTGTTGGAAGCGCAAATTATTAGTGACTATTTGTTTTACTAGCTCCTCTAATGAAGGCTCGGATTGCTTAGGAGCTTGAACTTGTTCTTGTCTACGAGGGAAAGGTACTTGCCTTTGTTGGAATCCTGGAGGTCCATAATTTGGAGGTTGATTTTGAGGTTGCTTTTGCATAGCTGAAATTTGGATGATCCCTCCAACCCGGATTATATGTGTTTGAGTAGGGGTTGTAATTTTTGAAAGTCCAAAGATATCCCCCTCTTGCTCTTACCTCCTCATTTGTGTCTTCTTGGAGAGTGGGACACATATCGTTGGGATGTCCGGATGAACAACGGATCCCACAAGCATGAACCGATGCTTTACCGAATCCATTAACCGCATTTGAACCATAGCGGACAATTGAGTTATTTCTTTGTTGTATCTTGGTTGTCTCTACTTCTTTCACTTCGCTCTTACTCCGGTGTCATTTCTAGAGTAGAATTGTTGAGTATTGGCAGCCATTCTTGAGATCAAGTTTCTAGCTTCTTGAGGAGTTTTATCAATCAATGCTCCTCCGCTAGCAAAGATCAATCATGTTGCGATCCATCACTTGTAAGCCTTCATAGAAATCTTGAATTAAAAGCTGCTCACTTATTTGATGATGAGGGCGGCTAAAACATAGCTTCTTAAATCTCTCCCGGTAGTCATGGAGTGATTCCCCATGCCTTTGTTGAATACCCATGATTTCTTTTCGATTGTTGCACTTTTGAGGCGGGGAAGTATCTGTCTAGGAAAGTTCGGGCCATGTCCCGCCATGATTGGATGGATCCGGGTGGCAAGTAGTAAAGCCACTCCTTAGGTGAGTCTTTCAATGAGAATGGAAAAGCTCTCAACTTGACTTGCTCTACATGAATTCTGCGGGTTTCATGCTAGAACATACCACATGGATTTCCTTCAAGTGCTTGTTGGGGTCCTCTCTCGGGTAATCCATTGAAAGATGGCAAGAGATGGATTAAATCGGATTTCAATTCAAATGCCTCTTCATTTTCAAGAATGTCTATGCAAAGAGGTTTGTTGATCTAGATCTGGAGCACCCAATGCCCTTAAAGTGTTTTACGCCATTGTCACTTCTTCGGATATTTCGGATGGCTCAAATGTCTCGAACTTGATAGATCAATGTAACGGGCTGACTTCAATGTCGGCGGTGTGAGTTGGAAGTTAGCGGGATGGAAGGGAAATTGAGGATGTGAAGTGAGTTGATCAATATAGTTCCTCAAATTTAGCAATCCTTCGTTTACTCCTTCAAGGGACATCAACACCTACAAAACACTCAGAAAGAAAGATTAAAAATAAAATAAAATAAAATAAAATAAAAACAGAATAAAAATAGGAAATAAATTAATAGTGTAATTGAAAAAATTGGTTCCAAGAACGGCGCCAAAATTCTGATGCGTGCGGATGTAGTGATTAAAATTAAGATAAAAATCAGTTGTCAGGCCCACCAGAAAATAAAAACCTTACAACTAGTTGTAGTTAGTAAGGGTCGATCCACAGAGAACCAATTCAATTAACACTATTAAACAATTCCCAATTTAGACTCGATTAACAATAAACGATAAAAGGGGGTTTTGGAGTTTTGATGAACAATGAACGACTTCAAAGATAACAATAAACAAACTAAAATCAACAATATAAGAAAATTGGTTAAGAGATTGAATCCACCACTAGATTTATATGATAATGTAAATCCACATATCCTTTTATTCCAACATGCTCAATTATGTTTTTATGCAATTGTGATATTAAATCTCTGTTTTCCTTACGTGTTGGCCAATTTAGCAACCGCTCAAATCAACTCCTAATCACTGATTAGTCATAAAGCAACCACTCTTACAACTATCCAACAATTGCATTAAGATTTAGAAAACTAATTACACTAAGGTCTAATCACACACCGGGATTAAATTACTTAGAACATATATTTCTCTAGATCTAATACATGCAACCGCGCATAATAAACCCAGATCTACCACTTTTATAACTGGCAAATAGCACAAAGATAATTATACCCACATGAACATCATACATCCCACTAGATCTACTACCGCAACCGTGCATAATAAACCTAGATCTACTACTTTGAAAGTAGGAACAAGTACAAAAACCTTCATACCAACAATAGATTCGAGAAATATATGAATAAAAACATAAGCGTGTTGAAATAATCAAATATGCAAAGTTTACAACATTAATACTAGCGGTTTCATCACCCCCTTAACCAAGGGAGGTTTAGTTACACATAGCTAGAAAGAAATCACAAGAAAAACTATGAAGAAACAAGAAGAAACTATGAAGAAACAAGAAACTAAGAGAGAAAATGAAGGAGAGTTACATCTTGTTCATGATAAATGGTGCCTTTTATAGAAGTCTAAGGTAACAAAATGACAAAGGGAAGTGGGTGGATGAGTGGGTGAGTGAGTGGAGTGTTTGAGTGGATGGATTAGTGGGTTGGTTTAGTGGATTGGTTTAGTGGATGAGTGAGTGGAATGGTTGAGTGGTTGAATTAGTGAAAAATGCCAAAGGACTTTTGGTGAGTGGGAAATTATGGACATGAATGGGTGAGTGGATGGATGAGTGGATGGATTAGTGGATGAGTGGGTGGAGTGGTTAAGTGGTTGGATTAGTGTATGAGTGGATGAGTGGGTGAGTTAGTTGATGAGTGGGTGAGTGGATGAGTGGATTAGTGGATGGATGAGTGGATTAGTGGATGGTTGAGGACGAAAATTTCGTGTCTGACTTGGAAGCCAAAAACGACCCACTATACTTCAGAACCACGAAAAGTGTTCTTCATGAAAGTTGTAGATCCTTGTCTTGGCTATAAAATGGATAGCTGGTTCGTCCAATTTGGCTTCCTTAAGGCCAAGATATGTCCCAAATACCGTAGGTTGCTCAAACCCAACTTCAGCACCTCTATTCCGACTTGCAAGCTCAAAATGACCTACTAGACTTCTTTTTCTCAAAATGTGTTCTTCATGAAAGTTTTTTATTTGGATCTTGACTATCCACTGTCCAAATTTCATCCCATCTCCATTATTACATCTTGAGATATGATTTTTTGAGTGCACACTATTCGGATTCTACTGACAGAACCCGTATTCTGACTTCCATGTAAACTTAGGTCCCTTAGACATCTGAATCGGACTTTGAGCTCTTCATCAAAGTTGTAGAGCTTCCTCTTAGCTTTCCTACAAGATAAAATTCATGATTTTCAGATATCAGGAACTCAAGTTATGACCAAAATACAGAAACAGTGTAAAATCTCAATAATGCTGAAAATATTCAATTAGGACCAATTTGAGCTCAAACTCACAAAATCATGTCAAACTCAATCAATTAAGAATATGGAGAGTGTAAATGACTAAATATAAGGGTTTCTTAATGAATAAAATATGTGTTTATCAGGGAGCAAGTTTTAGTAATTTCATTGAGAAGTGGTAAGTAACTTGAAGGCCCCACAAGGGAAGACAAGCTTGAAGATAAGGAAACCCAAGAAAAGGAGGAGAAGCAAGAGGAGAGTGAGAATAAAGTAAGAGATAAAGAAAGTGCTAAAAGGTATGTTCCTCCAAAAGCATATATTCCACCCTTGTCTTTCCCTCAAAGCTATCAAAAGGCGAAGCTTGATAATCAATTTGGAAGATTTTTTGAGGTACTTAAGAAGCTTTACATTAATGTTCCTTTTAAGGAAGCTATCTCCCAAATGTCTTCTTATGCTAAGTTCTAGAAAGAGATTCTCTCCAATAAGTGAAAATTAGAGGACTATGAAACTGTTGTTTTGACGGAAGAATGTAGTGCAATAATTCAAAACAAACTTCCACCTAAGCTTAATGATTTAGGTAGCTTTTCAATTCCATGCTCACTTGGGAACATGAATGTTAACAAGACTTTGTGTGATCTTGGAGCAATTATGAGTTTGATGCCCCTTTCTATTTGTGAGAAACCTGATATTTAGGAGCTCAAACTAAGCACCATCCTCTCTTTAATTGGCAGATAGGTCAATCCAACATCCTATTGGCATATTAGAGAATGTATCATTGAAGGTGGGAAAGTTTTACATACTAGTCGATTTTGTTGTGCTTGAGATGGAAGTAGATGTTCAAACCCCCATCATCTTAGGCAGGCCATTCCTAGCCACTATTGGAGTTGTGTTTGATGTGAAGCACGACAAAATAACCCTCAAAGTAGGTGAAAAAGTTACTGAGTTCAATTTGTCTCAAGTTTCCAAGCAACCAACCATTTTTTATTCTTGCTTGAGGGTTAATGTGGACGAAAGGCTAGTTAGAGAGGTGTACACTAAAAGTCATCCACAAGATCCCTTAGAGAAGTGTTTGGTGCACAATGGTAATACAAATGATGAAGATGAGGAGGTGGCGACCTATACTCAAATTTTGGATGTAGGCCTAACCATTTCCTCTTTTCAAAATGGTAAATTCAATGAGTTAAAGGTCCTTTCAACCGAAGACTCCTCACTTAAAGAAAATGAGGACCCAAAGGAATCTGTAACTGATGATATGCTAGAAAA
Source organism: Ormosia emarginata (assembly GCA_029884605.1). NCBI lineage: Eukaryota > Viridiplantae > Streptophyta > Magnoliopsida > Fabales > Fabaceae > Ormosia > Ormosia emarginata. The sequence continues at coordinate 7,645,790 of JAQQTP010000057.1, forward strand.
TATTTTACCCAAGACTACCACTAACTTTGAGAATGCCAAGCTCTGTAAGAAGAGACTAAAGAAGTGGCATGACAAGTGTATTAAGCAGTGTGAGTTTAAGATTGTGAATAAAATTCTTGTTTGTAACTCACATCTTCGTCTTCTTCTTGATAAGTTTTGGTCAAAGATGTATAGACCATATGAGATTGTTCGCATCTTATTGTATGGTGTGCTTGAGGCGAAGAAAGAAGGCCATAAGACATAGCCAGAGAGTAAAACACTATGAAGAAGGAGTGGGGACTGAGCATCACTTCATTGACATCACCTAAGCATGGAACCAGCCCATAGTCAAGCTAATGACTATAACTTAGCATTTCATAGGAGGCAACCTGTGTTTCTATCTTTGCATTTTGTTTTTAAGTTTTTCCTTTGTTTTTCTTATAAAAAAAGTAAATAAAAAAATAAAAAAAGTCTTGACTATTTTTGTTTTTCTTGTGTAGTTTTAGACAATATGTCGCCGCTTAGTTAGACTAGATGTTTAAGTTCATGGCTACACATCTTCCTCCGGCTCTACCTCTCTCACCACCTTCATGATCTTGTGTTTTCAATTTCAGGGAAGTTTTATTGTCCTTTGTTCTGTTATTTTTCTTATTAAACATTGAGAACAATGTTTATCTTAAGTGTTGGGGGGAAATCGATAAACACTTAAGTATTGCATTGAATCAAGTAGGAATTATGTATTAATTACTTGAATTAATACTGAACTGATAAAGATATGTTTTGAAGGGGAGGTCATTACTTATGAACTGATTTTGTGCAAGACAATCTTTTTCAATTGAGTATTAAAACATTTAGCATCTTATTTTCAAATTAGTCATGTCTGCTTGCATTTGATTTCTTTATTAACATTAGCTAGGAAGTGAGTTTTGAGCTTTAATGTATGAGTTTTTCTTAACAAAATCCTATTTTTCTTCTGGAGTGTGATTTCTCTTAATTGATGTGCGGTAGAACTTGCTTTGATATCTTGTTAAGACTTTAATGATTCACATACATGAACATGATTAAGGCAATTAGGCTTAATTCTTTCTTAACTTCCAGAGTTGCATTGAGAAAATAATCCATTAGTTGCCCTATTTGAGTTTGAAATTGATTTCTTTGGACACCAAATTGAATAATCAGGTTGGATTCATTGATTCTTTTTTAATAATGGAGCAATTGATATGTTAATTGAAAGGTCTTGAAAGATTGTTTTTGTCTTCAAGGGTTGAATAAATTTTAAAAAAATGGAAAAAGGAAGAAGAAATAAAATGATTATTGATGAAGAATAATGAGAATATCGCATATGTTTTATTTATCATCTTTTCAACTTGATTATGTTGTGTGTCGATTTATGCATAAGCATTCTTTACCCTTATTTACCTTTTTCCCACCTTTCACTATTCTCCTTGGCCCCGTTACAACTAAAGGAAGTCCTTTTGATTCTTGTGTTGTATGTGAACTTAGAAGTGGAGATAAGATTGATAACCAAACCTATGGTATTGTATTTTTCAATAGAAATTTGAGTGATCTCTTTGTCCATAAACACTTGAGCGATAAAAAGATGAGTGACCTCAATTGGTTGGTAAAGAGAAAAGATGCAAGCTAGACCCAAACCTTTAATTGTTTTAAGTGCTAAATGATCTTGCTAGATTGGATTTGATTACCGAACTTGATTAAATTCTTTAATTGTGAAATTTTCCTTTGTTCATGTTTCTAGATGTTGAGTTTAATCTTGTTTTTGATTCTTATTCTTTGCTTAAGGATAGGCAAAGCTCAAGTGTGGGAGAGTTTGATAAGCCTATATTTTATAATCTTATACCAGATAAATTATCGTAATTTGCTTATGTTCACTGGTGAATTTTAGATGGATCCTTATCATTGTCTTCATTTTTGTAGATTGAATGAGATTTATCACATTTGAAGTGAAAGCAGACAAAGACACCACATTTTCAGAGTAAAAGAAGATAATTTTGGCTTAGACAGGGCTTTGTGAATGATTGAGGACTTAGATAGGGTCATGTGAGCAATTGAGGAGTTAGACAAGGTCGTGTCTAACTTAGAAAACACTTTTGTCTGATTTTTTTTTAAGAGACACGGCCATGTCTCTATGTCATACGGTTGTGTCTCCCTTCTATGTTGAAGCTACACTATTTTTTTTGACTCACACATCTATGTCGAGCTTGGACACAGTCATGTGAGGTCTCTTGTGCTTAAAAATGATAGTTTCTCACCTCCAAACATTATAAATAGAAGTGAATTCCTAAACCTGAGACACACTTTGGCTACGATAGACTTGTATAGGCATAAAGGAATTTTGTTTTCTATGAACCAAGGATTGAAGGCTAGAGTTTTGAAGACAAGGGCAAGAGTAATTGAAGTTCAACTATTGAAAACATCTTCTCCATCTTTTCTTTTTATTTTATTCTTCCTTATTTTCTTGAGATAGATTCATGGTTGTTTCTTTAACTTTTGTTCTTGTTTGTGTTACATTAGCCATGAGTGGCTAAATTCTTTTTTCTAAGATTAGGATGCAACTTTCTACTTTTCTATGTTGAATTGTTAATTTGATTCTTTGTTAATGGAAGATTATTGCTCTTGATTCATTCTTAGTATGCTTAATGCTTGTGATATGTTGCCGACCATATTTACATGACCTTAGGCTTTAGGTGAAGGATCAAAAGACAAAATATATTTACTAGATAATCTAAGAATTGAACTTAGGAATTGAGACTTAGACATAGGCTTAAATCCTTCGAGGAATAAATAATTGTCATAAAACCTAATGGATTAGAACTTGAATTAATTGCCCTGAGCATGGGATTGATGGAGTTTTAGTATGTTTCTAGTGCCAAGAAATTGGGCTTTAAATAATTTAGGACAAATCACCTTCAAGAACATAATTGAAAATTAGCAAAGATAGGATTGCAATTTATCATAGGGGGTAGTGTAGTGAATTCCTAGTCCTAGGCCTTTAAATCTTGGTTGAATCTTAACTTTTCTAAATTTATTTGCTTACTTTATTGCTTTGATTTTCGTCTTGATTTTAATTGAGCTTTTACTATTGTTTTTAACTGCTTAAATAATCAAAATCATTATAATTGTTAGTAATCAATCGATCCTCGAGGGAACGATCTTTATTTTACTACTTGAATGAATAGTGCGCTAGTGAAAAATTCACAACACACAATGACAACAATGGTGGTGCGAGGGGATGCGTACTTGCAAAAGACACTCTAACGCTCTAGTCAGTTTGTGTGCAATGAGCGTTATGTAGAGAATTGGAGATCAGATTCGTACCTTATAGGCCTTGCAAAGTATTTGTATGAGCATATTAGGGTGTTGAGAAGCTAAGCATTCATTAATGCAAATTGAATGTTGTTGAATAAGATCCGAAAGATCGTTATTCGTTGTGTTCAAATCCCTATTTATGTGGTATATGATTAGCATTCATATCCTTTGAGGGAGTTATGCCTAACAAATAGGTAGTTATAAAAACACAATGATGTTTAGGTTCTATTTTGGCTGGACGGGTTGTTTCAGACCCATGGACCCATAACCCGGTCCAGAACAGTTGCCTCTTGCTTAGCGCTTTGTTGGGATTGCAAAGTGTCATGATATGAGTTTAGTTAGAGCACACAACGCTCAATGGACAAAGGGATCCAAGTCTTAGAGTTAACATCGAATCTCGCGATGTTTTTTTGAAAGGGTCAAGGTCCATGGTGGATCAGAATATACCCCCTGGGGTTAATGAGTAAGGTTAGGATCCGAGTTGGATTACTCTGGTTAAATGATCATTCTGCTATCAAGGGGTGAGTAATAAGTTGTCCCTATGTGTAGTTCGTGGGGTCCTGTTATGAATGTAGTTCGATTTTAGACTGAGCTCCGTGGTGTTGTTTTACTGTGGTGTCTAGTTGAAAGTCTGTGACTTGGCTTAGGTTTCCTTATGGAACATCACACGTTGTTCCAATTCTGAACATTCTATGCCTGTCCTTTTAGTTGTTTTTGCTTAGAAACAATACATCATGTGGTGATAGAATAGTTGAAGTCGTCATTTGGGGTTCGTAACGTTATATTTAGTCGTTCTCAAATTTAAAAAAAGGAAACGTCATAATTATCCGCTTTAAATGAAAAAGGCGTATTTGCCCCCATCAACGACAACAATTAGGGTTATTTTTCCATGCTTATAAATAGGAATACTACTTAGCCCTTCTCACTTTTTACCTACTTTTGCAATCTAAGCTTCCTTCTCTAGCAAAACAGAAGATTTCCAACAAGCTTGCACGACGTCCATTGGTAGTTCCAAGTCTTTTTTAGGCTTTCTTCACTGTTCAAAAGCTCTTTTTGTCATCTAAAACTCAAAGTACTCCTCATTTTCACCTTTTTTTCCTTTTTATAGACGTTTAAGGGAGGGGAATATCAGGGAGCGAGGAGATGGTGCAAAACAGTGGCCCATCAGTAGAGGTTATGAATCCTCTATTGTCCCCATCACCCCGCCACAACGGGGGCTTTAAGCCCAAAATGGGAGTTATGATAAGGGGGCAAGTTCATTGGCTAGGATAAGGATCCTGGAGGCATTCCGAAGGGCGGATCAAGCTAGAGAGCTGGACAATCTTAGGTCAACCTTTCTACTCTCCAAACTTATGATGGCATTAGGAGAGGGAGCTTAACACTCTTCAGGATGAAAAGCAAAAACTTGAGCTGGAAGTTGCTCAGAGAGATAAGAAGCTGGCCTAAGCTACCAAGGAGGCTAAGTTATGTAACTCTCAAATCAACAGGCTCTGGGTCAAGGTCACTCACCTTACTACGGTTGCTGCTAAAGTGGATTCTCTCCGAGCTCAGGTTATTGAGTTGAATGCGCTCCGAGCTAAGGTCGCTGAGGCCGATGTGCTCTAAGCTAAGGTTGCTAAGGTCGATGCTCTTCAAGTCCAGCTTGGTGAAGCAACGACTTGGGAGAACACATTGAGAGAGAACCTGACCTCTATTGAGTCTATCCTTGCCAATGTCCAAGCTCAATGTGAACTTTTGCTCCAGATCGAGACCAGGATGAAAGAAGAAATTACACAAATGGAAAGTGACTAGTTGAGGTCCGTGGTGGAATCATTCGAGAATGCTCTTAGCCAACTTTACCTTCTTAACCCCAGTCTTAATAAAGAAGAGATTAGTGCTCTCTAAGGGAAGTCCAGGATGGCCAAATTGTTGATACAACTATTCTTGAGACTGCCTCAAATGACCAAGTGGATGGAGGAGGGACAAAAGCTACACCAAAGGTTGGAAGAGAATATGCTTAGGTCGTGGTGGTTGAGGTGGTGTAAACCGGGGTGGCACAAATTGAGGCAATGCGATCTGAGGCGGTGATGACTCTGGAAGGATTAAACCCTACTTTCTCATGCCCAAGTTATTTTTCATCCCTTTGCGAGGGGTTTTATTAATGTAATTAGACAAGTCCCGACCTCAGGCATCTCTTGTTTAATTTTAGTACTTGAAATTTTCTTCCTAGTGATGTTTGCTTTTCTTTCACTGAGGTGAGTCCAACACTTAACCTCAGTTACTTTACTTCATACTTGTCACATTTTTACCTTTGCAATGTCGAGATGGGTCCAATGCTCGATCTCGGAGGAAAGACTTTAGATTGTTGAAGCATTTAGGGGTCTGCGTTCCTATAGGGGTTTGTGGTCCTCCTGTGATTTGTAGCGTCTGTGCTTGCTTGGAAACCATTGCCTTGAATTTATTATGAATTAAAGTTGTTTTGATGACAATAGCAATATTTTGCTCTATTTCCCAACTGTCCACTTCTCTTATAGCCAATCATAGGGGGGAACAATTAAATATGGCTTTGAATATATATCTGGTTCACCTTTTTAGGAGTCAATCAGAGCGCATTACTCCTTTTATAAATAGGGAATGTTTGTTGTAGGGTTATCATTTGTTCCTTTCTAAAATCATCTTTCATTTCTTTCCTAAATTCTTGAAGGTGTTCCTTTTTTCTTGTATATTTTTCTGGTGGAGGCCTTTCTCTCCAGGTGTAATTGCTTAGTGAGGGCCAAGTAACTACTCTATATAGCTGGTCAACACGTCTCCGAGTAGCATAAGCCTTTCTTTCCAGGCTAATGCAGTAGCAGGACAAGATCCTACTCTTGTTGGAAAGGCTCATGTCTTCTATCGTAATTCTTGTAAGGCGTGGAGGGGTTTCACCACTCTCCCTCCTCTGCTCTCCTAACTTTCACCTAAGGCACTCACCATGCCTTGGGTGTGTAGGGTTGCTTTGGAGGTGTAGGGTTGTAAAGCCTTCTCTTTATATTGATCAAGAGGAAGAGATAGGTGCTCACATCTTGAGGAACCGTTGAGGTATTTGTGGTCAGTACTTAATAATCATAATCATCTTACCAGACTACCTTATTGGCTTCTTTCTAGTGGGCATTCTTGCAGGAGATTAGCTTATAGGTCCTCCTTGTAAATTTGATAATGTTTGGAATGTGAATAATAGTAAATTTACTTTTTTTGAATATTCTATTTTTCGTTATCTTGTAAAGTTGGTTACAACTCCATGTCTTGCTCGATCTCGGTAACTATTAATGAACACTCGTTTTGCCTAGCTAAGAGGAGTCTAAAGCTCGATATTGGTGGTCAGATTCATTTAGAATAGTGGCCAATTAAACTTGTATAATGTTATACGTAGGCTTCGGAGTGATATTCGATATCTCGGGCCACGGTCGAATGCGTGTAACCATGTTAAACCTTTGCTAGGCTTATGGGTTAGGCTTAGCATTACAGCCTTGCTAGACCTTTTAGGTTTATGGGTTAATTTGAAATTGAAAAGATGATGCAAAAGCCTTTTGGTGTGGAGTCCACTATCTTGGACTACGGTCAGCTATGCTCAACCTTCTGTAAACCTGGTTGGTTTATGGGTTAAGGTCAGGCCATAACGACACAGTTGAAAACCCTTGAATGCGCTCCTTGACCACGGACAATAGTCAAGTGGATTCTCCTGTATGGCTATCATGTACAGTGTAACACCTTAATACAAATATCTTAATATATTTGTTATATAGGAAGATAAGTAGTACTAGTCATGCTACTTCTAACTTAAGCAAAATTCTAACCCATAATATTTATACAAATAATTATGGAGAGCCATAAAGAAAAGGTCTTACATATATACATCAATAGCCTTAAAGGGCAAAGTGTTATACATACAACTTTATACCACTCAAAGTAAAAATATACAAGATATGCTCATAAATACATAAGCTGAAACTATCTTATCTTATTACTTTTTACTCTTTTTCTTTTTCCCTTTGGAAGGGTCTTGACCTATTTTTTTTTCCATAAAACACAAAACGAGGTCAGAACATGAAAATTCTCAGTAACTAAACATATATCTCATGGCATTTTTATAAAAATACACAAAGGTAAATTTATAAACTATAAACTTATTAATATATTGTCGATATTAAACAATTGTTCATACAATTGTAAAATATCATTTTTTCTTGGAAAAGTGCTTATCTCACTCATTTTCCTAACATATGACCTAACTCATCCTGTTACCCTTGGTAATAAGCTTTTCTCACTTTACTTCCTTTGATAGAGAGCTTAACTCACTCTTACTACCCCTTACATGAGTGCTTTTCTCATTCCTCATGTTCCTTGACAAAGAGCTTAGCTCACTACTTTGTCCTAGGTAGAGTGCTTATCTCACTCCTCTACCACACTTAATAAAGTGTTTTACTCACATCTTTACCATGCAAGGTACTCTTCTCACTCCCTTGTCTTCACAAAAATCCATCCTTAGTAAAGTATTTTTCTCACTCCTTTGCAAAGTCAAGGGGCTTGCCTCATTCTTTTATCTCTTAGTTAGGATAATTATACTATGACTCAACTTTAACAAGTAAAAGAATCTTTCTTTGCTAATACTCCATTCTAACTCAACTTAATGAGGTAAATGAGTATTTCTCTAAAAACTTGCATACTTAACTCAACTTTAACTATAAGAGAGTAATTCATGCATTTATGATAAGTAAAATCTCTGTATCAAACTTGTGTCTAGCATAACTTAACATCATATCACAAGTGATAATGTAAGCCACAATAATGTGTTCAAGGTCCTAGATACCTAATTTAGGCATTTCCTAACTCATGGAATGCTTAAAAACTTAAACTTGTGCTCATATATGCTAGGTGGTTATTTCTTTTGTGAAATATACCTAAAAGTATCTTAACATACTTAAGAAAGTATAAACATAGGATCCCAGCAAGCAAGAAACTTCAATTCATGAAAAAGAGAACCCTAAAAGACCCTGGGCTTGGCGCCTAGCCACCACTATTCCATGCCTAGGTGTGGCCATGGCAGAACAATGCCTTGTTTTCCTAAGCCTCTAGCGCTTAGGTGTGCCAAACTGGCGCCTAGGCGCTAGTTGCACAAAAAAAACACTTTTGCAGAATCTTGTCCACTATTCTATTGGTTTCTAAACCAAATTTCAATTCCCATATCTTGGTTTCCCAAGGTTTCTAACTCCATATATGGTCACTAAACTCAATGAAACTATCAAACACTCTTACTACACATTAACTCATGGAGAAAGATCAAATTAATTAACCACAAATACCCATATTCTAAACTCTTGGATGTGTAGTTTCAAGAATGTCAACAAGCTTCAAATCAACCATTATGCATGAATCAACACAAATGAAACCACAAAACAAGTTTCCATATCACTTATCCAATTTCAATCATGGAAAATATACAAAAACCTATTTTTCCAAATCAAGTCTTGCATATTACAACATGAAGAGAGAATAGGAGAAGTGAGAATTTCAGAGCAAAGATCCCTACCTCTAGTAGTCTGGATGATCAAACCTTTGCTTTGCCATTTGTCTTCCTCTTCTTTCTTCCCTCTTCCTCTTCAAAATTTTCCTCCTTTCTTGGCTTCTCAATCTTAGCATTTTACTAATCCTTCTGAAAATTCAATTAGATCTAACCTTGCAAGTAAAGGAAAATACCACCTTAGTCAAGAAGAAGATCTAAATGCTAGCGTTGCTAGTTTGGCTAAAAAGGTTGAAGTCATGAAATTAGGGAAAGTAAAGAAATCAAATCTTTGCAAAAATGAAGAAATTTGTGGCATTTGTGATGACTTAGGACACTCAACACATAAATATCCTAAGATTTCTATTTTTAAAGAAGTTGTACATGAGCAAATAAATGTAATGAATAATTTTAAAAAGTCATTTACTTCTTCTTTTTCATATTCATAAACTACGGGATGGAGAAATCACCCAAACTTCAGTTAGAGGAATAATAATCAAGCACAGTTTATGCAACTACTATCTCCTTAGGAACAATTGGACTTTCAAAATTCTCAAGGATATGCAACATATGTCCCACCATATAGTCGTATCTAGCAATGCTGACGGCCTCACCGACGAGATCATGTTGTTTGGGGTTAGGGTGGTGGTTGATTCAATGAGCAAAAGCGTGAATATGAACAATCTCTCACAGTATGAGCATCCTCAAGATGCCTCGAACAACAACAATACTAGCAATAACAAAGACGATGTCGCCGCCGGTTATGCCTCTGCCACCGACGCCCTTCCTCATAACTCCGGCAAGCACCACGAGCGTGAGCGAAAGCGAGGTTCGATCAACATATATATCTTCAATCAATTATCAATTCTTGTTTTTTTTTTGTTATCTTATAAAAATTGGTAACTCTGGCTAAAAGAAAAGCTATATTAATTATTTAAAGTACTGTAATAATTGTTGTGTTATTGAATTATTTGAAATTGAAATTGTTGTGGTAATTGAATTGATGCAGGGGTTCTGTGCACGGAGGAAGAGCACAAGTTGTTCTAGATGGGATTGCAGAAAATAAGGAAAGGTGATTGGAGAAGAATCTCTCAAAACTATGTCAAAACGTGAACGCCCACTCAGATGGAATGTGTGATGGACACGTGGGTGGAGGGAGAGGGACTGGGGAATACATATGAGGTCCAAAGGGAGAAGCTGAGTAAGGAGGGTAACATGTACGAATGGAGCATATAGGAAAATGGTGGGGTTGGAGGATTAGTATGGTAGGTAGAAAAATAATAAGAAGTAGTGAATAAGGTAAAAGATAGTATGATTATAATAAATAAATATATATATTATCAAATTATTTGTATTATAAACATTAAATATTTAATAATATAAAAATTTATTAACTTATTTATATTATTAAATTTTATTATATTATCTTATATTATTATATTTTATATTATCAAATGTAAAAAACGTACCATTAATTTATTGATGGGACTAAAAATCACAAAGGAGCATACCCAGCCACATCATTGCTTTTATCCACCTAGCTACTACAGTACATACCCATCCACTTTTCACCCGCGCCACCTCAACTGTCCAAAGCCCATACAGCATTAAGTATCATGATCATTTTCGTATTATTTCATGAATTATGTGTTCAAAATCATTACATTCGGGTGTTAAAGTGTTGTAGTTTGTCTACTTTTTTGAGCTTTAAAAATTAACTTGTATGTACATGAATTGAATGTCAGTATAGTTTAGCAAATACACATAAAATTAAAATTTATAATTTTAAGTTAATGATAAATTTCTGTAATTTAATCAAACAAAAAAAGAATCTTAATTAAAAAATTTGAAACTGAGTTCTTGACCAATTGTGATAAGACGAAAGTTCATAATTTACCAAGACGAAATTTAGTGTCAAATATTGTTTCTGAGGTATTTCATTGCATAAATATCTAGCAGCAAATTAAGCACGTCTCACGAAAAATTTAATAGTTATGCCTAAAAATCATCACTTGTTCGCACCACACTTTCTTTTCGTTTGGTACGTTTCATCCCAATAGCTCCACACCCCACTTATACTTGACATATTTCTGGGTTAAAAATTAGACTCTTCTGCTTGCTTCTGTTCTTGTTTCGTGCCACACCATCTCAATTGTTAAATATTTTATATTATCTGTTTTAATATTTTAAATATAATTTATATATTTATTAGGTTATTTTATTTAATATTAATTAATTTTAAATTTAAATTTATCATGATATCAATATTAAAATTTCAATAAATTAAAAAATATATTAAAAATCTCATATCACCATTTCACACCATTTACCTTAATATTTTAAACATAATTTATATATTTATTAAATCACAATTTATATATCTAATTAATCACTCTACTTAACAATATGAAAATATCAATCCAATAAGACTAGGATGAAGTGCACATGTCAATACGCCATCAATGTCCTTTCGCACCCATTGTTAGTACAAGCCACCAAAATGGTCATGGTATAATAAAAACAAATTTTTCAAAGGTAAAATATCTATAATAATTATGCTATCAAAGTGCACGTGTCAATACGCCATCAATGTCCTTTCGCACCCATTGTTACTGCAAGCCACCAAAATGATCATGATATAATAAAAACAAATTTTTTAAAGGCAAAATATCTATAATAATTATGCTATCAAAGTGTTGCAGTTTTACTGACCAGTATAAATGCATAACAATGGTCTCCCAATGTGTATCACGGTTCAAGTCAAGTAACTCCCATGGCTACCTCCAACTCAAAACTACTCCTCTTGCAAACCCAGAAACCATTCTCCCTTCTAGTCATCTCCATAACCTTGTTTTTCTTGCTACTCAACAAAGTGAACTCTTCAAAAGTCCTTTCTTTTACCTTCACCAACTTCGTGCCAAACCAAAAGGATATAGTCCTCCAAGGCAATGCCGTTGTTTCATCAACGGGAGAGTTACAACTTACCAAGGTACAAAAAGATAAACCAATCTGGAACTCCGTTGGCAGAGCTCTATATGTTACCCCTATTCACATTTGGGACAGAAACACAGGCAGGGTGGCAAGCTTTGTCAGTTCCTTTTCCTTTGTCGTGAAAGCACCAGATACATCCACAACTGCTGATGGCATTGCTTTCTTTCTTGCATCACCAGATTCTGACGTCAAAACATCAGGGGGACTCCTCGGACTTTTCAGTAGCACATTTTACAACAGCTCCAACCAAGTTGTAGCTGTGGAATTCGACACTTTCCTTAACCCTTGGGATCCAAGTGCTCGACATATTGGAATTAATATCAACTCTATTCAGTCCACGAAAACTGTAACATGGAATTGGAAGAATGGGGAAGTAGCCAACGTTGTCATAAATTATCATGCTTCCACCAAAACATTAACTGCCTCTCTAACTTATCTTGAGAGTAAAACAAGTTATGTCATCTCTGAAGTTGTTGATTTGAAGGGTGTTCTTCCGGAGTGGGTGAGAGTTGGTTTCTCTGCTTCATCGGGATTGAGAAAAAACTACGCTAAAACACATGATGTTCTTTCCTGGTCTTTCTCTTCAACCTTGCAAACTAGTTAGTAGCAGTGGACAACGCGCATCTTGCGAGTTATGCATGATTTGATGGACTCTCTTACGTACTAGTTATTAATGAAACTACAATAAAATTGACCTGTAATAATGACTAATTTAGCCGTGGTCAGAAAATGTAAACTATTGTAATGGTTTTATAAGTGGCTGCTGCTATAATCATGTGATGTAGCAATGGTTTGTGGTTTGTCTGTAGAACAAAACTTGGTAAAATAAGTTTGACAGCAATAAGTGCTGTTATTTGAATAAACAATCTGTGAAGTGCTTATGTCAAGAATATATGAAATGTATGAAATTGAAATACTTTTTTTCCTTTTAAATTCTAATAATTGTTTTTTTTTGGTTGAGTGAAATTTCATAATTTATTATGGTTAATATAGTTCCCGATCATACTGTACAAATTCTTATTTCCTTTAAATTCAATGTCTTGTTGCTTATGAAACTAACGCCATATTGCCTTATACAAGTTTTAAACCTTGTTTTGTTTTTCTTATCTAAACAATATCATAAAATGATTGATAAGTGCATAACGTAATAGAAAAGCTTAAATCAGCTGAAAATAAACTCATCTAAACAGAATCCATATATAGTGAGCTTAAAAAATATTGTATGGGTTTTTACCAGTCGCCGCCACTGCTATCAGGTTCTATAACAGCACTATTGTAAGGCATTATTTAAAGTAAAACTTAGTATATTAGCATAATTAAATTGCTACAAAAAAATGCTTCTATTGATATTGTCAAATCCTTATTTTGTCCAGGAAATTTTTTATTCTAGTTCTAGAAGTAGAACTAATAAAAATCATAAAAGTTATACAATAAATATATATAAAAGTAGAATAAAAATAAAATCCCATGACTTCTGCCCTACATCCAGAATTTCCCTCTCATTCCACTTCTCTCGTAATCAAATTCTAATAGCTAGATCACATCTTAATAAGATCATAAGTAGGATTCCTATCATTAACTAATCTTGATAACATAGGGTCTCTCTACGGATTTATCTTGGATATTATAACAATACCACGTTTGTATTGAGAAAAGATAACAAATATTAACAACAAGCAGAAACAAATTAGATCACTTTTTCCCCCTGTGCAAATAACAATAGACTCTGAAAATTTCTCAGGCAACAAATAATAATTTTAGGCAAATAATAGGATGCACAGACCAAAAAATATAAAATCAATAGGCACCAGATTTTTAACGTAGGAAAACTTCCAATGTGAGGGAAAAACCCACGGGACCTAATCCAGTAAAAAATCTTCCACTAATAAAATTAATGGGTACACCACAAGTCCTCCTGGAACCACTAGGGATCAACAAAAAATTAATCTTCACCAATAAAGTGGATAACAACACAACAAACCCACCAATGAGTATCTAGTCAGACAACAGAGAGAACAAAAAATAGAGAGATATTAAAATCAAAAATAAAACTCACACTACTAGGATCAACATATCAAAAACATCTGATAGAAGAGCACAAATTATCTCCACCTTATTTTCTTCTCCGCTGCCACACGCTGTTCTCGTCCTTTTTCCACTTTCGAATTCTCTCTCTCTCGGCTTTTTTTTTCACCAGAGGCACACACACACACACACACACACCAATATCTCAAATAAATGGGCCTTTTAGGCCTATGTCAATGTGACCTTTTTTTTTTAAGTCAGCGTGGGGCCACTTTTTGGTGACCCACCTGACAATTCTCCCCCTCACCAATCAAGTGGGGTCATAGTCAACCAAACTCGCTTTCTCTTTGCAAGTAACAAACTTTCTTATGGGTAAAGTCTTTGTCATCATATCTGAACCATTCTCATCAGTATGGATTTTCTCTAATGATAATTGCTTCATCTCCAGCGCATCCCATATCCAGTGATATCGAACCTCAATATGTTTAGACCTTTCATGAAAGGTCGAGTTCTTGCTGAGATGGATTGCACTTTGACTATCACAGTACAAAACATATTTTTCTTGTGAAAGACCCAACTCTTGTAGGAATTTTTGCATCCACAAAAGTTTCTTAGCAGCTTCTGTAATGGTAATATATTCTGCCTCTGTAGAGGATAGAGCGACACATTTCTGTAACCTGGACTACCATGACACTGCTCCACCTGCAAAAGTCATCATATACCCAGAAGTAGACTTCCTGGAATCCACATCACCAACCATATTTGCATCTGTGTAACCATTCAACACAGGCTTATCACTTCCAAAGCATAAATAGATTCCAGAAGTACTTCTAAGATACCTGAATATCTATTTCACAGCTTGCCAGTGCTCTTTACCAGGATTGGAGAGGAAACGACTAACAACGCCAACAGCATGAGCAATATCCAGTCTTGTACATACCATCACATACATCAAGCTACCAACCGCAGATGTATACGGAATCTTCTGCATTTCTTCTTTATCTTTCTCACTTGTAGGACATTGTGTAAGGCTCAACTTGAAGTGACCTGCAAGTATAGTACTAACAGATTTGGAATTACCTATATTAAATCTCTCAAATACCTTTTCAATATACTTTTGTTGTGATAACCACAATTTACCATTCTTCCTGTCACGAACAATTTTCATGCCAAGGATTTGCCTTGCAGGGCCCAAACCCTTCATTGCAAAGGACTTGTTCAGTTCTCTTTTAAGATTTTGAATCTCTTTAATGTCATGACCAACAATCAGCATGTCATCCACGTAAAGCAAGAGAATAATAAAATTTTCATTAGGAAATTTTTTCACAAACACACATTGTCTTGGAGCTTGTTTGAGCCCATACAAGCTCTTCTTTAATCTGCAGACAAGCTTCTCTTTGCCTTTGACTGCAAAACATTTAGGTTGCTCCATGTAAATTTCTTCCTCCAAGTCACCATGGAGGAAAGCTGTCTTCACATCAAGTTGCTTAACCTCTAAATTCAAATTAGCTGCTAAGCCAAGCACAATTCATATTGAAGACATCTTGACCACAGGTGAAAATATTTCTTCAAAATCAACTCCTTTCTTCTTACTGAAGCCTTTCATAACCAACCTTGCCTTGTACCTTGGCTGTGAGCAATCCTCCTCTGATTTTAGCTTGAACACCCATTTATTCCTAAGTGCTCTCTTGCCCTGGGGCAGTTTCACTAACTCAAACGTATGGTTCTCATGTAAGGATTTCATCTCCTCTTGCATGGCTTTATACCACTTGTCCTTCTCTTTATGTGACATAGCTTCTTCATAGCTCTCTGGCTCTCTCCCATCAGTCAACAACATATACTCATGTGGAGGATATCTCTATGAAGGATGATGCTCTCTTGTAGATCTTCTCACCTGAGGCTCTAAAGGTGGTTCTTATGGAATTGGCTCAATTAGTTCATTGACTTGAGGCTCAAGTACATCAATTGTGTTCTCCACATCTACATTTACATCTCCCCCGTTATCAGTGACCCTGGTAGGAGGTTCTGGCTTAACATCAATGTACCCATGAACAACCTGTTTTGGCTTATCCTTCTTATCAATATCTTCAATAGTCTGGTCTTCAAGAAAGACAACATCTCGGCTTTTGATAACTTTCTTATCAATCGGATCCCAAAACCTGTAACCAAAATCATCACGACCATAGCCCAAGAAGATACACTGTTTAGACTTACCATCAAGCTTGGACCTTTCATCTCTGGAAATGTGAACAAATGCCTTACAGCTAAACACACGCAAATGATTATAGGAAACATTTTTCCCTGTCCATACCCTCTCAGGAACATCACCATTAAGAGGAACAGAAGGAGAAAGGTTGATCAAGTCTACTGCAGTTCTCATTGCTTCACCCTAGAAGGCTTTAGACAATTTGGCATGAGAGAGCATGCATTTAATTCTATCATTAATTGTGCGGTTCATTCTCTCTGCAACCCCATTCTGTTGTGGGGTCTTTGGAATTGTCTTCTCAAGCTTGATTACATGGTCCTTACAATACTGCTCAAATGGACCCCTGTATTCACCACCATTATCTGCTCTAACACATTTCAGCAATTTTCCTGTTTCTCTTTCCACACTTGCATGAAAGTGTTTGAAGACGTCAAATACCTAGTCTTTGGATTTCAAAACAAAAGCTCACACTTTTCTAGAATGGTTATCAATAAATGTAACAAAATAAGAGTAACCACTAAGGGATTTAACATCCATAGTGCAAACATCAGTGTGAACTAAATCCAAGATATGTGGCATCCTATGTGGAGGATAAGTGCGGAAAGAAACTCTATGTTGCTTACCAACAAGACAATGAGAGCAAGTTTTAAGAGATGTACCTCTAACAGGAAGTAACTTTTGCCTTGCAAGAGTGTCAAGGCCCTTCTCACTCAGGTGACCCATGCGTTTATGCCATAGCTCTATAGAGCAATCCTCAATTGCATTCACCTGAGGTGTAGACAACTTTGTTGATGTCCAATGAAGAGTATTCTGCTTCACTCCTTTTGCTACCACCAAAGTCCCTTTGGTGCACTTCCATTTACCATCATCAAAAGCATTATGATAATCATCTTCGTCAAGTACCCGTACTGAAATCAAGTTGAGGCGCATGTCAGGAATGTGCCTAACATTTTTCAAGTGTAGCTTGCATCCGGCATTAGTCTCTAACCATATTTCTCCAATGCCAGCAACCTTGCTTACCCTTTGATTTCCCATCTTCACTTGTCCGAAATTCCCAGCAGTGTAGGATGTAAAATACTCACGATGAGGTGTAACATGAAATGAGGCAGCAGAATCAACAACCCATTCATAGTCTTGGCATGTGAGATTAATGGAGTCATCATTATAAACAATGACAACTTCACCATCAGATACAACTGCAGCAGTGTCTTTGTCTTTGTCTTCTCTTTTTTATTGCTTTTAGTCCTTGATTTTTCCTGCTGAAGGAACCTGTATTCTTTCATCATGTGTCCCATTTTATTGCAATGGAAGCACTTGATGTCTTTTCTGTTCTTTGACCTTCCTCTTGACTTGTTGCGGTCTTCAGATCTCTGAAAATTTCTATGTTGGCTTCTTCCCCGTTACTCCATAACCAAAGCTTCATTATGAGTCGAAGAGCTAGTCATACATGTCCATTCCTCCTAGTTTCTTTATTTAAGAGACTATCTTTCACCATATTGAAAGTCAACTTTCCATTAGGAGCATAGTTACTCAGAGATACCACCAATGTTTCCCAGTTGTCTGGTAATGAGCTAAGTAACAATAGTGCAAGCAGTTCATCATCTAACATAACCTCCATAGTATTCAATTGATTCACAACATTTTGAAAACTACTCATATGCTCAGCCACCGAGGACCCATCCTTGTATTTCAAGTTTACCAACTTCCGAATCAAGAATGCCTTGTTCTGTGCATTTTTAGACTCAAACAAGTCGCTCAATTTCTTCCACAAGCTGTGGGCACTAGTCTCACTAGATACATGGTGATAAATGCTTTGGTCAATCTATTGCCTGATCATGCCAATAGTCTTCCTGTTTATTCTCTTCCATTCTTCATCAAATTTATCTGTTGGTTTAGTACCATCACCCTCAATGGGATCATATAGGTCTTTGCAAAATAGCAAGTCTTCCATTCGGGATTTTTATATTGAGTAATTAGTAGAATCCAATTTAATCATAGTACCAGCAACATCGCCTTCTCTCATTTTAAGAGCACAAACCAGAGCCCCAACCAAGGAGCGCTTTGATACTAGTTGTTAAGAAAATATAACAAATATTAACAACAAGCAGAAGCAAACTGGATCACTTTTTCTCCATGTGCAAATAACAATAGGCTCTGGAAATTTCTTAGGCAACAAACAATAATTTTAGGCAAATAATAGGATGCACAGACCAAAAAAAATAAAATCAATAGGCACCAAATTTTTAACGTGGGAAAACCCCCTAATGTGAGGGAAAAACCCACGGGACCTAGTCCAATAAAAAATTCTCTACTAATAAAATTAATGGGTACACCACAAGTCCTCTTAGAACCACCAGAGATCAACAGAAAATTAATCTTCACCAATAAAGTGGATAATAACACAATAAACCTACCAATGGGTATCTAACCAGACAACAGAGAGAACTAAAAATAGAGAGATATTAAAACAAAAAATAAAACTCATACTACCAGAATCAACATATCAAAAACATCTGATAGAAGAGCACATATTATCTCCACCTTATTTTCTTCTCCGCTGCTAGACGCTGTTCTCGTCCTTTTTTCACTTTCGAATTCTCTCTCTCGACTTTTTTTTCACCAGAGGCGCACACACACACACCAATATCTCAAATAAATGGGCCTTTTAAGCTTATGTCAATGTAACTCTTTTTTTTTTAAGTCAACGTGAGTTTACTTTTTGGTGACCCACCTGCACTTTGATACTCTAGAGAAGGTTAGAGAAAGAGATCAGAAAAAGATCGAATTCATAGAAATTCTAGTTCAAAATAACAAACAGAAAGAAATTTATAGAGTATGTCTTCGTAGTAAATTTGAGAGGCATAATTGTACCAAAAAAAAAAAAGAATTGAGAGGCAGAAGAGAGAGATTAAAAAAAAAAAAACCATTAGGCACAGCCGAGGCAGCTGTGATTGCCAAATTGCAATCCCCATGAGCTAGCCGGTGCTGTGGTCAATATCCTATAAAATTATATTCTTCTCAATTTTTAGAGAGAATAAAAACTTTTTACAGAGAATTAAAATTTTAGAAATAATTTTTTTTAAATGAGTGAATTAATTTTTATTCATTCAATCTATTAAAATAAATTAATAAATATATTAAATATTTATATATTAAATTAGGTCATAAATAAATTATTATAAATAGATTAAATTATAATAAATTTTAAATAAATTAATAATTTATTTTAAACTTATTTATTATGATCCAATCCATCCATTTCTCATTCCTACTCAATTTTCTATTTTAGTTACAGGGAAGGGCAAGGACCTAAGATCGTCAAACTCTACCCACAAAGGGTGGAGCCCAAGCAATTTGAAGCGATGTAAGAATGCCCCACGACTCCTTCATTAGGACGGTGCTGGATCCTGCATTCCGAGGAAAACCAATAATCCAACACCAGAGGCGTCATGGAACGCACCACACAAGCAGCCAACAGATCTCCGTGCTAAAGAGACTAACTTTGGATGGAAAAGATACACTATTCATTGCATTTTTGTATATTTATACAGGAGAAATAATGAAGGAATAATAGCCACAATAATATACAGGAGAAATTTTTATAAAAAATACAAATTTGAAATACAAAATCAAATTAAGGAGAACAACACGCATCTTGCGAGTTATGCATGATTTGATGTACTCTCTTACGTACTAGTTATTAATGAAACTACAATAAAATTGACCTGTAATAATGGTTAATTTAACCACGGTCAGAAAATGTAAAATATTGTAGTGGTTTTATTAGTGGCTGCTGCTATAATAATGTGATATAGCAATGGTTTGTGGTTTGTCCGTAGAACAACTTGTAAAATAAGTTTTACCGCTTAATTACCGCTTAAGTTTTACCGCAAGATGCTTGCTCGCTCGGCTTGCACCACTAAGCTTAGATTTAGTTATCTACACTTAGATCTTGTCACCACCGCATCGTTGTCGTTCTGACTGTGTCCCCACCTCGCCACTACACCAGCGTAACACTCTTCTCATTTTCTTCTCCTTTATTTTGTCTTTTTATTATTTAAATTCCATTTTATTATATTTTTTGCTTTTATGCCTACTGTGTTGCCAAAATTTCCTTCTCCTCTGTTCAAGCTAAATCTAACAATAACTATAAATAGCTTTTGAAGTGTCTCAATTGGGTACTCTATGTTTAATTTGCTATTCAATACTAATATTATCCCCTCCCTCTGAAAAAGTCTATCTCCTCGTGTGAAGTTTTGTTTGAAGCAAAATGGTAAAAATACTTAGGCCCTGCTTCCTTACTATTAGTAGTTTGATATCTATGCACCAGATTGAGGGAGTGTGTTACGAAAAATAGCATGTGTTAAAAGATGTTAATATGTGAGGGTACTAAATTGCTCCTTGGTGCCTGAGACAGTTGTGATCATGGCCTATAAATCTCTCTCTATGTTTTCTCTTTCTCTCTTAACAGAAACAAAGGAAAACAAAAAAAAAATGATGTACAAAGAAGTTCAACGGGAACTCAATCAGTGGAAGCAATAGACACTCTTCACGGTGGATGGTACCAATTCGATACCATGTTGTAGAACAATAGGGTTTCAGTGAGACAAGAATAACAGAGAAGAGGTGTGGTGGAGAAAACACAACCTCTTTACTAATTACTCATAATGATTCTCGTACATAAATTGACACTATACCTCTATTTATAGTAATGCTACAACTACATAAAGAAACAAGTAATCTTTACTTCGGGTGCATAACTAAGTACTAATAATTACTTAACCTATAAGAGTTTTCTGATTACTTAGTAGTTTTATATTATTTTCCTTAACATATACTATCCCTGTTTAAGTGTTTCTTTTGATGCTCAGAAGTTACAACTGATATATCTTGTCTTATTGGTAGTGGTAGAATGCCTTGGGATGCTGCTTCTTGCTGTTTAATGCGCATTATTTGCCTTGAGCATGATAGTCTAACTTCGATGACAAGTAGAGCTCTTTAGTTATTTAGAAAATACACATGTTACAATCCTCGTTTTAGTGGATATTGCATAATCTATTCTCTCTAAGAGGGATCACTTTGAAATTTTAAAATTTCAGACCATGATTTTCTTCGTGTGTTGTTGTTTTAGCATTTTGGGGGTGTCTTTTCTGTCTGTCTTGTAAAGGTACACCTCTTTTGGAGGCAGTATTTAGTTATTGTTACGTATTAAAATTATTATCAATCTCTATCTTCATCTGCAGCTCTGAGAACCTAATTTCTATGAATAACAAGAACTAAGTTGTTCCATCATGGCAACTTCGCTTTCAACTTGTGTTATAAATTAAAAACATGTATAATTCTAGCACAGGAATAAAAGAGGATAATAGTTACAGAAGTATAATATATATGCAATAATAACTGTCTCCACCCCTGCTGAGCAGGAGTGCTTTCTGCACAAGGTTGAGTCTCAGGAGATGCAATCAAGTTGTGCCATAGTAGTGTCACTACAGAGAAACATAACTCTTGTTTATGTTACGGCTTGCTCACATTCACAACTACTGATTGAGTACTGACTTTTTCTACATGTACTTTTTGCCCTTCTCTCTTTTGTTGTTGAATATTGATTCATTTGCTTTTGAACCATAGAGGTTTATTGGACTCTCTTTGATTTAGATCTAAACTCTTAAAGAGGGTGATCTACTAGTTTGGATTTATTGATTTAATGCATTGGTTTTAGAAAAACCCTGTGCAAGGGGGACGATGAAGAATCATGTGGCAGATCCTGGTTTAATGACTGCCCAGCTTACTGCTGCAGGTGGTTTTCTTGCTGGATTTGATGTTAAATTGCCTTACTCATCTGAGATCTTCTCTTACCCACTTTCTTCATTTTTTAAATATATATATATTGTCAAACTTTCTTACCTTGGCTTTCAAAAATATTGATGCTGCCAATGCCAACAAGTTTGATTTGTTCTTCCCTTTAAAATTAGTGATAAATGTATTAGTTAATTGGATCTTTTAACATTCAATGGCATGGTTTTAAATTACGGTTATGGTTGCGGTCGTGGTCGCGATTGCTGCGATTGCAGACATTACAGTTATTGCGATGTAAATTGTGGTCATTGCGGTGTGAATTGTGGTCATTGCGGTGTGAATATTTTTTTAAACTTGCACAAAATGTAAAAAAAAAAATTATAATTATTATAACTCTTCATATATTTTTATTTATAATGTTTTATAAGTTTTTATTCATTTGATAAGATTTTCTATCATCTTAAAGAATAATTGAAATTGAATTCATAACCAAAATAATATAATTATTGTTATAATAATTATTAATAGGCCTTTTAAAATTCTATCTAGGCATATATAAGAGAGTAAGAAACTAAATAATATATAAACTTAAATAAGTTTCAAATAAATTTCACAAAATATATGTCATATTTTTTACATTGAGTCACTAATAAAAAAGAATCTAATTGAGTTAGAAGAATACAATTACCCGCAACTTTAATTATGTCACCAATTATGCAACTCATAATTAATATCTTACATATTAATGAGCATTATAAGAATTCTTTTTATTGATAATTCACAAACAATAAACTAAATCTCACTTAAAAAACTTTTAAAATAATAAAGTAAATTATTAAATTTAAAATAATAAATAAATAAATTAAAAACTTAAAGACAATATAAATAGAACTTACATGATAATTATTACCATATGGTAGAATGACGTGGAAGATCAAAACCTCCACTTTCATTTTGGCTATCACCTTGCATGCCTCCTTGTCCAAAGACATAATAAAAAAATCCACTACTTGATTGTTGATAATAAGAATCTTGATAGTTCATTGAAAATTAGTGGTACGGTAGAGGTTGATTACTACCAGCATATTGATCATATGCACTGAAGTAAAGATACTGATAAGATGGTGGATAATATCTCTGACTACTCTGAGATGATTCATTAAGACCAAAGTCACTAAAACTTTGTGCAATGCTCAAAAAGGAAGAATATTCTAGTGTAACATTTTGTTGCCTTCTTCTTCTACTAGATTGTGATTCACCTCTTTTGCTATCACCAAATGAATGATCATAAAGAACCATATCTAGCCTAGACATAGTCATATCAATCATTAGGTTTTGTCATGACGATTATATGGAATCTCCTGATATGGATCATTTTGTCTATATTCGTCATCATCTTCATCATTATCATCACTTTTTTCAGCTTCTGCATCAGTACCACTATTACCACTATTATTACTAGGAGGACTTAAACCACCACTATTTTCATCAGAACCTGCATCATTTGTTATCAAGTGGCCTCAAGACTCAATAGGGGGTGAATTGATTTTATAAAAACTTTTCACAAATCTTTCAAAAAACTCTTGATTACCAATTTTTGTTAAAACTATTAATTGATAGAAATGAATGAATGAATAAGATAGTAGATATTGCCTACCAATGAACCAACCAAGAGGAAAATAATCAAGTAAGTAAATAAATTAATGCACAAATGTAAAGAGAAGGGTTTAGAGAATCAAACATAATGGTTTATCCTGATTCAGCCACCAATCCACTTGTGACATACGTCTAGTTCTCAAGCAATCACTTGAGATTTTTCACTATATCTTCAAGTTTCAATAGGTGCTTGATAACCTTCACTACAACAAATTTGGCCTATGGCAACCCTTCAAAAGTGTACTCTAAAATACACTTAAGTGTAGCCTTTGGTGAAGGCTACACTTTTTGGCCCTAAGGCAACGTTTTTAGAAGGGTGGCCTATTCAGGTGTAACCTATTATCTAATGCTACGCTTTTTCAGAGTCAAAGGTAGCATTTTTCTTATTCACCCTATGAGTACGCTTATAAAGTGTTCCCTTAAGTCTAACCTTATGAGTACGCTTTCAAAGCGTTCCCTTATGTCAAACGCTATGGGTATGCTGAAAAAACGTTGCTTTATGTCTAACCCTATAGGTACGTTTTCAAAGCGTTCCCATATGTCAAACGTTATGGGTACGCTGGAAAAGTGTTCCCTTATGTATAACCCTATGGGTACGCTAGAAAAATGTTCCTTTATGTCAAATGCTATGGGTACATGTGCAAAGTGTTTCCTTATGTTGCTTTCTTTTTTTAAAATATGACTACTTTTTTATCATTTAAAATAACATTATATGCAATTTAATAAAACATTAAAAATGTTTATTTTTTTAATATTTTTAGTGCCATTTATTTTATATTATTTTTATAGAATTTTAATTTTAGAATATGCACAAATAAATATGTAGTATTTCAAGCAATATAAACTAATTTTAATATTTAACACATTGTTCAAAATGAATACTAAAGTATCCACAATAACACATTGATGAAAGTATTAATAAAAAATAATCCAAAATATTCACCATCATTATATAATCCAAAGTACTTAATCAAAATAAAGATATATATATTTTCACGATGTATGAAAAAATTATCTTCATCAAGTTCTCTTTATGAACATCAAATATACTAAGTAGTTCTATTGACATCTCCAAATGCAGATGCATCCTTCTTCAATGTACTAAGTAGTAAGGCAGCAACAATTTCATCAATGTCTTCACTCCATGGCTCTTCTTCACTCTTCTTCTTTTCCTCCTGTACATCTAAGCTATGAGTTAGAATTGTATCAAGAGCATCAAAATGGTCAGTATCAAAAGCTGCAGAAATTAAAGAATCAAAAGGATCAAAAGAATCAATTAAACAAGCAGAGTGCACATCACTTGGGTATCTCATAGCTTCAAAAATATTGAATCTAATTAATTCCCCATCAAATTCCATTGTTAGAATTCCTGAGTGCACATCAATTTTTGTCCGTGCAGTCTTCAAAAATGGTCTTCCTAGCAAGATAGGAGCAGATTTGGGAGACTCATCCTCTTCCATGTCCAAAACATAGAAGTCTGCCGGAAACACTAATTCATTCACCTGTACCAAAACATCTTCAACCACACCCTTAGGGTATGCATTAGATCTATCAGCCAATTGAATAACAACACCAGTAGGTTCCAAAGGACCCAAGTATAAAGATGCATAAATAGAATATGGCATGACATTTATAGATGCACCTAAATCAAGCATTGCCCTTTCAAACCATGTGTTACCTATAGTGCATGGAATGGTGAATGTGCCAGGGTCCTTACATTTGGTTGGGAGTTTCTTTTTAATTACAGCTGAAACATTTTCTCCCACTTGGACCTTTTCATTTCCTTTTAACTTCCTCTTGTTAGTGCATAATTCTTTCAGAAATTTTGCATATCTAGGTACCTGCTTAATGGCATCTAACAAAGGGATATTAACCTCTACCTTCCTAAAAGTCTCAAGTATTTCTTTTTTTGCTTCTTCTTTCTTGGTTTTAACCAACCTACTAGGAAAAAGAGCTTTAGTGACATATTTAGGAAGGGGTTGAAATACTTACCTTAGGGGTTTTGGAAGTTTGCCCCTTATCATTTGCTTCTTTGGGTGGTTCATCCTTCTCTTGAATGATTGGTGGAAGAGAGGTAGGCTCATCCATCGTCTTTCCGCTTCTCAATGTGACAAAGACTAGCATTTTCCCTCGGATTCACTTCGGTTGTGAGGGTAGTTTCCTGAAGCTTGGCTTTGAAACTTGTTGAATTCTGTGGATAAGCTGTCCTATCCGATTCGCAAGTTATTGATTGCAGATCCTTGTTTCTTGTTTGAAACTTTGTATAGTTGCATTTGTTTCTTGTTGGAACCGCAAATTATTAGTGGCCATTTGTTTTACTAGCTCCTCTAATGAAGGCTCGATTGCTTAGGAGCTTGAACTTGCTTCTTGTCTCGAGGGAAAGGTACTTGCCTTTGTTGGAATCTGGAGGTCCATAATTTGGAGGTTGATTTTGAGGTTGCTTTGCATAGCTGAAATTTGGATGATCCCTCCAACCCGGATTATATGTGTTTGAGTAGGGGTTGTAATTTTTTGAAAGTCCAAAGATATCCCCCTCTTGCTCTTACCTCCTCATTTGTGTCTTCTTGGAGAGTGGGACACATATCGTGGGATGTCCGGATGAACAACGGATCCCACAAGCATGAATCGGTGCTTTACCCGAATCCATTAACCGCCTGAACTATAGCGATCAATTGAGTCATTTTTTCTTTGTATCTTTGGTTGTCTCTACTTCTTTCACTTCGCTCTTACTCCAAGTGTTATTTCTAGAGTAGAATTGTTGAGTATTGGCAGACCATTCTTGAGATCAAGTTTCTAGCTTCTTGAGGAGTTTTATCAATCAATGCTCCTCCGCTAGCAAGATATCAATCATGTT
Organism: Ormosia emarginata; assembly: GCA_029884605.1. NCBI lineage: Eukaryota > Viridiplantae > Streptophyta > Magnoliopsida > Fabales > Fabaceae > Ormosia > Ormosia emarginata. Next base: position 7,672,139 of record JAQQTP010000057.1, read on the forward strand.
GCGATCCATCACTTGTAAGCCTTCATAGAAATCTTGAATTAAAAGTGCTCACTTATTTGATGATGAGGGCAGGTGAAACATAGCTTCTTAAATCTCTCCCAAGTAGTCATGGAGTGATTCCCCATGCCTTTGTTGAATACCATGATTTCTTTTCGATTATTGCAGCTTTTGAGGCGGGGAAGTATCTGTCTAGGAAAGTTCGGGCCATGTCCCGCCATGATTGGATGGATCCAGGGTGGCAAGTAGTAAAGCCACTCCTTAGCTGAGTCTTTCAATGAGAATGGAAAAGCTCTCAACTTGACTTGTTCTACATGAATTCTGCGGGTTTCATGCTAGAACATACCACATGGATTTCCTTCAAGTGCTTGTTGGGGTCCTCTCGGGTAATCCATTGAAAGATGGCAAGAGATGGATTAAACCGGATTTCAATTCAAATGCCTCTTCATTTTCAAGAATGTCTATGCAAAGATTTGTTGATCTAGATCTGGAGCACCCAATGCCCTTAAAGTGTTTTACGCCATTGTCACTTCTTTAGATATTTCGGATGGCTCAAATGTCTACGAACTTGATAGATCAATGTAACGGGCGACTTCAATGTCGGCAGGTGTGAGTTGGAAGTTAGCTAGGATGGAAGGAAATTGAGGATGTGAAGTGAGTTGATCAATATAGTTCCTCAAATTTAGCAATCCTTCGTCTACTCCTTCAAAGGACATCAACACCTACAAAACACTCGAAAGAAAGATTAAAAATAAAATAAAATAAAATAAAATAAAAACAGAATAAAAATAGGAAATAAATTAATAGTGTAATTGAAAAAATTGGTTCCCAAGAACGGCGCCAAAATTCGATGCGTGCGGATGTAGTGATTAAAATTAAGATAAAAATCAGTTGTCAGGCCTACCAGAAAATAAAAACCTTACAACTAGTTGTAGTTAGTAAGGGTCGATCCACAAAGAACCAATTCAATTAACACTATTAAATAATTCCCAATTTAGACTCGATTAACAATAAACGAAGAAAAGGGGGTTTTGGAGTTTTGATGAACAATGAACAACTTCAAAGATAACAATAAACAAACTGAAATCAACAATATAAGAAAATTGGTTAAGAGATTGAATCCACCACTAGATTTATATGATAATGTAAATCCATATATCCTTTTTATTCCAACATGCTCAATTATGTTTTTATGCAATTGTGAGATTAAATCTCTGTTTTCCTTACGTGTTGGCCAATTTAGCAACCGCTCAAATCAACTCCTAATCACTGATTAGTCATAAAGCAACCGCTCTTACAACTATCCAACAATTGTATTAAGATTTAGAAAACCAATTACACTAAGGTCTAATCACACACCGGGATTAAATTACTTAGAACATATATTTCTCTAGATCTAATACCGCAATCGCAAGCATAATAAACCCAGATCTACCACTTTTATAAGCGGCAAATAGCACAAAGATAATTATACCCACATGAACATCATACATCCCACTAGATCTACTACCGCAACCGCGCATAATAAACCTAGATCTACTACTTTGAAAGTAGGAACAAGTACAAAAACCTTCATACCAACAATAGATTCAGAAATATATGAATAAAAACATAACTGTATTGAAATAATCAAATATGCAAAGTTTACAACATTAATACTAGCGGTATCATTACCCCTTAACAAGGGAGGTTTAGTTACACATAGCTAGAAAGAAATCACAAGAAAAAGCGAGAGAAAATGAAGGAGAGTTACATGTTGTTCATGATAAATGGTGCCTTTTATAGAAGTCTAAGGTAACAAAATGACAAAGGGAAGTGGGTGGATGAGTGGATGAGTGAGTGGAGTGTTTAAGTGGATGGATTAGTGGGTTGGTTTAGTGGATTGGTTTAGTGGATGAGTGAGTGGAATGGTTGAGTGGTTGAATTAGTGAAAAATGCCAAAGGACTTTTGGTGAGTGGGAAATTATGGACATGAATGGGTGAGTGGATGGATTAGTGGATGAGTGGGTGGAATGGTTAAGTGGTTGGATTAGTGTATGAGTGGATGAATGAGTGAGTTAGTGGATGAGTGGATGAGTGGATGAGTGGATTAGTGGATGGATGAGTGGGTGGTTGAGGACGAAAATTTCGTGTCTGACTTGGAAGCCAAAAACGGCCCACTATACTTCAGAACCATGAAAAGTGTTCTTCATGAAAGTTGTAGATCCTTGTCTTGGCTATAAAATGGATAGCTGGTTCGTCCCATTTGGCTTCCTTAAGCCCAAGATATGTCCCAAATACCGTAGGTTGCTCAAACCCAACTTCAGCACCTCTGTTCCGACTTGCAAGCTCAAAATGACCTATTAGACTTCTTTTTCTCAAAATGTGTTCTTCATGAAAGTTGTTTATTTGGATCTTGACTATCCACTATCCAAATTTCAGCCCATCTCCATTATTACATCTTGAGATATGATTTTTTGAGTGCACACTGTTCGGATTCTACTGACAGAACCCGTATTCTGACTTCCATGTAAACTTAGGTCCCTTAGACATCTGAATCAGACTTCGAGCTCTTCATCAAAGTTGTAGAGCTTCCTCTTAGCTTTCCTACAAGATAAAATTTATGATTGTCAGATATCAGGAACTCAAGTTATGACCAAAATACAGAAACAGTGTAAAATCTCAATAATGCTGAAAATATTCAATTAGGACCAATTTGAGCTCAAACTCACAAAATCATGTCAAACTCAATCAATTAAGAATATGGAGAGTGTAAATGACTAAATATAAGGGTTTCTTAATGAATAAAATATGTGTTTATCACTTGTCATCCAGAACAAATAGAGCACCTTTTTTTCCTCCTAAAGGACACCCTTTGTTTGGGAACAAATTTGAAGATTTCACTTCATTTGAACTACATTCATCATTGTTTCGGGGTCTTCTATTAAATATGGTCTGCATACCTCCATGTAAATATCGTGAGCAAAAGGTCAAACAGTCGTCAACCAAATATGCCTCCGCAATAGATCCTTCTAGATGACTTTTATTGCGAACATACAACTTTAATGTACACATATATCTTTCTGGAGGATACATCCATCGAAATTGAACTGGCCCACCTAATCTCACCTCATTCGCTAAATGAATAGGCAGATGAACCATTATATAAAAAAAAACTAGGAGAAAAAATCCTCTCAAGCTGACACAATGTTTCTACAATCTTTCTCTAAACAATCTATCTCTTCTAGTGTGATAACTTTTTGACACAAATGACAGAAGAAGGAACTTAGACAGATCAAAGGGATAGCAACATGATCAGGAAGTATGCTTTTGATTGGTATATGCAACAAGTAATGTAACATGAAATGGGCATCATGGGTCTTATAACCAGACACTTTTCTTTCAGCTAGTTGCATACAACGTGAAATGTTGGAAGCACTATCATCAAGTAGTTTTGTTATCTTCAAAACAGTACAAAAAAAACGACTTCTCTCCAGCAGTCATTAAGAAGCATGCTTTTGCAAACTTTGTTCTCTTGCCATCCTTTGTATCTTTTGGTTGAAGGTTCCTTCTAATGCCCATCTCTTTTAGATCATATCGAGCATTTGCATGGTCCTTTGACTTACCCGGAATATCCAATAGAGTTCCAATTATGTTATCAACTATGTTCTTCTCTATATGCATGACATCAAGGTTGCGGCGGAACATGTTGTGCTGCCAATAAGGTAATTCAAAAAAAATTGACCTTTTCTTCCATGGGTCATCATTTGATTTCTTTTGCTTCTTCCCAAATACATGGTCAAAATTGTGTAAGCTCTCAAACACATTTGTACCCTTTAAGAAGGGCGGGGGAGGCCTAGATTCTGTTTTTCCATTTTAAGACCTTTTATTAGATCTCCATTGATGATCCATGGGTAGAAAAAACATGATGGTCCATATAACACATCTTCCGACTATGTTTCAAATAGTTAGAAGAAGTCTCACAATTACAGCAAGGGCAAGCCAACTTTCCTTTTGTACTCCAACCAGACAACATAGCGTATGCAGGGAAGTCGCTAATTGTCCATAGCAAAGTTGCTCGTATTTGAAAGGTTTCATTCCTTGAAGCATCATATGTTTCTACACATGTTTTCCATAACACCTTTAAGTCTTCTATCAATGGTTGTAGATAAATGTCAATGTCATTTCCAAGTGATCGCGGCCCAGGTATAAGCAAAGAAAGCATAGAATATTCTAGTTTCATGCACAACCAAGGAGGCAAATTATAAGCCATCAAGACAACTGGCCATGTGCTATGAGATATGCTTATATTCCGAAATGGATTGAACTCGTCACTTGCCAAGCCAAGTCTCAAATTGCGAGAATCTTTAGCAAATTCTGGATGAAGGCTATCAAAGTCTTTCCATGATTGGCCATTAGCAGGATGCCTTAACCTCCTATCTTTAGAACGTTCCTTGTCATACCACCTCAATGTATCCGTTGTCCTTGAGTACATAAATAGCCTTTGAAGTTTAGGAATTAAGGGAAAGTATCTTAAGGTCATAGCAGGAATAGGACAAGCTTTTTTGGAAGGCTCAAGCTCACTATCAACTTCAGGATATTCAATATATCGAGAAGTTCCACAAACATGGCAATAACTGTCACGCTTATGGCCATTCCTATATAGCATGCAGTCACTGGGACATGCATCAATCTTTACATAGTCAAGACCTAAGTCTTTCACCATAGCCTTTGTTTTATTGAAAGATAAAGGAATGTTCAAGTCAGGCATCGCCTCTTTCAATAACTCTAAGAGAGAAATGAAGGATGCATTGCTCCATCCATGTAGACACTTCAATAAGTATAGACGAATGGTGAAAGATAAGGTAGAGAATCTTTTACAACCCGGATATAGTTCTTGGCTTACCCCATCAACTAAGTTATAAAACTTTTTTGCATCTTCATTTGGGCCTTCATAAACTCCTTCAACTTGTGCCACATATCTAAATGTATCATTCAGCAACCCATCAATGTTGTCATATGAATTAACTTCATCATCCGTGCCACCATCGACATCCATTTGGATTTCCCATTCCCTATGATTAAAACAAACTGTATAACCTTCAACAAATCTGTAGCATATTAGGTGATCATATACTATATTCCTCTGATACCAATAGATATTACAACACTTCGCATAAGGACATTGAATTTCTTCGCCTTCAGGATTTCCAATAGAGTGAGCAAAGTCCAAGAAACATTGAACACCATCACAATACTCTTTGCAATACCTCAGTAAATCCATCCATTACTTGGACACATCTTGAGAAAACCTAATTAATCGAATTTTGATATTAAGGCTTCAAATAAATATTCATTGATGCATTAACTAGACTTTACAGACATACCAATAATGTGTGTTAAATTCACACTTGGGGATTAAGATACAATATCATAAAAAAAAAAGAGAAAGAAAAAAAATGTTGTATAAATAATAACAACATAAGAAAATAAAGTGGATAAGAGTTTCTTACCTAGCCATGCAACTGATTGTAACTCAAAACTTAACTTCAAGTCCACTATAGATCTTCTCAAGTCTTGATTAATCTCCCTTAAGTAAAGACCAATCAATTATATGTCATCTATGAAGCACAGACACGGACACGGACACGGGACACGACACGGACACGGATACGGGGACACACCAACTTCAAAAATTATAAGACACGGACACAAAGATATATATATATATATATATATATATATATATATATAATTTCAAAATTTTAGAAAAAAAATCATAATTCATTAATATTATTTCTATAAGCTTGAAGATTTATAATATTTTAATATATGTCATATATGTCAATATTTGCTACCTAGTAAGTCCCTCCTAAAAAATATGGAATATAATTTTTTTGGACATAATCTAAAAAATCTCCTAAACTAACCTCTCCTAATAGAACTAATTATATACAAGTACACGTGCATAAAAAAATAACTAGAGGAAATATTGGTGTGAGGCAAGCTTCGGTGACAACGAAGTGAATGACTTGGTACGAGCAAAGGTAGGAGCAGATGAAAATAGTGCTGTGTGAAAAGATAAAACTTAAAAGTCTAATAGTGGCGTGTGAAAAGATAAAACTTAAAATACTAGTATGTGAAAATAGTGGCTTGAGATGTCAGTCATGTGAGCTTGAGTGAGTTACAAGCTTACTAATTGAACGTTAATCATGGAAACTAAGTTTTTTTTAAAAAAAAATATTAATGGGTCGTATTCAAGTCGTGTCCTAGTCATGTCCAAGCGTGTTCGAGAAGTGTCCGAGCATGTCCGAGAAGTGTTCGAACGTGTCCGAGACGTGTCTAAATTGAAAAAATAATCTTTTTTAATCGGACACATTTGGACATGCATGACACATGTATCGTACGGGTGTCTCCATGTATCTGACACGAACATGTGTCCGACAAGCGGACATGCCTCATAATCGGCGTGTCCATGCTTCATAGCATGTCATGTATAAAATCATAGTTATGACATAGTTATAAGTTTCTAAAAATAAAGAAAATTTACAGGGTTGAGACCATTCCTCCTATCTATATAAATATAGTCAGAAATGTGTGTTTTTCTGACTTCAGGTTAGTTTTAAACAGAAACTGGTGCTGTTTGAGAGGTCCGGGAATTCTAGAAAAACAAATCACTACATAAATCCTTGTGTCTTGTCTTTAAAATGAGACCAACCTCATGCAATTTCCATCCCTACAACCAAAGTTATGCAGCTAAAACCATATGCTGTCAGAATTGCAATTCTGTAGCACATATTATGTTTTCAAAGCAATCTAGGAATTTCTCAGGAATCCTAAAATCCTAAAATTTTTTACCACATAAAGTGTAGGGTTTTAGCTTTCAAATGCCACTAGTAATAGATCAATTAGAGTGATATAGCTCTACTTATACAAATAAGAATGTAGGCTGTCAGAAGCTCAATTATGCAAAGACTGTTAAATTTTCAAATGAAAACTGTTACCATGTTTGACATGCAAAAATTTTGAAAATTTACCTAAGACTAGTCTAATTTCCTAGTTTTCTAATGAAATAAATGGCATGTCATTTGGATTTTTAAAACTCAAGTTATGCTTAAATCAATGAACGCTGCCCAAATCACAAACAACACATAAAAAATAAGTTTTTAGGTTGTAATTAAGCACATGCAACCTACTGCCAACCATATAAACAATCAACATTATTTAACCAATCAATCTTAACATAATCCAAACACAACTAAGTTGTCTGCAAAGATTGCTCTGATACTATAATGTAACATTATGCCTGGTACTCGAAACAATATGGATAGGTTGTCACTTTGATAGTTTCCTATTTCTATGATAAAAAATATAAAAAATCAAAATTTTATAAAAAGTGAGATGTTACACCATGTTAGTAGAAAATGTAGATTTTAGAAAGCTTCTTAGTTGACTTGTACTTGAGCAATAATCTAGTAATTATTTAACTCTTTAGTTACTGTCGTAGTTGGATTCCTTGTCCTTTATTTTCTGAGAATGCTATAATTGGTTTATAAGCTAAATTTTTGTAGATGAATTCTTAGGTAACAAAATGCATACTTCACCTAAGTAATTAAAGTATACTGAATCTGTTAAACTTCCATTTCATCTTGCAGACACTTTATATAGTTAATTACTTGATTTCAGCTTTAAGTAAATTCTCCAATAATTCCAGAACTATGGTATTTAATGTTCTGCTTTAGGTGACTAAAAAATCAGTCCCAAACTATTTCATTTGAAACCTCTTTCTAACTCATAACTAGGTGTTGTCCAGCATCCATGTAGATTTTTAGGTCTAACTTTCCTAGTAGAATTAATGTAGTTATAGGTTTCCGAAAATCTTGAAAACTTACAGACTTAGCCCTAAGGTATTATACTATTTGTCTTCAAATTTTAAATGCAACAAGTTTCATGAAATTTGGGCTTCAATAGATTAAGTTATGTAGTGAAATCTCTATATTGTCAGACTATGACATCATAAACTTTTCTGCATAACTTACATGCTGTTACAACAACTTTAGCAATTTTATAAATTCACTTACACTGATCCATTTTCCCCGAAAACTTGGCTTCATTGTTCCATACATGTTAGGATTATTATATAAAATCTTCAATATAAAATACACCTTATGCAGTAATTAAAACCATACCTCACTTACTACTATTAATAAGTCCTACACTGTACAAAACAAGATCTTTGAAACTCACCAAGCTGTGAATAACTTTAATACAAAGAACTCTTCTAATTTACATCCCAAAGTTTACCTATTTAGCAGTTATAAAAGAACTAGACTATAGCTTCTTTCAAAATAAAGCCAGTCACAATAAGTTTCCATTTCTATTATACAGAGATGCAAAGTTAGCAAAGTGAAAAATTTAAGATTAGGATAAACTGAGTTCAGTTAAAACTTATCTCATGATAGTCCATATGTCTAGCATCCAAATATACATGTAGGTAAACTGATATACAATCCATAAATCTTATACACTCGTGGTCTTTCACATCAAGTTTAGCTTAGAAAATCTATGTCGTATGAATTTTGATCATATTCCCAGCAGGGTTGCCAACTATTGGGGGTGCTAAGCCATTTCGGTTTTAGGCAACTTGGCTTTCCATGCCGAGTATTCTTCTGTGGTCACTAATGCTTAGAAGAGGGCAAATCATAATGTGCCAAAGAGGTCTTGAGGAAGTTAAAGAGGATTCTATTCGTTTTAATAAGGAAACTTCTAGAAATTTATTTAATAGGAAACACACCATTGAGGCTAGACTTCGAGGGATTCAGAGAACCTTGGAGACTACTGATTCTAGTTTTCTGATAAGCCTACAATATAATTTACAGAGGGATTATAATAAAGTCCTATGGTAAGAGGAAGTTCATTGGTACCATAAATCATGTGAAAAATAGGTCAAATTAGGTGATCAGAACAGAACCTTCATCCTATGTTCAAGTTGTGTCTTTAGCCAAATTGTATGAGCAAAAACAGTTATCCTTACAACCAACATTACATGCATGTGTCATTGTCTACAAGCAGAACAAGAATGAAAGACTCAATCCAATCCAACATGTTAAACCTCATTCTCCAAAACAGTGAGCACAGAGCATAGCAAAAGTAAGGAACAAAGCAACCACAAACCCACAAATAGACACACAACCTATGCAACAATAATACACATTAGGGAACCTGAAATCAAATCAAAGAGAAGGTACCTGAAATCAACACAGCAATCGAGAAAAGTGATGAGATGAAATCAAAATTGGGGAACGACACGTAGCGGTACCTAAAATCAATGCATCCTCATCAATTAGTTGGTCTTGCAGGTGTCGAGAGGGTAGAGGATGGACAACAAAAAGAAACACTTATCTGAAGAATAGTGGGATGCACCAAACCCTAATGGAGAGAAGGGAGTGGCAGAGAGACTATGAAAATGAAAAAGAGAGGTCGACGAAGAACGGAGGGAGTCACAGTGGAGACGTACGGAGGAGTAAGTCACGGTGGAGGCGTACGGAGGAGTGGGTCACGGTGGACAAGAGAGTTGGTCACGGTGGCTTTCAGCCTTTGAGGTTCTGAGGTTCTGGGAGAAAGGGTTCTGTGGTTCTGATAGTGAAGGAAAAAGAAATTTAATGGGAAAATGGTAGCAGCGCGGGTTATAGAAATATATTAGAGTACGTTTAAGAAATGTTGCCAATGATGAGTAAACGAGCTACGCTTTATCAATGTTGTGTTTTACCAGAAAAGCATACCTAAATATATAATATAGCAACACTTAAAAAGCATACCCTATACAGTCTAAAGATACGCTTTTGAAATGTTGCCAAAAATGTCGTTGCCAAAACCATTCAACAAAGGCTACTTTTACAAAAGTGTAGCCTATTCAGACATAAGACTACACTTTTTAAGTGTAGCTTAAAAAAGTGTAGCCATAGGCTATTTTTGTTGTAGTGCTTTACAAACTTGAGCTCTCAACACCGTGGGATACCTCACCCTTTGAGCTTGAGCCTCTTCAACTAAGGGATACCTCACCCTTTACAATTTTGGAGGGATGCCTCACCCTCTTTTACAAAGTAGTCAAGATTTATAGAATGAAACTCTCACAAGAGTAAATGATACAAATTGAAGCTCTAGAATGCTCTTAAAAGATATCTCATCAATTTATAAAAAACATTGATTCTCGTATTAATGCGTTAGAAAGATGTTTTAAGTTCAAGAGAGAGTTCAATGATGTCACAACATAAGTATATAAACAGATTTTCAATAAAGAAGTCATTGGGGACATTAAAGCCAAGCATTTAATACACTTAATATAGCCATTGGGCAATGTCAAACCACTAGTAATTGATTACACAGTCATGGTAATCGATTACATGGCTATTTGAATGTGTTCTTGGATTTCTGGGTAGGATGTAATCGATTACCAGCCTTGTATAATCGATTACATGGTGGTAATCGATTACATGGCCTCTGCCAGACTTGTAATCGATTACTTGCTCAGTGTAATCGATTACAAGGCTTCTGCCATGTTGGTAATCGATTACATGCTCAATGTAATCGATTACAAGGCTTCTATTTAGCTTGTAATCAATTACAGCACATGGGTAATCGATTACCTTGCTCTTTAAAACATATTTTTAAGGCCCAAAAAGGTAACCAAGCCATTTTTAACTTTGAGAAACTTGGATTGAACAATATTGATATGTGTTTTACACAATCCATGATTAAAATCAACAATTCCTTAAAAAAAATGATCTTTGAATAACAAGTTGATTTAAAAGGATCTTAAAACCATTTGAAGATCATTGAGATACCTTGAGAGCATTTCACATTGATGTTCTAAGACATATATCTAATATACCTCTTTTGATCTTAGTCTTTTCTTTTGATCTTGGTCTTGCTTTTGATCTTGGTCTTAGTTATCATCAAAAACTTATTTGACATTCTTTAGGACATAAGCATTCACATTCTCCCTCTTTGTTATGATGATAAAAAAAATTGAAAAGAAGGGAAATAATTGCACACACACACACACACGCATATATATATATATATATGATCTTACTCTGGTGAGAGGAGTGTTTATTGTAAGAGGTGAGAGGAGTAAATATTAACCATTGGATCTTACATGAATGGTCAAGATTAGAACATAAATGCATGTGACTTTTTTAAGTTGTCACATGACCTTTAAGTAACTTTTAATCTTGACCATCCATGTATAGTTGTATGGTCAAGATTTACCCTTCTCACCCTCTCATAATAAAAACTCCTCTCACTAGATATCTCCCATATATATACATATATATATGGAGATTTAAGCGCAACTCTCCCCCGTAATGTATGCACAAGATATGGTTAGTAAAGTGTTCATATAAAAGCTTAAAGCAAGCTCCCCCATACTTAAAGCAAGCTTCTCCCGTACTTATGCAATTTACTAATCTCTCCCCCATTGGCATTATAAAAAACATAAGCATTCAACTAAAATTTCAACAGCATCTCAACAGGATTTCATGGTTTCCTAAGGTGTAAACAGCAGAAAAAAAAACAGTACAGCCCAGGCAAGTTTGGCAAACAAAGTATAACCAGTCCAACCATAGCAATATAATCAATAAACACATATGAGAAACTGATTTTATAATGATTAATATAAAAAACAGATCCAATGTCATATACAAACAATAACAAAAGACAAGGTAATATCATGAAAAGGGGCCATGGTCACTGTCAGTCGCCTCGCTGTCACTATCCTCGTCAGCAGCTACATTGCCAAGGTCGACATCATCGTCTCCGGGTTCAAGATCATCCTCAGAACCAAGGAGCTTCTCATCATTAGCAAGAACTACAGCTGGAGTATCAAAAGACCAACGAATGATAGAGGAGCAAGAGGGGCGGAGGAGGTGGTAGGTGCAGCAGCTGCTCTCCGTGGTGTATATCCTGGTCCCTCCAGAAAAAAGCGAATAGAGGCAAGCTCCTGATTGGAGTAGTTCATCCTTAGCTCAAAATGATCCACTTTTTCCTCTATTTGGTCCATCCCTATTTTCAAGCTGCAGATCTCCTGTAGCAGTAGCTCCATGATGGCTGTGGGAGGAGGCTGATGTTCTCCTTCTTCATCATTAGCCTCAGGGTTATAAGGAATATTGCCATAACTCCCATGGGTAAGGTAGTACCATCTACCATCAATCTTGCTTAGCTGAACATATGGGAGGGCAGAGTTCTTCTTCTTCTTGACATCCAACATGTGCTGAATGATATAATAAGCCTAGTTAATTGACCTTCTCGTAGTCATAGCTTATAATGCCACCACATCATTTCTCAGAACTTGGGAGTAATTTTCTCCCCTTGGGATCAACCCTTTGACCACAAGGTAATGAAGTACCCTATTTTCTATAGTCAATCCAGTAGCCATCACTCTCTTCTTATCCCTAGGAATGTCATAACCAAACCTTATCAGGGTGGTTAATGCAGCCTTGTATTCAAAATCAGCTCCCCAAGTAGTCTCATTTCCATAAAAACTTGTTCCATCATATGAAAGCTTGGTTAGCCTACACCAAGTTTCCTTAGTGATCCTTATCTCTTTTTTCTTAACCTCAGATATCAGGCAATCATTCTCATATTTCAAGTTTGCATAAAATACTCTAACCAGATTAAGATAAATAGCATTCTAAATGCTAAGGAAACTAAGCAATCCTAACCTTTCAATCAGGCTGAAGGACTCCAACGGTTCACTTGAGCATAATGATTGAGGGAGATACCTTGGAGAGATGAGCTTCCTTAATTGGAAGTTTTTTCCGAACAATTTAGCCTTTTTGACAGTAGAGAAGTGACGCGTGAGGTCCAACCCAGAGATGTTATACATAGGAGCACTAGATGATTCTCCAACGTTGACCCCTATTCTTGGGCATTTGGTTTTTTGTGAAGATTCAACCATTTGAAGAGATGGTTGTTAAAAGAGATGAATGGAAGAATAGAGATAGGAAGATTATAGGTTGTTTGGTTCATGAATGGTGAAAGAGAGAAAGACGAAGTGGTGAGTGGATTTTGGGGAGAATTTATAGTGGTCTTTGGTGAGTTTGGATGGATGGGTTTTATGGAGAGGGGATTTTCGAGTGGGAGAGAGTTGAAATGGTAAGGTATAGTTGAATTTTGAGTGAGAAATGAGGAATTTAAGGTGAGGGGTTTTCGTGGTTACAGAGAGAAGAAGGAAGAGTTTCAGAAGAAATGACCTTTCGCGCATCTGGAAACCTTTTTAAAACCCTTGTGTAATCGATTACAATGGTTGTGTAATCGATTACAATAGTTGTGTAATCGATTATCAGCCTTCTGTTAACCTTGTAATCGATTACAGGTTTAGTGTAATCAATTGCCATCCTTCTGGGAACCTTGTAATCGATTACATGATTAGTGTAATCAATTACTTGAGTTACCTATTATGTGTAATCAATTACTTACTTGACAGAGCTATTGTAATCGATTACAGAGGTCTTGTAATCGATTACCAGCATATTAAAACTCAGATTTTGCATTTTAAACAATAAAGGACCAATCTTAAAGCATTCAAATTAGTTCCAAAATATTCCAAATCATTTCCAAACATTGCGTAGGCATAAAAACTAACCAGTTCTTGATCAAAAACATATATGTTTGCAAAATTACTTCCTTAACCAAGGATTAAGCCATGTGGACAGGATTTGTGAATTTTGAGCTTCTTGAAGGACATAATCATGATGAGGCACCTGCAAAACAACTTTGGAGAAATCTCTGATGCTCAAGTCAGTATTGGATTCAAAAATTAATTAAGAACCAACAAAATTTGCAGCAAAATATCATAATTATGCAGCAAGAATGAATGTTATGCAACAAAAATGCATATTATGCAGCAAATGAATTCAAAATGCAGCAGAAATGAGATTTTGCATAAATTAAGTCTGTAACACCCCGAAAATTAATAATTTCATGATAAATAGTCATTTTATAATATTTGTGATTTTTGTGAATTTTTTCTGAAACGTTGAATATTTTAATATGTTTCTCGTTTTGCGTGCGCACAGAGTAGAGCCGAAAAAATGAAATATTTTCCCCGAGACTGGTAAACCTTGAACTGTGAAAATGTTGATGGAGGATCTTACTAAACTCGAGATCGAACATAGTTTACGAGATTTGTGTTTTTCGATATTTTTATTTGTTAAATAAAAATCGCTGTAGATTTATTATCCATTGGACAATAAATACTGATTTCTATTAATTGTAACAATTGTCCATTGGATAATAGCTTGTAGTAAAAAACCTTATCACCATATCTAGAAATCTACTTGATGTCTAATCAAGTTGACTTTTGCAAAGTCTAACAAAGCTTCTCAAGTAAGCTTCCTACCAAGCTTCTCAAGGAAGCTTCATTTTTTTTCTCTCTCTCCCTTTCCACGGCAAGGGCAATTTTGGGGAGCCAAAATTTGCTTCTCACTTTATCACTCTTACTCCTACATTTCAAGCCATAAAAAAATCTATTATTTTCTCTCTCCACCAATTCCCTCCTCTCATTTTCTCCCAAGTTCTTCTCCTCCTCTTCTCTTATTCTTCTTCCACAACACCCACACCATGGAAGGGTCATCTTCACTAGTTTGCTAAACTACTTCCATTTCTTACTTCCTCTCATCATCTTAAGACATTTTCCCTTGGTGACCATCCTCTAGTTTTTCCTTTTTTACCTTCCACCATTAAAGCCCAAGCTTGAAGCTTTTGAGGTAAAGTTCTTGACATTCTTCTCTTTTCTTCTCTTTTTCATTTTTCCTGGTCACATATGTGACCAAGGACTCCACTTTTCATGGTTTGAGTGAATATTTTGAAAGTTAATGACCCTAGGATTTTTTTGAAGGTGGAGGACGAAATTCCCAAAGGAAAAGGAGCTTGCTTTCCTTGCTATTTCTCTAGGTAAGAGGGAGATAATCCTCTTCAACCTAACTTGGTGGTGAAGAAACGTTTGTTTGGTGTTATTGAAGAGGGAATCCATGTGGGATTACCCCCTTTGTTGTGTTATTTTTCATGATTTTGTTGCTATTTTGATGTGTATGAATCTATTGATTTTCATTTTGTATCTTGATGACTATGGACCATGTATTGGATTGTTTGAAATTGATAAGAAAACTTGAAGTGGGATCAAGATTCTGCAGAAACGAGTTCTGCAGAATCCTTGCTGATGCACGAGCACTTAGGCGCTAGGGTTTGGACACTTAAGTGCCCAACGCCTAGAAATTTTTTTCCTGCAACACAGCCCGGTGAGCCCTCAGGAGCTGCGTAGAGAGCACCTTGGCGCTCAACCAATGCTCAGGCACTGAAGACATGACGCCTAGGCACCCAGAGCAAAATCAACCAGGTATATGTATCATACACTAGGACTTCAATATGAGGATGTTACAATTAAAACTAAAGTAAAGAACTTGATTAATTGAGAGAATTCCTCTAGGGAAGGATTTCAGAAGAATTATTAAGCTAAAATGAAATTCCATAATGGACCTTAAAGAGTGTTTTATTACTTTTGAGAACTTGATGTTATTGTGGGTCTATGAGTGGGACCAAGGAATTATTGATGTTTAACTTGACCAAATTGTGATATGTTATGGATGAGTATATCATTTGTTGAATATACATGAATATGCATTGAGTCATCATGTATTATGAAAGTCTGATGGACTCTGTTGTAAGGTTGTATGCCTAGGAGATTGAATCACACTTTAGTGCGGGTGTGAATAGACTAGTATAGGATATATCGTTGACCTTAGGGGCATCGGGGTGCGGGTGTTCCAAGAATGGATAGTTGGTAGCTCCTTTGGGTTGTGGGATAGACCAATGCAAATGCACCGATGATTCGGTCCGAGACACTGTCCTATATCGCGATCCTATGAGAATGCCGCTGTATAAAGCATTGTTGCGCAAATTATGAATTTTCTGGAAAAGCACTTGATTTTATGGTTGACAAGATGCTAGCATGTCTCCTTGACCATTCTCTTCGATGTTTGTGTCTAGCTCCATGGAGTAGGATTTGTAGTACTGAATGTTGGATTATGGTACTATGTGCACGTGCATAGTGAGTCAACATATTAACTGACATTTATTCACATGATGATAAACTGTTATTTTATTGATGTTATAACTGCCTATAATTGTTGAGTTGTTTATTATTTGAATTTTGATACTGATTATTATTCCTACTATGCTATGTGGGCGTCTTGTGTCATTCTATTTCTTTATTGCCATAATTGGTATTGAATATAGGATGTCTCACCTTTTTTCTATATTTTTTGTTATTCTGTATATTTTTATGTTTCTCCGAAGACGTCGATGAAGAAGGGGAAGTGCACGAGTTCCCTGGCTTTTGGCCTGATTTTGATTAGTACCTGTTTGGAGCATGACGTCCTATCCATGTGGCTTTTTGGGTTATGTTAAGTTGACTTTTCATGGAGGTCCAGATTACTAGAACATCAACCTGCGTATGGATCGCTACATCTACCATAGAGATATGACGATGTCTCTGGCTTAAGGCCGTTATGACCCACCTATTTTTAATTTCACTGCAAATGTTTATTTAGAGTTTTACTTACTCGTTCGTGATATGTGAAGTGATCTTTACTACACTCCATGAGAGGATTCATTTTTCTCCTCTGCACGAGCCCCCACTCGTAATTCGGTTACTTCGATGAGGATCTACTCTGACGATGAAGACCCCGAGGAGAATCCAGCCACGGTTCCTTCTCGTTAGTTTTAGGGGCTGATGTTGTTGATAGCCACTGACGGGTATCTATAAATCTTTTTTAGGGCCTGATATTTTGTCTTTTGATGGGCTATATATGTGTAATATTTTAAGGCAGGTAAAGCTTTTGCTTTTTGTATATCTGCTGATGTAACTAAACAAGTATGATATATATATATATATATATATATATATAAAATGTATGGCTTATTTCTCATGTTGATTCTGTTGTAATTATGTTTTATCATTTTCTTACGACAAAAAGAAAAGAATTCGCCAAATTAATTATATGTTTATAAATGAACAAGCTTACCTATATTAAAATAAATCAGGTCTTAATTTATGATTTATTTTTGCATTGTCCTTTTTTGGTGTGACCTTCCCTCCTTAAAAAGGGGCATTACACTAGTTTAGTATGAGAGCCCTGGTCTAAGTTTTCTTTTGGGTCTTTGTGATTAGGTCTATTTTGTTTGTGCTATGTGATTCTTTGTGTTTGGTATTCTGAAATGATACATCTAATTTTTTCTTATGTTTTATTCAGTTAACTCTGAAAAAGTGAAATGGCATGCAGTGGAGGTATTGCTGCAATTGTAGAAACGATGCAACGAATGACAGACGTTATCGCACAAAAAATTGAAAGAGCTGGTCCACAACAGGAAAGGGCTGCATAATAGTTGGAAGCATCGGCTGACGCTCAAAATCTGTCAGAATTCCGTCATAACGACCTTCCTCAATTTAAGGGGGAATTTGATCCAGAGAAGGCTAGTCTATGGATCAAGGAGCTAGAGAAAATTTTCAGAGGCAGGAACTGTGCGGATGACAAGAAAGTAACTTATGTTGCTTTCATGATGATCGGAGACGCAGAAGAATGGTGGAACGGAGCACAGAGACTGCTACAAGTTGAAGGTCGAGTAATCACCTGGGAGGTATTCAAGGACAGATTCTTGGAGAAGTATTTCCCAGTAAGTGCAAGACATGCAAAAGAGATGGAGTTTCTCAATTTGAAACAAGGAACTATGACTGTCAGCGAGTATGCTGTGAGGTTCGAGAGCTTGTCCAAATTTTCAATGTATTTCCAACATCAGCCGAACGAGGTGTGGAAGTGTCAAAAATTTAAAGAAGGATTAATGCATGATGTAAAAAAGGCGGTCATAACCTTGAGGAGCAACTAAATTTCAGAGCTGTTGGATACGTGTCACCGAGTAGAAGATTTGGATCAGGCACGGGGCATGAGGAACTGTAACTTTAGACCTACTAGGTTCCAAAGAGGAGGTGGCAACAATGTAAACCACTTTCAAAAGAAACTTTATTCCCGACCACCGAGAAATCAGCAACAGTCACCTGGTGGAGGTCCTAGAGGAGGTTCTAGTGGAAACCGAACTGGTCAGAATGTGGCGTCTACGCCAAGGTGTATGAAGTGCAGGAAGGATCACCTAACGAGGGATTATACCATCAAATGAATCATCTATTTTCGATGCGGGTAAGTCTAGACACATCTCTCATGACTATAATCAGGCTAAGGCAGAGCCTTCGGTCAACACTGCAACAGCTCTAAAACCGCAAGTAGGAGGTCGAGTCTATACCATGAGTGGAGCGGAAGCCTTCAAATCTGACGATTTGATACAAGGAGAGGGTATCATAGGAGGTAATCTTTTGACTGTACTATATGACTCTAGGGCAACTTACTCTTTCATTTCTTATGACTGTGTGTGACGACTTGGTTTACCTGTGTCCTTTTTACCTTTTGACTTGACTGTTTCTACCCCTACAGCTAAACCTGTTGTTACCACTAAAGTTTGTTTAGATTGTCCTTTGATTGTTGAAGATCAAATATTTTCTATTGATTTGATTTGTTTACCTTTTTCCCAATTAGACGTAATTTTAGGAATGGATTGGTTGTCTTCTAATCATATCCTGTTAGGCTGTTCTAGTAAGATCATAGTTTTCCCTATGGATGAGGATTCTAGATTTTTGACGGCCAACCAAGTTCAAGCTTTCTTGAAAGAAGGAGCTCAGGGATACATGTTATTGTCTTCCTTAAAAGTTGAGGGCGAGGCAGATGTGGATGCAATTCCAGTGGTTAATGAGTTTCTGAAGTCTTTCCTGATGATGTACTTGGTTTACCACCGGAGCGGGAGATAGAGGTCACCATTGATCTTGTGCCTGAATCTGGTCCTGTTTCTATATCACCCTACAGGATGTCACCATCAGAGTTAGTTGAGCTCAAGAAGCAGTTAAAAGAACTCTTGGAAAAGTAGTTTTAGACCCAGTGTGTTGATAATCACATATTTTATTCATTAAGAAACCCTCATTATTAGTCATTTACACTCTTCATGTACTTAATTGACTGAATTTGATTATGTTTTGTAAGTTTGAACTCGAATCGGACTTAATTGATTTTTCAGCATTATTCGAGTCTTACACTGTTTCTGTATTTTGGCCATATCTTGAGTTCTAAATGTCTGATAATTATGAATTTTACCTTGTAGGAAAGATAAAAGAGAGCTCTACAACTTTGATGAAGAGCTCAAAGTCAAATTCAGACATCTAGTGGAGCTAATTGGGCATGGAAATCAGAATACGGGATTTGTGACTGGAACCCGAACAGTGTGTAGTAACCAGAACATAATTCGAGTTTGGGTTTATAGAATGGGCTGAAAATTGGTAATCTGAAAGTTAAGACCCATATGTACAACTTTCATGACAAACACAAAACTTGATTCGGGCTCCTTGATGGAGATATTGGGTCTGAAAGTCAAAACAGAGGTGCTGAAACTGGTCCTGAGCAGTCTGTAGTAATTGGGTCATATCTTGGGCTGTAGGACGAATTTTTGGGTGCTTCTAGAGCCATTGGAAAGCTTAGACAATTTCCTAGAACTTTCATGAAGACCACTTGGCTCAAAAATGACGAAATCAATTAGTTCAGCAATGAATACTTTCGGAGACAAGGAAGCTCACCTACCAAGTTCACCTACCAAGCTCACCTACCAATCTCACCTACCAAGCTCACCTACTAATTCCACCTACTAATCTCATCTACCCATCTACTACTACTCTGAATCCTCTATAAAAGGAAGCATGTGGAGAGCTCTAAACACAACATACACTTAGTGTTAGAAATAGATTTTCATAGTTCTTGTATATTTTTCCTTCATTGTAATGGAGAGCTAAGTCACTTCTAGTCAATTTGGGACTCTTGAAGAGATTGTGGCTTGGATTCTTGAGACCTTGGTTATGTAATGTATTTGATTTATATTTGAATTCCTCTTCTCTTCTTCTTCTGTTCTCTTAATCTTGAATGCATGAATGGTAATTCTGTTTATGTTTGATCTGATTTGATCTTGGTTTAAGATTAAGTATTGTGATGAAATTTAGAACTGATTGATCTAAACTAATCACGTAATTGAAGCGGTTAGGTTACTGATTTGTGCCTAGGTTAATTGAATTCGGTTCTTAAATTGACATATATTTACATTAATGGTGCGATTGCAGATTTGTGTTTATCACTTGTCAATTAAATTCTGGACGATTGTCTAGTATGAATTCTAGATCTGATGCAGAGATCTCGGTTAGATCCAAGTTAACCATTCAAATGTATTTCAGGTGTTTGTTGAAAGGTCTATGATTGAATCCACCCAATCTCGGATAGATTTCTGAATTGACTGTTCTTTTAATTGTTATTTCTCTTTAAATCCTCGTCATTGCGATCCTTGAACCATCAAAACCCCCTTTTTCTAACTTTCACTTGATTTGATCAAATTGCATCTACGATTCTTGAGGAGACGATCCGGTGTTATTCACTATACTACAAGTTTAGGTAATAACTTCGGTTATAATTTTGATTGAGTTCGGCGCTCGTCAGAATTTTGGCGCCGTTGCTGGGGACCTCGTAGGTGTAATCTTTTCATTTTGAGTAACCTTACTAATTTTTGTTCTTTCTTACCTATTCTAACAGTTATTTTTCATTTACTAACATTGTTCATACCATACTAACATTTTTATCTTAGCTTTTGAATTTTTTTGATTTAGGAAAGACGGAAAACAGGTGATTACGGGTAACTATTACAATTTTCGAACTGAAACTTGCCCAGAATGAGCTAAAGCTTGGTCGGTTGAAGGAAAACAGCCTGATAAACAAGACTCACAGTAAACTGTGAGGTCACCCCTGGTTTTTCGAAATTCTATCATTTAGACCACTTTTTCAATTTTTTAATATTTTTTATTGCATTTTCTAGTTTCATTTTTATGTAGATTTTGTTCTGTGTTGATTCCATAATTTTTAAAAATGTTTAGACATATTAACTAGATTTATTTTTGCATATTTTGAGTGTTGTTTAGTGTATTTTGCTTAGTTGCAGTTTTTGTGTTTTTGTGCTTTAGTTGATGCATGACTAGGTCCAATCCCGATATCTTGCTTGATCTTGATCCCGAGATTGATAGGACCTTGCATAGATTAATTAGATCTCGTGTGATAAATTTCGAGTTAATTTGAACCTAATTTTGGGAGTGAACCCGATAACTTAAGTAATCCCGAAATCATGGCCGATAACATGCATAATAGAACCCTTAAGGAACTTGTCGCTCCCGATGTATCTTACCAATCTTTGTGCATTCAATATCCTCGATCTTGATGCAGATTTTGAGTTGAAATCTGGTTTGATACACTTGTTACCAAAGTTTCATGGTCTTGCGGGTGAAGATCCTCATAAGCACACGAAAGAGTTCCATGTTGTGTGTTCAACCATGAAGCCACAAGGCATCTCCGAGGAACACATCAAGTTAAGGGCATTTCCCTTCTCACTTGTCGATGCACCAAAGATTGGTTGTTTTATCTTTCACCAGGTTCATTCGAAGTTGGAATGACATGAAGAGGTTGTTCTGGAGAGATTCTTCCCACCTCGAGAGCTGTTGCAATTAGGAAGGATATATGTGGCATCGTACGGATGTCCGGTGAGACTTTGCATGAATACCGGGAGAGATTCAAGAAGTTGTGTTCGAGCCGCCCTCATCACCAAATTAGTGACCAACTCTTGATTCAATACTTTTATGAGGGCTTCTTCGCCAAATGATAGAAGCATGATCGATCTTTGCCTCTGGAGGAGCCTTAGTAGACAAAACTCCTACCGCCGCAAGAGATCGATAGCAAACATGGCAGCCAATACCCAACAGTTGGCTCGCGGATCATCACCGCAACCAGAGGAGTTAATAAAATTCAAGCATCTCATATGGACCAACAAAGAATGGAACACAGACTAGATGAATTGACTTCTTTGGTAAGACAGATAGCAGTGGGTCAACAACTACCCATGCAGTCATGCAGATGACTGCATCAGTGTGTGGAATTTGCTCTAATTCATCTCATCCTACTGATTCATGCCCTACACTTCAGGAAGATGGTCCCGCCTTTCCAGATCAATGTGTTGTCGGTGGTGTTTTTCCTGGTAGACCCCAATATCAAAGAACAACAAAGAACAATCTAGATATGATCCATTTTCTAGTACTTATAATCCTGGTTGGCGAGACCATCCCAATTTGAGATATGGGAATCCTAGCCAAGAACAACAACGGCCCCACCAAGAAGAAACAATGGCCCCACCAAGAAGAACAACAATTTAGATACCAAGTCTGCAGGTCCGAGCAACAAATACCAACAAATACCCCCATTCGTATTCGGACAAAAGAACACATTAGCGGTCTGTCAATCCACTCCCGGTGAGCCATCATTGGAAGACCGATGAAACAAATGGCCACAAATAACATTCGGCCCAGCAGAACATCGGTGCCAACATTCAGAATTTACAAACTCAAATCGGGCGGTGGCAACCACCGTGAGCGAGCTAAAGAGTCAAGGTTCTAGCCAATTGCCTTCACAAACAAATAACAATCCAAGAGGCAACGTAAGTGCAATTACCTTGAGAAGTGGCAAAGAAGTTGATGTTCCAACCTTACAAAGAATCGAAATTGACCAAAAACAGGAAATGGATAATTCAGTCCGAAATCTGCCACTTGAAGAAAATTGCAGAGAATTCAGATGTTACCATTCCATTACCTTTTCCAAATAGGATCACACAATCCAAGAGAACAATGCAAGTAGAAATGGAAAAAGAAGTCATGGAGACATTCAGAAAGTGGAAATCAATATTCCCTCCTAGATGCAATCAAGCAAATTCCAAAATATGCTAAATTTCTCAAGGAGTTGTGCACTCATAAGAGAAGGTTGAAAGGGGATGAGAAGATCAAAGCATGGGTAGAAATGTTTCGCAATGATCTTGCCAAGCATGCCACGTAAATGCAAAGATCCTGGAACTTTCACAATTTCTTGCACAATTGGCAACTCTAGATTTGAGCATACAATGCTAGATTTGGGTGCTTCGATCAATGTCATGCCCATGTCAGTGTATAAGTGTTTAAACATCGGTACTTTGCAACCATTTGGTATCGTGATTCGGTTGGCAAAGAGCCACCGCTCATCCCGCAAGTGGCTTTGGAAGATGTGTTAGTTCGGGTGAATGAGTTAATTTTTCCAGCAGATTTCTACATTCGGACATGGAAGATGAGTCTCCAACAAACCATGCTCCATTGATTCTAGGCGAGACCATTCTCAAGACCGCCAAGACCAAGATAGACGTGCATGCTGGCACCCTTTCTATGGAGTTTGGCGACGATTTGGTACAATTTAACATTTTTGATGCTATGAGACACCCCCTAGAGGAGCATTCTACGTTTTCCATGTTGATATGATTGAGATCTTTGGTTGATGATGTCTATACTGATTTATATCTTTGAATTCCCCGATATTGTTGACTATCTTGGTTCTGTTTCTTGTGATACATGTGCCACTTGTGATGTTGAACCATGTGTCGCATGTGCCGAGATTTATTCTCGTTATGAGTAATGATACAAATTGGCCGATGATGCAACAATTGAGAATGAGAGTCGCACCATCGAAATTAATGTTCCGAGATAGTTGTTTTGATCACTTGTTACCTTCCATTGTGCAACCTCCATCTTTGGAGTTGAAAACTTTACTGCACCATCTTAAATATGCATATTTGGGAGATGGTGAGACACTTCCTAGGTGATCATTGCTAAAAACTTACAACCTGATCAAGAAGAAAAATTACTGCAGATTTTGAGGCGAATAGGCAAGCCATCGGATGGACTCTTGCAGATATTCCTGGTATTAGTCCCTCCACATGCATGCATAAGATTTTATTGGAAGAAGGGATCAAACCAGTTAGACAGCCCCAAAGGAGACTAAATCCCCTGATTCTAGATGTGGTGAAGAAAGAAGTTACAAAGCTACTTCAAGTTGGCATTATTTATCCCATATCTGATAGCCAATGGGTGAGCCCCCGTGCAAGTGGTTCCCAAGAAATCGGGGTCACAAAGTGGTTGCGAATCGAACAATGAGCTTGTGCCCACACGAGTTCAAAAAACGGTTGGCGAGTTTGCATTGATTATAGGCGGCTCAACCAGGCTACCGAGAAAGGATCATTTCCCGCTGCCCTTCATTGATCGATGTTGGAGCGGTTAGGCGGCAAGTCACATTATTGTTTCTGGACGGATATTCGGGCTATTTTCAAATTCAT
This sequence comes from Ormosia emarginata, assembly GCA_029884605.1. Taxonomy (NCBI): domain Eukaryota; kingdom Viridiplantae; phylum Streptophyta; class Magnoliopsida; order Fabales; family Fabaceae; genus Ormosia; species Ormosia emarginata. The sequence goes on from JAQQTP010000057.1 coordinate 7,696,478, forward strand.
ATAGCCCCGTAAGACCAAGAGAAGACTACTTTCACTTGTCCATTTGGCACATTTGCATACAGGAGGATGCCCTTTGGTCTATGCAATGCTCAGTGCACCTTTCGAGGTGTATGGTAAGTATCTTTTCGATTTTTTAGAAAATTGCATGGACGTATTTATGGATGATTTTACCTGTCTATGGATCTTCCTTTGATGCATGTTTAGATAGTCTGGCTCGGGTCTTGCATAGATGCATTAAGACTAACCTCGTTCTAAATTTTGAGAAATGTCATTTCATGGTAGAACAAGGTATAGTCTTAGGGCATGTGATATCTCGTGAGGGTATTAAGGTAGATCCTGTAAAAATAGATGTTATTTCATGCCTATCTTACCCACATGCGTGCGGGAGATTCGTTCTTTCCTTGGTCATGCAGGTTTCTATCGGCGGTTCATAAAGGATTTCAAAGCAAAATTGCACTTTCGCTATCCAACTTACCGCAAAAAGATGTGGAGTTCCACTTTGACAAGAAGTGCCGGGATGCCTTTAATCAATTGAAGCAAGCATTGACCAAGACACCTATCATCCAACCACCGGATTGGACACTTCCATTTGAGTTGATGTGTGATGCCTCTAATTATGCATTGGGAGTCGTTCTTGCACAAAGGGTCGGTAAAGTATCTCATGTCATTTCCTATGCTTCGAGAACTTTAGATCCCTGCACAAATCAACTACACCACAACCGAAAAGGAACTTTTAGCAATTGTTTTTGCTTTAGATAAATTTCGATCATATTTGCTTGGTTCCGAGTGGTTGTGTTTTCAGATCATGCAACATTGAAGTTTCTCTTGAAAAAGCCCAATGCCAAGCCCCAGTTGATTAGGTGGATGTTGCTCCTCCAGGAGTTTGATATTGAGATCCGTGACAAGAGTGGAGCGGAGAATTTGGTGGCTGATCACTTGAGTCGAATTGAAAGGGAGGCAGATGTTTTTCCCATCCATGATGTTTTCCCTGATGAGCAGCTTTTCAAGCTGCAAGGTAACATCCCTTGGTTTGCTGATTTGATTAATTTCTTGGTTGCTAAAGCAATACCTGCACATTTCACTAAGGCTAAGATTGATAAATTGAAAAGTGAGTCAAAGTATTATGTGTGGGATGATCCTTACTTATGGAGATTTTGCAAAGTGACCAAGTAATTAGGAGGTGTGTGCCTCGATGATGAATTCCATTCCATTCTTAGCTTTTGTCATAAACTTGCATGTGGCGGCCACTTCGGTCCTCAACGGATTGCTAGGAAAGTTTTAGACTCTAGGATTATATTGGCCCACTCTATTTCATGATGCATATATGTTTTGCAAATCTTGTGATCAATGTCGAGAACAGGAATACTTCTCGTAGGAATGAAATGCCCCATAAACCCTTATTATTCTCGTGAGATTTTTGATGTTTGGGGTATTGACTTTATGGGTCCTTTTCCTGTATCATTTGGTTTTGTTTACATTCTGCTTGCTGTGAATTATGTATCTAAATGGGTGGAGGCTAAGGCCACTCGGACTGATGATTCTAAAGTTGTTGTGGATTTTATTATATCACAGATTTTCTGTAGGTTTGGAGTCTCGAGATCCATCATTAGTGATCAAGGTTCACATTTTTGCAATCGAAGCATGGAGGCTTTGATGAAGAAGTATGGAGTCCAACACAAGGTTTCTACACCCTACCACCCCCAAACCAATGGGCAAGCCGAGGTCTCCAACAGAGAAATTAAGCAGATACTCCAGAAGACAGTTCAACCTAACAAGAAAGGACTGGAGCAAGAGGCTTGAGGATGCTTTATGGGCTTACCGGACTGCTTATAAGACACCAATCGGGATGTCTCCGTATCGGATTGTTTTTGAAAAGCCTGCCACCTACCGGTGGAAATTGAACATCGAGCATTCTCGGGCGGTGAAAAGGTGCAACTTGGACCTAGATCAAGCGGTATGGAGAGGAAGCTGAAATGCAAAGCAATTGGAGGAGATCCGCTTGGAGGCTTATGAAAGTTCCAAACTTTATAAGGAGAAGACCAAAGCCTTCCATGATAAGTTGATTCTGAGGAAAACATTTGAGATTGGTCAAAAAGTTCTCCTCTATAACTCCCGCCTCCGACTCATGCCTGGCAAATTAAGGTCTAGATGGGATGGACCATTTATTGTTACTAATGTTTTTCCTTCTGGTGTTGTTCAGATTAAAAGTGAGGTCACTGCCAAAGCTTTCATCGTAAATGGACACCGCCTCAAACAGTATCATGAACTTCCAGAGAATGCAGAAGTGGAGGTGATGAACCTTCTCCATCCGCATTATGAATAAAAAAAAAGAAAAAAAAAAAAAAAAAAAGAAAAAAAAAAAAAAAAAAAAAGAAAAAAGAAAAAAGAAAAAAAAAAAAAACATTTGTGTGCCGATAACAATGAGGTAGGTAGTGTCACTCAGAAGCATGTGGATGTCATTTTTCTTCAGCGACAACAACTGCGAAAATCTTGCAGTATGGATTTTATTGGCCTACTTTATTAAAGGTCTGTTACACCTTTTGCAAAAGCTGCGGAAATTGGTCAAAAAGTTCTGCTTTGAGATTATCGTCTGCACCTACTCGGGGACGTAGATATTGAGGATCCTAGGAATGGTACTGCGCTTAAGTTAATGGACAAAGACTCAACCATTCCTGGAAAACCAAGTTCTTGAGTTCTTTATGTTCCGGTTAAGTGGCGGATACGGTACTTCGTGACTCTTGAGTAGGTTTATTCTTCGCTTTTTCCCAAAATAACCGAACCCTTCTTCTCCTTCAAAATGGATGTCATTCTTTCAAACCTGAGAAAACATTTTCCTTCTCTTCCTCAAAATGCTCTGAGAAAAATCTACAAAGTTCGATGTGAGAGATTGAGAATATTAATGCACAAGGGTATGCCAGAAGATGTACGCTGGATAATTGAAGCAAAGGTCCGATTAGCAGGTGAGTCCTCAATTTCATTTGACTCATATATGCCCGGTCTTGGAAGAAGTTCATATTCTAAAAGGAGAAGAGCAAAAAGGTTACAAGTCTGTCACAAATGTGGACGATGGAACTGTAACAAGCGATGTCGTACTAAGGGGATGGTTTCCGCAAATAGAGAAGATAAAATTTTCTTCATTAAGAATGGACTGAGTAAGGAGTCATTAGATGATATCTTATTGACTCTTGAGACGCATTCTTGTGGATTGGTGCATCGTGAAATTCTTAAATTCTTCAAGGATGAAGAACAACGCTACAGTCTTGGGAATCTGACTCTAAAAGACCCTGTTTGCCAATTTATAAGAAAATTGGATGGGAAGCTTATCCTCGACTCATAGAAGACGTTTAAGCCGTTTCTGGACGTTAAACCAGAGGCAGATGTGAGCCATATCCACAAACAATCTGTACATATCATCCTCTTCTTCTTCATGTCATTTTTCAAAAAAAAAAAAAAAAAAACAAACAAAAACAAAAAAAAAAAAAAAAAAAAAAAAAAAAAAAATGTCTACTTCTTAGGGTTGGCTTTGGTAACACAAACCGTGAATGGGGAAATGCATGCATCCTGATCCAGCCTTCTTAATTGAAAAACAAAGAAGGTATATTGTGTCCCACATGTGAGGCAGCCAGTCGTATTATGGTCACTTGTCCCTTTTGGGAGCCCTATGTTGCGCTGGTCTTGAATGGGTCGAATACTGGTCAACAATGCTTTGGCACAAAGCCGAAAGAGCAGACTACCTCCATCCCAATCTTAAGTAAGTATACACTCATCTTTCATCAAGTTTTTCTAACAATTTCAAAAAAAAAAAAAGGATGTGATGTCTACTGCACTCATGACGCGCAGTATAAAGATACGCCATGGAGACTGTACATACAGGTATGTCATCATTTTCTATTTCTTTTATCTTTGTATCATTTTGTTGTATTTTGATTTTTGTACAGACGATCCTTTGAGCAGGGTCCTTCAGGGGTTTCTAGACTTCTTTACCTTGATGGTTTTCTTGAAGTCAAAAAAAAAAAAAAAGATTCTGTGTCTCTTAATTTCAACCTTTTTTGACAACAGCCAACCTACCCTTATAGGTGCAATTATTTCCCTTCCATTCTTTTTCTTATTTAAACACTCCATTTTCTCCATTTTCCTTCACACTCAGAAACACTCAAAGGGAGGAAGAGTATAGAATGGGGCCTTCTATTCGTAACCTCAAAAATGTCTGTGTTTTTTGTGGGTCGAGTTATGGGAAGGGATTAGAGTTTGTAAACGCAGCTAGCACTCTTGGTCGATCACTTGCTGCGAGGAATATTCATCTTGTATATGGGGGAGGTTGTCGTGGGTTAATGGGGTCTGTATCACTTGTCGCCTTTGTAAGAGACAATCGAGTTTTAGGTGTCATTCCCGAAACTTTAGCTCAACAGAACATCAATGGAAAGACAATTGGGGAGGAACTTAAAGTATCATCAATGCATGAACGCATGAAGATAATGCTTGAAAACTCTGATGCATTCATTGCCTTACCAGGTGGTTTTGGTACTTTGGAAGAAATTTTTCAAATTGTCTCTTGGGCCGAACTGAACATCCACCATAAACCCATTGGTTTGTTAAATGTTAATAATTTCTTTGATCTTTTGTTATTTTTTCTTGACAAAGTCGTGGAACATAAATTTATCACTCCTTCTAAGAAGACAACTTCTTATCTCTGCCTCCACTATTGATAAGCTCATTGATAAATTAGAAGCTTTTGAGTATGTACCTGATCAGGTATCAGCTCAGATAGATTGGTCAATAGGAAGCAGCGAAGGAAGTAGCAAGAAACAAGAGCCCGATCTGAAACTTTCTCTTTAAAGGGTTTGATTTAAAAAAAAAAATTGTTGTTGTTTTGTTTAGTATGATATGATTGTCATGGACTTATTAAACCAATTAGTGATGGCAGAGTAAGGAGTAATTTTACTCTTGAGACGCATCTTAATTGGTGGCAGAGTAAGGAGTTTTTTAGGTAATAATTAATTAGTATTGACTTGTGGAAGTACTAACGTTTTCTTGTTTGATTTCTTTTCGGTCGATGCGACCGACAAGGTGTGTTTTTTTCGCTTAGCGTTGATTCACTTCTTATCAGGTTGTGTTGCTCTTTTCTATCTCTTTCTTTCACATTGAGGACAATGTTACATTAAGTGTGGGGGAGAGATTTTAGCATGTTTCTGTTTCTTTTCGTTTGTTAAAAAAAAATTTCAAAAAAAAAATTCAAAAAAATAAAAAAAAAATAAAAAAGGGGTTCATTGCATGATTGAATAATTTTTCTCCCTTCTTCAACATTTATGCCATTATCTTCTTTCTTGTGTGATTTTCACTCATGTTAATGACCACTCTAGAACTTGCTTTGATTCTTTTTGAGGCTACATTTCACTTGCATGCATGAACATGATTGAGGCCCTCTTTCTTAGCTAGTTTAACCAAATAGCCAACCTTGTTTTCAATATGATATCAAGCACTCTTTTGACCTCTCGAAAATTCTCTGATTCCTGCCAACCTTGTATATTTTCCTTTGCTTAACCCCTTTGAGCTTATTTGACCATTCCTTGTTTCTAGCTCATTATGTGCCTTAAATGAAAAATCGTGTTCTTACTGTACCTTAGGGAATAAAAGAACATTAGCCTGGTTAATGGATGAGTTTTTGAACAAGTGTGGGGGTGTGTGTACAAAATGGTTGTTGAAAAAAAAAAAAAAAAGAAAAGAAAAGAAAGAGTGCCTAGAAAAAAAAAAGAAAAATGTATGTATATAGTTATGTTCATATATATAAAAAAAAAAGAGAGAGAAAAGGATTGGGAAATGAATATGTAAAGGGATATACATTAGAGTTGAGATGAACTTTTATGCTCGTTATTTGAACTCAGCTCTCATTTGCTTTTATTCTCTTTGGTATTTATCTTCTCATATTCATTTTATCCTCTTCTGTTACCTTGACCTCACTACAACCTTGAATAAAGTCCTCATGATTTGTGTGTGCATGTGTTTTGAGTAGTGGAGAAGTAGAAGATAAGCAAGCTTATGGTAGTGCAATTTTCATGAGTTGAATTGAGTGAAATACATACCTTTTAAACACTTGAGAGATTGAGAGGGAATCTTGTGAAGATCCATCATTCTTAATTCATTCTTTTCAACGGAAGTTTCCTTGCTTGTTGGTTTGAGATGTGAAGAAATGTTACCTCATTTATGCTTTGATCCCTTGAATTTCTTGTTGCTCTTCTTGCTTCATTGAGTCCTTTAGAGTTTTTAACTTTTAAGTTTGTGTCGTTTGTCTTTGTCTTCTAACTTTAGTTTTATATGTTTTGCCCAGGAGTGCAAAAAGCTAAGTGTGGGGAATTTGATAATCACATATTTTATTCATTAAGAAACCCTCATTATTAGTCATTTACACTCTTCATGTACTTAATTGACTGAATTTGATTATGTTTTGTAAGTTTGAACTCGAATCGGACTTAATTGATTTTTCAGCATTATTCGAGTCTTACACTGTTTCTGTATTTTGGCCATATCTTGAGTTCTAAATGTCTGATAATTATGAATTTTACCTTGTAGGAAAGATAAAAGAGAGCTCTACAACTTTGATGAAGAGCTCAAAGTCAAATTCAGACATCTAGTGGAGCTAATTGGGCATGGAAATCGAATACGGGATTTGGACTGGAACCCGAACAGGTGTGTAGTAACCAGAACATAATTCGAGTTTGGGTTTATAGAATGGGCTGAAAATTGGTAATCTGAAGACCCATATGTACAACTTTCATGACAAACACAAAACTTGATTCGGGCTCCTTGATGGAGATATTGGGTCTGAAAGTCAAAACAGAGGTCCTGAAACCGGTCTGAGCGGTCTGTAGTAATTGGGTCATATCTTGGGCTGTAGGACGAATTTTTTGGTGCTTCTAGAGCCATTGGAAAGCTTAGACAATTTCCTAGAACTTTCATGAAGACCACTTGGCTCAAAAATGACGAAATCAATTAGTTCAGCAATGAATACTTTCGGAGACAAGGAAGCTCACCTACCAAGTTCACCTACCAAGCTCACCTACCAATCTCACCTACCAAGCTCACCTACTAATTCCACCTACTAATCTCATCTACCCATCTACTACTACTCTGAATCCTCTATAAAAGGAAGCATGTGGAGAGCTCTAAACACAACATACACTTAGTGTTAGAAATAGCTTTTCATAGTTCTTGTATATTTTTCCTTCATTGTAATGGAGAGCTAAGTCACTTCTAGTCAATTCGGGACTCTTGAAGAGATTGTGGCTTGGATTCTTGAGACCTTGGTTATGTAATGTATTTGATTTATATTTGAATTCCTCTTCTCTTCTTCTCGTTCTCTTAATCTTGAATGCATGAATGGTAATTCTGTTTATGTTTGATCTGATTTGATCTTGGTTTAAGATTAAGTATTGTGATGAAATTTAGAACTGATTGATCTAAACTAATCACGTAATTGAAGCGGTTAGGTTACTGATTTGTGCCTAGGTTAATTGAATTCGGTTCTTAAATTGACATATATTTACATGAATGGTGCGATTGCAGATTTGTGTTTATCACTTGTCAATTGAATTCTGGACGATTGTCTAGTATGAATTCTAGATCTATGCGAGAGATCTCGGTTAGATCCAAGTTAACCATTCAAATGTATTTCGGTGTTTGTTGAAAGGTCTATGATTGAATCCACCCAATCTCGGATAGATTTCTGAATTGACTGTTCTTTTAATTGTTATTTCTCTTTAAATCCTGTCACTGCGATCCTTGAACCATCAAAACCCCCTTTTTTCTAACTTTCACTTGATTTGATCAAATTGCATCTACGATTCTTGAGGAGACGATCCGGTGTTATTCACTATACTACAAGTTTAGGTAATAACTTCGGTTATAATTTTGATTGAGTTCGGCGCTCGTCATGTGTCACCATGGGGAGCACTATTATTGCTAGTCAAAAAGAAGGATAGGACTTCACGATTGTGTGTGGACTATCGCTAGCTGAATAAGGTCACGATTAAGAATAAGTATCCACTTCCGAGGATAGATGACTTGATGGATCAACTGAAAGGAGCAGTATTGTTCTCAAAGATCGATCTGTGATCGGGCTACCGTCAGATTCGAGTAAAGGTAGAAGATATTCCTAAGACGGCTTTTCGTACCTATTATGGACATTATGAATATCTTGTGATGTCGTTTGGTGTGACGAATGCTCCTGCCATATTCATGGATTATATGAATAGAATCTTTCATCCTTAATTGGACAAATTCGTTATTGTCTTTATTGACGATATTCTAATCTACTCTAGAAATCAGGAGGATTATGTTGAACACCTCAATATAGTTCTCCAGATTCTGAAAGAGAAGAAGCTGTATGCCAAACTGTCAAAGTGTGAATTCTGGCTAGAAGAGATCAAGTTTTTAGGTCATGTAATCTCGAAGGAAAGGATTGTTGTAGACCCGTCAAAGGTGGAAGTAATTCTGTAATGGGATAGGCCAAAGACAGTGACAGAAATTCGGAGCTTTGTGGGATTAGCTGGATATTATCAAAGATTCATTGAGGGATTCTCTAAGATTACGGGGCCTCTCACTTAGCTAACAAGAAAGAATCAAGCCTTTGAGTGGACTAATGCTTGCAAAGAAAGTTTCCAAGAATTGAAGAAACGACTAACTACTTCACCAGTGTTAGTTCTAGCCGATCCGAGTGAACCCTTCGAAGTGTATTGTGATGCTTTGTACCAAGGACTAGGATGTGTGCTTATGCAAAACATAAAAGTGGTGGCTTACGCTTCAAGACAGTTACGAGTGCATAAGAAGAACTACCCAACACATGACTTAGAGTTAGCAGTTGTGATATTCATTTTGAAGATATAGAGGCACTTTCTTTATAGGGCAGCGTTCAATGTCTTTAGCAACCACAAGAGATTTTTAAAACATCGCCTAAGAGAGGGGGTGAATTAGGTGATTACAAATTTTTAAAACAACTTTGAGAAACTATGCATTTTGATATTTTCAATCAACACATGCAGCAGATACAACTATTAGAGATTTCTCAAATATCACTTGGGCTATAGGATAAATCAAACAAATAAGTTAGATATCAAATTCAACTCAAGCATATATAATTAAAGCACAAATGTAAATGAGATAGAGTTGAGAGAAGCAAACACAATATTTATCCTGGCTCAGCCACCAACCACTTGTGGCCTACGTCCAGTCCTCAAGTAAACTACCCGAGATTTTCCACTATAACGTCAAGCTTGAATAGGTACTTGAAACCTTTACAAACTAGAGCACCCAACACACCTTGGGATACCTCACCCTTAGTGCTTGAGCCTCAACTTCAAGGGATACCTCACCCTTACAAACTTTTAAGGGATACCTCACCCTCTTTATAGATTATATAAATTATAGATGAATAAAAACTCTCTCAAGAGTGGATAATACAAATTGAAGCTCTATAATGCTCTTCAAGGATATCTCAAATATTTAAAAAAATAGAGCACAAATGGATTGAAAGATTGATTCATGGATTAGAGCAATAGAAATATGTTTCAAGTTGTTGGTTAGCCATTAAAGATGACACAAGATATGTATTTATAGTGTTTTTGATCAAAGGAGCCATTGGGTACAATTAATGGCAGTATTTAATGCTAAGAAAATAGCTGTTGCGTGTTCCAAGGTCGTGTTATTCGAATAACACTTTTGTTATTTGAATAAATCCACTTATTGCGCACCAGGAAATGTTTTCTGGAACGTGTTATTCGAATAACACTTTGGTTATTCGAATAAATCACTAAAAATACATTCTGGAACGTTTTCTAGGGTGTGTTATTCAAATAACACATCCCTTATTCGAATAAACCACTCTAGTTTCGAAAACTGACTTTAAATGGTCATAACTTCTTCATTTCTCATATGTTTAAAGCAAATGACCACTCATTAGAAAGATCTTTGAGTCTATTTTCAAATGAAATAAGTTTCACAACAAAACTCAAAGTATTTTGAAAGTTATGATCAAAAGAGTAACTAAAGGTCAATTTTGCAAAACTCAAACTTGGCTATTTTCATAGTTTTGAACTATTACCATAACTAGCTTTTCAAAACTTGTTTGTTGGACATTTTAGCATGTGAAAACCATTTGTAAAGCTTTGAAAAATATATTTGAGATATCCATAAGGCTTCTTACATAAAGACCCTAAGTCCTATAAGTTATACCATTTAATCTTCTTTTGGACTTGGTCTTTGACATGACTTTGTTGTTATCAAAACCTTCATGGAATAGACATTCACATTCTCCTTGAGTTGAGCATATTTGAGATCTTTTACTTTCTTGTTGCAATGCTCACTTTTGATACTTGGACTATCCTACTAAGTATTATTCACTTAAACAAATATAGTTAGTCCAAATTCATACTTCAATATCTTCATATGCATGATTCATAAATGTATAACTTTAGTTAGTCTAACATGCATATAAGACTTTCATAGACACATCCAACTAAGATATTTATTAATTACTAATAGATATGCTCTATATATGATGCAACAAAGAACACTTTGCACATTTTCATTTAAATAGAGCCAAATCCAATATTAATCATTATAACTCATATAAAACATTATTAGATATATTATATAAAGAATGCTACACATATCTCATTGCATGATCATTAAGTGAAATATAACTAGATAAAGTACATAATCATGCATGAACAATATAATCTATTAAGTACATCTATGTAGCATAAGCATCATTCTTTTTGGCTTGTATTTGTTATCATCAAAACTTAACATATTAAACCATTGGGATAAACTTATTTCCACAAATAATTCTTGGCATATTGGCCGAAAATTACAAATAACTTCATCATAAAATCTTTGTCTATTTTCATGTCCACTTTCTTTGCAAATCCTTAAATCATTCACTTATTACCTATTCATCTAAAACTCATAATTAGTAAAATAATTTGAAATACTTTATTCCATATCAAGCAAAAAGGTGTGAGCCTCAAGGTTCTTTGGAATCAAAACTTTTTTCCTTTCCACATAATTCTCATCATATAACATATCACATGTTCATGCTTACTATGCAAATGATAAAAATATATTAAGCAATTATCACAAATTAATCAAAATCATAACATAAAGTCATGCATACTTATCAAAGCAATAGACATATCAATCACCAAATAATCATAAACATGAAAAGCCTTAAAAAAACAAATGAATAAATCCTTATGGATTTTTCACCACACACACATTCATTCCTCACCACCAACACATGGTTGATGAGGGTAATCTCCCTCTTACCTTGGATAATCCACCAAAGCTCTTTACATGTCCTTCTTGAATCCACTTTTCTCCACCGAGAGCTTCTTAAAATCAAAGTAAACACACATAATCAATATCTAAGGCTTGAATAAGAAAACTATAGATCAAAACATGATTTAGAACTTTGAATCTAAGATTAGAAAAGAATATCAAGAGCTTCACCCTTTATCCTTCAAACTTAGATCTTAGGAAAAGTGCTTGAACATAGATGATTTGGAAGATGGTCTCAACATGAAAGTTCCTTAGAATTGCATGGAGATTCAAGATCTAAGGTTGTTTAGAATTATTGAAGTTTGGAAGGTATTTTGGAAGGGTGTGGCCGTGAGCTTTGTGGGAGAGAAAGGTAAGAGCTTTTGTGTTCTTTGCTTGATGAGAAGATGAAGATGAATGAACCTTGAAAAATTCCTAACATGAAAGTGTCTTGGATTAATGAGAGGATTCAAGAAATGATATTGGTAGGAATTATAGAAGTTTGGAGAGTGGGTCTTTGGTGCTTGGCCGAATCTATAGAGGAAGAGAAAGTGAGAGGAAATTTTGAGAGCTTTTGTTTGTGATAACCTTTTAGGAAAGACAATAACTTTGAAGTAATGAAACAAACTCCTCCTTTGCCCTCTATGATACTTGGCCGTGGAATAATAGAGAGAATGAGTGAATTATTTGTGTTGATCTTCAATGTAGAACCTTGTGGAGACTTCCAAGAGATAGAATTGAATTTGAACCATTGGATCCCTCCTCCATGAAGCCTTAGCCGTGAGATGCATCTTCAAAATGGAGGGTCAAGAGCTTCTCTTCCATGCTTTCCATCCAAGGGTCACAAAAAATCCTAGCCACTTTGTGAGACTCGCCACCACCATTGATTCCATCAAGGGTTGAAATCAAATCCTTCTCCTCTAAGTCTTGCCATCCAATGGTGCAAACAAAAGCCTATGCCATTATTGTTGACTCTTTTTCAAAACTTACTAAGTAAGCAAGCTCTCCTATTAGTTCATCATAAAGGTTGTCATGATTAGCTTCTGAGATATTTTCTGGTATACTTTAAGCAATGAATAATAATTACTGCTTATAAATTCAGTGTCTATTGTCCAATAGATAATAAAATATACCTAGATTTTTCTCTTGTTCCAGGTGGGTAGCAACTATTGTTGATCATTTTTCTATTGATTACCCTTGATGAGTCACAGAGCGAGTCATCAAAGAGAAGTTTCTAAAATAGATAAGTCAACATGATGAGTCGTAGCACTGAGTCACTAGCTGAGTCACCAAGAGAACCTTCTAGAATGTGTGACTCACTGCGGTGAGTCACAGGGTGAGTCAGCATTCTACATTCTTCTAGAATGTGGCGAGTCAGCATTCTAGACTATGGCAAGTCATCGTTTCTACAAACTTCCAGAACAAGCTAAGTCACAGGTGTTGAGGTGTCACGCCACATGTCAAGCTTCTATTGGTTCTCTACAATGAGTCATCGTCTAGAACATTCTAGAGTGAGTGACTAGACTTGCGTCTAGAATCATCCACTAGATATTTTTCCAGAAGATATTATCTGATGGATAATAAAACATACCCTGATTTTATTTTGTTAGATAAAATCGTAGAAAACAAAACTTCAAAAACTGTTTGCAATTTCAGGTTTAGTAAGATCCTTCATCTCCGAATCAACAGTACAAAATTTTTTTGCTTTGAAAAATTTTTATTTTTACGGGCCCTCCCCGGGCTCACATACAGCCCGAGAATACTATTAAAATAATCCAAAATATAAAAACACATAAGAATTCACAAAAATCATAATAATTATGAAATTCATGAAAATCAAATCGAATTAGTAAAAAAAATCAAGAATTGATAAAAATAAATAAAATACGAAAGCTCATATACAACTCCAAAAATAATATTAAAATAATAAAAAACATAAAAACTCCCAAAAATTTCTAAAAATCACAAAAATTATAAAATTCACGAAAGTCGAGTCGAATTATTAAAAATATTTAAGAATCGACCAAAATAAATAAAATACAAATTTTTGGGGTATTACAAAGACTGGTAAACCTTGAACTGTGAAAACGTCGATGGGGGATCTTACTAAACCTGAGGTCGGGCAAAATTTACGAGGTTTGTGTTTTTCAAGATTTTTATTTATTAAATAAAAATCATTATACGATTTATTATCCGTTGGACAATAAATACTGATTTTTGTTAACTGTAATAATTACCTATTGGATAATAGCTTGTAGTAAAAATCCTTATCACCTTATCTAGAAATCTACTTTATATCTAATCAAGTTGACTTTTGCAAAATCTAACAAAGCTTCTCAAGTAAGCTTCCTACCAAGCTTCTCAAGGAAGCTTCATTTTTTTTCTCTCTCTCCCTCTCCACGACAAGGGCAATTTTGGGGAGCCAAAAATTGCTTCTCACTTTATCACTCTTACTCTTACATTTCAAGCCATAAAAAAATCTATTATTTTCTCTCTCCACCAATTCCCTCCTCTCATTTTCTCCTAAGTTCTTCTCCTCCTCTTCTCTTATTCTTCTTCCACGGCACCTACACCATGGAAGGGCCATCTTCACTAGTTTGCTAAACTATTTCCATTTCTTGCTTCCTCTCATCATCCTAAGACATTTTTCTTTAGTGACCATCCTCTAGTTTTTCCTTCTTTACCTTCCACCATTGAAGCCCAAGCTTGAAGCTTTTGAGGTAAAGTTCTTGACTTTCTTCTCTTTTCTTCTCTTTTTCATTTTTCGTGGTCACCTATGTGACCAAGGACTCCTCTTTTTATAGTTTGAGTGAATATTTTGAAAGTTGCTCACTCTAGGGTTTTCTTGAAGGTGGAGGACGAAATTCCCAAAGGAAAAGGAGCTTGCTTTCCTTGCTATTTCTCTAGGTAAAAGGGAGATAATCCTCTTTAACCTATCTTGGTGGTAAGGAAATGTTTGTTTGATCTTGTTGATGAGGGAATCCATGTGGGATTACCCCCTTTGTTGTGTTGTTTTTTATGATTTTGTTGTTATTTTGATGTGTATGAATCTATTGATTTTCATTGTGTATCTTGATGACGATGGACTATGTATTGGATTGCTTGAAATTGATAAGAAAACTTGAAGTGGGATCAAGATTTTACAGAAACGAGTTCTGCAGAATCCTTGCTGATGCACGAGCGCTTAGGCGCTGGGGTTTGGACGCCTAAGCGCCTAATGCCCAGAAAATTTTTTCCTGTAATGTAGCCTAGTGAGCGCTCAAGCACTGCGTAGAGAGCACCCAGACACTCAACCAGCGCTCAGGCACTGCGTAGAAAGCGCCCAGGCACTCAACCAGCGCTCAGGTGCTGAAGACATGGAGCCTAGGCACCTAGAGCAAAATCAACCATGTATATGTAAGATACACTAGGACTTCAATATGAGGATGTTACGATTAAAACTAAAGTAAAGAACTTGATTAATTGAGAGAATTCCTCTAGGGAAGGATTTCATAAGAATTGTTAAGCTAAAGTGAAATTCAATAATGAACCTTAAAGAGTGTTTTACTACTTTTGGGAACTTGATACTATGTTATTGTGGGTCTATGAGTGGGACCAAGGAATTATTGATGTTTAACTTGACCAAATTGTGATATGTTATGGATGAGTATATCATTTGTTGAATATACATAAATATGCATTGAGTCATCATGCATTGTGAAAGTCCAATGGACTCTGTTGTAAGGCTGTATGCCTAGGAGATTGAATCACACCTTAGTGCAAGTACGAATAGACTAGTGTAGGTCATATCATTGACCTTGGGGGCGTCAGGGTACAGGTGTTCCACAAACAGATAGTTGGTAGCTCCTCTGGGCCGTGTGATAGATCGATGCAAACTCATTGATAATCCAGACCGAGACACTGTCCTATATTACGATCCTATGAGAATGCCGCTGTATAAAGCCTTGTTGTGCAAATAATGAATTTTCTAAAAAAACACTTGGTTTTATGGCTGACGAGATACTAGCATGTCTCCTTAATCATTCTCTCTGATGTTTGTGTCTAGTTCCATGGAGTAGGATTTGTAGTACAGAATGTTAGATTTTGGTACCATGTGCATGTGCATAGTGAGTCAACATATTAACTGACATTTACTCACATGATAATAAACTATTGTTTTGTTGATGTTATAACTGCCTAAAATTGTTGAGCTGTTTATTATTTGAATTTTGATACTGATTATTATTCCTGCTATGTTATGTAGGCCTCTTGCATCGTTCTGTTTCTTTATTGTCATAATTGGTATTGAATGTAGAATGTTTCACCTCTTTTCTGTATTTTCTATTATTTTATATATTTATATATTTCTCCGAAGACGTCGGTGAAGAAGATGAAGTGCACGAGTTCCCCGGCTTTTGGCCTGATTTTGATTAGTACCTGTTTGGAGCATGATGTCCCATCCACGTGGCTTTTTGGGTTATGTTAAGCTGACTTTTCATGGAAGTCTGGATTGCTGGCACATCAACCTGCGTATGGATCGTTGCGTCTACCATGGAGACGTGAAGACGTCTCTGGCTTGAGGTCGTTATGACCCACCTATTTTTAATTTCACTGTAAATGTTCATTTAGAGTTTTACTTACTAGTTCGTGATATGTGGAGTGATCTTTACTACACTCCATGAGAGGATTCATTTTTATCCTCCGCACGAGCCCCCGCTCGTAATTCGGTTACTCCGATAAGGATTTACTCTGATGATGAAGACCCCGAGGAGGATCCAGCCACGATTCCTTCTCGTCAATTTTAAGGGCTGATGTTGTTGATAGCCATTAACAGCTATCTGTAAATCTTTTTGAGGGCCTAATATTTTATCTTTTGGTGGGCTGTATATGTGTAATCTTTTGGGGCGGGTAAAGCTTTTGTTTTTTGTAACTCTGTTGATGTAACTATACAAGTATGATATAAGTATATATATATATATATATATATATATATATATATATATATATATATGATTTATGGCTTATTTCTCATGTTGATTCTGCTGTAATTATGTTTTATCATTTTCTTATGACAAAAAGAAAAGAATTCGCCAAATTAATTATACATTTATAAATGAATAGGCTTACCTATATTAAAATGAACCAGGTCTTAATTTATGATTTATTTCCGCATTGTCCTTTTTTGGTGTGACGTTCCCTCCTTAAAAAGGGGCGTTACATAGTTTATGCATGATTGATCTAATATGTCAAGTTCATTTCTAATATAGAAGAATGCTTCTTTTGCCAAAGGTTTAGTGAAAATATCAGCTAGTTGCTTTGTAGTTTTCACAAATTCAAGCATGAAATCACCCTTTTGAACATGATGTCTTATTTCTATGTGCTTTATTCTTGAATGCAAAATGAGATTTTTAGACAAGTTGATTGTACTAGTGTTATCACATCTTACAGGGATGTGATCAAGCTCAAGACCATAGTCTAGAAGCTATTGCTTCATCCAAAGGACTTGAGTATAACAACTTCCAGCTGCAACATATTCAATTTCAGTTGTAGACATTGCCACACTATTTTGTTTCTTGCTATGCCAAGAAACTAGTGAGCTTCCAAGCAAGTGGCATGTCCTACTAGTGCTCTTCCTATCCATTTTGCATCCAGTAAAATCAAAATCGGAATAACAAATTAGGTTACATGAGGCACCTTTAGGGTACCATAATCCCATTTGTGAAGTGCCTATTAGATATTTCATGATTCTTTTAACCGTACTTCGGTGTGATTCCTTAGGATTTACTTGAAATTTAGCACATATACATGCACTAAACATTATATCTGGCCTACTTACGGTAAGATAAAGGAGCGAGTCAATCATACCTTTATATTTTGTAATTTCTACAGATTTACCTCATTCATCCTTGTCCAAGTAATAAGAAGTGCCAATTAGTGTAGCTATTTGCTTGGCACCTTCCATTCTAAACTTCTTGAGCAATTTCTTGCAATATTTGGATTAACTTATGAAAGTCTCATCCATTGTTTGCTTGATTTGAAGACCAAGGAAGAAGTTGAGCTCACCCATCATGGACATCTTAAACTCACTTTGCATAATATTAGTAAATTCTTTATAAAGAGAGTAATTAGTAGCATCAAATATAATATCATCAACATATATTTGAACAAGAAGGATGTTATGTTTTTTATGCTTGATGAAGAGAGTAGTGTCAACCGTTCCTCTAGAAAAGCCATTTTCCAAAAAGAACTTGCTCAACCTTTCATACTAAGCTCTAGGAGCTTGTTTCAAACCATACAAGCAGTTCAAAGTTTTCAAAATCAAGAGGTTGTTTCATATACACTTCTTCTTGTATAAAACCATTTAAAAAGGCACTTTTGATATCCATTTGAAAAATCTTAAAATCCATGATGCATGCATAAGCAAGTAACATTCTAATGGCTTCTAATCTAGCTACGAGAGCATACGTTTCTTCATAATCTATGCCTTATTCTTGATTATAGCCCTTAGCTACAAGCTTAGCTTTATTTCTTATTATTAAGCCTATTTCATCAAGTTTGTTCCTAAAGATCCATTTGGTGCCAATTATGAGATGATCATTGGGCCTTGAAACTAATTCTCAAACTTGATTCCTCTCAAATTAGTTTAGTTCATTTTACATGACCAAGATCCAATGTTCATCATTAATGGCCTCATTTATGTCTTTAGGTTCAACTTGAGAGACAAAAGTCATATGGTTACATGCATTCTAAGAGAGTTACGAGTGATTACCCCTTTTGATACATCACCTATCACTTTGTCAATGGGATGATATCTTGATGTCTTCCATTCCTTGGGAAGACCCATGATTTGAGAATCCTTTTGTCTTGAGGTATCATGTGAGTTTTCTTTTTGCTTCTTGACATCCTTCTCCTTATTCTCTAGGTGAGTCCTTGATAAGATTTCTGCAACATCATCAACCAAATCCTTTCTTGGACTATTTGGGTTAGTTTCATCAAATGCAACATGTATGGACTCTTCTATAGTCATAGTTCATTTATTATAAACTCTAAAGGCCTTACTATGTATAGAATAGTCAAGAAATATTCCTTCATCAGATTTTACATTAAACTTTCCTAAGTTATCCTTTCCATTATTCAAAACAAAGCATTTACATCCAAAGACATGATAATGTGAAACATTTGGCTTCCTTCCTTTGTATAATTTATAAGGGGTTTTCTTTAAAATTGGCCTTATCAGAGTCCTATTCATAACATAACAAGCAATGTTAACTGCATCTGCCCAAAAATACTTAGGAAGGTTGCCCTCATTGAGCATAGTTCTTGTCATTTCTTCTAAAGATCGATTTTTCCTTTCTACAACACCATTTTGTTGTGCTGTTCTAGGGGCAAAAAAATTATGCTCAATGTCATGTTCATCACAAAAGGTTTCAAATTCATGGTTTTCAAATTCACCACCATGGTCACTACTTATGGATGCAATACAAAAACCTTTTTCGTTTTGGATAACTTTAGCAAGCTTTTTAAATGATTGAAAAGTATCATTTTTGTGAGACAAGAACAATGTCCATGTAAACCTAGAAAAATCATCCACAATCACTAAAATATAGTAATTCCCACCAAAGCTCATAGTTTTAAAGGGACCAAAAAGATCCATGTGCAAAAGTTATAAAGGTCTAGATGTTGAAACTACATTTTTAGCTTTAAAAGAAACATTTACTTGTTTTTCCTTTTGACATGCATCACAAAGTTTATCTTTTTCAAATTTGAGCTTTAGAAGTCCAATTACTAGTTCTTTAGAAATCAACTTATTTAAGTGATCTATGTGAATGTGAGCAATTCTTCTATGCCATAATCATGAATCATTTTCTTTAGTTATAAAGCATTTAGTATCATTTGAAGAAATGTCATCAAGGCTAATCATATATATATTATTGACCCTATGACCAACGAACTTGACATACTTATTATCTTTTCTTTCTATTATGCGATAATTAGAATTAAATATTACTCTATTGCCCTTATCACATAATTGTCTATTGCTAAGTAAGTTATGTTTGAGTCCTTTAACAAGCAAAACATTATCAATGGACGAGGAAGGGATCTTACCAACTTTACTAACTCCAAGGATCTTTTCTTTGTTGTTGTCACCATATGTCACGTGATCACTCTTCTTGGGGATAAAGAAGGAAAATTTAGAGTCATCATCGGTCATGTGCTTGGAGCAACCACTATTAAGATACCAACTCGAGCTTTTGGTCTTCAAGCACACCTTGTTTCACTTTTTTCTTCTTCTTCTCCACTTGCCATGAGGCAAAGATGAGCTTCTTCACTTTTTGAATTATCGGCAAAATCCATATCGTTGTCTTCCTAAGCAATGTATGCTCTTCTTCCTTTTCTTTCCTTGGAGGGTCTTTTATCATACTTCTCCATCTTCCTTTGATAAGTTGGACACTTCATCTTCACGTGCCCCAATTTTTCATACTCATAACAAGTTGGAGTAGATAAAGCTCCTTCTCCCTTTTGATATGTCTTCTTAGGAGGAAAATGTGGTCTTCTTTGAGTTCTATTCTTCTTGTGAAATCTTCCAAACCTCTTCACAAGAAGGCTAAAATTTTCTTCATTCATCTTAAGGTTGTTAATGTCATATCCATCATCTTCATCTTCATTGTCAATTGTTGTGGAGGTGGCTTTAAGAGTAATCCACTTTTTCTTCTTGTCTTGCTCTTCATGTTGGTTGAGCCATTCAATTCTAGTTCATGCTCTTGCAATTTTCCAAAGAGAGTGGCCAAAGTCATTGTTACTAGATTCCTTGACTCCGATATGGCCGTCACTTTGGGTTACTAATTCCTACTCAAACATCTCAAAACCTTATTAATAAGATCTTCATTGGCAAAAGTTTTTTCCAATGAACCAAGATGATTAACAATATGAGTGAACCTCTTTTGTATTTCTTGAATGCTTTCTCCTTAGTTCATTCTAAACAATTCATATTCATGAGTGAGTGTGTTAATTCTAGATCGTTTCACCTCACTTGTACCTTCATAGGTTACTTGCAATGTATCCCACATTTCATGGGTGGTCTTACAATTTGACACCCTAAAGAATTCATCATACCTCAAAGAAGTGGTGATGATGATCTTGGCTCTCTAATTGTATTGGACTTTTTTTGTCTTCATCGATCCATTCATTTCTTGGTGTATTAGTTTTTACACCAACAACCACATGTGTGGGGACAAAAGGACCATTTTTAATAGTATCCCATATAACAATATCAATAGCTTCAATAAAAATTTTATTTCTCTCTTTCCAATAGGCATAACCATCCCCATTGAAAAAAACCATTTGAAGTCATCTTTTCTCTTGAAGCTGCTAAGCTTTTTATACAAGAGTCAAGTACTGATACCACTTGTTACTAAGTGATCTCAAGACTCAAGAGGGGGGTGAATTGAGTCTATAAAAACTTTTCGTAAATCTTTCGAAAAACTCTTGATTATCAATTTTAGTTGAAGCTATTAATTGATATAAATAAATGAATCGATAAGATAGAAATATATTTCCTACCAATGAATCAACCAAGAGGGAAATAATCAAGCAAGCAAATAAACCAATGCATAAATATAAATAGAAGGGTTTAGAGAAACAAACACAATAGTTTATCCTAGTTCAGCCACCATCCACTTGTGACCTACGTCTAGTCCTCAAGCAATCACTCAAGATTTTCCACTTTATCTTCAAGCTTCAATAGGTGCTTGACAACCTTTATAAACTTGAGCACTCAACATCTTGGGATACCTCACCCTTTGAGCTTGAGCCTCTTCAACTAAGGGATACCTCACCCTTTATAATTTTGGAGGGATGCCTCACCCTCTTTTACAAAGTAGTCAAGATTTATAGAATAAAACTCTCACAAGAGTAAATGATACAAATTGAAGCTCTAGAATGCTCTCAAAAGATATCTCAACAATTTATGAAAAACAAAGCAAGGAGTGATTTTAAGGATTGATTCTCATATTAATGTGTTAGAAAGATGTTTCAGGTTCAAGAGAGAGTTTAATGATGCCCCAACATAAGTATATAAACAAATTTTCAATAAAGGAGTTGTTGAGGACATTAAAGCCAAGCATTTAATGCACATAATATAGTCATTGGGCAATGTCAGATCACTGGTAATCGATTACACAATCATAGTAATCGATTACATGACTATTTGAATATGTTCTTGGCTTTCTGGGCAGGATGTAATCGATTACCAGCATTGTGTAATCAATTACATGGCCTCTGCCAGACTTGTAATTGATTACATGCTCAGTGTAATTGATTACAAGGCTTTTGTCATGCTGGTAATCAAATACATACTCAATGTAATTGATTACAAGGCTTCTGTTTAGCTTGTAATTGATTACAACATATGTGTAATCGATTACCTTGCTCTTTAAAACACATTTTTAAGGCCCAAAAAGGCAACCAAGCCATTTTTAACTTTGAGAAACTTGGATTGAACAATATTGATATGTGTTTTACACAATCCATGATTAAAATCAACAATTCCTTAAAAAAAATGTTCTTTAAATAACAAGTTGATTTAAAAGAATCTTAAAAACTATTTGAAGATCATTGAGATACCTTGAGAGCATTTCACATTAATATTCTAAGACCTATATCTAATATACCTCTTTTGATCTTGGTCTTTTCTTTTGATCTTGGTCTTTGTTATCATCAAAGATTTATTTGACATACTTCAGGACATAAGCATTCACATCACCATCATCACCAGCTTCCATATCTTCATCATCAGTATCAATTCTAGGCAACCACTCTGAATTTTGTACTCCATCTAATATAGGGCTTTCTCTTTCTTAAATCCAAGGAGATAATGGATCTTCTTCGTGAAATATGTAGTCAAGATTAATTGGATTGAAATTAGCTTCAATTCATCTTGACTTCTCCTTTCTTCATGTCTCATTTTTAACTTCATATTGTACTATGTGAAGACAAGTTTTTGTAACTTTTTGTACTTGAGTCTTTTCCTTGTCTTTGTATGAATATAGCTAAATGTGCTCCAATTTCTCTCACAATTTGCAGCTGAAGTTGTTTGACTAAGAACTTTTATTACCACATGTTAAAGTTCAGGAGCACACGATCCAAATATCAACCACCATTCAGCTATTTAAATGACCAAGCATAATAAATAATTATTTGTCATATAAAGTATAAATAAAATTTAAATAGATTTAATTGTACAAAAAAGAGAAAAAAAAATTTACCTGGATTCATTCTAGCCCAAGCTTTTTGAGCTTATGGTGTGCCAAATGATTCTTGTTTTTCTCTAAAAATCACCAACTGTATAACACAATATAATATGTCAATAAGTAAATATATAATATTTAATTATAGATTTATAAGATTTAAATATAAACATTATTTACTAACCTGAATCAAAGCTTAGTTTGACCATCCACGTTTCTTTCTAATTTGATAATGACGCTACTGGTTCCATCAAAAGTTTCTTTATAAACATCATATCCATGTTCAACTCCATAGTGAAATTGTGGGTTAAGAAAATAACCTAAAAAAGTTAATCAATTATTACACATAAAGGCACGACAGTAAAATTTTATAACAAAACAAAAAATTATAAATTATATCGATTATTGATGTACCTGCAGAATGAAGATCATAATGTATGAATCTCCAACGTTGGTCTATTATTTAATTATATCTTGTATGATATTGAGAATTTTGCAGGATAGATTATTTGGCTCGATCTATGGCTTCATAAAGAAAACACATCGTTGGCTTCACATCACCGTCGACCAGCCTCAAGACTTTTACAATAGGTTCAAATACTTTTAGTAGATCAATAACTTTACTCCAGAATTCATTGCTCAAAACAATTTTTCTTGTTTCAAATATTGGTCTTTTTTTCTCTTTCCCAAACTTAGATCTTCTAAATTCTTCTGAGTTGAACATATTTCTTAAACCTTGCTTTTGCTGCATAATAGCTTGAAGCTGCAAGAACTGTGTTGCAAATCGAGCTATGTCAGGACGGACAATTTCTCTACCTCCAGTGTGTTTCTTCATCAAATTTATTGTCCATATATGGTTATAGATGAAAGTTGTCACTGTCTTTGCATCATTCAATAGTTTCTTCACATTTTTCTTTTTCCCTATATCCTCTAAGCAAAGATCTAAACAGTGAGCTGCTCATGCAAACCAATACAGATGTGGCCTCTTTTACATCAATTTTTCCCAGCTGCTTTTAGTGCTTTTTTCATTGTTTGTAACCA
Source organism: Ormosia emarginata (assembly GCA_029884605.1). Taxonomy (NCBI): domain Eukaryota; kingdom Viridiplantae; phylum Streptophyta; class Magnoliopsida; order Fabales; family Fabaceae; genus Ormosia; species Ormosia emarginata. Next base: position 7,720,054 of record JAQQTP010000057.1, read on the forward strand.
CTTAGACTACATATTCTTCTCCAACTTCATCTACAACTTTGTCAAGCAACTGGAAGTAATAATCTGTATTTCTAGTATCAACACCAGAAACATCAATAGATATTAGGAAATTGTCCCATTGCTGCAGTAAACAAGAAAATTCATAATATGTGAATGGTTTATACTGTCAGTTCAACCATCACATATTATTGTGACTCATCTTTCTTTCCAAGTACCCTTTAGTGTATTTATCTATTCTTACACTTTTTTACATTCAACTTCCAAATACACATCTGAAACTTCATAAGGAGTTGGACACTTAACTCCTTTGTCTACCTCAGCTGCTTCATCAATCAAAGCATGCAACCAAAGAGAATCAGCTAAATTCATAGGCAAACACTCATAAATTAGAAACCTGCTTACTGCTACTCCAAGCATTTTCTTAGTGTTTTCATCCAACCACCAGTAACTTTTGGTTGCTTCACGCTTTTATTTCTCACAAGGTTAACATCTGTAGACCTCAAAGTAGCAAAAATATCTTGTGGCCTTTTGACTTCACAAACACTTGCACGAGAGCTTCCACCCTCTTCATATATATTTCAGATTCCCCTATTTGTTGTCTAAATCGTTGTCTGTCTTCCTATTCATGTTGTGATCTAATGCTCTCTTGTATAGCTAGCCTGATTTGTTCATCAATATGGTCTTCCTCTTCAACATTTCCCCTTAAGCTTTCTTTGAATTCTTCTTTTCTTTTTTTAGAGTCAATTTCTTTTACTTTCCTATCCACGAGGAGTTTCATTATATTTTCCCTGACAAATGTGTTGACTCTAGGACAACCTGCTACTTGCCCTTTATAATGTGCTATGTGTTGCTTAAATCTTGTAATGCTACCCTTTATTACTTTTCCACAAAGTTTCAATGTGATGTTGTTTCGATTTTCAGGTACAACTGTTTCGAAATACCATCTAATATCATCACTTAGAGCACCCTCCAATCTTCCTATAGGAAATTCTTTTCTTGGCAGTAATGTTTAAATTTTATAATACCTGTTTACAAAAATAAATTATAACAATTATTAATAGTTAACTTAATTATCACTATTACTAATACCCCAATTAACAATAAGTAATTAACTTTAACTTCAAAGTTAAAACCCTTAATATAGACTACTAATTATCTTCTTTTAAACAAATAATTAAGTAATTAAGTTAATTATCACTATTTCTAATACTCCATCAATAATTAACTTTAATTTTAAACCCTTAATATAAGCTACTAATTAATTATAAATATTCTTAACTTAATTTTCACACACTATTATCAAAATTTTTAATTTTCTCATAATTTTTACAATTTCCTTTTCCCCCAATTTTTCCCACTTTTTTTCTCAAAAAATTTTCTCTAATTTTCCCCAAATTTTCACCTTCCTCCGCCCCTAAATCCCTCCCAAACCCAGCCCACTTTCTCGCCCACCAAATATCTTTGTCGACCACAAATTTCCCCACTTTCCCCAAATCTTCCCCCATATTTTCTCTCGATCTCACCGCTCTCTCCATCTCCATCTTTTCCTTCCTCTTTCTATTCATTTATACGCTTCTCTTCTTCCTCTCTGCTTCCCGTCTTTGAACCGCCTACCCCGACCCCCTTTCTTCTTCCTTTCGATTTGCGGACCACCAACCACCGCCCACGCCGCCTACCTCCACGACCACTTTCCCTCTCGGCCTAATCGCCCACGCCGTCCACCTCCACGACCCCCTCTCTGCCTCCCTATTCATCAGTCTCACTCTCAGACTCTCAGTCCCTCACATCCTCTCATGGTCATACTCCCACCCACTGCCCCCCTGTTTGCCTCCCAAATCTCACACAAATCCAACCCCAACTGACCAACCCCAACCCCAACACTAACCCTAAATTTCATATGACTACATCACATACAAGATGTATGCATACACAGAAAGTAAACATAAGATAAACTAGGAGAGATGAGCTCACCTGCGGAGCACCAGAGCAAGATAGTGAGTCTGTGATCTGAGATCTGTGAGATGGAGACTAGAGTGAAGATGGCTTTCAGAGAGAATGAGAGATAGAGATTCAACTTTTCAACTCTAAGTTTGAGAAAGGTGAGTCCGTGAATGAGATCTGATGTTTTTGTCTGAATGTTTTCTCCTTTTTCCTGTTGATTGAATTACCTGATGCCATTGCGGTCCTTTGCGGCCGCATTAGGTGATACAAACCATAATTTAGAACCTTGTTCAATGGTAATTTCTTCTTTTTTCTATACCGTGTTTGTGTCCCTATTGATATTTTAACATTCACCAATTCAAAAATTGTGTTAAGGTGCACGACAGGTATGCCTCTTGGAGTTACATTTCACAAGTGTGATATAAAAAGTTATCTCACTATTTTTCTCATTGTTTTCAATTTAGACATGCTTAATAGTTTATCTTTCTTACTTTTTTGAAGATATGTGAGCATTATCTATTGGCAGTTGAAGCTCGTCTATTATCCAGACTTACAAAATCATCTTGAATGTGAGCTTGCCAAGAGATAGATGATCAGTTTTGTTGTTGTCAATTTTGAGCTAGGTCTTCTATTAGCCATCATTTTCTTTTAATGTATGGTATTGCTCATGTTATTATTTGCCCAATTTTGATAATTCTATTACTAATTATGTAGATTGTTGAAGATCTAATGACCATAAAATTTGTTGGTTTGCTAAAAATCCTATGTACTGCACTTTTTCGTATAACTTGGGTATGTGGTTGTTATTATTATTATTATTATTATTATTATTATTATTATTATTATTATTATTATTATTATTATTATTATTATTATTATTATTATTATTATTATTTTGGCCAATTTAGTTAACCTCTCAGAATGGATTGTAGGACCATATATTAACTTCTTCAAATTGTAAATGATAAATAAAACTCAAGGTTGGAGCAATTGCATTGTGATGACTTTGGGAGGTTGTTAGGAAAAAATGCATGTGTTGTTCATTCACTGACTATGCATTCCAACAATAGAGGTACTATCCCTCAAAAGCTTGATGATAGAACTTTCTCATAAATATAACCATCCCCAAAGACAACTTCATTAGCAAATCTGCTATGCAATGGCTGTTATTTGTTATGCATTGATTTCATTTAGGTGTTTTTGAAGAATTTAAATGGATGCATTCTTAATAATATGAATACTAACAGGTTCAATGAAAATTAATCTTTCAATGAAGTTGTTGGAAACGTGTAAATATATATTGTATTTATGTAGATTCCTTGTATAGGCTAACTAAATAATAATTATTATCTTTGTATTTATTGGTATTTATTACCATAGTTCTATATAATTAACTCTATGTCGTGTAGTTGAGACACGCGGTTTTCACAATCTCTATGCTTCTATTTTCTCTCTTTTCACATGGTATCTAGAGCATAAACTAAGGCAATACTAGAACCGCGCACACCTGGTGGGTCCACTGCCCTCTAGTGAAATTTTTTTTCGGCCAACCGTATTTCTATTCTGATTTGTGGGCCTTTCTCCCTTACTGTGACATCTTCCTGGCTTCTCATCTCCTATCTCCACCGTTGTGTCTGCCATCCACCATTGTCGCCATCACCTTTTCTGGTCGGTAACCACACTAACGAACTCGCCTACCTCTGATCTACCTAACCACAAAAGCCCGGCCCCAACGCCCCAGGAACCCGTCCCCACGCGCTGCCTACAGCCGCTGCTAAACAGCAATAGGCGCAACCCTCTCTCCAGCCCACGACCCTCCTCTTCGGGCACTGCTTCCCTTGCTTGACTTGTCTTCATTTCCTTTACACAAACCTGCCCTCAGATCCTTCATCCACATCATTGTCCCCTTGTTCACTTGCATTGAGACTTTCAGGTACCTTGTGGTTTTAATTTTTTGCACTTTGTATTCTAACCCATGGCTAGTTATACCTCCCCATATGGCTCTAAAGATAACCCAAAGGTTGAGCCTCCTATTTTCACAAGTTACCTCAATGCCCTTCTCTCCGCTGATAAGTTAGATGGTAACAACTATGATACTTGGGCTTCAGACATCAAGTTGTGACTTGAGAGTCAAGGCTATGAAGACCACATCACCATGGCACTTACCTCTGTGCATGCGGAAGAACAACCCACGTGGAAGAAGATTGATAAACAGTTGTGTGTTGTCATTAAGTCCATCATTCACTCGTCCCTCAAGCAGATCTTTCGTGCTCAAACCACTTGTGCTTCTATTTGGGAGTAGACCAATGTTCTTTACACTAATGACACTCAACGGCTATATGAGATTTGTCATAATCTTATGAGTGTTATTACTTCTCGGCAGTTTGATGGACCTATATCTGCTTACTTGGGAAAGGTTAATGGTGTTCTCCATGATTTTAATGAGTTACTACCCCATGCTACTACCCTAACGAAAGAACTCGAGTAGCGCAACACCTTCTTCATGCTCATGGTCTTGTATGGTTTGCCTCCGGAATATTATGCCAATCGTGATCAGATTTTGGGTTCGTCTACTATCTCCACTTTGTCCTCAACTTAGTCTACTTTGCTCTGGGTCCCAGCTAAATGGCCCTCTGATTCTGTCCTAGCCCAAGCTCTGATTGATACTTTTAACATTGTCTCCCAAAGTGCCAATCATGGTCATTCTCATATTGGCACCTCGAGTAGGCCCCATCTGAAGTATACATTCTGTAACAAGTTAGATTATACTGAGGATCGATGTTGGACCAAACATGGTCATCCTCCATGGACTGCCAATGTTGTCCATGTTGTTGTACCTGATTTACCTGAGCCTTCTATACCACCGACCCTATCTTTGGCTGCCTATACAGACTTTCTAAAATGGTTTGAGCAACATCAAGCTTCTAACTCTACTACATTTGTTGAGCATAGTAATAATACATTTGCTTGTCTCAATCATCACCCTTAGGTCCTTGGGTCCTTGACTCTGGTGTATCTAATCATATCTCTGGTAATAAACGTCTTTTCTCCAAACTTTCTAACTTTAGTTATTTACCTATAATTACTTTAGCAAATGGTTCCCAAACATAACCTTAAGGGATTGGAATTGTCCATCCCCTCTCTTCTCTGTTTGTTGACTCAGTTTTTTATGTTCCTGGATGTCCTTTTAATTTACTGTCCATTAGTCGTTTCACCCGTTCTTTAGATTGTCGCATTAGTTTCACTAAAGACTTTGTCATTTTGTACGACTGAAGTTCAGGACGGATGATTGGTACCAGATGTGAGTCTAATGGCCTTTACCAGCTCTCTGCCACCTCTCGTGTGTGCTCTATCATAGATTTCCCTCTCACCATCCATGTTCAGTTGGGTCATCCTAACCTTGCTAAACTACAGCACATGATGCCAAGCTTTTCCAAGTTATCTAGTTTACCTTGTGAGTCGTGTCAACTTGGAAATAAACCCGTAGTTTATTTCCTAATAGAGTCTGTCGTCGAGCTGTGTCTCTTTTTGCTTTAATGCATTATGATATTTGGGATCCTAGTCATGTTGAGTCTTCTTTTGGGTCTAAATACTTTGTTACTTTCATTAATAATTATTCTCGGTGTACTTCGTTATTTTAATGAAAAGCAGATCTGAGTTGTTTTTAATTTTTCAAACCTTTTATCATAAAATAAAAACTCAGTTTGTTGTTCTAATTCGTCTTTTGCATAGTGACAATGGTCGTGAATTTTTTTTATCAAAATTTTCAAACTTTTATGGAATCTAATGGCATTCTTCACCAAATACCTTGTGCTCATACCCCTTAACAAAATGGAGTTGCTAAGCAAAAAAATAGACATCTAATTGAAACAACTCAGACCCTTTTGCATCATGGTCGCGTTCCTTTCCGTTTTTAGAGAGATTTGGTTCTCACTGCTTGCTATTTGATTAATTGTATGCCCTCTTCTGTGTTTGATAACCAGGCACCCCATTCTGTTTTGTTCCCTCACCAATCCCTCTATTCTCTTTCGCCTCGTATCTTCGAATCGACATGTTTTTTCCATAATCTTACTCCAGGTCTTGACAAACTGTCTGCCCGTTTCATCAAATGTATTTTTCTTGGTTACCATTAATCTCAAAAGGGTTATTGTTGTTTTTCACCTACTCTTAAGCGTTATCTAGTCTCTGTCGATGTCATTTTCTTCGAGTTTATTCCTTTCTTTGAGTCTCCTGACTTGCCACTTACACCCATTACTAAGGTCCTCCCTATTTCTCCTCATCTTGTCTTAGTTGACCCTACTCCACCACCACTTTCCCTTGTTGATGCCATGGTACCTACTACTCGCCCCCTTCCAAGTCTATCATCGATGACCACAGCCACCACCACTGCAGCCACCACCACCACCACCACCACCACCAAAGGTTGTAAAGGTTACTGAGGCCACCATGGACTCTCCTCCAGCATCAACTCCTTTACTAGCTCCGACACTGCCTCCCCTGCCTGGCCTTCTCATTGCTCTTAGAAAAGGTATACGATCTACTTATAACTCTTCTACTCACTATATTACTTTAAGTTACCATCACCTCTCTTACTTGCATTATGCTTGTTTTTCCACTTTGTCTTATGTGTTTATTCCTAAATCTCTAGGTAAAGCTTTATCCCATCCTGGGTGGCGACAAGTTATGGTTGATGAAATGTGTGCATTTCAGAGCAGTGGTACTTGAGATCTTGTTCTTCTTCCTCTTAGGAAGTTTGTTATAGGTTGCCAGTGGATTTATACGATAAAGGTTGGCCTTGATGGCTTTCTCGATAGCTTGAAGGCACATCTGGTGGCAAAAAAGTATACCTAGATCTTTGGTTTGGATTATGGGGACACTTGCTCACCAGTGGAAAAGATGACTTTTGTTCGGTTTTTTTTGTCTATGGCTGCTATTCGTCATTGGTTCCTTCATCAGCTAGATATTAAGAATGATTTTCTTTATGATGATCTAGATGAATAAGTCTACATAGAGAAACCTTCAAGGTTCGTTGCTCGGGGGGAGTTGATGCGGATTATAAGTTGCAAACCCAAGTGCAGGTTGTCTCAAGTAATAAATTATCGGGAGTTCGAGGTCGATCCACAGGGAATTGATGAAGAGAAATTAATTGAGATAAGAAAAATATTTGTCACAACACCAAAATAATAAAAGTTGTTCACAAATGAAAAATGATTTGCTTGGGTTAGGAGATCCACTCTTCGTAATAAATTAAAGACAAGATTATTTCTTTTTATAACTTAATTGAAATCTACACATAATGGAAGTTCCAATCGCAAAATATAACATTCAAAGTTCAATTATATATGCAATCATATTATGATTCCTTCAATTATTACTAACACTTGTAAATAAGCTCAAGCATTCACTGTGTCAATCATCTTGTCTACAATAAATCAAGATCTCTATTATACAAGAAATGTTTCAAAATTGATTGGAAACAAAATACAATACATATAATGTCCACTTGATAATATATCATTTAAGCACAAGAAATAGAATAATCTTATCTTATTTCATTACCAAGAGCTTCACTCTTTCACCCAAGCAAAATGAAAATTAAGTACTCATAATCAAGAAGAAAGAAAGAGAGTAGAAGAAAAAAGATGAACATAACTTCAAATTAGAACAAAAGAAAATTACAACAAAGGAAGACAATATACAAGCATGAACATAATTTCTCCTAACCAAGCCTAAAACTAAGAGTACTCTATGATCAGCCAATTATGCCTTTTATAGAGGATTAAAGATACAAAATGACAAGGGGTGATTAATGAGTGGTTGGATGAGTAGTTGAGTGGTTGTATGAGTGGTTGAGTGGTTGAATGAGCGAAAAATTATTGAGATTCTTTGTCTCTGAAATAATTCATTGCTTAACTCATAGATGTCGTCATCAAATAGAAAACTGGTATTCATAAAAGTTGTAGATCTGAGTCTTAACTTTTAGATGTCAAAATTTCAGCTCAATTGACCACCCATAACCCGAGATATGATCCAATTACTAAACAATGTTCAGGCCCAAATACAACACCTCTGTTCTGACTTCAAAGCCTAATATCACCTTCAAAGAGTCCGATCTGAGTTTTGTGTTCTTCATGAAAATTGTAAATATTATCTTAAATTTCAAGTATCAAAGTTTCAGCCCCATTAAGTTCCTACAGCCCGAGTTATGCCTTGATTACTGAACACTATTCAGGTTTCAATCACAAAACCTGTGTTCTGACTTCCAAGTCCAATATGACCTTCAAGAAATCCGATTTGAATTTTGTGTTCTTCATGAAAGTTGTAGAACTCTCTCTTATCTTTCCTATGAGATAAAATACATAAATATTGCACATCAAGAACTCAAAATATAGCTAAAATACAAAAATAGTGTAAGACCTAAATAATGCTGAAAATTAATTAAGTTCAATTTGAGTCCAAACTTACAAAACATAACCAAATTCAATCAATTAAGTACATAGAGAATGTAAATAACTAAAAATGAGGGTTTATTAATGTATAAAATATGTGATTATCAGGAGTCTTCTAGCCTCGTTTGTCATCTACACAAGTCTTTGTATGGTCTCAAACAATCTCCTCAGATTTGGTTTCGCCGATTCAGTACTATTGTTCAATAGTTTGGTATGACTCGCAGTGAGATTGACCACTTTGTCTTCTATCACCATACAATCTGATGTTGCATCTATTTGATTGTGTATATGGATGACATTGTTATCACAGACAACGATCACTAAGGTATAATTCAGATAAAACAGCACCTTTGTCATCATCACTTTCAAACTAAAGATCTTAGCAAACTTTGTTATTTCTTGGGAATTGAAGTGACACAATCCAAGGATGACATAATTATCTCACAAAGGAAGTATGCTATGGATATCCTTGAGGAAATAGAATTATTGAATGCAATGCCAATTGACACTCCTATGGATCCCAATGTTAGACTTTTATTGGATCAGGGGGATCCACTTTCAGACCCAAGAAGATATAGACTATTAGTTGGAAAATTTAACTATCTTACTATTACTCATCCATATATCTCCTTTGCAGTGAGTGTATTAAGCTAATTTCTAAACTCACCTTGTGAAGGACATTGAGATGCAATGATTCGTATTCTCAGATATATTAAGGAAGCTCTAGGAAAAGTCCTTGTCTATGAAGACAAATGAGACACTCAAATTGTTAGATATTCAGATGCTGATTGGGCAAGTTCTCCTATTGATGGGAGATCAACTTCTGGTTATGGTGTATCCATTGTGGGTAATCTGATATCTTGGAAGAGTAAGAAACAAAATGTGGTTGCAAGATCAAATGTCAAAGCAGAATATCGAGTCATGGCCTCAACTACTTGTGAGCTCATTTGGTTAAAATAGCTTCTTAAAGAACTTTAGTTTGGAAACGTTATGCAAATGACTCTTATTTGTGATAGCCAAGCTGCATTACATATCACTTCTAATCCAATGTTTCATGAGAGGACCAAACATATTAAGATAGACTGTCATTTTATTAGAGAGAAGATCCTACCACTTGCTTTGTCAATTCAAATGATCAACTGACAGATGTTTTCAGTAAGTCTTTGAGAGGTCTTCAAGTAAACTATATTTGTAACAAGCTTGGTGCGTATGACTTATATGCTCCAACTTGAGGGAGAATGTTGGAAACATGTAAATATATATTGTATTTATGTAAATTCCTTATATAGGCTAACCAAATCATAATTGTTATCTTTGTATTTATTTGTATTTATTACCTTAGTTCTATATAATCAAGTCTCTGTTGTGTAGTTGAGACATGTGATTTCACAATCTCGATGTTTCTGTTTTCTCTCTTTTCACAGAAGCAATGGTAAAACACATGTTTATCATACTTCTTACTTCCTGTTACTTACAATTTAGTATCATCACAAAAGAGTATCTAAGACAAAATTTTGTGGCCTCAATATGCTGAGTTGAGATATGGTTTCTATAGTGGCCTCAATGTGTAGTGCACCAGAATGTGACTGAGCCATTCAATGGCTGGAAGTTAATGGTGAAAAGGCAACAATGTTGTTTGCTGGATTCTATCTAGTGGCTCTTAGAGTAAGAGGAATTAAGGGATTGTTGCCATAACATGGTGTTGAACAATTAGATAGATGCCATATTAGCAGCAATGCTCTTTTTATTAAGGTTTGGTATAATGTGATTGAATAGGTCTCTTTTTTGTGATATAACTAGGAAGCAATTAGTATTTCTTTAAAAAAAAATACAAAAGATATTTTGTCATGGTTTAATCGTGGCAAATCAATTTTATGAATATAATACTTCTGTTACATTAGTCACGATTTAATTGTAGTTAAACATTAACTTAGCCACAATTTAAATATAGCAAAGTATTTTATAAAATATATTCTAGTCAAAATTGGTCACGATTATTATTTAATTAACCACAATTTGTAATCATAGGTAACAAAATGTTGTCACAGTCCCTAAAATCGTGATTAATTTATTTGTCACGCATTATTTAACTACAATTATTATAACTATAGCTAAATTAAGTTAACTAAGGTTTTTAAGATATTGACCATGATTTTAATCGTGAGTAAACATCGATTTTTTTGTAGTGTCACCAATTGATTGATAAGTGCATATCGAAATAGAAAAACTTAAATAAGCTAAAAATAAAATCATCCAAACAGAAAATATATATACATTGAACTTAAAAATATTGTATGGTGATGTAGAATCAGGTAAAGGAAGAGAACCAAGAATCTTCAAAGTTCCAATAATATGAGATTCTCAGAATTCCAAAATATAGAATGTTCGGGACTCAAACTCAATAGTCTTTGTTTTCAATATCAAAAGTCTGAACAACATAGCCACCTAAAGAATATTTATCAATATCAAAAGCGAAGTATACTCCCACATTTGTGACAAGAAGTTTGCTATTGTGCTTTGTAAAAATTAAGTCTTTTATGAGCTATCCGATTATATAGATCTTTTTTTTTTGTCAAAGATAATTAAAATTCATATATTATTGAAAATGAAGAGAGAATCAAAGTCCCAATAATAATAGAAATGAGCATTTACCCAAACCTTCCAACAAACTGGAAGCATAACGAAATTGTGTCTTGGACGCAACCAAAACATCTAAATAATGATCATACAATTAACCTTTTCCTTCCTCATCTTCTCTATTATCTGAATTCTCCTACATCAACAAGTCACTAACTGAAGCACTCTCCTGAGATTCATTTTTTATGTTGACTTGATTCTTAGCAATTTGGTTGATTTCACTAAGATTGGGTTGAACCTCATTGGTGATCACTACTTTAATTGAGTAGATAGTGTGAGGTCAACATAGCAGGAAGCTCCTTGTTTTTTGAAGCAGGAAATTCGGCAACATCTGGTTCTGGCTCTGCCATCTCAGAGGTCTAGGAAGGAATTAGAGTCATGCGAGCCTCAGGGGAGCCCAAAACATTCAAGCAAGCCCATTTCCCTTCTCTAGGCCCATCAAGCACAAGGCTATGAATGAACGACGAAATTGGGTTCAGGATCGTCATCTTTGTTGAACAAGACGATCATATCCTCATCAAGTGGTAGAAGATCAGCCTGGATGGGGGCCTCCATTGGGTCAAAAACAGTGGTAGAGGACGAGACCAGGCCGTTGGCGGGGGGTGGTGCTAGGAAGAGCGCATCGACCAACCAGAGAGGAAAGACGTAGCAGAGTGACGACTCTAGGCAGAACGCACCAACCAACAATTTCGCAAGCACGTGATGGAGCAGTCACTAGTGGAGTAGGGGAGTGTGCAGTAGAGACAGGTTTGGTGATGCACCCACCGAGGTCGGCGTACACAGAGACGCTGCGCGCAAGTTCGATGGTAGACAATCAACATCGATGGACACAAGGCTTGCCATGAACGAAACAAGACTCACCTGAGGGGACGCTGCAGAGCCGGACCAAGCCAGACGGAGGCATCACAACTCCCCTAGGCAGCACACACCATAGGGGAGCCACAAATAAGAGGGAAAGTCGAACACAGTCGGAAGTAGCAGCAGGAATTGGAGGTGACACACGTGAGGCCCTTGTACAGCGGGGCGGCAATTGAGAGAAAACCTTAGCAGAGAGGGAAAAATGATATGAGATAAAAGAGATCCAAGCACATATATATTAGATTTCATAAAATTTGATAATTGGCGGCTGAGAAGGAAGTGTGGACTGATTACTGTCACAGTAAAGAACAAATTGCATTAAAGATTGAGTTGTTTCACCAGTTGAAGGAATTCCTTCAAATGACAAATTTTGCAAGCTTAGTTCATGGGAGGCAATGTAGGAAATTAAACCAAGCCAAGCCTATTAATTGCGTTGACTGCTTCAGCCTATCGCCTGCAATTTTTTTGACATCACTTATTGCTACAAAAGGGTGCACGACAACTTGCAAAACTACTTTTTATCATTTGCTGCTGTTGCTTTCCTTCATCAATTGGCTTTCTTATTTTATATAATGTTTTTTTCTAGCCTTTCACCTATAAAAGGCCATATTGTGTACCATGTTTTGATCAAGTGAAGTGAAATAGAAATCAAAGAGAAATCCTCTTCCTGTGTTGCATATCTCTATGTGTGGGAGTGAGAATTTCATAGTGGGATAATAAGTTTTTGATATCATATACAAAGGGATGCGGATCCTCTGGAGTTGTAATATAACTGCAATTCGTGCAGTTCTTGTGATCTCATCCACTAATACTTATTAAACAATATCTACCATCAAGAAATTGCTTCATTATCATTCATTAGATTTTAAGTGTTATTTGATTAACTGGCGGTAAATCTCTCCTGATTGCTAAAGTCGTAAGTCGAAATAGAAAAAAATGTTCTTCCTGTTACATACCAAAACAATAGTGAAACTCTCTCAAATTTCCACAAATCTCAGAGGCTTTTTGCTACTTCTTTTCTTATTCAAGTAAAGCCAAATATTGCTGAATCTTTGGGTCTAAATCTAGCCCTTTACCTCTGTTTCCTTGATAGTGTGGTTGACTCGTTGGAGTTGTTGGATGCTTCAGCAATGCTTTCATTCTTATTCCTATTTTGGTTTGATAATTAGCAACTACAAGCTGCATGGTATGTGAAACTGAAGCAAGAATACCTAGGTCCTTCTCCATTAAGTAAGTTCTTATCATGTCTCAGTTTCATCTTCATGGGTGTGATTTCGATTTCTTTATTGAATGACATCTTGTCATGGCTGTACAATATAAATATTAATCATTTAATTCTATCATCTTATTGCTTCTTTTTCTTTTACATATTTTTAATACAAGGCTGAAAAAGTTTATTAAATTTTACTATGGAAAAGAATAGTTCACAAGTCAATAACAAGGGATAATGTTTCTAGCAACCCTGGACTTGAGCCTAGAACTAGTTGTCCAGCTAGAATGGCAATCAAGTATGAAAAAAGAAATGGCAAATATATGATCCATGACTTTGTTGAACAACATAATCATGTTTTTTATGTTGTAGAAACCACTCACATGTTGGCTTATCAATGTAAATTATCTCAAGTCCAAGCCTATGAAATTGATTTGGCAGATGCTTCTGGGATTAAACAAAAAGGCATCATTTGAATTAATGAATAATTGTGTTGGTGGAAGGCCTAACCCTGGAAGCACATAAGAAAGAGAAGCCAGTAATTCTTTTTACTGACCAAGATCATGCAATAGCTAAAGCATTGCTTAAGGTGATGCCTGAAACATACCATGGGTTGTGCACATGGCATTTGATGCAAAATGGCATAAAGCATCTCGGAAACATGATGAAGAATGGATCCACTTATTTGCAAGACTTGAAGGCTTGCATGTATGAATTCGAAGATGAAGAACATTTTAAATTAACATGGAACACCTTACTTCAAAATTATCCTGTTTCTGATAACACATTGCTGAAAAGTGTTTATAAAGCGAAAGAGAAATGGCCAAGGAGTTATATGTCAAAAGCTTTCTCATTAGGGATGCAAATTACCCAACTTAAAGAAAGCTTGAATTCAGACCTGAAAAGTTGCTTGACATCAGATTTGAAATTTCTCCAATTTGTTAAGAACTTTGAAAGGGTTATAAGTGAAAAGCATTTCAAGGAATTAGAATGTGAATTTGTATCAAGGCAAAATTTACCAAGGCTGAAGCTGGAGAACTCCCCTATATTACAAAAAGTTGCCCAAGTTTACACTCCTGTAGTGTTTGATCCTTTCCAGAAAGAATATGACTTATATTCTGCAGTATGCACAGCATATCGAAATGAAAGTAATCGGTGTTTGAATATGTGGTTAAATTGATAAATAAAGGAGAGTATAATGCTTTATTTGATCCTTCAGATACTACAATTTCATGTAGTTGTAGAAAGTTTGAGACTTTTGGCCTTTTATGAAGTCATGCTCTAATATATTTGATGTAAAAGATATCAAAATAATTTTTGTGCAGTATATTTTGAAAAGATGGACAAGGAAGCAAGGAATGAGATTGTACGAGATGTTGGAAGGAGAAAAGTGTTGGACTCAAGAATCGATTCACAGTATAAATTAAATGAGATTGCGACGTGACAAGTGAACATCAAAGAAGATTTAATAAAACTATATCAACAAACTCACATAGTGCAGTAGTACTAAATGCATACAAAACATACAAAAAAATAACATTAAATTTTAATGTGAAAAACCCTCCAATATTGAGGGAAAAATCACAAGACAAATTCTAAAAAATTTTAATATATTAAGGATAATTACAATATCTTTTTCACACTCTTTCACACAAGAGGTACAAAATATAGTGTTTTCCAGTGAGACTCCTCTTCTCAAATATTACAATTTTATGTAATTGCAGTACCAATAAGTAACAGAGATAGTACCCAAATTCTCCCAGTGTATTTTTACACACCTCACTCTTTAGAATTTACTCACACTCTATTTTTCTCTCACTCTTCATAAGCTCAAATTGCTTCTCTTCTGCTCGATGATTTTTTAATGAAGGCTTCAATCTCTATTTATAGAGTTTTCTTCATACCTTCCATCCACTAACTTCCAACCACTTCCATAAAGCACCAAAAATTTTCCAAAAGTTTCTTCCTCCCCATTTTGACTTAAGCCATCGAATTATGGATGGACCTCACAATTCTCCCCCTCCAACCATTGGGGAAAATAATCTTGGAACATTCATCTGGGTTCCATGCTAATCAACTTGGCAAAAAGTTGAAATTTTTCACGTGCAACAACTTTTGTCATCATGTCAGTAGTGTTTTTAACAGTGTAAATCTTTTCCAGCTTAAACTGTTGTTCCTCCACTGCTTGACATAGCCAATGGTATCTAACATTAATGTGCTTAGTATGAGAGTGGTACATCGTAGTTTTACTTAAATTCAAAGTGCTTTGATTGTCGCAATGGATAACGAACCTTTCCTACCTTATTCTCAATAGTTGTAGAAATTTTTTCAACCAAAGCATTTCTTTTCCTGCTTCGATCATAGCAACATACTTGCTTCAGTAGTAGATAAGGGAACACACTTCTGTAATTTAGATTACCAAGACACAGCTCCCCCAGCAAAAGTAAGTAAGAATTTTGAGGTAGATTTCCTACTATCAAGATCTCTTGCCATATCTGCATCCACATAACCTTCCAAAATTGGTTCTGGTCCTCCAAAGCACAAGCACATTCTAGAGCTACCTTTCAAATATCTCAAGATCCATTTTACAGCTTCCTAATGATCTTTACTAGGATTGGAAAGAAACTTGCTAACTGATGGGATAATTAAAAGTTTCAAACCCAAGTGCAGGTTGTTTCAAGTAGTAAATTCTCGGGAGTCCGAGGTCGATCCACAAGGAATTGATGAAGAGAAATTATTTAAGGTAAGGAGCATATTTGTCACAATACTAAAGGTGATAAAAGTTGATCACAGATGAAAATGATTTGCTTAGGTTAAGAGATCCACTCTTGATAATAAATTAAAGACAAGATTATTTTTTTTTATAACTCAATTAAAATCATACATAATGAAGGTTCCAATCGAAAGATTTAACATTCAAAGTTTAATTAAAACTATACATGTAATCATATTATGGTTCCAATAATTATCTACCAATACTTGTAAATGGTCTCAAGCATTCACTGTGTCAACGTCTTGTCTACAATGAATCAAGATATTCATTATACAAGAAGAGTTTCTAAATTAATCGGAAATAACATACAATAAGTATAAAGATCACATAAAAATATATCATTCAAGTACAGGAAGAAAATTAATCTAACCTTAACTTATTACCAAGAGCTTCACCTTTTCACCCTAACAAATTGAAAATTAGTTACTCATGAATCAAGAAGAAAGAAAGAAAGAAAGAAAGAAGATGATGATGAACATAACTTCAATTAAGAACAATAGAAAACTACACAAAGGAAACAATTAACATACAAACATGAAAGTAAACTCTAAGCTAACACTCTTAAATGATCAGCCCTTGCCTGCTTTTATAGAGTTAGAAGAGTTCAAAATGTTAAAAGAGATGATGGATGATGAGAACAAAATGCTAAAATAGTTGTTTGATGATGATGAATGGGTGGATTCTTGTCTCTGAAATGTTTCCCTTCTGAACTCATGGCATGCGTCATTTTTTAGCCAAGTGGTCTTCATGAAAGTTCTAGGAAATTGTCTTAGCTTTCCATAGCCACTGATTTCATCAAACTCCACAACCTACAGCCTGAGATATGGCCTAATTACTGCTCGTGGGTCAAGCCCAACTCCAGCACCTCTGTTTTGACTTCCAACCCTAATATCACCTTCAAGGAATCTGAACTGAATTTTGTGTTCCTCATGAAAGTTGTAGATATGGGTTTTAACCTTCCAGTGTCAAAATTTCAAAATTGTTGAACTCCTACAGCCCGAGATATAGCCTAATGAGTGCATAAAGGTCAAGCTATCAGGTTCAAAACTCTAGATTTTGCTTCAACTCCAATTTGAGTTATCCAAACGTGTGTTTCCAGTCTTGAGGCCTTCATGAAAGTTGCAGAAATTTGTCTTACCTTAAAAACAAGACCAAAATCACATTCATCGGATATTTGTAACTCAAATTATAGTCACTTTACTGAAAAGCCAAGTGAGAAGGTTATACAATGAATGAAATATATTGCTATCAATGTGGCTCTTGCTATCAAGTAAATAGTTACTAGAGAATTATCTTAACTTTCTAACAAGACCAGAATCACATTCATCAGATAATTGCAACTCAAATTGTGACCACTTTACTTAAAAATGCAATCACCTAAATTAATGATAATTCAAGCAATAATTTCTTCAATGATCCAATTAAGCTTAATTTCATAAAATGTGACAAAATCAACTTAATTAAGTCAAATTGAACCTTAAGAAGCCTAGTGAGAGGATTATAAAATGAATAAAATACATTGTTATCAAATTCTCCCACACTAAACTTTTTCACTCCTAGGCAAAACACATAAGAAAAAACTAGGGAACAAAGAAAAATGACACAGATTCAAAAGCTAAAAACTCTAAAAGATTAAATGAAACAAGAAGAGCAACCATTCATTCAAGGGATCAAAGCATTTCTGAGGAAATATTTCTTCACATCTCAAACCATCAAGCAAGGAAACTTCAGTTAAAAAGAACGAATCAAGAATGATAGATTCTTACATGATTCACTCTTAATCTTTCAAGCATTAAAAAGGTAAGTATTTCACTCAATTCAACCCATGAAAAATTGCACTACCATAAGCTTGCTTATCTTCTACTTCTCCACTACTCAGAACACATGCACACACAAATCATGAAGACTTTATTAAAGGTTATAATGGGGTCATGATAAAGACGAGGGGATAATATGGATATGAGAAGATAAATACCAAAGAGAATAAAATAGCATTATGGTACAGTTAAAGTGAAGAAGATATTTGAGAACATTCATCATAAAGGACAATGACCAATATTTGACTAATGTTTTGTTGAAGATCAATCTCAAATTGGTGAGTTGAATTCATTGTTAGGCATGAACCTTCTCCTTCTCTTCCTGTTATTTCCAAGCATCCATCTTTATTCTAGATATGGATATGTCACATGGTATATCAGGAAACTCTGATAATCCTTTGATTGTAGCGGTCGTCAGCTTTTTCTTTTTTCTTTTTAAACATTTTGCATACACACCCCCACACTTGTTCAAGAACAAGACTAATGCTCTCTTATTCCCTAAGGTTGAATAAAAACATGTTCTTTTTTTATTTAAAAAAAAGACACGTAATAAGCTAAAAACAAGAAAAAGTTAAATAAGTTCAAAGGGGTTACACAAGAAAAAATATACAAGGATGACTATTTGATCAAAGTAGCTATTTCAAAATGTATCAATCATATTTATATATGTATGTGAAAATGTAGCCTAAAAAAGAATCAAAGCAAGTTTTAGAGTAACAATTACATGAGTGAAAATCACACAAGAAAGAAGAGAATGATACAAATGTTCAATCCATTCATCAATAGGCTCAAAATCTCACAAGGCATATTTCTATCATTCTCAATCTATCAATTCTACATTCATATCCAAGCATGTGATTTTTAAGAAAAAAAAAATTATGCTATGACCCAAGATATGCTTTTTGCTACTTCTAAAATAATTATTTCCTCAACTAAAATGCGTCTCAGTAGTAAAATTACCTCCAGGGCAAAATTTACTCCTTACTCTGCCATCCTTAATTGGTTTTGTTGTAAGATTCTGATAGTCATCTCACTAAACATACTTCCTAATTTAAATGCATCTCAGGAGTAAAATTACTCCTTACTATGTCATTATTCATTAGTTTAGTAAGTTCATGACAATCATATCATACTTTCATACTCTTTTTTTAACTATCTTTCCCTCCAACCAAATCACAACATTATCCGTAATGTTAAAATATAGATAAGTAAATGATAGAAGATAATGCCTATTTGGAGAAATCTAACACAAATTTAAACAGAAATAAAGTATAATAAATAAAATCAAAGGTAAAAGAAAATTAAAGATAAAGTGTCAGATCTGGCTTTCTTTGCATGCTGCTTCTCGTAATGCTTCCCGCTGACCAATCTATCTGAGTTATTGTTTTATCAGGTTCATAAACAAAAGCTTCTAATTTATCAATCAGCTCATTAATAGTGGAGGCAAAGATAAGAAGTTTTCTTGCCGAAGGTGTGATAAATTTCCGTTCCACAGCTTTGTCAAGAAAAATTAACAAAAGATTAAAGAAATTATTAACATTCAACAAACTAATGAGTTTATGGTAGCTGAAGAGACAATTTAAAAAATTTCTTCCACAGTACCAAAACCACCTGGTAAGGCAATGAATGCATCAGAGTTGTCAAGCATTGTTTTTATTCGTCCATGCATAGATAATACCTGAATTTCTTCTCCAACTGTCTTTCTAGTGATGTTCTTTTGAGCTAAAAGTTCAGGAATGACACCTAAAACCTGATTACCTCTGATAAAAGCAGTAAGTGATATAGCCCTCATTAATTCACGGCAGCCTCCCCCATATAAAACATGAATATTTCTTGCAGCAAGTATTTGACCAAGAGCGCTTGCTGTACTTACAAACTCTAAACTCTTTCCATAATTTGACCCACAAAAAACACAGACATTTTTAAGGTTACAAACAGAAGGTCCCATTTCTATACTCTTCCTCCCTTTGAATGGTTATGAGTTGGAGGAAAGTGGAGAAAATGAAGTGTTTAAATAAGGAAAAGAATGGAAAAAGTAATGATAACACCTATAAGGGTAGGTTGGTTGTTGTCAGAAAAGTTTGAAATTAAGAAATACATAATCTTTTTTTTTTGTGTGTTTTTTTTTGTTTTTCACTGTTTTGTTTTGTTTTTTTTTAGCTTCAAGAAAACCATCAGGTAAAGAAGTTTAGAAACTCCTAAAGGACCTTGCTCCAAGGATCGTCTGTCCAAAAACCAAAATACAACAAAATCATATAAAGATAAAAGAAATATAATAATAAATGAAGACATACCTGTATGTACAGTTTTTATGGCGTATCTTTATACTGCACGTCATGAGTGCAGTAGTGGCATGTCTTTGATTTGTGTGTCACCAGTGCAACATAAGAACTCCACAAGAATTGTCGAACCAACAACAAAAACCTTTGAATCATTTCCGTTCTGCTTATGGAATAACAGCCCTCTATCTTCCTGCAAACCTAATTAAAGGCCTATATTCTAAGAAGATGGTACCTGACCGCAGCCAGTCAAAACTCGTCATAGAGGCCTACTAATTAAAGTAAGTATACAGCTCAGTTAACAGTTTCCGTTCATTGTAAAGACGGGACACTTCTTTCTGTCCATCAGCACTACAGAGCCTTGATTCCAAGAACTGGGAATGTAGCACGTGACTCTCTACAGAGCATGGCACACGGACGTTATTTACATACTGACGTGTGAAGGTCTTCTCTTGAGTCTATAACAGGACGGACATCCGCTCGAGGCTCCTAATCTAATTAAAGACCAAGTACAACCGTAGTTTCGCCCTTTTTTTTTCAAGTTGTTAGAAACCTGATGAAAGATGAATGTATACTCACTTGAGATTGGGATGGAGGTAGTCTGCTCTTTCGGCTTTGTACCAAAGCATTGTTGATCAGTATTAGACCTATTCAAGACCAGCGCAACATAGGGCTCCCAAAAGGGACAAGTGACCATAATGCGACTGGCTGCCTCACGTGTGGGATACAATCTACCTACTTTGTTTTTCAATTAAGAAGGCTGGATCAAGATACATGCATTTCTCCATTCACGTTTTGTGTTACCAAAGTCAAACCAAAGATGTATACATATTTTTTTCTTTTTTTTTGGTGAACATGAAGAAGAAGAAGAAGAAAATATATACATGTTGTTGTGGATGTAGCTCACATTTGCTTCTAGTTTCACATCCAGAAACGGCTTAAATGCCTTCTATGAGTCGAGGATAAACTTCCTATCCAATTTTCTTATAAATTGGAAAACATGGCCTTTTAGAGTCATATTCCCAAGACTGTATTGCTTTTGTTCCTCCTTGAAGAGATTCCATAAGTTAAGAAGTTCACAATGCACAAAACCACAAAAATGTGTATCAAGAGTCAATAAGATATCATCTAATGACTCCTTATTCAGTCCATTCTTAATGAAGAAAATTTTATCTTCTCTATTTGCGGAAACCGTCCCCAAAGAACGACATCGCTTGTTACAATTCCATCGTTCATATTTATGACAGACTTGTAATCTTTTTGCTCTTCTCCTTTTAGAATATGAACTTCTACCAAGACCTGGCATGTATAAGTCAAATGAAATTGAAGACTCACCTGCTAGTTTGACCTTTGCTTCGATTATCCAACATACATCTTTCGACATACCCTTGTGCATTAACAATCTCAATCTTTTACATCTAGCTTCGTAAATTTTTGTTAGAGCATTTTGAGGAAGAGAAGAAAAATATTTTCTCAGGTTTGAGAGAATGATATCCATTTTGAAGGAGAAGGAATCAGTTATTTTGGGAAACTGAAAAAAACAAACCAACTTGAGAGTCATGGAGTACCGTCATCCGCCATTTAACCGGGGAGCTAAAGAACTATAAAACAAAATAAAGCCACAAAATTAGAGTAAATTTTTCTCATAACAAGGATAAAAAAGATACACATGTTTGACAATAAAAGGACCAGTCCACCTAGATCTCAATTTTCCAGGGAATAGGTGAAGATGAGAATTATAAAGCAAAACTTTTTGACCAATTTCAAAAGATTTTCTCAAAATTAATTTGTCATGAAAAGCTTTTGTTCTTTCTTTATAAATTTTTGACTTTTCATATGCATCATTTTTCAATTCCTTAAGTTCATTTATTTGCAATTTGCGTAACCTGTAAGCATCATCAAGATTTAAATTGAAAGCTTAAATGACCCAAAATGCTTTATGTTCCAGTTCTACAGGCAAGTGACAAGGTTTTTTATAGACTAACCGATAGGGTGACATGCCTAAAGATGTTTTAAAAGCAGTACGGTAAGCCCAAAGTGCATCGTTTAGTCTTAAAGACCAATCTTTACAATTTGGGTTAACCGTTTTTTCTAAAATTTGTTTAATTTTCCTATTTGGTAATTCTACTTGTTCACTTGTCAGAGGGTGATAAGGGGTGGCAACTTTATGGGTAATACCATATTTCTTCATCAAAGATTCAAATGGTTTATTACAAAAATGTGTTCCTCCATCACTGATGATAACTCAAGGGATTCTAAATCGACTTAAGACATTTTTTTTTTGAAAATTTGAGAACAGTTTTATGATCATTTTATCGACATGGAATCGCCTCAATCCATTTTGAGACATAATCAACTGCAATCAAAATATACACAAATCCAAATGAGGATAGAAATGGACTCATGAAATCAATTTCCCTACAATAAAAAATTTCAATAACAAGAATAGGGTTCAGAGGCATCATATTTCTTTTAGAAATAGAACTAAATTTTTGATAATTTTCGTAACTTTTGTAAAAGGTATAGTTGTCCTTAAATAAAGTGGGCCAATAAAATCCACACTGCAAGATTTTTGCAGCTGTTTTTTTTTTAAGAAAACTGATCTCCACATGCTTCTGAGTGACTAAATTTAATGACACTACCTACCTTATTGTCAGGTACACATCTCCGAAAGATTTGATCAGGACAATATTTGAACAAATATGGGTCATTTCAATAAAAAAAATTTCACCTTAGTTAAAAACTTTTTTCTGTCTTGATGTGACCACTGAGGTGACATCGTTTTTGTCACAAAAAAATTGACTATATTAGCAAACTAAGGCATGAAATTGACAGAAAATAAAAACTCATCAGGAAAAGAATCATTGATAGGTGTGCTATCAAAAGGTGAGCCTATTATAAGTCTGGACAAATGATCTGCAACAACATTTTCAGCTTCTTTCTTATCTTTTATTGTGATGTTGAATTCTTGAAGCAACAAGATCCACCGTATCAACATAAGTTTAGCATCCTGCTTAGACATTAAATATCTAACAGCGGCATGATCAGTGAAAACAACAGTAGAAGAACTAATTAAATGAGCTCAAAATTTGTCCAATACAAAAATTACAGCAAGCAGTTCTTTTTCAGTAGTGGTGTAATTCATTTGTGTACTATTTAAAGTTCTACTTGTGTAACAAATCACATGAGGCTTACCTTCCTTTCTTTGGCCTAAAACAGCGCCAACAACAAAATCACTTGCATCACAAATTAATTCAAAGGGCAAAGACCAGTCAGGGGATTGCATGATAGGAGCCGATGTCAGAAGACCAATTAATTTTTCAAAAGATTTTTGGCATTCTTGAGTCCAATCAAATGGTGCATTTTTTATCAGAAGATTGCATAATAGTCTAGATATGATACTAAAGTCCTTAATGAATCTTCGATAAAATCTTGCATGTCCTAAAAAGGAACAAACTTCTTTGACTATTTTTGGGGAAGACAAATGAGCAATTAATTCAACTTTGACTTATCAAATTCAATTCCTTCAAAAGATACCATATGACCTAACACAATTCATGAGGTAACCATGTAATGACATTTTTCCCAATTTAAAGCAAATCTTTTTTCTTCACATCTTTAAGAACTTTATCCAAATTATCAAGATAATTTTCAAAAGAATTTTCAAAAACTATCAGATCATCCATGAAAACCTCTAAATAATTCTCAATCATGTCACTAAAAATACTTAACATGCATCTTTAAAAAATTGCTAGAGCATTACAAAGCCGAAAGGCATTCTTCTATATGCAAAAGTGCCAAAGAGTCATGTAAAAGTAGTCTTTTCTTAATCCACTAATGCAATTGGTATTTGATTATACCCCGAATAACCATCAAGAAAATAATAGTAGAGATGTCATGTTACTCTTTCTAGAATTTGATCAAGAAATGGTAAGGGAAAATTATCTTTCCTAGTTGCTGCATTCAATTTTTTAAAATCAATACACATACGCTAACTGGATGAAACTCACGTAGGTATCAACTCACCTTTTTCATTTTTGACCACTGTTATTCTAGATTTCTTAGGCACAACTTGTGTAGGGCTTACCCACTGGCTATCGGAAATATGGTAAATAATTCTAACATCAAATAATTTAAGAACTTCAGCCCTAACTACCTCTTTCATGTGCAGATTTAATCTTATTTGAGGTTGTTGTGATGTTTTAGCATTATCCTTTAAATATATTTTATGTGCACAAATTAATGAATTAATGCCTTTTATATCTGTTAATGTCCATCTAATTGCACTTTTATGCCTTTTAAGTACTTCTATCAATATACATTTTTGTTCTTCAGTAAGGATTAGTGAAATTACTACTGAAAAGCTTTGGTCTTCTCCTAAAAACGTGTACTTCAACCCAGCAGGTAATGGCTTTAGTTCCAGTATGGGTACTTCTTTATGAATATTATCATTCATGGGTTGTAGCTCTTCGAATCTCGGCTTCCACCCTTTGTATTCCATTGCCTGTGTACAATCAAGCAAATAGCATATTTCAAAAATATTATCATCTACTTGCGTATCTGAATCAAATGAATTAATTAAACAAACTTCTAATGGGTCAGAAGAACTCCCTTTTATAACATGATCATCTACAATGACTTCAATCCTGTCAGTGGTGTGTGAAATCTCCAAGTGTACGGTTTCATTGTTAAGTAATAAAAAGATCGAATCCACAGAGACTGTGTCTATGAATACTAATTAATTAATTAATTCAATTAAATTAAACAAAGGGGATATAATTGTTGATTAACAAGAACGTAGTAACAAAGCAATTAAATGCATAAATATCAAAATGCAAAATTGAGAACAAAAAAAGTAAGTTGTTAAGAAAGGTTTTTCAAATTCAAGAAAGCTTCCAAGATTGGGGATAACTACAATGATACAAGACAATTCCTAATTGACAATCCTTTTATTAAAATTGAAATTTAATTAAAGGTGAATTACCCTAAATTAGTTAATGTTCTTTCTCAAGAGACAAGAACCGTGCCCAATTAAACTAATTCCTACTCTCGTGGTAATTGCATTTAAATTAAATACATTACGCTTTATGGTAATTCATTAAACCCATTGCATTTAAACTAAGCTTACTCTCGTGATTTAGACCTTAAGTTCAATTCTTATGGTTCCAACACTTAGGTTCACCTCTTAGTACGTCCCTAAATGTCTATGAGATGCAAATATATGGCCAACAAATTCACATGAATAAGCGCAATAAGGATTGAATCAAAGAACATTCAAGATTAATAAAAGGAGTAAACAAAGTCAATTAATCATCATCAATGTATCAAAGGGCATTTCTCAATCCTAGAAACAAAAGAAACTACTCAGACATGGAGAAGAAGAAACAAGAAATCAAATTCAAGAACATCCAAACTCGTAATCCAAGAGAGAAGAGAGGAGAAAGATGAAGATCAAGAGCCTCCCAATGTGCGTCTTTCAAAACCAAATTGAAACCCTAATATTGTATTCAGAACAACTATAAATACCTTAGGGGTTTTCTTTGGTCTCACTCCCCAAAAAGAAATAAAAGCAAAACTTAAAAATCTGTCTCGTACTACGATCTACAGCCGTGGATCATTCCATGGGCTGGCCGTGGATCTTCCTATTTGAGTTCCACAGCCGTGGATCATTCCACGACCAGGTCGTGGAACTCTCTGGAAATTTTCTTTTGCTTCTTCACGCAACTGCTCGATCCATGGCCGTGGGGAATTCCACAGGCAGGTCATGGAACTCTCTAGAGTGAGCTTTTTGCCCTAATTTGCTATCCGTAAAGCTCCAATTTCAATCGTGCAAGCTTTCCATCTATTTCAAGACCAATTCAGCACCAATCTTGCACAACAACACCAAAAACACTGCAGTTATCCGAACTAAGGGAAAAACAAATAAAAAGGGAAACTAAAATGCCTAAAATTCTTAAAAATGCATGCAAAACAAGAACAAAATATGATGTTGTTTCACACACATCAAATCCTCCTAAGCTTAAGATTTTGCTTGTCCCCAAGTAATAACTAATGTCAAACCAAGAAGTGGGATCAAAAGACAATAATGAATGAGGAACCCGAAAAAACATCCAACCAAGCAATAGGCAAAGGCAAACCAAGAATTAGAGAGGTAATCAAAATCAAGTCCAATTAGAGGCTAAGTTCTCAGAAATCATGCATCCTCACTGAATTAGGTTCACTCTACTAACCACACTCAAAGTGTTTAAGGGTGAAGACAATGCGCTCAAGATTTCTAAAAGAAAATATACTTCCATAAGCTAGCTAAGAAACCAAATTTCCACTAATAATCATCATGTATGCAAAAAATCAAAAGGTCTTTCAAGGGTTGTAATGGAGTCATGGGAATGATGTTAGGTAGGGTAAAGAAAGGAAGGTATGCATAAAGAGCTAACAAAATTTTCAATAAGCATAATAAATCTAAAAAAACATAAATGGAGCAAAGATATTTTTCAATCAAGAGCATAATTCTGCATTTTCTTCTTTTCTTTTCCTTCTTTTCAAGCTTTCATCTCATGCTTTTCTTTTATTTTCTTTTCCCTTTCCCCTTAATTTTTTTTTATTTAACATAGGGAAGAGACTTCATTTTCAAAACATATGATTCCCAATACTACATTCAAACTCAATTTACTCTATTCAATATTCTAAATGATCACTAACAATTTATCATCATAGGCATCAAGAAAAACAATTATGCAATAAGTTCAAAATAAACAACTAGTAAATGAGAGTGTAATAATTACTTTAAAAGGCCAAAAAAATATCTAAAATACCTTAATCACATTCAAGCATGCAAACAAAAAGGTAGGTAGCTGTGTCCAAACGAATAGAAACTTATCCAAACCAAAGACGCTGCTGGAGACTCCCAAGGCATGGATTCCTCAAATTCAAATACTGACATGCACTGCGCCTCTCTCGTCTTTCTTATCCATGTATGTAGCTGTGTCCAACGAAGGCCATCCATCTGGGTGGAAGAAGATAACATATCGTAATTCGTTACCCCAAAGAAAGAAGAACCTTTAAATCGTTTAAATAGTTGCTTGCAGCATAAATACCAAATATATTTATGTTAAATATAAGATTTTGTACCCAAAAAAAAATTTATATTAGATTTTATCAATGAAAAATAATGAACTTTAACAGTAAAACTGAATCACAATATAGAATAAGAGTTTAAGTTTTATTTGATCCTTGATTTAGATTTGCAAGTGTAATAGTGATGTCGAATGTTAAAAATATGGTTTTAAGATTTAATTTGTGTCTATATAAATTATTTTTATATTATTATTTAATTTTATATATATATATATATATATCATTAAAAAGTTTTACTGTTTTAATGATATTATAATACATAATTAAATTATTAGTTTGAATTTTTGAAACATATTAAATTAAACTTATAATCTTTTTTTAGTATTATGATCGTGATGTTTAACTCAACTTCCACACTTCGACTAATTCAATTAAAAAGGGTCAATGTGTGCATTAATTTACTGCAAATATTCCTTGGTCCCATCTTTCACTC
This sequence comes from Ormosia emarginata, assembly GCA_029884605.1. Lineage (NCBI taxonomy): Eukaryota > Viridiplantae > Streptophyta > Magnoliopsida > Fabales > Fabaceae > Ormosia > Ormosia emarginata. Next base: position 7,747,585 of record JAQQTP010000057.1, read on the forward strand.
TATTTCTGTGCTACCTCACAGTAAATAACCTCAAAATCAACTTCACTTGCCCCACTGCAACTGGCCATTGACCTTGCTGCCTTAAGTGTCATTATCCTTATTATTGTTTAATTTCCTTTATTTTGTGTTCATAATCTAAACGTGGGGTGTTACTAACTAGTATAAATACGTAAGAATGGTCTCCCCCCACTGTATACTAGAACCACAGTTTCATTCAAGTAAATGCCATGGCTTCCTCCACCTTTCAATCCCAGAAACCATTCTCTGTTCTTCTTGTCACCTCCTTAACTTTCTTCATCCTATTACTCAACAAGGTGAACTTATTCATTAGATGACACTTCTTTTACCATCCTCAAGTTCGAGACAGACCAGCCGAACCTAAAGTTACAAGGTGATGCCCTTGTTTCACCAACAGGGGAGTTACAACTTACAAGGTAGAAAATGATGTATCAGTTTATATAACTCTATTGGCCGAGCTCTATATGCTGGCGCTGTGCAGATTTGTGATAACAGCACAAGCAAGGTAGCAGACTTTCACACTTCTTTCACCTTTGTAGTGACGGCACCTGATGCAGCCTAAACCGCGCTTGGTATTGCCTTTTTTCTTGGACTAGATGGTACTCAGATCCCTAACGGTTCATCTGGGGGATATCTCGGAATTTTCAGAGACGAAATTAACTTAAGCTCCGACCAAATTGTCATATTGGAATTGATGTCAACACTATCAAATCGACAAAATATGAGACATGGGAATGGAGGAATGGAGAAGAAGCCCATGTTAACATACACTATGAAGCTGACACCACAACATTAAATGCCTCTCTTGTTAGAGATTGATTCTTTAATTCTTTAAACTTTGAAACAAATTCTATATGCATACACCATAGAACAAAACACCATAAGGCTTAGGATCTACATTATGTCATATTATCAAGGATTATTAGATTTTCATAAATACTTAGATCCATAGCTATTGATCATCAACTGTTACGAAATCTTTGCGGTAATCAATCATGAACAATGGGATGGTTTGTGATCTTTCTCAATCAAATCGCCTTAGCTCGTCAATGGGATCGTTGTCTCTCTTCCAAATGGAGAGAAGGAAAATTATGTTAAGATTTCATATATTAGAAATCATAACCGTTTCTGACGTATATTAACCAATTAAGGTTCCCATAATCCCCTAATAGGCTAATATGACATCTACTTATTAAGCCCACATTAAGTTGTGAAGTCTACGGGCTCACTAAATTAGATCACTTAATAACAAGCCTAATAAATTAAATAATTAATATAATTGTCAATTAAATATGATGCCCAACATTAATTAGGAAACGTAAATTTCCTAACAATCTCCCACTTGGGCTGCATATTATTCCTGAAACAATTATACTACAAATTCTTTAGGCATGCATATGTATGCTATTTATCTTTAGACTTCTCCTTAATACAATATAGTCCATCTCATATATTAGCTATGGAACCACTGCAACTTTTATCATAATCAAGCGTATCTAAACCACAATGATCACCATTGCAATATGCTTAATGACATAGATCAAATATGGATGAGTAGTGTGGAAATTACATGCAATGTGATATCAGACATACCTATTTTCAACTGGCCCTTCTTTAGTCCTTAGTGAGATCAATCCAAAGTCCTTAAATGTAACACTAACGTCGCATATACAAGGCATAAACAAGTTCAAAAATAGAATCATAAACCATCAACTTTATTCTGTAGAAAATCAATTAACATAATGTACAAAGTAAAACATAGAACATAAAAATACTCCTACTAAACTAAGGTATTCTCAGGAATAACACCCATATAAGCAGTATGCTTATGAAAAACCTTAGGTATCAAGCCCTTAGTTAAATGATCAACTAGCATAAAATCTGTCCTTGTATGTTCTATAAAAATTTGTCTATCCTGAACTCATTCCTTAACAACTAGAAACTTGATACCAATAAACTTCGACTTCGTCGAGCTCCTATTGTTGTTGGAGTAAATAATTGTTGAGTTATTGTCACAATAAATCTTCAGTTGTCTGTTAATGCCATCAACCACACACAAACTAGTGACAAAGTTTCGCAGCCATATCATGTGGTTGGACGCCTCATAACAAGTTATGAACTCCACTGCCATGGTCGAAGAAGCTATCAGAGTCTATTTAGCAGACTTCTATGAGATAGCTCCTCCAGCCAACACATAGATGTAGTCTGATGTGGAGCACATGCTATCTTGACATCCCGCAAAATCGGAGTCAGAGTGCCCGATGATCTCTAAACTGTCAGATCTCTAATAAGTGAGCATATAGTCTTTTGTTCTCTTCAAATAACGGATCACGCATTTGACCACTTTCTAATGCTGCATACAAGGATTGCTCAAATATCTTCCTAAAACTCCCATTATAAATGCTATGTCAGGACGAGTACAAACTTGAGCTTACATTAGACTCCCTACAGCTAATGCATAGGGAATCTTCTGCATCTCTTTCATTTCAAGATCATTATTGGGGCATTGTTTGAGACTAAACTCATCTCCTTTAGCAACGGGTGTGTCTCTTGATTTACTATCTTTCATGTTGAATCTATTTAAGACTTTATCGATATAGCTCTTTTGTGATAACCTAAGGATACCTCGAGAGTGATCTCTTAGTATTTGAATACCCAATACAAAAGATACGTCTCCAAGATCTTTCATCTCGAAATTCTTCATTAGAAATTTCTAGGTTTCATGCAATAAGCCTATATCGCTGCTAGCAAGAAGAATATCATCGACATATAATACCAAGAAGATGTATTTACGCCCACTGAACTTATGATATACACAGTCATCAATGACATTTGCCTCAAAACCATATGAGGTAATGACTTGATGGAACTTGTGATACCATTGACGGGAAGCCTGTTTGAGACCATAGATGGATTTCTTTAGCTTGTATACCATAGACTTTAGGTCACCCAACACAAAGTTATCTGGTTGTGCCATATAAATTGTTTCATCAATGTTTCCATTTATTAACGCAATCTTGACATCCATCTTATGTAGCTCTAAATCAAAATGAGCTACCAGTGCCATTATTGTCATAAAGGAGTCTTTCGAGGATACTGGAGAGAAAGTCTCTTTGTAGTCAATGCCTTATGTTGGTAAAGTCTCTTTGTAGTCAATGCCTTCTGTTGGTGTATGCCCTAAAGGTCGATACATTTTGTCTATATTTACATACATTGTATTATGCTATTTTTAATATATGAGGCATTTCATTTGTTGTGTTCTTTTGATAAACATAATAAAGTCCTTAGAATAGTAAGTTTGATGCCGTAAGACATCAAGTGGATGACTTGATCGTGAGATCCTATTGGATAAAAGACTATTCTTAAATGTCCCTAGTCAAGTATTTTTGTTAATTAGGATAATAATAATGCATTGAGACTAGTATGTGCATAGACTGATGGCCACATCTCATGGGTCAAGGATATGAGTTATCAAGTCTTCACATGGGTACATATTAGAGTAATAATGTACTGGACAAACTCGTCATGAGAACGCTACATGGATCGTTACGTGAGTGTCATAAGCGATTCTCATAGTGACAATTGTGTATGTGGTCCTTTGACCTGAAATCACTACGATTCCAACATGAAGAGTTGTGTGTTTTAATGCCATCAAATGTCATCTGTAACAAGGTAATTATAAAGTCAGTTATTGGATATACCACGAATCATGCAGAGGGATGTGAGTGACCTAGATGAGATTTGTCCCTTCTACATAACATGAGTGATATCTTCAGGTCCCCTAATTAAGTAAGACTTCAAAATGCATGGTCATACTCAAGTGAGTCAATATAAGATATCGATCTCATTTGTTGTTATTAAATCTACTCAGGTGACAGGAAACCAAGGATTGAACTATACAAGGGTGACGCATTCCATGCCTTATCATCCTTGACTTATTTATTTGTGAGTGAAAGCATTCTATCTTCTCTATCCATTCATTTCTAACAAACAATATCTTCAACGAAAATTGATAATCAAGTGTTTTGCAAAAGGTTTGTGAAAAGATTTTTATAAACTCAATTCACTCCCCTTCTTGAGTATTAAGGTTACTTGGTAACAAGTGGTATCAGAGCTACACTCTTGTATAAAGAGTTTAGCAGCTTCAAGAGAAATGATGACTTCAAATGGTTTTCTTCCAAAAGTTCTTCTATAAATAGACCTCCATTTTTCAATGGGAATGGTTATGCCTATTGGAAAGAAAGGATGAAGATTTTTATTGAAGCTATTGATCTTGATGTGTGAGATGCAATTGAAAATGGCCCATTTGTTCCCACACGTGTAGTTGATGGTGTAAGAACTAATACACTAAGAAATGATTGAACCGATGAAGACAAAAAGAATATTCAATACAATTTGAGAGCCAAGAACATTATTAACACATCCTTGGGGTATGATGAATTCTTTAGGGTGTAAAATTGTAAGACTACCAAAGAAATGTGGGATACTTTACAAGTAACCCATGAGGGTACAAGTGAAGTAAAACGATCAAGAATAAATATTGTCACTCATAAGTATGAATTGTTTAGAATGAATCAAGGAGAAAACATTCAAGAAATATAAAATAAATTCACACACATTGTAAATCATCTTACTTCACTGGGAAAGATTTTTCCTAATAAAAATCTTATTAACAAAGTTTGAAATGCTTGAATAGGAATTGGCAACCCAAAATTACGGCTATTACGGAATCAATGGATCTATCAACAATATCACTAGTCATTCTCTTTGGAAAGCTCTAAGAGCATGAGTTAAAGCTCAATAGGCTCAATCAAAGTGAGGAGCATGACAAGAAAAAAAGGGTATTACTCTCAAAGCCACTTCCTCCACAAATGATGATGATGATGAAAATAATTAAGATGGTTTAGAGAACTTTGAGCTAAATGATGAGAATCTTAGTATCCTTGTAAGAAGATTTAAAAAATTCCTTAAAAGGAAGGGAATTCAAAGAAGATCATCTTTCCCTCCAAAGAAAACCTATCATAAAGAGGAAGGAACCTCATCAACTCCAACATGCTATGAATGTGAAAAATTGTGACACATGAAGATGAAATGTCTTGTGTATCTAAAGAAGACAGGGAAGTTTGAGAAGAGACCCTTTAAAGAAAAGAAAGGAAGAAGGACTTACATAGCATAGGAAGACAATGATATGGATTCTAACGATAGTTCAGAAAATGAAGAAGCTCATCTATGTCTTATGGCTAGAGGAGAAGAAGAAGGAGAGAGTGACACCGAGGTAACTTCATCTAACTTAGATTCTTCACCCTCATATAACGAATTGCAAGATACTTTTGAAGAATTGCATGATGAATTCATGAGGCTCACAAAAATTGTCTTATCTTCCAATAAAACAATCTCCTTACTAGTAAAAAAAAATTCTATTTTAAACAAGGAAATTAATGAGCTCAAAATTGAAAATGATTAGGATTAATCGATACTAATTCCTCATGCATGATTTGTTCTTCACATAACAATGCATCCACACCACTATCTTGCTCATCATATAAGGCATTTGAAAAGAAGATTGAGGATTTGAATAATACTCTTTCAAAATTTACCTTTAGAAGAGATAACTTAAATGTGTTGTTAGGGAAATAAAGATGCATTTTCCAAAAAGTCGGTTTAGGGTATAATCTCAATAACCAATAAAAATCTTACAAGAATTTCTTTGTTTCTTCAAGAACATCAAGTAGCCCATTTATCAAATGTTTTCATTGTAGAAGGAAAAGGCATAGTGCATCTACATGCAATGTTAAGAAGAACATAAACAAGGTTGGAACTAAAATGATTTGGGTCCCTAAGGGCACTTTGCCTAAATTTAACACACAAAGACACAAGAAAATTTGGGTACCAAAGGTTAAAATTTGAATGTGTGTTTTAGGTGTACTTGAAGACCAAGAGCTCAAGTTAGTATCTTGATAGTGGATGCTCCAAGCACATGACATGTGATGGCTCCAAGTTCTCTTCTCTTACACCAAAGAAGCATGGTCATGTCACATATGGGGACAATAACAAAGGAAGGATCCTTGGAGTTGAAAAAATTAGTAAGAATACTTCTACTTCAATTGATAATGTCCTATATGTAAAAGGACTCAAACATAACTTGCTAAGCATAAGTCAATTGTTTGACAAGGGAAATAGAGTTATCTTTGACTCCAATTATTGCATAATTGAAGGTAAGGATGATAAGCAAGTTAAGTTTGTTAGTCACAGAATTAATAATATATATATGATTAACCTTGATGATATTACCTCTCAAAATACAAGATGTCTTATGAATAAAGAGAGTGTTTCATGGCTATGGCATAGGAGGATTGTCCACATTCATATGGATCACCTAAACAAATTAATTTCTAAAGATTTAGTAATTAGTCTTCCAAAGTTCAAATTTGAGAAAAATAAACTTTGTGATGCATGTTAAAAGGGTAAATAAGTAAACATTTTTTTCAAAGCTAAAAATGTTGTTTCTTCTACTAGACCTTTATAACTTTTGCACATGGATCTTTTTGGACTATCAAGAACTATGAGCTTTGGGGGAACTACTATGCTTTTGTGATTGTGGATGATTACTCTAGATATATATGTCTTTACTCATAAGAATGATGCCTTTCATGCATTTAGAAAACTTGCAAAGGTTATTCAAAATGAGAAAAATTGTAGCATTGCATCCATAAGAAGTGATCATGGTGGGGAATTTGAAAACCATTAATTTGAATTGTTTTGCAATGAAAATAACATTGAGCATAATTTTTCTGCTCCTAGAACTCCACAACAAAATGGAGTGATTGAAAGGAAAAATTGATCTTTAGAAGAGTTAGCAAGAACTATGCTCAATGAAACAAATCTTCCTAAGTATTTTTGGGTGGATGCAGTAAGTACTGCTTGTTATGTTATGAATAGGGCTCTAATAAGGCCAATTGTAAAGAAAACCCCCTATGAACTATACAAAGGAAGGAAGCCAAACATTACACACTATCATGTCTTTAGTTGCAAATGCTTTGTTTTAAACAATGGAAAAGATAACCTAGGCAAGTTTAATGCTAAATTTGATGAGGGAATATTTCTTGGTTACTCACTTAGTAGTAAATCTTTTCGAATCTATAACAAGAGAACTATGACTATTGAAGAATCAATACATATTATTTTTTATGAAACTAACCCAAATGGACCGAGAAAGAAGTTTGTTGATAATGTTGCAGAAATCTTAGTAAAAACACATTTGGAGAATCAAGAAAAAGAGGCCAAGAAGCAAAAAGAGAGACCATCTGATCCCCCAAGGCAAGATGATTTATAAATCATAGACCTTCCCAAGGAATGTAAGACATCAAGATATCATCCTCTTGACAAGGTGATAGGTGATGTATCAAAAGGGGTAACTACTCGTAACTCTCTTAGAGATGCATGAACATTGGATCTTGGCCATGCAAGATAAACTAAACTAATTTGAAAGAAATTAAGTTTGGGAATTAGTTCTAAGGCCCAATGATCATCCTATAATTAGCACCAAATGGGTCTTTAGGAACAAACATGATGAAACGGGCTTAATAGTAAGAAACAAAGTTAGGCTTGTTGCTAAAGGATATAATCAAGAAGAATGCATAGATTATGAAGAAACATATGCTCTGGTACCTAGATTAGAGGCCATAAGAATGCTACTTGCATATGCATGCATCATGGATTTCAGGTTTTATCAAAATGGATATCAAAAGTGCTTTCTTAAATAGTTTTACACAAGAAGAGGTGTATGTGGAACAACCTCCTGGTTTTAAAAACTTTGAACAGTCCAACCATGTTTTAAATTGAAAAATGCCTTATATGGCTTAAAACAAGCTCCAAGAGCTTGGTATGAAAGATTGAGCAAGTTTCTTTTAGAAAAAGGGTTCTCTAGAGGAAGGTTGATACTACTCTTTTCATCAATCATAAAAAGTATGATAGTATATTGTTGTGAATTCCAATTTGTGAGACTAACCATTTTCTCTCAATGATTGTTTGCCATCATAAAAAAGGGGGAGAATATAATTGCCTATTAATCTATGAAGATTTTGTTTTGATGATAACAAACATGAAGACCGTGCAAGATCAAGTCCAAGACCTTCAAGAATAACTTTAGGACTTAGATCATTATGTAAAGGTATAAAGTGATTCACACAAAGGCCCTAAAAATTGCTTTTCAAATAAACCAAATAGCACACATGTTTTCAAGGCTTCAAAATGGTTTTAGGTTTCCAAAAAAACAACTTTTAAGTGGCAAAAAGCTTATAAAATCATTTAAAATCATTTGGCAATGTTTAAAAGTTATATGAGATATTTTTCAAATTGTTTATTCGAATAAGAGTTTTCTTATTCGAATAATCAAAGTTAGAGATGTTAAACCTTTCATCTTGATAAGCTTTATTCAAATAAAGCCCTGCTTTGTTTGAATAAAGGTTTAAATCTAGCTTGATGCGAAAGGGTTATTTGAATAACCAATGAGTTATTCTAATAACACGTTTTCCAGAAACCAAACTTTAAATGATTTATTCAAATAACAAGTTTGTTATTCGAATAACAAGTTTTTCTGAAAACTTTTTTAAAAGGGTTATTGGAATAACATAAGTGTTATTCAAATAGCACGTTCCAGAGGCAAAATTACCTACGTGTTATTTGAAGTTTTATTTGAATAATAAAGCTACTATTCGAATAAAAGCTCACACCGGAAATAAAAATAATGACTAGTTTACAGCCATTAATGCTCCACCAACCTCCCCAACGGCTCTATTATTTAATGGGTTATAAATAGAAGTTATTGGGCATTTATGGAGGTTAAAAAAAAAACAATATGATAACCTTGTTTGAGCATTAATACAAGCTTTCAAAGCATTTTCATCATATACTCTATTTTTGGGATTTAAAGTGTGAATCATTGATACCCATTATTCTTTAATTTGTATTATCCACTCTTGAGAGAGTTTCATATTATTCAATCTTTGTTTATACTGTAAAGAGGGTGAGGCATCCCTCAAACATTTGTACGGGTGAGGTATCCCTTTGGAATTAAAGCTCAAGCACAAGGGTGAGATATTCCAAGGTGTGTTGAATGCTCCAGTTTGTAAAAGTTTTCAAGTACCTGTTGAAGTGTAAAGATATAATGAAAAATTTCAGGTGATTACTTGAGGATTGGACGTAAACCACAACTGGATTAGTGATTGAATCAGGATAAAGCTTTGTATTTGTTTTCCTAAAACTTAACTCCTTTACTTTTGTGCAATGTTTTATTAGCTTACTTGAATATTATCATCCTTGGCTTATTTGTTTGTGAGTGAAAGCATTTTATCTTCTCTATCTATTCATCTCTAACAAACAATAGGTTTAACGAAAAATAATAATCAAGTGTTTTATAAAAAATTTGTGAAAGATTTTTATGAACTCAATTCACTTCTTTCTTGAATATTGTAGCCACTTGTTAACATCTCACGCAATGAATTTTCCTTTCTCTCAATTCGCTTCCCCACCATAAATTACTAATCATAGATTCTATTTTGTTACAAATCTCCACTAGAATTAAAATATAGCCTATGATGTAATTGGGTATGGCCTGAGCAACGGATTTGGTTGAAACTTCCTTACCAGCTTTGTACAGGACCTTCTCTTTCCAACCTTTGAGCTTCTTCCAGAATCTATCTTGGATAAAATCAAATACCTGCTTTTTGGATCTACCCACAAGAGTTGGTAACCCCAAATATTTGGAATGACTCTCCACTACCTTTATATTCATTCATCCTTGAATATCATTTTTTTTCTATTTGTGGGAACATTTCGCCTAAAGGAAAGCTCGGACTTATCCAAGTTAATAAGTTGGCTTGATGCTCTTTGGTAAAGATCAAGAATATCAACAAGAGTATCTACCTCCGGCTCAGTAGCTCTAGTAAAGAAAATGTTGTCATCTGCAAAGAATAGGTGTAAAATTACAGACGCAGATCTAGAAATTTTAATACCATGTGGAACTCTTCTTTCTTGGGTTCAGATGACAAGACCAGATATAGAACCTCCGCACACAATATAAATAAATAAGGGGACTACGAATCTCCCTGTTTAAGACCTCTACCTAGCACAAACTGATCATATGGGCTTTCTTTTAATAGAACAGAGAATGAAACAATATTGAAACCTCAATATCAAACACACCCAGTGATCCGGGAAGCCCATAGAGACTAGAACCCACTCCAAGAATGCCCATTCCACACGGTCGTATGCTTTTGCCATATCAAGAAAAACGTAAGTGTCTTTGATAAATTAATATTTCTTAATAACTTGAGCGTGGGGATTATCATGTGCTTTAAAATGAAAAGGAATTCTTTCTTATACTATTTTAAATTTGGACCCTTATTATTCAACTAAGTCATTTGATTCACTGTGAAATACTCAACTAGTTTTTAACCTCCTAACAAATCCGCGTTTTTCTTTTAAAACTCAATCTAGCCCTTCAGATATTAAAAAAAAAAAAAAAAACAACAACAACAACTACTCAATCTAGTATTAATAAAATTAATTTAATGGTGTTTGTTTAATACATTTCAAAAATAATATTAAGTGATGGTAATATATATAAATAGACATTGTTCAATGGAACAAATTAAAACCCTACAACATGTGGTATGAAAGTAGTAAATCAAAATTTTATTTTTTGAAGAAAAATATTTTTTAAAATAAATGGTCAAATAAAATATTATTTTAGGAGAATAAGATTTTTGTTCAAGAAAATATGTTTAAGTCAAGAAAATATTTTTCTAAAGTAATGGCTAAATAAAATCTCATTCAAATTTAAGAAAATATTTTTTTAGTATAATGAGATTTTTTGTAGTGATTTTCAAAAAAGTTTTCATAAAAAATGAAACTTTAACTCACCACAATAAAAAAGTTGCATATGCATGAATTTGATCATATTTATTTTTAATTTTATGAAAAAGTTTTTTATTTATTATAAGTATAAAAATTTGATTTCGCTAGCACTTTTAGCAAAATCCAATAAAATGACTTCAACAGTATTGAATAGAGTTTTGTTGACCACAGTTTGATCCTTACTCATTTTTTCATCGTCAGCCGAGTTTTAAAATTTTAACTTATTATATAAAAGACAAAACAATGTGTGTATAAGAGTGATAAAAAATTGATGCTTAAAATAAGTTTTTTTTATTAGAAATCATCTAAGGCCTCAACAACGCTTTTAGAAAAATCTAAGTGATACTTCTTACTTCCAAAAAGCCAAAACTTTGTTGTCACTTTTGGTTAAAAAATTGCTAACCATTCTTGTAAACTTTTTTAATTGTTAAAATTTCAAATTGAATAATTTTAATTAATATTGAGATTGAATTGAGATTTTACTCTTCCAACTTTCCTTCAATAGAGCCATAAAAAATCAAGCTTATTATTTTATTTTTTAACACAAATTAATTTAATTTCCTTATCTTTCCCTTTTTCTTATATTCCTCTTTTTTCTTTTTCTGTTTTTTGATTTTTTTCCTAACCCATTAGGCTTAGGTTTGACTATCCAAAAAATAATAGTACGAAATCTGAAAATCATCTGAATAAATTTGAGTATTAATAATGCTGAAAACATTCACTACATAAAACTCAGTGAATGTATCAGCAACAATTTATTTATTTAAATCACTAAATAAAAAGTTTCTTTTGTTCTTGTATTATTTATTATATTTGATGCTAATATTTTCTTTTAATGCAATTTTAGCACCTAAGTCTTTTTTAACACATTATAAATTTAGTGCTTAATTTATAATCATAAGTCAACACTAAAATTTCAGTTCTGAAGTGTTAACTACATATTATTGGTATGTTTTTTCCTCGGGTTATCTTCACGCATCTTGGGTGTGATACTGATCATATCGAGTATGTAGCGACAGGCCCTAAAAAATCTGGAAAAGCAAATGAAGAACAAAGAGATCGAGAAATCTGAATCTTTATTGCTGAATTATGTGAATGTATGGAAAGTGAGAAAGAAACAGAAAGAAAATGGAGTGGGAAACAGAAAGAAAATGAAGGAAAATTCTAATGTTCCCTGCCTTCGAGTCCAGGGATGGGACTCCTCTTCCGCTAAGATTCTAGCACTTTCTTACAGATACAATCACAGTGAGCTTACTTATGCCGATGCAATCTGTTATCACTGTAGTTACACCATTCAGACATCTATAACTACCCAGTACCCACTAACCCCCTTTGGACGGCTACAACCGTTTCTGCCACGTTTGCTGTAGCTCATATGCACTTTCAGCTGCCACGTGAACCCTTCAGCTGGTGTGGAAATCTCGTGCCCAGGCAGATGCGCTTCTTAACCTCATTCTTCTGGTGTCAGCTTCATGTGGCTCATTGCTTGGAGTCCCATGCTCAATTGGCCCAATGTTTGAGTAAGAGACTGCTGCTCCAGTATTTGGGCTAGTACTTGCAGGGTTGGGCCTTGGTGTTGTAACAGGCCCTCTCCACAAAGTGGCATTTTCAAGACTCGAGTCATTGTTCTCTCCTAAAAGCACACTTTGTTAACCATCTCGTGTCCAATTCTTTGTGGGTCATTATTGATTTTTAATTAATAAGAAAATTCATTTACTAGGAAAGTATTTAAATTTTAAAGTTTCTCATATATGGCGTGTGAATGTTGCATGTATTATGTAACACCCTTATTGAAAATAGCAAGAGAATCCACATGTCTCTCCAAATTCCTTTCCTACCTTTTACTTCCGTGGGATTGTACCAACCCTCTCAAACTATAATGGTGGCATGTCTAATACCACGAAGTGCCTTCATGATTTATGATGAGCTATTTAGATTCCATTTGTTAGTTCTGACCTGATTTTCGTGTTTGATTGATCTGATGATAGAATCAAATACTAGTTAATTTTCCCATTATTAGACTTAAAAAATGCGACAATATCAGAGAGTGTGATGATTACTTAATTCACTAATTTATTTCACAAGGAGCCATTGATTGAGCGAATTGCTATAAAGAAAAATCGTTATGTGGCTGTCAGATGCATGAATTGTTGGGAACCCTCCACATAAATTGCAAGATGACATAAGTTGAACGACCACAGAAGGAGGACTTCCAAATGGAATTTTTCACCCAAATAGAAATACAGAAAATATCCAAACTCCTCAAGGATGTAAGTTTGTTATTTTACAGATTGTACACAAACCACGTAGTTAACTCGTCTTATTCCATCTAATGCATCATGTTACAACTAACACAAGGTTATCCCCCTATTGCCAGGGACTTTCAGCAAATTCTAATTTCGGTGTTACTCCATTCTAAATAAATATTGTCAAATAAAGTTTTGGAACACGTGAAACACGGCAAAATTGCTAATTCTATTGAACAAAACACATATACATTATAAAAATTATTCTCATCAAGCACTAGATATACCGTGTTCACTTCGTCTGCCTATCGGCACCGTATTCCAGTTCACTGGCACACAAAATAAGATGTGCGCTTTTACCTACCCATTCAGCTAAGGTTCTAAAATAAAGTACAAAACGACAAACAAAAGGGCATACATTTTTATCCCAAAAAGTAGGGTTTTGCAAGTGTTAAATTAAAATAAATATGGTTGTTCAGGGATAAGTTTGGATTGATTTTGAATAAAAAAGTTAAATGATATAAATAATATTATTTAGAGTTTATATAACTGAACTAATCCAAATAAATTGAATTGGATAGATTTAATTGGTTTTGATCAAAAACTTTTTTAAACATAGAATTTTGTGAGTTTAAAATAATTTAATATATTAAAAAATAAGAAATAAAATGATATAAAACATAGAAATAATTCATTTTATATGTTTAAAATAATGTTTGATCATGTAAAGTGAAAAAATGTGTAAAAAATTAAAATTACTATAATTAAAAATATAAATTTAATAATAAATAAATATATTATATAATACTAGAGGATTGCATGCAATTTACATTTTTATTTTTGTCATCTAATTAAAAAATAGCAAATATTTATATTTAATTATATATTACAATAAAATTACATAATACAATAATCTATGACTATGACAGTATGCAAAATAGTAAAAGTAAAAGAGCACTTTTTTTTTTTTGAGGTGAAGTAGAAAAGCAGTTTAATAGAACGATTACATTAGTGTTAGCTGGTGAGTAACTGTTAAGAACAAGAAATCATTGGTGTTGACTTATGTACAATTTTATTGTACTTATTTAATGATATTTAAAGATTTGTAAAGGTGAGTAACCAATGGCAGAAATGGAAAAAAATTTAGACACCAGAAGTATCGCCATTATATAATTGTATAGATTAATCAATTTAGATTAATTGGATCAGTATTTCAAAATGGTTTTAAAAAAATTAAACAAAAAATATCTAAATTTATTTAGTTTTGATTTGATTTCGGTTTTTCTAGTTCAATTTTTTATTTGATTTTTAATTTAAATTAAATTTAAACACCCTTAAAATCAAAGCATTAATACATTGAAAACTGAGAAAGTTTTACCTTTTTATTTAAATCTTTCTATTTTGGCTTCCTTAGCAAAACTTCTTAGTATACACTAGACTTTTATTTTCCAATTCTTCTTGAGTTTAAATTAGATTCACTCTCATTGTAAATAAATTATTGCATAAATTTAGTACAATTTGTGTGTGCCAAACTAAAAAATTATTAATATGTCATTAATTATAATAACTAGTTATTAATTAATAATTAAGTAATAAGTTGCCAATAATTTATGAATTAAAGTGGTATGTACTATCAAAGTATTAATAATATATATTAAGCTAATACTAAAGGTATTAGTATTAAACTAATGGTGTTATACTAATACTAGTATAACTTTTTAACATATACTAGTCCTAGATCGAATAAGTGAAAGGGTAAGAGGTGATGATTCTCATTATAAATTGAAACTAAACTTAAATTGCATTACAAGCTCATATTTGTTTCACATTGGACAAATTAAGAGTTTTAAATGATAAATTTTAGTTATAAATTGGGAAGGAAATAATCAATGTCTTAACAAAATTTTAAATATTTTCTAAAAAGAACTGGATTTAACAACAAAAAAAGGACTGATTCAATCATGTGAATCGTGATTGATTCAAATGGGTTGACCGATTCAGGATTGGTTTCCAATTTTTTAATCAATTTTTGAAAATTTGATTTTTGAGGGTTGATTGGACCGGTCGGAGGACCAGTTCTCTATTTTTCTAGTTCGATCGGCCAGTCCGATTCGGGTCTGAGAACCATTATAGTTTTACACTAACAACCACTAATACTTTGACACCTTTGCTTTTATTTTAATTACTATGAAAAAAATGTTGTAATAAATATTAATTTTTCAAAATGAGTGAATGTCAATGTAAAATTCTTTTATACTAACAGACCATACTAATTAAACTCATAATTTATTAACTTAATGTATTAAGTTTATGCAAGTATTTTTTTGCCAATATAAAATTTTTTATAATATTATTCAATAATATGTTAACACTTCATTAAAAGAGTTAAACTTCATAAATAATAATTGTAATAGCCAAACTTCAATCATAATCTTATCAAATTTACACAATCAAAATTCAATTCTGTAACACCCTGAATTTCCTATCTCTTAAACAATAATTTTGACAGCTAATAGAATTTTACTGTTTAGTAATTTCTGTGCACTGTAAAATTATTTTGTTTATTCCGTCAGCGTATTTGATCGTTTTGAGTGATTTACTCCGTGTTAGGAAAATAATAATTTTCGGGCCAGAGAAAATCTTTAAATATTTATTTCTCTTTACTGTTAATTATTTTTAATAATCTGATTTGATTTTCATACGTTTTCTAATATTTGTGATTTTTGTGGATGATTATGATTTTTTTTTACTGTATCTGGGCCCAAGTGGTCCTATGTGGGCCCAGGTGACCTTACGTGGGCCTAGGTGGGTCCCGCAAAGTAAAAATTTTTCTACACATAGAAAAATTTGTACTGTTTAGACGGAGACAGGAGATCTTACTAAACCTGAATCCGGAAACAATTTTAGAAATTTTTCAGATCTTGTGTTTTGATCTTGTATTTATTTATCTAGGCGATAAAAATACAAGTAAATATATTCTTAGTGGGATTTTAACAGATAAAAATAGAAATTATATTGCTTAAGTCAACATTGGTGGTTTGGATATCCACCATTGATTTAATTAACGATGGAGACTTGATCTTGATTTAATCAACGGTGGAGATTTGATCTTAAAAGTAAATAGGATTATTTATAACCGTTAGATGGAGATTAAATCAATGGTAGAGATTTGATCTCAAAAAGTGACAAAGACCATTTATGACCATTGGATGAATAATTAATCAAGGGTGAAGGTTTGGTCTTGTAAAGTAACAAGGACCATTTATGACCATTGGATTTAAAATTAATCAATGGTGGAGAATTAGTCTTAAAAAGTAGCAAAGACTAATTATGACCCTTGGATTAAAAGTAAGAAGGAGTAATCTTGACCCTTAATTTTGGAGACACATCTAATGGCTAGAATTTAAAGGAGAAAGATCCAATGGCCTAGATTAAGTCTTCTAAATCAAAAGTCTACCTAAATCCTAACCATTGAATTAATCAATGGCTAGAAAGGCTTCAAATAATGGCTTGAAAAAGATGACAACTTTGAAGAAGCAAGGATGAAGGGGGGGACGATTTTGTGGTTGTTTTTGGAGCTAAAGAAAAATTTTATGTCATTATTAAATGTCTTGGTCAATTATACATCATTATTGATCATTTTCCTAAAGCAAAAATATTTTCTTCTTTCTTTCTAAGCATAGCTACGACCATGCATCAAGTTAGAAGACAAATTTTACATTCAAATAATACTTGGTTATTCTTCTAAAAATAATAATTGAAGAAGCTACACAAAATTAGTCAATTTTGGTGGCCATTCATTTTAAGTCTACGGCCATGCATGTTTGGTAAAAGAAAAACATGCTATCTTTCATTCATTTCTATCGCTTTTGTTTTTATTTCAAGATGGCTCACGGCCAAGTAGCTTTGGGGGGGGGGCTAAATATTGACTCTTCAATTGATTCCTATCATCTTTCTATCAATTAATCAAACAAAGTCTCTCTCACCTTTTTCTCAAGATAAGTGCACGGCCAAGGAAGCCTTAGGAAGCCAAAATTGTGACTTTAGGTTACTTGAATATATTTTTTTCTATTTCAAGAACCAAAGAACCATATCAAATTTCTCTCCACTTTCTCTCCTTCCCTTCTTCATGGTGGTTTCGGCCAAGCACCCTAGAACCACTCTCCATCACTCTTTAATTTCATCCAACCATAGATCTTGAATCTAAATGATATTCTAAACAACTTTCATGTTGGAGACTTTCTCTAAATCTTCCATCTTCAAGGAGTTTTTCCAAGAGCAAAGTTCCAAGGTTTTTGAGGTGAAGTGCAAGGAAACTTCATTTCTTCTCTTCTTTTTCATATTCGAAGTCATGTTTGATCCATGGTTCCTCTTAATCAAGCTTAGTATACTAATTTCTATGTATTTTGTTTTGTATTTGAGAAGCTCTTGGTGGTGAAGGACTTGGAAAAAGAAGCAAAACAAAGAGCTTTTGAGGATCTTCAAGAGGTAAGAGAGAGATCCATCTCACCAACCAAGTATGGTGGTGAGAGATGGTCTTATATTTGATGGATGGTGAATCCATGTGAGGATTCATATCCATGGTCTTGTAATTTATTTGTGGGTGTTTATGTGTTTTAATTATTTGCCTATGCTTGATATGCTATGCATGATTTTATGGCTTTGATAGTATGCTTAAAATATGTATGATAAGTATATGGTATGCTTGTAGTATTTATGATGAAATATATATGTGTATGCCATGATGTGAATATGGAAAGAAAATCAATTTTTGGCTCCAATGGCCAAGGGAGAAGGCTACGGTTTTTGATGCCCTTAATTAGGGTTCATGTTAAAAATTTTCAAGAACAAGGG
Source organism: Ormosia emarginata (assembly GCA_029884605.1). NCBI lineage: Eukaryota > Viridiplantae > Streptophyta > Magnoliopsida > Fabales > Fabaceae > Ormosia > Ormosia emarginata. The sequence goes on from JAQQTP010000057.1 coordinate 7,765,620, forward strand.
AATTAATTTTTTATCCCTAGAACATGGTGAATTTCGGCCAAGACACCTCAAAATAGGTGTTCACAAATTAATATTTTCATGAATGATGAAAATAGATGATTTGAAGAATATGAAAAATAAACAAAGGGTTTGTTTTTCAAGAGAACAAGAACACGGTTTTGAAGGGATTTTTATTGATTTATTTTGTGTAAAAAGATCCCAAGTATTTTTCTAAACATGAGTTTTGAATGAAACGGGCAAACGTTGATTTTAAGAATTTGCAAAGAAAGTGAAAAAGGATTTGTAAAGAACCAAAAAATGGATTTGCAAAGAAAGTGAAAAATGAAAATGAACAAATGACTTGATTTCAAAGACCAAGTGTTCACGGTTTTTGTAAAAGATTTTTAATGGTTTTGTTTGTGTAAAACCATATCAATTTAGAAGGAAAAATATTTGATAGTTTCAATAGTCATGTCCACATTTTTTGAAGGCTTGTAATGCCTTAATTTTTATGAACAAAGTGATTTTCAAAGTGGAAACATAACTTGATTTAATACAAGTAATTTGGAAAGGGAATCAGAGCGTTTTATCACTTGAGAGAATAGAAATTTTTGTAACGGAAAACAAAGAGAGATTGAAAACGTTTGAATTTCAATTTATTTTGAAAAAGACTAATTTTGGAAATGATTTGGAAAAAATGGAGAATATAATGGTGTTTTGAAAATTTACTAACGTATAATTTATTTTCGAGTTTTGAAATACGTTAGAAAAAAAAATGTTAAATTTTGAAACGTTGATTTATATCAATGGAAAAGTGATTTTTGAAAATTATATTTTGGAAAAAGATTTTCTTAAGTAAGAAAATATATTAAATGAAGTATAAAGTTATATTATTTTGAGAAAAGTTGAAAAGGAATTTTTGAAGGTTAAGAAATATTTTCTGTAATGAAATTGTGGTGAAAAATTATTTGCGTAGCTTAAAAACGATTTGAAATGCAGTAAAATATTTTTTTTACGCAATTTGAAAAATGTGTTGAAAAATGATATTGATTTATTTAAGTCCAAAATAATGTTTGGAATATTGAGGAATATTTTACGTGATTGTAAAATGTTGAAAAATATTTTACGTATCTTAAAACGATTTGAAATACAGTAAAATAATTCTACGCAATTTGAAATACGAAAAAAATATTTCTACGTGATTTTAAATACGTTGAAATATTTCTACGCGATTTAAATTACGTTTAAATATTTTATATAATTTGAACTACTATTGAAATATCAATATGTGATTTAAAAGTGATAGAATATTTTTACGTGATTGTGAAAATGACGAAAAATCGTTATGTGATTTGGAAAGTGTTTTAAATATTTTGAGAATGATGGAAAATGATTTACGCGACTTAAAAGAATGATTTTTAAGTTACGCAATTTTAAAACAGTGAAAAAATACTATGCGATTTGAGAAACGTATGTTTTTACGCAATTAAGAAAAACGTTGAAAAATTTGTACGTGGTTTAAAAGTCTGCAAATGAAAGAGTTCTTTGTATTTTAAAACGTAATGCGAAATGTTACGAAATTTTGTAAACGTAACAGTAGTGTTACGGTATTGTGAAAACGAAATAAAAAAAATGTTTTGGAATTTTAAAAACGTAACAAAAGTGTTACGGTCTTTTGAAAATGCAACAGAAGTGTTGTGGAATTGTGAAAACGTAACGGGAATGTTACGCAATTTTGTGAAAACATGACAACAGTGTTTTATAACTATGAAAACATGATAAGATGATTTTGTTATTGAAAAATACAGTATGATTACTGTAAAACCAGTGTATGGACACTGTTTGTGAAAACGAGTTTTACCTGTTATTGGCACGTGGTGCATTTTAGATGCATTGGAAAAAAATATATATGCGTTGAGGCATATGATTTAATTGAACAAACGAATTTGAAAAGAATGGCCCTTGTGGTTGGACTTGCACTGATATATTCGTGCATTGTATAAACTATATTTGAGAAATTATGAGATATACCTGTGATTGGTATTATACCTATGATTGGTATTCGGTGCATTATACATGCATTGGAATGGTCCGATGAGGACTGGATATGGCTGATTGCCTAGGAGAAACACACCTCTTAAGTGGGTGCGATATGCGTAGTGTAAGTCACTTGTTGACCTTAGGGGCATCGGGGTGCGGGTTGCTTACATGGGTAGTTGGTCGCGCTTCTTCCCGTGAGTTAGACCGATGCAACACACCGATGATCCTGACCGAGACACTATTCTTATTCAAGATCTGATAAAGACTGTCGTGTATATGCTAGATGTGCAAAATCAAAATGAGGATTATAGCACGTGGTCTGAGGCATGTGGTACCGACAGATCTTTTCTATCATTTTCTCTGACCTGAGTTTTAGCTCCATGGAGTAGGAACATTGAGTCTAAATGTACATGCATTATATGATTACATTTATATCTGTATGATATATTAATTGAGGAATATTAGCAATAACTGTTTTGAATACTTGGATTGATATATGATTGGATGATGATAGTTGATTAATATTAAATATATTATTGGAAGTCTAGTATGATATCTACGTATGATATTCATTGTTTGTGTTATCTACTGTCGCCACGTGTTGGTATTGGTGTAGGTGATCTCACCTCTTTGTTATGTTATTTTACTGTGTCTATACTGTTAAAATCAAATAATAGAAGGATCAAGTTGTCTTACACATAACGGGCAATAGATACTCTGAGATTGGTGACAACAATAAGGAGTGGACATTCAGGACTCGAAGGTGTGCAGTGTTGACAAAGGAACAGATGTCTGATGCATCAAGATGAACAGAAAAAGGAATAAGTATGTTAAAGTTTCTCGTTAGTATTGTATCGTGCTATTAAGTAGGACCCGTTATAGGGTTTACTACTGTTAAAAAAAAAGTCTGTTAATTTTATATTTCTCTTTAAATTGTGAAATATTAATTGGTGTCAATATTGCATAATGAATAGTTGAAATATGATTTTCAATATTACCTAATATTTTCAGTAAATTTACGTTTCAGTAAAGAAGAAATTTTGAAACTCATATTTTCATAACTCAAACCTTTTACAAATTGATTTTCAAATTATGAGTCGGGAGTTGGAAATGTGATGCCCTAAGGAGTGTGTTACAAATTCGACTTTCTTTTGGCACTAGACCACTCCAGGTTATTTAATCAATTTAAGTAACACAGGACGTCTAATATGGACCACCCTGAGAGTGGTCCATAAATGGACTAAGTGTAAATTAGTTATTAATTTATTGTTAAAATAAATCAATGATTTGTGATTAAAAAGTTAGATTTTTACATATTTTAACTAATAATACTCATATTTGTACACAAATTTAGTTAAATCACTTTATTTTTTATAAATAATTGTACATACAAAAAATTTATATATTTTAATTGGCAATTTGTACATACATTCATATCTACATATAGATCATATAAATCACATGTCCATAGTTGGACCTCTTCTTAACCGATCCATATTAGCCTTCTCCCAAGTAACTTGCATTGTCTGCTGAAGAATTGAAATATGAACCACCCTAGAGTTGGTCCATGAATAAATTAAGTACAAGTTAGCCATTGATTTATTGTTAAAATAAATCAATGACTGAAATTAAAAGATTAAATTTAACTAGTAACACTATATTTATACATAATTTTAACTAAATCATACTTTTTTTAATAAATAATTATATATACAAAAAATTTATAAATTTCAACTAATAATATTTACATATATATCCAAATCTACATATAAATACTATCAAATAAAAAAAAATAATTCATCTATACACCACTTCTCAAATAATCCATCATAGTTTTCTGCTCGTCTGCTCCTTTGTGTTCCACCACTCATCTGAAGCAAGAAAGTGTATAAGAAAAAATGCCAGTAGTGTACATTTTGTCAATGGCTAATGCAGTGCCTGAACCACTAGCTGCACATCGCCACTATTCTTTTTTTTTTTTTTTGCGCTTAGAGCACATTGCTACTGTTTAAATGTCAGATAATAAAAAAATCCAAAAAGGGTGAGGTAAAAAAGTTTATAAAAAAAGTGTCAAAAGTGCACATTTGTCAATGGCTAATGCAATGCCTGAACCAATAGCTACACATCGCCACTTTTTTTTTTCTTTTTCTCTTTGGCTTAGAGCATATTGCTACTGTTTGAATGTCAAATAATAATAATAAAAAAGACAAAATGAATCAAGTGATAAGCAACCTCATCCTACTTAAAAGAGAACTCGAGTTCAAAATATAGAGAAATAATTCTTGTGAAAAAATTACATAATCCTTTGTGTTCGTGCAATTGAATAAATTAGTCACATAAATCAAATCTATGAAAATGCCTCGTAATCTTACAAAAAAAATATCAAATAGAAAAAGATATTTGCTCCTGGTATACATGTAAATATAACAAACTACAGATGTTATAACGGCGCAACAACCAAAACAGTTCAATATCTGAATTATCCCTAAAACAGTTCAATGTTTAATGTCTTTTGTACCGTCCATATAAGTGAATGCTAGGGCAAATGACATGGGTTTTAAATGAGCACTATACTATGAAAACCAAGAAAACTTAGCTGCGGCAGATGAGAAACTGATATAATTAAAATGCATCTACTAATGCATACAGTTAAAAATTATACAAATTACAATCTATTCTAGCATGACCTCAAGCATCCACCATAATAAGGAGTTGACAAAACAAGGACTTGCATTCCATTGAGTTAATTCTAACCCTTGAAAGAAGACCAAATCTTTTAGGAAGTATAGATCAAATTCAACACCAAAATTTCACCAGCCAGTAAGTTTTTTTAACTACTTTGGTAAAATAATAATACATGATGAGAAGCAATTGTAACTCCTAAGCTGTCAAGGCGCATGGAGGCGAGGGGTAATTAAAAAAGAGAGGAAAAGGAAGAAACGGAAAGTAGTGAAGTGAACAACACAATTGTGGCAGAAGCTAAAACTGAACAGTGATGCTAGCCTATTAGATGGCCACTCAGCGTCCAAAGATTACTGACAGTATTTGGTTCCCCTGGTGCCAGCCATGTTGAATATCGATTCCATAAGGTCACAGATAATTAAAGCAGAAAGAGTTAGCAACCTTTCAGTAATCATCATTGCTATAACCATCATCCTCATAGTTATAACCATCATCCTCATAGTCATATGTCTCGTCTGCATTTTCATGATACAAAGTATTTTCATATTCTCCACCCATATCACCATCCTCAAATTCATCCGCTGATCCCAGCTGATCATCCTTTATTTTGTCCTCTAACTTGGACTCAAAATTGTCATAATTATCAGAGGGTAGCTCAAATCGTACTTTCTTGGGATTCTCTGGAGCCGCCTGTTTATAATAAGAATTAAATACAAGTGAGTATTTGTACCCCATAAAAAAGAAGACACAAGTGAGTATTTGCCAGTGTCTTATTTAAAGAATAATAAAAATCAATCTTCAAAAGACAACTTTCAAAAACACAACTATAATTTGGGTAATGTATATATTAAAAACTGGTCTTCTAAATACGAGGAATAAGGATCTATAACTAGCAATTATACAATAGAAACGTCAAACTATCAAGTAATTAAAAATTGAGATACCAAGGGCAAATAAAGCAAAATCATTTTAAAGTAAATTAGAAATGGCATACTATCCATTAACCAACATAGACTGTCAAAACACCTTAAAAAGAAGATCAAGCTAGTAGACATGGCCATGCAAAGTTGCAAAGCAGCTTCCAGATATTGTTATTATGAGATTGAAACTTTCACACAAGAAATAAAACAGCAATAGCAATTAGAAGATTCATATATCTATGCTTTAACTATCTTAAGAATTGGATTTTAAATTTAAATAATGACATGCAAATGACAAAGAAGATGGAGACAAACAAGTTGGACGTTTCAGCTATATCAAGTAAATATGTATTTTCTCATGTTTGTGGAACTCAAGAGTCTATACATGTGTTGAAAAGCAAAATAGTTCAAGGAGAGAATTACAGGTTCGTCAAATAATTTTTCCAAGCGATCATAATTGACTTTGGAGCTGAGCCTCTGCAAATGATACATGTAAACAAACATCATTAGTATTATACAAATATTTTCAGAAGATCCTAGGTAGAGAAATTAACATAAATCATATTTATTGCTCACTGAGTTGACCAATACAGCTGCAAGTACAAATTAAAATATATATCATAGAGCACGTAGATGGATGCAACCTCGTCCCATCTCAAAAGAGTGAGAAAAAGAAAGCCTTAACCCTAAATGCTTAAAGAGTACGTGAATCCAAAGTCAACTATTTCACATATTTATATTCTCCTATACTATTCAATGCTCTGCAAAGCCTCGCTTTTTTTCAATCCTTTTTGCAAGCATATCTTTCCTTATCACCTCAAAGAAAGATGTTATAGTTCAATAACAACTAAAGCCTTATCCCACTAGGTGGGAGTATAGTTCAATCAACTTATTTAGAAAAAAGAAGAAATGTGCTTGAAAATTACAAGCTAGCAAATGTAGCATAGCATCCCACTGAAGAAATAATCAGTGCTTAAAAAATGGATTTCAATGAACCAGTATTGCCTCTGCCTTGAGTAGAATGAAGGTTGTAGTAGCTGTTGATAGATTATACATTCAGGGGGAAAACGGAAAACACTTGCTTGCTCTATTTTCCTGTTATTATGAAAATTCACAACATTTTACTTTTGACTTCCCTTTTCTTTCTCTTTCTTTCATTCTTTAAGTATTAAAGTCTCCTGTTTTATCACCTATATCTACACCAGCGATGTAGAGAAAACAGGAATTAGAAAGCCTAAGCTTTTTTGTTTAGTTTTCTTAATATTTTTCCAGTCCCAAACAGATTTGGAATTTATAGAAAAAGTATTTGCCTGCACATGATTGGTTGGTTCAAAGACAGGAGTTATGAGTTAGAAATTTCCTCTAGCCAAAGATTTTGCCTTAGGGGCAGCAGAAAGACATCAAAATGGAAGAAAAATATGGCTTAATAACACCCACGGATGCCAGGAGACAAGACCACACTAGAAAAAGAGGAAGAAAGACAATGATGAGAGGACATTGACTTTTGATTTTTTCCTTCCTTGTCAAAACCAGTATCAACGCCACTTGTGAGGAGGGCCTAACTGTATCGCTCCGTGCCCGAAGGGGATTAGTCTCACACCTAAATGGTGTGGGATACCCTGGGAAACCAAAAGAGAACCAGGACCAAGAATGCAGACAAACCTGATCAAGTATATGGTTGAAGTTGAACTGCCAAGGACCAACTTACTATTATTATCTGAAGCTATTAGGTGCAGGCATAGAAATGGATTATATCTCTCACACGCCCCTTCACATGAACTTCCTAAAGGTGTATAACTATGTTATGCTTAGTATTATTCCCAAGTAGAAGACATATGACAAGTACTACATAATTAGTAGTAATCTTTAAGTTCTTTTTTTTTTCCTTTTCCTTTCTTTTTGTTTCACTGGGGCACAAACAGTAACAAATGTAAGATGAGAAATATTAATAATTACATAAAGGAGAAAACTATAGCTTCACAAAAAAATATAAACATGTCTGAAGAAAAGAAGGCATCATATTCAGTTCAATAAACAAAATATCTAAAGAAGATGCATGTGTGTTCTTGAATAAATACCTTCGTTCTCAACATTTGGCGAGTGGCCTCTACAGCAGATTGAGCAGGACCTGAGTTTTTTGTCTCTTGAGCTCGTCTCTGTTTCATTTCCTACAGATGTGTATTCCAAGTAAACCGAAAAAATTATAGTCAATTTGATTTTGAAACCCCAAAAAGAAAGTTAATACTTCAATCAGAATAAGATCACTGACTCTAACTTGTTCCCAGAGAAGAAACTACAATATGGATGAGTTTTACATACAGAGATGTGTGTGTGTGTGTATATATATATATATATGTGTGTGTGTGTGTGTGTGTAAGTATATCTCATGTCAGCTTGCAGATTGCATGCATATCTTGGCTTCCTTTATTAACCCTGCCCCCTCTTTTTTCAATAAAATCCTTTTTCAACCCCTTAATTTCAACAAAAGCCACACATAGTAGATGTTCTGCTATTCCACTCGCATCAACTTACAGTCCAAGAGCGATTCCTTCAAATTTCCACTTGCATATCAGGCTTCCATTTCATTGTCCACATTTCAAATACTACATAAATTCAGGCCTGGGATTTCTTCATGCTTCAATTATTTAATCAGAGTTCTGTGTCCCAAAACAATGATTGTCCATGGTTTTCAACTCAGTGAAGTACAGGATTAGATTATTAGGCTAATGTGATCAAAAATATAATTTAAATTTTGAAAGTATTCCATTAATAGAAATAATTTTAGAATCATGTTTATCCATTTGGAAAATCTTGGATCTTCTAAACAACTAATAACAAATCATTCCTGGCATTAGCACTGGCTCAATGAAAGTCTCTCACATCATAGCAATTGCAGTTGCAAATGTACATCAAATGTGCAATGTCTTATCCCATGTACCACATTATCATGATCACATACCAAATTCCGAATAAATTTGTTATTGATGAGTAACAAATATAGTATTCAATAATTTTTTTTATATTTTGGAAAATCATATTGTATTAATTTTACTATTTACAAATAAAACACAGATTGAAATCAAACTTACATGAAATTTTTTTAGATGGTCTATATGTGACATAAATCTAATAGTGAATTTCATGAAAATTTTATCTTATAGTGTAACTTTTAATTTAACTCTAACATCCGTGTCAATACACACACACACACACACACACAACCTCACCAGAAAAATGATTGAAGAGTTACCTTTCTGGATTTTGCCACAGCTGCAGCAGCAGAGGCAGCAAGTTCTCTCGCTGCTAGCAAATCTTCAGAACAGTTTTGGAAATTTGCCTCAAAAGCTTTCTTAGCAGCTGCTGCAGCTGCTTCCTTGGCTGCTTGTTCCTGTTTAAAAAAAAATTAAAAAAAAATGTGGAAACCAAACAATGAAATAACTACCAGAGAGCTTTACCCAGCAATATTAAATCAGAGGCAAACACAATGAAATAACATCAAGACAACAAACATTAATCTCATGAAAGCCAAACAATGAAATAACAAAGCAGGGGCAAACACAAGTATAGGCAACAAGCATCCACTTCTGAGTTTAAATCATGAAAGAACGTGGAAAAACTACCGGAGAGCTTTACCCAGCAATATTAAATCAGAAAAAATAAATGAAAATAGAATTTTCAGTACCTCAAGATACTCTCGGTTCATATTTTCCCATATAATCTTCTTGTAATGCTTTTCCTCCTCATTGTGAAGGTAGCCATCAACCTAGGGAGCATACAGCATTTTAGCAGGGGGAATAATCAGCATACTAAACAAGTCAATGACATGATATATTTAAAAGCAACATAAAGACAGAAAATTATCAAGGGCATTACTACAATCACAAAATTAAATTTTCCCAGGGATTTATATCAAGCTACTAGAAAAAAAAGAATCTCAAAATCTTGCAGGAATATCTGAAAACTTTTAGAATTAAGAATCATTACAACTATCCTGAAAGATGAGTATAAATGCTGGATCAAGAAATCAGATTATTTGTGTTAAATGGCAACTAAAGCAGGGAGAGGATTTGTTTCTTGATTTCTTTTCTCTTTCAAATAGCAAGAAGTCATAAAAATTTTCTACTTCACCACAATTTTTTTTTTTTACAAAAGAGGAAATTCATAAGGATGAAGAGAAGAAATTAAAATGACGAGGGCGGATAAGGAATCCTCCTTAACATAAGAGCAAAACACAAAATAACAAAGAAAATAAAAAACTTGGCAAAGCTGCCCAATCCCTCAACATATCTCTTAAGACAAAGAGAAGAAATTATAATGATTTTGGAGGATAAGGAATCCTCATTAACACAAAACAACAGAAAAAAAAAAAAAAAAAAAAAAACTGCTCATTCCTCAACCTTACTTTTTTGAAAAAATAAAAAATAGAGTATGAAATGCCAAGAGCTCTTCCCATGAAGAGGATGCATGAAAGGGGAATAATTCGTAGAAAACAACCCAAGGATTTATAATCAAAATACTTTTTATATAATAGGAGAAATCATTAAGACAGGAAAGGGTACAAAAAAGAGGATAATCCTAAGGCTAAAAAGAAATTACAGAGGTCAAAAAATGCATATACACAACAGATCAAAAGAGCAGCCCCGTTGCATGTCCAACCTAGAGACAACAATATAAAAATAAAATCCAATGAGCAGAAACCCACAACAAAGCTAGAAAACAAGCTTGTACCATAAAAGATGTGAAGGAAGAAATTTATTGCTAAAAATACAGGAATTAGGCTGCAACAAAATACACCAGACTAGTGCAAAAGAAGCACAGCTCCAAAGCACTTTATATCCTTTCTACTCCCAAAATCCTTACAACAAAATAGAAGAAGACTTCCAAATCAGGCAGACATATTCAGCGATCTCCAAACAGCTTACTCTTAACCTGCCAAGCTGCCTTACAATGGAAAAAGAGGTGGCTATTTGTTTCAGAGCATTTGAATCACATGGTGTGTCAAAAGATTGGTCCTTATGAGGTTTGCACAACTGTAACAAATCATTTGTGTTAATTCTATTAACACCACCATCCAAACAAAAGCTGTTGGACGATGTTCCCATGGTTTTTAGTGTAGATATTGTTTTTAGTGTTCTATTAATTTGTTGCTTATTTTCTAGGGACTAGTTTTTAATGTATAGCAGCTGCCTCTATATAATTTCATTGTAAACATTCTGTTTTAGATGAGAAATAATATACAGTTATTCACATATTCATATTCTGAGATGGTATCAGAGCAGTTCCAATTGGGGACTGCCTGTTTTTAGCTGAGCCTTTTTTTGGTCGACCTTCATTGCCAACCAAACTCTATTTTTGGGCCTTCATTACCCTTTTGCTGAACATTCCTTTTCTGGCCTTCATCGCTCCAAACAAAAACCCAAACAGTCGGCCTTCATTGCCAACCAAGGCCTTCATAGCCATTCTTCTGTCCAAGTAAGGTCACGAGGTGTCTCAGAAACCTCCGACCGGCCATCCCTCTGAGCGCCGCCGCCAGAGGAGTTGCCACGAGCCGTCACACGCGTTTGCAGCTCTGGGTGCGTGGAGGTCACGCCCCACCTTCCGGTCACCGGAGAGCGACGCCGTTGGTTCCCGTTCAGCTCGCCGGCAATCTCTACTTCTGTTTCTGTGGCTGGAACTCCTGTCCAAAGTTGTTTGGATAGTGGGTTCACCTTCTCTGTTTGATTACGTCTGTTACGGTCTCTATTTGGCCAGAATTCTGCCCTGCCTCCTAAATTTGGTTACGTCTGTTTCTCTACCTTGACTCTGTTACTCCAGCAGTCCTGTTTTTTGTCTCTTACGATGTCAACCGAATGTGAGGTTTCAAATGTCTCTCTACACAGCCTTGAAAAGCTCCCAGGTACTTGTTCTTTGACTTATTCGGGTAAGTTACTTTTTTTCCGTTGGATTCAATGTCTCGGGTACAATTTTTACCAACTCCTGGATTATGGATTTGGGAGCCACAGACCATATGACTAACAACCCCACTATATTTTCTACCTATTCTCCATGCCCAAGCAGTAAGAAAACATCCACAGCTGATGGTTTCTTGACCACTGTAGCCCATGTAGGAGATGTCCAACTAAGCCCCCTAGTGACCTTAAAAATTGTCCTTCATGTCCCTAAACTGTCCACAAATCTGATTTCTGTTCAGACATTAAAGATTTATCTTGCAAAGTGATTTTTTTCAATGATCATTGTGTTTTCCAGGACAAGGATTCAGGGAAGATAATTGGACATGCTAGGAAGCAGGAGGACCTCTACCTCCTTGAAGCACCTTGTCAAGTAAACAGGACCAAGAGCGGACTTGGAAACCCATATTCTTTTACTTCAAAACTTCTTTCAACCAAAAAAGACAAAATTTGGCTTGTTCACCGTAGATTAGGCCATCCATCCTTTTTTATTGTTAAGAATATTTTTCCTTCCTTGTTTAAAGGTCTTGATGTTGAACAATTTCATTGTGAAGTATGTGAACTTGCTAAACATAAGCGTGTCAATTTTCTAATTAGTAATACAAGAAGTTCTGTTCCTTTTCTCTTATTCACAACGATGTTTGGGGTCCCTCTTTCATTCCTAATGCCTCTCGGGTAAGATGGTTTGTGTCTTTTATTGATGACTGTACACGTGTTACCTGAATTTTTCTGCTCAAATACAAGTCTAATTTTAGTACTGTTCTCCCAAATTTTTGCTCCATGATTAAAAATTAATTTGGAGTAGGTATTAAATGATCCAGGTCTGATAATGCTAAGGACTACTTAATCAGACTCTTATGCATTTTTTCCAAAAAGAATGAATAATCCATGAATCATCTTGTGTCCATACCCCACAACAAAATGGGTTAGCAGAGTGAAAAAACGGTCATCTTCTTGAAAAAACCCGAGCCCTATTGTTTTAGAGAAATGTCTCTAAGTCATTCTGGGGGGAAACTGTTCTAACAGCTACTCATCTTATAAATCGCTTGCCCACTAAAGTCCTGGGGTTCAAGAGTCCTATGGATGTCCTCTCCACCTTTTATCTTGATCTACACACTTCCAATAATCTTGTTCTTAAAATTTTTGGATGTGTCTCTTTTGTCCATGTTCACAGTTCAAATAGCTGGGGAAACTTGACCCGAGGACTCTAAAATGTATCTTTGTGGGCTATTCTTCGACCCAGAAAAGGTGCAAGTGTTATCACCCTCCATCCAGAAAATTCTATGTCTCCAGAGATATTACATTTAGTGAAGAAGAGCCCTATTTTTTCCATCCTTATCTTCAAGGGGAGAAGTCAATGAAGGAAGATAAGGAAAATTTCTTGCTTGACTTGTCCTTACTTCCCTTGTCTAATGGTCCTTCTCATGACCTTCCTGTTGTCCCTAATCCTCCCCCTGAACCTGTGTCTAAACCTATGTCCAAAACCATTCCTGACCTAGTGGCTTAGTCTACTCTTAAGAATGTAAGGTATGGCAAAGGCAAGGTGTTCACAAGAAGGAAGATGGTTGTTCCTGAACCTGTGCAGGCCCAAGAGTCCAACTCGGAGCATTCGAATGAGGTAATAGTTTCTAACCCTTCATTGCAAGATGAAACTGAAATTCATTTGGATAGTAGTGACCAAATCCTTCCTATAGCCATCAGAAAAAGAACTAGAGTGCACAAAATGGCCACTATACCCTTTTTCACACTTCTTGTCCTTTGAGAATTTTTTACCATCCCATAAAGCCTTCTGTTGATGATTGTATCGGTGATCAATCAGAATTATGTGATTCTGATTTGTCCAGCTAGAATTAGGATCTGCTAGGATCTGTTGTATTTAGGGACAATATATGTAATTTATTAGTTGTATGATTAGAATAATTGCTGCTGTAGTCAAAGACAAACTGTTGTAGCAGCTGCAAAGGCTGCATTGTCAGAATAGGTTGCAGCTTTGTCAGAATAGGCTGGCTAATATCCCTCCAATCAAGGGATTTGAATTGTACATTGATCATTATAAATTCATCAGGCTGTGAGTCTTCCACTCAAGCCAATTCAGAGGCAACACAGCCTATAATAATTCTCAGGAGGCAGAAGCAAATTCAGATCCAACTCTCTTCAGCAAGGAACAAATGGAAATCCTACAACAACTCCTCCAACAAACTATGCCAAGTGCAGGAAAAAATGTTGGTACAGCAGCAATAGCCCAAAAAGGTAATTTTTTGCATGCTTTAAATACTAGCAAAGAGAAAACAAAATCATGGATTGTAGACTCAGGAGCTTCAGATCACATGAATGGAGACATAACTGTATTTGATCACTATTCTCCTTATCCAAACATAATTCAATGTGAAGCATGTCAATTATCGAAACATACCCGCAGCACTTAACCGCCTCAGTCATATAAGCCTTCTCAACCATTCTCCTTGATTCATACTGATGTATGGGGACCATCAAGGGTTAGCAACATTACTGGCACTAGATGATTTGTTACTTTCATTGATGACCACACAAGAGTCACCTGGGTGTTCCTTATGAAGGAGAAATCGAAAGTAGGAAGAATATTTGAAAATTTCCATAACATGGTGCAAACACAATTCCAGACTAGCATTAAAGTGCTTAGGACAAACAATGTTCACGAGTACTATCATTCCGTGCTGAACTCCTATCTTCAAAAACATGGAATTATACATCAGAGTTCATGTGTGGACACCCCACAACAAAATGGGATAGCAGAAAGGAAAAATCGACACCTTTTGGAAGTAACAAGATCACTCATGTTGGCCACAAATGTACCAAAACAGTTCTGGGGAGAACCTGTACTTTCTGCGACCTATCTCATAAACAGAATGCCTTCCCGTGTTCTTAACTTTAACACCCCTCACTCCACTCTCCAGACCTTCTACCCAACCAGCAGAATTCTCACCTTAATCCCCTTGAAAGTATTTGGAAGTTTAGCCTTTGTTCACAACCTAAACCTTCACCGCAGCAAACTTGATCCCAAATCCGTTAAATGTATCTTCCTTGGTTACTCACCTCACCAAAAGGGCTACAAATGCTACTCCCCCTCAACCAGAAAATTTTACCACACCATGGATGTGACCTTTGAGAATCGACCTTATTACCCCAAAGTTGATATTCAGGGGGAGAAGACATCAATCCCAACCGAATTGGCAGAATTCCAACTTTTGGGAACAGAAGGGGTTGAGATGGTCGAACCTGCTCATTATACAGCACCTGTGGAGAACACTGAACCTGCAACATCTGTGGAAATTGTAGAAACTGCACCAGCAGACCCAAGAGCACCAGAAAAAGTCCAAGCTGCGGAACCAAGGGAAATAAACTCATCTCAACAGAACCAAGGTTCTACTGCACAAGAAAACAACTTGAGGGTTTACTTGAGGAAAAAGAAAACCCAGAAGGCGATAGAGCCAAACACAGCTCCAATGCAAAGCCATGAATCCAACCGGGTTCCAGAAAATGAAGTTTCCTCAGGTAATTATGTTCCTAATTCAGAACCTGTTCATACTAGTACAGCTGATCTTGATATTCCTATTGCCTTAAGAAAAGGGGTGAGAACTTGCACTCAACACCCCATTGAGAAATATGTGTCTTACGGAAAATTGTCACAGGGGTACAGGACATTTGTAGCATCACTTGACAGCACCCATATTCCAAGGAATATCCAAGAAGCTTTCCAACAACCTGAATGGGCTGCAGCTGTGACAGAAGAGATTCAAGCTTTGGTTAAAAATGACACTTGGGAGATCACTACCCTACCAGAAGGAAAGAAGTTAGTTGGATGCAAGTGGATATTTTCCATCAAATACAATGCTGATGGTAGTATAAACCGGCACAAAGCCCGGTTGGTGGCCAAGGGGTTCACTCAATCACATGGTGTGGACTATGAAGAAACATTTGCACCGATGGCCAAACTTAATTCTGTTTGAGTCATGCTATCCTTGGCTGCAAATTTGGACTGGCCACTACACCAATTGGTTATAAAAAACGCCTTCCTGAATGGCGAGTTAGAAGAGGAAGTATACATGCAAATTCCTCCAGGACTTGAATCATCCAGCACCTCAAACAAGGTGTGCAAGCTCCGGAAATCTT
This sequence comes from Ormosia emarginata, assembly GCA_029884605.1. Taxonomy (NCBI): domain Eukaryota; kingdom Viridiplantae; phylum Streptophyta; class Magnoliopsida; order Fabales; family Fabaceae; genus Ormosia; species Ormosia emarginata. Next base: position 7,781,338 of record JAQQTP010000057.1, read on the forward strand.
TGTATGGCCTCAAGCAATCCCCGAGAGCGTGGTTTGATAGGTTGACTCGAGTTGTCAAGGAAGATGGGTTCATTCAATGTCAATCAGACCATACTATGTTTGTCAAACACTCCTTGGAAAGGAAGGTAGCTTTATTCATTGTTTATGTTGATGATATTGTTATCACAGGAGATGATCATGATCAAATTAGGCACTTGAAGAGGCTTTTGGCTAGAGAATTCAAAGTCAAAGACTTGGGACAACTCAAGTACTTCCTAGGGATGGAAGTAGCTCGAACAAAGAATGGGATCTATGTTGTCTCAAAGGAAGTACACCCTGGACTTACTTCAAGAAACCGGAATGCTTGGGTGCAAGGCAGCCAATACTCCTATAGAACCAGTAAAAAGGAGCAGCTCCGAAGATGTAAGTCCTCCAGCTGATAAAAATAGGTACCAAAGCCTAGTTGGAAAATTGATCTACCTGACACACACTAGGCCCGACATTGGGTTTGCTGTAAGTATGGCAAGTCGCCACATGTCAAACCCTACTAATACTCACATGAAAGCTGTGAATAGGATCCTGCAATATCTTAAAGGTACACCAAGCAGGGGGGCCTACTTCAAGAAAAACTCAAACAGGGGTATTGAAGTATACACAGACTCAGATTGGGCAGGATGCGCGTTAGACAGAAAGTCAACTACTGGTTATTGCTCTTTTGTGTGGGGGAACATGGTTACTTGGAGAAGCAAAAAACAATCCGTGGTGGGAAGGAGTAGTGCAGAAGTCGAATTTAGAGCCATGGCACATGGCATTTATGAAGGAATTTGGCTAAAAAGAATGCTAGAAGAACTCAGAATTCCCACCAACTACACAATGAGGGTACTGTGTGACAATAAAGTTGCTATCAGTGTTGCAAAGAACCCAGTTCACCATGATAGGACAAAGCATGTGGAAATTGACCAACATTTCATAAAGGAAAAAACTGACCATGGCATTATAAGTGTTAACCATGTACCACCATGCAACCAAACAGCAGACATCCTAACTAAAGCTCTTCCAAGACACACACATGAAATTATGAGATCCAACCTAGGAATGATAGACATCGATCACCCAGATTGAGGGGGAGTGTTGATGATTGTATCGGTGATCAATCAGAATCATGTGATTTTGATTTGTACAGCTAGAATTAGGATCTGCTAGGATCTGTTGTATTTAGGGACAATATATGTAATTTATTAGTTGTATGATTAGAATAATTGCTGCTGTAGTCAAAGACAAACTGTTGTAGCAGCTGCAAAGGCTGCATTGTCAGAATAGGTTGCAGCTTTGTCAGAATAGGCTGGCTAATATCCCTTCAGAATAGGCTGGCTAATATCCCTCCAATCAAGGGATTTTAATTGTACATTGATCATTATAAATTCATCAGGCTGTGAGTCTTCCACTCAAGCCAATCCAGATTTTATTACACTTCCGCACCTTCCTTATAAGCCTAAATACCATTGCTATCCCTACCACCGTACCCAAGGCCTTGTCCAATGGAAAATGGAAACAAGCCATAAATGAGGAGATGGAGGCATTGGAAAAGAATAAAACCTGGCAACTAGTGCAGTTATCAGCAGAAAAGAAAATTGTGGGCTGTAAATGGGTGCACACTGTGAAATATAGAGTAGATGGATCCATAGAGAGGTATAAGGCACGATTAGTTGCCAAAGGATATACCCAAACTTATGGAATTAATTACTAGGAGACTTTGCACCAGTTACAAAGACGAACACAGTTCTGGTATTATTGGCATTGGCAACTAATTATGGTTGGGATTTACAGTTTGATGTTAAGAATGCTTTCTTACATGGAGATCTCGAAGAAGTCTACATGGAGGTCCCACCAAGATATGGGAGGAATTTACATGTCAATACTGCGTGTAAGTTGAAAAAGGCTTTATATGACCTCAAGCAATCACCACGAGCGAGGTTTGGAAGGTTTGCTAGAATTATGTTGGCTATAGGGTACAAACAAAGCCAAGGGGATCAAACACTGTTTGTTAAACACTCTCCTTCAGGGGGAGTTACAGCTCTCTTGATGTATGTTGATAACATAATAGTAACAAGAGATGATGCTAAGGAGAAACATATTTTGAGTCAGTGCTTAGCCAAGGAACTGAAAATTAAAGCATTAGGAACGTTACAATACTTTTTTGGAATTGAGGTTGCTCATTCTAGGAAAGGTATATTCATCTCCCAATAAAAGTATGTTATGAATCTCCTAAAAAAAACAAGTCATACAGCATGCAAACCAACAAGTACTCCTATAGATCCCAATATGAAATTTGGACAGGCAAAAGAAGATGTTGCAATTGACAAAGAAATGTATCAGCGTCTAGTGGGAAGACTTATTTATCTATCCCACACACGGCCGGATATTGCATATGTAGTTAGTGTGATTAGCCAATTCATGCATAGTCCAAAAGAATTTCATTTGTGAGTAGCATATCGAGTATTACAGTACCTTAAGAGAACACCAGGAAAAGGCATTTTATTTAAGAGAAATGGAGGTGTGGTACTCGAGGCATACACGGATGCGGATTATGTTGGATCACCAGTGGACAAAAGATCAACTACAGGATATTGTACTTTTCTTGGTGGAAATCTGGTGACTTGGAGAAGTTAAAAACAATATGTGGTAGCATGATCTAGTGCGGAGGCAGAATTCAGAGCTATGGCTCAAGGTGTGTGTGAGCTAGTACGGTTAAAGATTATTCTTGAAGATCTGAAGATCAAGTGGGATGGTCCGATGAGACTTTATTGTGATAACAAGTCTGCAATCAGCATAACTCATAAACCGGTACAGCATGATCAAACAAAGCATATTGAGGTTGACAGACATTTTATCAAAGAAAAACTAGAGAATGGTTTAATTTGTACACCCTATGTATCTACACAAGGTCAACTTGTTGATGTACTTACAAAAGGTTGAATAGTCTAGCATTTCAGATGATTGTATCCAAGCTGGGAATAGAGAATGCATATTTCACTAGCTTGAGGGGGAGTGTTGGACGGTGACCTCAGTGGTGTAGATATTGTTTTCAGTGTACTATTAATTTGTTGCTTATTTTCTAGGGACTAGTTTTTAATGTACAACAGCTGGTTGTATATAATCTCCATTGTAACCATTCTGTTTTAGATGAGAAATAATATACAATAATTCACATATTCATATTCTGAGAAAAGCCTTAACCTTAGGGATCTTTTACCTTCCAAAAAGAATTAGTAGTTAAAGCTGAATTTTGTTGTGAAGGATTAGAAATATAAACTGGAAAAAGGACTCAAAGGTTAAGATGCTGAACAATCTAAATTCCAAACATGAGCGTCCAGGATATTAGAAAGGGAGAGAGTATCAAGAATGCTCAACAAAGAAACTAAATCAGAAGTGTCTCGATCATTAACGTTCTAAAAGAAATAAAATTCCACAACAGGGACCCTTCAGTATAAAAATTTGAGAATTTGAAGTAGCAGTCAAAGTAGAAATGTGATGAAAGGCAAGGGAAAGAGATCCAAAAATGAGTATCCCCCAACCACATATATCCTCTTCCTCTCCAAAACAAAAGCAGGAGCCATTTCCCACTCATAGAGAGAGCAAAGATAGAAAGAGGGGTATAGCTACAAAATGAATTTTTGCATTGAGTAGCATTGACCCCAAACCTGTCTTCCTACCCATTCTAATGACCACACTCACTCCTTATCACCCTATGCCAAAGAAAATTAGGCTCCAAATGGGAGCACCACAACCATTTAGCCACTATATTTAGACACCAAATCCCATAGGCATAATCCACCATCCTGCATAGACTAACAATACTCTGTTTCACACAGACTAGTTTGAAAACATTTAATGTTTTGCAAAGACTGAAATTTACAAACAAAATTATGGCATCTCTTGCAATTGTTTAAATATTAAACAACCACCTTAAAAACAATGCTCAAAGGAATCATGGAAAAAATCTTAAAATAGTTGAGGAAAAAAAAAAGAAAAACAGTCAACGCTGCTCTAAAGCAGGGTAGCATGTTATGAATTACACAACACCATCACTGCCAAGAAATAGCCATCAGAAAAAGAATGGAACTCATTAATCACCTCCTGATCATCAATGTCAGAAAGACTTTCTGATTCATCATGAGTTTTCGCATTCATATCATCTTCTCTATGTGAGTTATGATGCTCACCATCTTTAATAGCCACATGCTCATCATTAGCCCCTGAAAGCATTTTAAGCAAATTAGGATTGAATAACTGTAAGCAGAGGAACTATAGTAGCCTAGAGAGAGAGATAAGGAGAAATAAAAGCACCCACCAATACTTTCTGGCTCAGAGGCATGTAAGTCTTCTTTTCGGCTCTTGCATGCACCATTTGATGCTTTCACTGACTAACAGAAAGAACAAACAAAAAATATTGATGGGTCTTAGAAGATTCTATAAGAGCATCATGTTGTCTGGAAAGAGAAGATGCAGTTGACTGGATTGATGTTAGATTCATATATATGGTTTGAGACAGGATCATTTTCATGTAAGGATAAGGACTACAAAAAATGTAAAAGCTTTTGCTTGATCATATTTCTATCAAGGCAGACAGTTCCTCTCAGCCTCTCGGGTATTCTTGCAGCAGATGAGTTGACAACGGGTAATGTATTTTCATGGTAGTAACAAGTAAAGTTCTAAACTGCAAAGATGCACAGAGAGCATTTCTTATTGCCTTGTATGGCTCATATGATATCAAAGGCCTCTGGTACTCACTTTTTCACTGGACTATTCAGTTACAACTAGAATACCTGTGGATCTTATCAGTACTTGTAAAAGGCTTGAGCATGGTGTTCTGGTTTGAAATTTGGCATCACCCTGTATCGAAGTTTGTGGTACTTATAAAAGGAAATGAATACTACGATAAGACCTAGTCAAGATGTACTTACATCATCTGATTTATTGGCATTTTCCTCAGAAAGTGATTTTGTCATTCTCTCCCTCTCAGCACGCTGGAATGCAGGAGGATCCAAACCACCACCAAGTCCGCCAGAGAGTTTATCAAACTATAACAATCAGTAGAACATTAAATGGCAACAATCAGCAGTGGTTAATACAAGCTGAAAGTCTGCATGAGGAAGAAATGACTCACATCCTTATAACATGTTTCACATAATCCAAGTGCGAAATAGGGCACCGCACTATCCTTGTGTTCACATAGTAGATCTTTTGAAGTACATTTGTTCAGTTCACCATTTGGTATTTTAATTGGATTTTTTTCGTGCTCTTTTGCCATCGCATTCAACTCCTCAATCTGTAACCACAATAGATTGATAAAATTATCCGTTTACTTTTAAAAACACATTAAAAAAATTTAGAAAATGAAATAAATAATTTAGACAATAGATCAAAATGAATTGAACACAATATCTTCTATATTCAGTTCAAACGAAGCTTTAAAAGGTGAATTTGAACTCCGAGATAGACATGTACAAATTGTGAGCTAATACACACTCAATAAACTTAAAAGTTAATGCAAACATACCTCAATCAGTAGAACAGGTGGACATAAATAGGCCATAAAACACTCCCACATAAAGAGAAAAAAACTTAAGCATATGACTGTAACTATAAGAATATCTACAACATCAATTTACAAGTGTCCAATAAAAAATATTAGATGCAATAGAGAACATATTCCTAGAATGATATTCTCACCACAAAAAGCTACTGATCATTTTAAAGACAGACATAGTCTTGTAGCAAAGAAAAATAGCAAAAGTCTACAAACATACAAATTTTACATACTCAAGGTTTATGTAGCAAGCTAAAATTAAAGTAATCATCAGCATTTATGAAGTAAAGCTTTGGTTGTCAATCTTAAACAAGCCACATAGAAAGAGATGAATCATTTTTCATCTTTTATTTCTTTACTTCAATGTCTTTTACCTTTTAAAGTCTTATTGTCTTTTACCTCAAGCAAAACAAATTGAGAGGACAAAATATTGACTCTCCATCATTCACAACTCCAGGATAGAAAGTGCTACTAAACAGCATAGTGTGCATACCATGAGTCATAAGACTGATTTCAAATGACAACTATTTGCACCGTCACAAAGCACAGTAGTTTACAGTAGCAAGGCATAACAAGGAATAAGAAACATACTGTCAAGCTAGCAGATTCTGTATTCTCAAACTCTACCAACCGCTTAGTCAATGTTGCTTCACACACATGGACGATTCTTAGCTGCATTGCAAATTAGCAAATCAAACAACACATTACATAAGAAAATTAGTCAGGCTCAACTAATAACTGGTGGACAGAGAGACATACTTGAAATTTAGAACCATCACAGACTGAAGGAAAAAATCCATGAACAAGTGTATAACTAGACTCAGCAGAAGATTAAAGCCATTCATTACTGCTAAAATGATCAATCTCTTCAAGAACATAAAATGCTTAAATGAAAACAAAATGAAATTCTGGAACCCACAAGAAAGAAAATTTGTGGCACTATAGCGCATATTATACAGACATAAAGTCACCCCACATGCAATAAAAACTCATTAATCACTTTATGGAGAGAAAAATGATAGTTCGACAGAAATTAAAGAAACATAAAGTCAGAGATAATCCAAAACTAGAAGTAACCCAAGGTTTTTACGTGCATAAATGGGTGTGAATAAAGCATTACTCTTATGGAAATCAACAGCCAAGCATGTTCCACATCCTTATTGGGATGAAAAAGAAAATTTCATAGAGAAAAGATAGAAGGTGCGACTAAGGGGAGGACAAAACATCATAGAAACAAACAAACAAATAAATAAACAACAAGCAACTTGAAAAAATAAAAAATGCCGCAAGCTATCTGGCATCTCTACATATCAGATATGGCAACTCCCTTGAAATAGACTTGAGCACACCACCAAAGAGAAACAATAAACACGATCCTTTCCCAAAGTAAGCTTAGAGGAAAAACACACTTAAAGATGTGAGTATTCCTCTAATCACTTCAACCAATTACACTAGAGAACTGCATAAAACCCACACAGCTACACAAAGATTTTGGGTAAAAGGAGAAATATAATTCAAGGAGAGAGAGAGAATACAAGAACAATCTGAATGAGGATAAGAAATCCTCTTCATAGAAAGGGGAAAAAAAAGGAGAATAAACAAGAAAGCATCTGCCAAAAACTGAGACAAAGGAGAAAAAACCCTTTAAACAACATATAATAATAAAATTAATCACGAGGCACAAAATGAAAACTTGACTTACAATATCTGACTTAGAGCACTTAAAACCATGTGCAAGAGCAGACATGTATAATGCTGCACCACATAATCCGCTTGGCTTCCTCCCTGTCTGTTTTTCAAACATTAGCAATGCAAAATCTTCATAATAAGAGGACGCTTTCTATCCCCACCCCACCCCCACCCCCACCCCCAAAAAAAAACTAAGAACAATGCCAGATCGCAATCAAGTTACCTGCATCCAATCACGTTTCATGCTGGCAATAATACTCAGCGCAGTTTCAGAGACAATCACATTCCTTTGCTTTAACAAATCTACATGCAAATCAATTTAATTAGGTTTCCTTGCTCAAAAAAAATAATTGGGACAGAAATTAAAGAAAGAAGTACTTTAAACCAAACTATGTTTATAAAATTCACATATACATTACAGATTAATACTGTTGCCATGCTAACAACATATACGATTTTATAAAGACAAATTTTCGCAGCTCAAAGTAATTAACACCATTTTCAAATAAACTGGTTTATAATAGGAGTTGATTTTTATACCTTTGTCCTCAAACTACTTCCTATACACCATTAAATAGGTTGACAATTTATGTCATTTAGCAAAAAAAACAAAGACCTATAATACAGAATTATTCTCACTGGTTTACTCACATTGGCCACAAAATAGTCTATAAAACACCTATCTTTCAATAATTACGGAATAGTAACAAGAATAAAGAAATTTACTGTCTTTTTCCTTATCCCCCCCACCCTTTTAGTTTGCATGTCAAGATTTAACAATCCTTAATGGTGAATTCCTTAACACAGCCACATCTGTGGCTTTGACTAAAAAAGATGTCTATCTTATTTCTGTAAGTGTGAAAAACCACTGTAACAGGCTGCCGCAGAAAACCTATGTCCTGTAATGCAATGAGACTATACTATATACACCGCACATTTCATTGATCCAATTAGACAAATAAAGTTTAAAAAGATACTTACTATTTGTATATTTATAAATAAAAAGACTGGGATCCACAGGTTTTTGAACAATTGGGTGCTCTTCGAGCCTTAATACTTTACAAAGCTGCAAAAAAACTGCACCTAGCACATAACTGCACAACAGTCATTGACAGGAACAAACAACATTCAAAAACCCACAAAAATTAAATAAATCAAGATAAAAATAAACCAAAATAAGGGGAAATATATAAGCTGTATCAGACGTCCAATAAGCATACTCACACATTTGTCCTCAAATAATTTGAAAAATCAATAAGAAGGTATGGCTTATTATTTTCCCTGTAAGAAGAAATATAATTTCAGCATAAAAATAAAACATTGCAAAGAATTTAGATATGGTAAGATCAGAGTCATTAATGATATAATACAGGAAGAAGTAAAAAACATTCCACTAAACTCATGTTGCACTTGAACCATAGTCACACACAGCACTACACACCATCATTTACTACTCACAAACCTATCACTTCACTAACAGCCATCCTTAGCAAAGTCCTAGCTGCAACCACTAATGCATTGCAAACTCAAACACAAGCCCTAAGTGCACGTGATGTAAAACTACAACATTAAGAGGAGTCTGAGGGAGGGACACATAAGAAAGAAGAATAGAAGATGATTGGGGGGGGGGGACAGAAAGAAAAATAATCAAGAAATCACAGTATATTCAAATCATAAGTGACAAATCAATATTGGATGATAAAAAGGCTAAAAATACAGTAGTAATAATTAAATATCATCATATTCATAGTAGTAATACAATAGCACAACGTCAGAGCAAACCAATAATTACATATCATCATGAGCGACCAATGACACAGAACAGAATTTAAGATAATTAAGAAGAAAAGGAATGTCTGCCTACAATTAAGTATAAAAAAATTAATTTATTCTCCTTTTTTTTATTCTGTTATAAGACAAGATATAAGAAGAGATATTTTGAACATGGAGAAGAAGAAAAATATAAAGAAAATTAGACATTCTCCAAAGAGGAGAAGAGGTGGAAAAACTACATAAAAGTAATCAAACTCATGCTTCCCCGATACTTTGAATAACCATCAAACAGATTATCCCAAAAACCACTAATGAAAACAAGAAACTATCCAGTTGCAAATCAAGTTCTGTTTCAAAATCTTAAGCTAATGAGTTCTTACATTCTACCCCTACCAAATGTATCATACAACTGAAATTTGGCATATACACAGGATCTTGCCCTCATATTCTTATAAACCATCTAAAACAGAATATAAAAAAGTCCTTTGAAGCGCATAGAGAAGGCATGGCCTAACAATCCATTTTTTGGAGGGGGCGATGGAAAATGAAATATATTTCGGTAGGGAAATGGGGCCAAAAAAGCCAAAAAGTCCTAGAAAAAAATATATCATAAAAAGAAAAGAAAGAATAAAAAAACAACTATAGGGAGAATAAGATATCCTCAGAAAAATTAAAAACAAACAAGAAAACAGAAAGAATCAAGAATGCAGAAACACTATCCAGCCTTTTGGCATATCAGAAATGGAAACACCCCCTTCACCAAAAACAACCGAAATGGAAACTCCCTCTTTAAGCAGCCATGAGCATAGCACTAAAGAGAAGCCATAAACACAATCATTTCTCCCTGCAAATCTAGGGGCAAATAGATGCTCTAAAATATGTAGGCATATCTCTCCAACCAGATACAATAGAGCATGGTATAAACTGCACTGCCAAAAAGTTTTGGACCCCTTGTTTCTCCCAAATATCAAATAATACATTTCAAAAAAACTCATGCAGTGAATAATACAATACAATGATTGAGGCTGCAAACATAAATTCCTGAAATCCTTGCTACCAAAGTCCAAAAACCATCTTCCCACACATTTAATTTATTAAAGCACAAGATAAAAGTAACTACCACAAAAAATAAATAAATAAATAAATCAAGAACTAAACAATGTAATTGTCAAAAAAGACAATTAACAACAAAAAAGAACTGTCAAGCCAACTAAAAAGATCAACTCAAAAGGCATCCGACAGTAGCAAGCAACCAAATATGGCCCAATAAAATAAAACTAACTAAATACCCCCAATAACACCATGGGTAGTATACATATGTACAATAGTATCTATTTTACCCTACACAAGTTTCAGGACGTAATTCCCATCCACAGACTAAATTATATCAATAAAATAGCCACTACGGAACTTTGTTTTCATGTCCTCCCATGAAACAGAGTAAAGGTTTCTAACCTCCTCTACTAATAATCAAATACTTCTTGATAAGCCCATTTGGAATTCCAAAGCTCCTCTAAGGACAAGTCTTTTGTTTAGACAGTGGTACTTAACAGGATTAATAGTAATGGCTTGTTGCAGATTCAGAGGCCTCACAAGGACCTTTCTCCTGATTTTCGAGTTATGATCAGAACCAGCTGAGAAACATTTTTTTTTTTCTTTTGCATTTTAAAGCAGCCATTTTCCTTTGGAACAACCTTTTCATGTTCTTGGTGAGCATTGGGTGTGCCCTCAACTTTGGAGTTCATTTTTTATGGATGGTATAAAAGGTTTGGCAAATATGGAGGCTAAATTTTGTGGCAGTGTCTTGCATCTTTAAGGATGTCTCTTTGTCTCTAAACTTGCCATAGAATAGGATTATGTTTATGGCCTCAAAATTATGAAAAGACGGAGTTTCCTACATCAGTTGGCAATTCATCTATAAATAGGAAGCATTCATACGCAGCTGCATACCTGCAGGCTAGCCAATCAAACCCAACAAACATGCAAACTTAATATTTAAATGTGACTGATACAATCAAAGATATATTATCTATTCAAAGAATTGGAAATAAATGATTTGAGGTTTTAAACTGAGATTATTATCCAAACAGGTTTAAACAAGGGATCTTTCACCATTTACTCATGTAACTACTAATTAACAAATGTATGTAGCAAATTAGAGATACTGCTGCAAAAAGGTATCCTACCGGAATGCAATATAGAGACAAGCAGCCTGTACTTGCTCTGATTTACGTCCCCTGGTGAAATTCCGCTCAAGCGCTATCTTCACTAGGCATATGAAAGGATTAAATAAATCAAGAAAAAAATTCATGTGAATGTATAAATAAAAAGAAAGCAAGTCTGACATCAATGAAGTTCAAATAGCAACATACTTTATAAAAGGCCAAAGCTTGGTTGGCAACATTATCATCGTTTACTCCAAGGCTGAAACTTATATATTTCATATCATCATAAGCTGCAAACCCAAAGAAAATTGGCACTTAAGATTATAAGTCTTAAATATTAACTATATTAAATTATTAAAGGTAATTATTATATTATCTTTATCTAAAAAAAGCACTAGAAAGACAACTATCCAAACTTCTCTTTTATACACTATCAATGACATTGGCTGTTGAGACTTGAAAGCAGTGTTAAAATATACTTTATTTTCCTTATCTCAGTATAAATGTTAACATCACAACTCAGTATTAGACCACAAATTTGAAAAATAAAAATTACGGATATAAATAGCAGAAGTGCAGAACTTTAAAGATTTAACACTAGCATAGTAACAAGTTCAATAATTCTTATACGAGGTATCATATGCCAAATAGCATAAGAAAATCAATTTATACTAGGCAACAGAAAAACAATTGTAAGCCATAACTTCAACTACATTCATAGTGAAACTGCAAAATACTAAAATCAGTAATGATGCATAACAAAGAATACCTCTATCTAAAGTCCTTTGACGTGAAGCAGAGAACTCGCTTTGAATCGTTCTTACATAATGGCCTGATAATTGGCTCTACATGAAACAAACAAAAAAGGAAACCATATGAGGAGAAATAAAAGATATTAAACAAAAATAATAGCATATAGAGAAAAAAAAACCAAAAAAAATAAAAAAAAAGCTTATTGAAAACGACATTAAACTTGTATTTCTCATGAGACGACCTAGAAACTTCTGTTCAAACATCAGACCTAGCAATGATTATTTAAAATGTTCTAAATCAATAGAAGAAGAACGGAATATGCTACAACAATTCCCAATTCCATTTCCATACCCCTTTTCCTTTGGCACTTTGAGGAAACACTATAACATCAACATCATCTTAATAACTAGGAGGTTTCTCTAGGTACTAGTATCCCTTAACAATTAGTGGTTAATCACATACTTCAAATATAAATAGAGCAAGTTATTTTTTTGGTTTTTGACCAGAATATTCCCATAGACATTGCTACGAGACTAATCCCTCGGGCCCTGTCAAGACTAGGAAGAAGCCCTTCCAACAATTGCCTTATCAACAGTTCAACAGTTTGAACTTTGGTCCAACCTTGTTGGAGCGCCCAACCCTTGTTGGTTTACAGCAAGTTATTTTTATAACTTATATTTCAATTAAATAGGACAAATAGCTAAATAGTGGCCACTCACTGCTAAGAGTATAGGTACCCTGAGTTATGAAGGAATCTCCTAAAAACTTAAGTCCTCTCTACCCTAATAGGATTCAATTCCATTACCTGCCCAGCCGCATTTTTCACAAAGGTGGGCTCTTGAGAAAAATGGTAGTCTTCCAACAACTTCCCACATTGGTTACAACATCTGACAACATTCCAACAACAAACAACTTTACAATAATCCAATATCATAAAATAAATAAATAAATTGAATACATAAGAGAATGATAATTGTGCAAGAATTAATGGTTACTCACAAGGGACCATCGTCGAGTCGCAACCCAGTAACATTTTTCAAACAGTGATCGCAGTACACCATCTTTTTATTTTTTTGGTTAATTAACACTCTCTGCTACACTCAGTTACCAATAAGATAAAAAATAAATCTGCAAAATCAGTAATAATACAGAGATTTTAATCAATAAACGGAAGTGGGGAAAAAATAAGAAAGAAGAAAAAAAATCAGTGTTAACTGTTAACAAAATTTTAACTGGAAATCAAAGAGTTTGGGTAAATGAATTGAATTTGAAAGTATAGAGAGAGGAAAAAGAACAAAGGGGAAAAGTAACGGGACCAAGATCCTCTCTTGGGAAAAACAGGTGAGTATTCTGTTGGGCAAATCTTAACCTTTCATTTATTTTAAAGTTTATCTATGGTTTAAGTTGTGACACCTCATCTCTCAAAACACAGCATTTTGTCAAAACACCCAAACTCATTCACTTATTCCTCAGTAGCCAAAGAGATCATTCCCACCACATAAGAACTCTGCCTTTCAACCCCACAACCAAATCCATTCTAGCTGATTATCCTTATTGATGTTTTCTATTTATTATTTATTGTCCTGATATATATAACTAAGCTACAATTTGATTTAAAACAATTAAAGTTTCCTTTAAACAATGCTTAGAATCATTGCAAACAATATAATTATATGAATTCATCACAAGCATATATCTGCCAGAACAGAAATAAAAGCAACAGCAGAGAAAAGAAAAAGGAGTCGCACGGACTCTCTGGAGCAGGGGTTAATGAAAACTGGGGTAATCCAGGCTAAGATGCTTGTGTTGAACTGATATGTGGTGTTGTATAGCTTGAGGTCACTTATATTGGCTTTGACCAACTGTTAGTTATCAAGAATATATGGAAGAACCTTAACTTATGACAAAGGAAGAAAAGGGATAATATGTCAAAGATGTCAACTATTATGACTCTGAATTATTAACAAATAGGATTTGTTTGTACAGGGAGCAGTGGCAACGGCTGCTATGTTTTGCTTAATATATTGGGTGATTGCAATCAAAGGACCTACTTATCCCGCAATATCCACTGGCTCTTATTTTTGTGGCCATATCAGAAGCTATCTTACTGGGTGAACCAATTAGACTTGGCATGTATGGACATTTTTCCTTCTTAATCAACGTTATGCCATTTACAAATTTCCTTGAATTCTTCTTACTTTGTCTAGGTATATTGCGGGGTTTAACCCTGCAGAGACTATCACAGAATCACTTGCTCCACTCCACTGGCAGGGGAAACACCTTTAAAGCTACAGCAGATTGGCTTTTCTTAACTGCCCCTTTGATAATCTAGTCTTGGTATTTGCTCTATTATACACCTAGGAAAATCATTAATGTAAAATCAAAATCTGTTTGCAGCTTACTGGGTATGGCTTTGATCCTAACGGGATTGTACTCCTATTTGGGGGGTAAAAGAAAGGAGACACAATGCTTGCCTCAACCAAATATAGCAGCCAGAGATACATCAACAAGCATGACTGCTGAGTCTGCTGGAGTGCACTCAACAGCCATGGTAGTACCATGTTCTTCACCTAAATAATCCAGTTCTTGAAGTTGAAAATGAAAAGACTGACAGAAGCTGAGAAAAAATAAAATAAAATAAAAACCTTGAGGCAGGAATTGTTTTATCTCAGCATTCTTGCCTTGAAAGCTAAGAATAAAATATTTTCATAAAACATATATTACTATTGATTCTCATCTAATAAGTGCAAACTCTTTATCTTTTCTTTTCTTTTTCTTTTCTTTTTCTTTTTTTTCTGTCGAAGAAATAGATGTAAAATATATAGGAGGGGCTAGAAATACTAATAGAGAATTTGGTTGCTTATTTATCAAAATACTAGTCTATGCCCCTGTGAATTTCACTTAAAACCTCTAGTTTATGAGATTGAGCAAGTAATATACCACTAAACTCATTTTCTTTTAGGTCTTGCAATGAGACTGAGCAAGTAATATACCACTAATATACAGTCAAACAGGAATATTTAACAGAAATATTACAGTCAAACAGGAATATTTAACAGAAAGATGGACTACTAATATACCACTAACAGAGGCCAGTTTGGTATCATGAGTATTTTACATGGGTAAAGCTATAGACCTCTAGCTCTTCAATTTCTTCATGTCCATTTGGTGCTGTAAATGCACAACTATTCTTTGTAGGATACTTTAATTTTATAGACCTCTAGGCTCTAGCTCTTTAATCGATTAGGAAATGACAGCAAACAAAATCTTCCTTTAGCCACTTAATAAGCTATTAAATTACCTCAGCTGGACTATCAGGAGGGAACCACCGCAACAATGCACCAAGATTTACACACCTTGAAGAAGAAAAACTGTCCCAGTGCTGCTGAACTATAAGCTGTGTAAAAAACGGGAACTTGTGAACTGCTTGCAAGTAAAAGCGAACTGGAGTTGCTTTGCAATTTGGTAAACCACTGCTAATATTGATTTCGAATTTTGCGCAGATCTTGTTTGTTCTATTGCTTGTCAACAAATTTCTAAATCACTATCAGAATGAAGAGCTTCTGGCATTTAATCTCCATGACAAATGCATTGAGACGCTCCTCAACTCAAATCCAATTTGAAACAATTACAAATCTAATATTCAGGTAAATGAAAAATGAAATTACACAAACCAAAACAGAACCATGCAATCATCTTCTTCTAACCAAATTACAAATCTCAGTATGGAGGAAATAAAAATAAAAATGTTCAAGATGGAAGGTGGTATACTGTAAAGCAATCAAAAGCACTGCGAGCCACCAAGCACCAATTCACACACCCACAACAACGTACCCACTAACATCTCTCAAGCAAATCAAATCTCAAAGCCAAATTTAGACAAACTCAGCACCATTCCAGTCAAATAATGTTAAAGTCCAAATCTGTGTTGCTTCTGAACACATTAAATTGAAAATCCCCAATTTTTCACATACCCACTAAGGCATCATTCAAGCAGAACCACAAACGATATTGAATTAAAAAAAAAATGGAAACTTTAATTGACAAGAAGTAAAGTACCTTCAAAGGAGGAACCTTGAAGAAGAACAGCCCCAACTTCCCTTCGATTCGCGTATCAGTACCGAATGGAATCACACCCTTGGTCAAATCTTCAAGCAAGTAGAAAGCGTCGTAGATGAGCTCAAACGCATCGACACTGAGCGTGGCGTCAATGTAGGACGAGCCAGTGAGCCACGCGCCCTGATGCGCCCAGATGATGGATTTCCCTTCGATTATCAAGGGTAAGTTGTGTTGTTTCGTTGCTGAGAAAATAGAGAGAAAACGGCCAGTGAATGGCAGAAAGGGTTAACTTGGGTTTAGGTTTCTATTCTCCGTTACATGTAAGTTAATAAATTATTAGATTATGAGCTGGTGTGATGCAGGTTAAATTAAGAATTAAATAATTAAATAATAAAAATAAATATAATTCATAAAAAATAATTATTTAAATAAATATATATAATAATTCATAAAAAAGAAATTTATAAATTTAATTTAAAAATACATAAAATATAATTTTTATTATAATTTTGTGAAAAAGTTTTACTTTAATATAAATATAAAAACTTTTAAATATAAATTGTAATAAAATAACTTATCAATCTGAAAAAATATTTATAATATGAAAAATAATTTATCTCCTAAATGAATAATTTAATTTAATAATTTTATAAAAAAATTTAATAATTAATTTGATTAAAAATTACATATAAATTAATTTAATTTATGTAAGTTAAATGAAAAATAATTTTGGAATGACAAAATCTCTTTAAATTTAAAAATTCTCGTGAGAATGGCTGTAATTAGATATTCGAATTTGAGAATTTTTTCTCGCAAAAATAAAAATGGGATAAAAATCTTCCTAATACAAATGTAAGATAGGGACGAGGATCGTATTCCCTATCATATGAGATTCCTATTCTAGAGAAATTATTAAATTATTTATATTAATTATACTAAATTTTGCACTTATATAGAGATAAATTTAAGAATTAAATGATAAAAATAAATATAATTTAATTAAAAATAATTTTATTAAATAAAATATGTGTAATAATTCATAAATAAAAAATATTTATAAGTTTAGTTTAAAAATACATAATATTTTCATGAAAAGATTTCATTCTAATATTATTAATTATAATATTCGTGATTATTAATTATTAAATACGTTTAAATTAGTCATATCAATGTAATTAATATAATTATTATTTTGATATGATATTGATTACGAATGTATGAAATATGCAAATTATGAAAGCACTAAATTTTTTTAATTTATGTTAAATAATTTTTTATTTGAATTACATTATATAATTAATCTGAAAATATGAAACATATATATTAATGTCAAAAAAATTCCTTTTGTGATTTTCTTTTGTGCATATTTTTTTCTAATATTTTTTAAGAGATTGTAATAATAACAATTAATTTGATACTTTAATTATTATCATATATATCATGTCATAATTTATATTTAATTATTCATATATTTTGATTTCTAATATCATGGTAGAGTATTCTTAGTTTACTAAATTAATTAATTTGAATAAATGAATTAATACTATTCTTAATTTACTTATAATAGTTGGCATAATTTATTTTTAATGGTAATAACAATGATGGTAATTGATTGGATGATTTTTACTTGATTTGAGTCTAAAATTCTAAAAGGAAATTAATAGAGAAAATTTCATTGATTTATTCTAAAATTATGAGGAAATTTAAGAAGATAAGTTATATTCTTTTGTATGTCATGGTTCTCATTAGAAATAAATCGAAACTAATATTTAATATTGACCACAATATATATTAGGAAATTAGCTAAATTGATTCGTTGGCACAAAATTAAAAATGAGCATAAATTAGCCTTCTATAAGGGAAGGAATTAGAAATAATAATTGGAAATAATTCTACAATAAATTCAAAAATTTATCAATTATAGATATTAGCAATTGATGGTATTTGACAAAAGCAATAAAGCTACTTTGAAGAATGCTCTAACCTCTCTACTACTCTCACTCCTAACTTAAAGGTTGCTAGAGGGTCGCCGCCACCATTCATCGCTTATCCGCTTTAACAGCTATCACTTTCATGTACAATTCCTCTTATGTTCTTATTCTTCTTTCTCAATTCCCCTCCCTGTCTCTATTTTTACATAACTTTGATTTGTTCACAAGGTCATGAGTTTCTTATATCGCTCGGTGGTACAACTATTAAGATTCGTAATATTATACACATAAGAGGAAGATCAAGGAACCACAACAACGAAGAAGACCAATATGTATTTTGGGACTTCAATATAGTCTTCTATTTTGTTAGAAACTAGTGCATGTCCCGTGCAACGCACGGGGTGATTTAAAAAAAATTATATATGCTGAAGATCTATGTGAAATAAAAGATTAAGTAAGTGATTGGATACCAAAATGAATATTGGATAATATTGAAAGTTTGAATTACGTGTTTATAAGTATACATACATGACAGGATAATTAACACCTGCAAAGTGAAAAAAAGTAAATATGAGTAAAAGAAATATTATCTAATTGATGAAAATAAATGGATAATTAACCAATCAGTAACATTAAAGCAATAATTGATAATTAATTTACCTTACACTCGAATCTTTTGGAAAACTTCTTTATAAACAACATTCTTCGTTGTTTGACATAAATTACCATTTTCATCCAAAATAAGAATTTTCAAACCACTCCTTGCCTTAACTCTTGAAATTGTTACATACAATTGGCCATGTGTGAAAACAGGCCTCAGTAAGAATATTCCAACATGTGACAGGGTTTGCCATTGACTTTTGTTAATAGTCATTGCAAAACAAACAGTTAAAGGAAATTGCCTTCTTTGAAATTTTATTGGCATTCCGGGATCTGATGGTATCAAATTCATTCGAGGAATATAAATTTTCTCACCAATTTGTTTCCCTGTTACTATTGTTGCTCCAATAACATTCTTTCCCAAGTCATCAACAATCAATCTCGTCCCGTTACAAAGACCTAATGCTTGATCAATATTTCTGAGAAGCATTACAGGAACTCCTTTTTTCAGGGTGAGTCTATGATTTGGCATACCTGAACACTTTATCTCATTCAAAAATTCTGTTGTGAACCATTCTGCTTCGATACCAACATCTTTATCAGCTACCGAGATAGAATCTGAACTAAGATATTCTTTAGCGTCTGTAGGAATAGTGGAAAAAATGAATTGATTAACTTGTTCCACAACTTCAAGAGTTGGTGCAAGAATTGCTCTATCCTCAAAAAACTTAAAATCTTTCATATTTTCAATCAAATTGGGATAAGCAAAATCAACAATGCTTGCAATATGGTTGTCTGATTGCATTATCAAAAGATCATGTGGGATTTCTATTTCTGCTTCCCCATCATTGTCACTTCCTAATTCACCATCCCCAAGTTTAATAATCCATTCTGCAAAAGACTTAATCTCATCAAGATTTAAGTTATTGGATCCTGTTTGTAATCTCATGTTCTTAGTCAATGTTAAAACCTTGCATTGATTCCACAACTTTGAATAATTTACAGTTGCCATGACAATATCTTCTCTGCTGCCTTTAGGAATAACTGGTAATATTTGCCTGAAATCTCCTCCAAGAACAACAACTTTTCCTCCAAAAGGTTGGTGACTATAAATTTCATTACAAAATTTCATAATATCTCGCATAGTTCTGTCAAGAGCCTCAAAAGCCCATTTACTTATCATTGGTGCTTCATCCCAAATAATTAAACTTGTATGACAAAGCAGTTCTGCCTTAAAGCTACCTTGTTTAATATTGCAGGTTGACTCTTCAGTGAGAGAGAGTGGTATTGAGAATTTTGAATGAGCTGTTCTTCCACCTGGAAGAAGAAGAGAAGCAACACCACTTGAAGCAACATTTAGAACAACTTTTCCTTCTGAACGAAGAGCTGTTGACAAAGTTTTCCATACAAATGTCTTACCTGTACCCCCATATCCATAAACAAAGAAAAAACCTCCTTTTCCAACATTAACAGCATCAATAACTTGATTATATATACTTTTTTGCTCATCTGTGAGAAGAGAAAAATACCTTTGATGATCTGCAAGCATGTCTTGTCTATTGTAATTTAGCTCATTGACCAATAATTTATTCTCGAATTGATTTATTGGAGAGTTTGAGGGTAATGGCATACAATCAAAATCCTTCAATGATCTCCCATTTGTATGCAACAGATTTTCTATCTCAATCAAGCACAAATTCTTCAAATCATCATTTCCAATTTCTAAATCTGTAGAAGAAAAAAAATGATAAGTATAAACATTATGAAAAATAGATGTGAAAATAAAAAAATAAAAAAAATATAAAATACTTTACCTTTGTTATTCAACAGAATTCTCCTTTGGTAAAGTATTCCATCAGCTAAACATTCCCACGTTTGCTCCCAGACAAAAGATGGTCTACTCATTGTGTTTGACACTAACAATGTTACAAAAAGATTCCTTAGATAATTCCCAGATGCCATTTTTGCAGTTTCTTTGATCCCATCAATAAATTCTTTGTCATCTGATAACATTCCTAAAGCAAAACATGCTTTTTGAAATGTTTCATAAGTACGACCATTGACTATCCTTATACTTTCAAAAGTGGTACATCCTATTTGGAAGGTTAATAGAAGTCTCATGTAATACAACTCCCCAGTACCTGGAGGTACAAAATGTAACCTCCCTATTGATTGGCCCTTTTTCCTTGGAAACCATTGACGCTTCTCCTTATTATAAATAAAATGGATAGGAAATTGACCATATGTCAAGTTTCTTCCCTCAGGATAAAATTTGTTTGCTTCCATCCAAGCTAAAAACATTGTTGACTTTTCCTTGTTCTTTGTAACAACTTCATCAATATTATCATTGTCCTTGAAGATAATTGATTGCTTATTAGGAAGATGAAAAGTCAATCTTTGTACAGGAGGCCATCTACTATGAATTTCAAAACCAAAAATTCTCCATACTGACTCACATGGAGATAGATACCTACAATCATAATATTGTTGAATCTCATCAACAACATAGATGTGTTGATCACGATCAACTTCAGATGACACTGAAATAGTAACTCGATCTGGTCCTTTATTCACATACTTGAATAAGTATTTGATTGAGTTGGATTTATTGCAAAACTCTAGATTAATATGAGCTTGATATTTCATGAGCAGCTTTGGGTTGTAAGGAACGACATACCTATTGTCTAGTTCTACTCCTTTTCTTGAGGTTGTGATTCCTGTATCTCTTCTTCGGTATATTGGATATCCATCAGCATCAAATGAAGTTTTTTCTACAAATTTCTTTAGGAAAAACTTCGAACATTTGCCTTCCTTCATGCAAGGCGAAGTTCTATTTGCAGCTCCACATGGAAATAAATTTTAATCTGAAAATTGTTTTGGCATATTAATAAGGTGTTGACTTTTTTGAAAAATAAATCATTTTTTGGGCATTTGAAAATAAAATTGTAATAAAAAATTTGGAGTTGGATAAACAGTAAATAAAAAGAAAAAAGTTGTAGTATTCATAAAATAAAAATCAAATTTATAATGAATAATTAAAGTATTTTTAAATTGTTTTGATTGCGTAATGACATCAGAAAATAATCTAAATGATCGAGAGTAACATGGATGAAAAATATTACCACGAACAACAATCTAATGGGATATTTTGAGCATCAATCAAGTTAATAAAATAAACTATAAATTACAGCCAAAAATTAGGATCATTTAACTTTCCTAATGAAACATGGTGTACAAACCATATCAATCCAAAAAGTAAAAATTACAAACGAAAAAAGAAATATTTAAAAAACTGCAAGTTTTTTCATTACATCAGTCAAATTATTTAAACTATGGCAAATATTAAAGCCTCATCTGCCTCATGCACAAAAAGTTGAACAACAGAACCACCCTTCAAATTGTTTGCAACACAAAATTGAACCCATGATTTGGTTATGAAGACTTCTGTGTTGTTCCTTCTTCCAGTCCACCTTAAATTGCAAATAAATCTCCTCCCCTTCCCATCTTGGATAATACATTTTGTAGGTTTACTCTTAAGGGCTTCACAGGTGAACTCCATAGGCAGATTCTAACGTAAAGAACAATATGTTTAAAATTATGAGCAACATAGACATCAATCACTTACCATTGAATTATTAGTGGTCTGTGCTTGAGTCAGAGTAAGCACACATTTCTTATAGGCAATCTCACGTCCATAGGAACAGCTTCAGGGAGTTCAGAACTATTACTATTATCATCCAAAAATGTAATTCCAACTTCAAAAATAGTTGGAGGAAATGGATACTGGATCTCCTTAAATTCTCTATCCTCAACTGTGATGTCAAATTCTGAATTCCCAATATAAAAAACCTTCATCCAACCACCATTAGGAAGGTGGTAATTGTTGATAATATCAGACCATCCATGGGTAAAGTAAACACTTTCCTCTAACTTAGAAATAATCAATTAGATAACATTTTCAAGAGGGTCTTTTAAAAAAACACGACGTTGGAGGTCATTTTTAAAATCCTTACAAAACATTTTGGGTAGCTCACCAAGCTCCTGTGTAATAAAATTAAATGAATTGGCTAAGTATTAAAAGTAAAATATTTAAATAAGCAGATTAAAGTAAACATAGAGTATAATTAGGACAAATTGAGTAACTTACAACATCTGGATCCAATGGCATCATAAACCACCTGTAACGCTTGTTGGATGCCATAAAGTACCTTTAAAAAAAGATGAAGTAAGAATAAATTTATGAACAACATAATAACCAATATTCCTTTATGAGTTTTTTGTACAACACCAAAAATATAGAAATAAATTATCCAACATTGAGAAAAAGGTAATATCTGCTTATATGGTGATTAAAAAAAGAAAAATTACAGAATATTATATTCAGAGATAACTATCAAAGATAGAAAACATGGAAACATATTGTAAACACAAAGCAAAGGCAAAACTTTTTAACTACATAATATCATTTTTAGAACACATAATAAAAACACAGAGACAATTTGTTTAATGAATGACACAATTGATATATACGAAAATCAAATATGTATCATTAAATGAATAATTATTAGTGTGATTAAAGTAACATATGTATATATCAATAGCCCAGCAAAAAATAATAAAAAACAACAAAACATTTGTGAATTGCATATTTGATGAAAACGAGTATATGTGAATTGCATAAAACAACAAAACATTTGCACATAATAAAAAATCTATTACACGGAGTAAAGAACTAATTATTGTTTAAATGGGGATATACAAAAAGCAAAAGAATTATATGTAAAAAGATGGGCACAAATTAGGATAGGTAGAGATTGTAATACCTAAAAAAAGTTTGAAGAAATGTTGATAGTAGTTCGAATCAAGGTACACTTACGGAGGAGATTGAAGGCAATGGGAGAGGGTGGAAGACAACAGGTTGAAAGGAACCCTATTTTTGACAGCAACAGAGCCCTAAATAGCATCGGACATTGATTGAAGATAGATGCCATTTCGGATGGCCACCGTGGGCAAAAGATTGCAGATGAATCGTCCGTCATCGTGATTGAGAATATAGGCGATTGTAATTAAAAATTGTGATACATTGATTACAACAAATATCGGAAACTAAAAGAGAATGTAATGGCAGCTTGGAAACGAGTCTGGATGAGTACAAATGAACAGAACACTTAGAAGAAGAAGTTTAAAGGATGATAGCAATTTTGGATATAAGTGTAAAATAAATATTTAGCTAATACTTATACAACTAATATGGAAAATGAAAAGACATTTGTATCGTAAGATTTTAAGAGTCAAAGATGTCAATTTTTTAAATTTATTAGTAATCATATTGTAATTCTTGTAATAATTAGAAAATTTAAATATATATAAAATAAAATATCAATATTTTTTAAAGTTATTTGTAAATATTAAAATATATGTTTTAATATATTAAAGAAAAATATGTGCAATATT
This sequence comes from Ormosia emarginata, assembly GCA_029884605.1. NCBI lineage: Eukaryota > Viridiplantae > Streptophyta > Magnoliopsida > Fabales > Fabaceae > Ormosia > Ormosia emarginata. Next base: position 7,805,331 of record JAQQTP010000057.1, read on the forward strand.
TTATTATATAATCAAGAAGGAATGTAAATGTCAATAAATAAATAATTTCGGAATGTATTTCTTAAATTAAAACATTAATAAATGCTGCACAAAAGAGATCATATTTAAATAAATTGATTAATTATATTTGATTTGAAAAAATGGTTTACGTTGTATAAAAAAATACGTATCTATAATATAGTAAAATAAATTGAATAATATTAATCAATTGTATACAACTTGACAATAAAAATCATATAATAGGATTCTAAATCAGATATCATTCATATATAAATATTTCAAAATATTAAATTTGTTAAAATAAGCACATTTTAATACGTATGGACTTGATTACATTAAGTAAAAGTATAAACATATATATATATATAAAAAAGGATACTTATGGGCAATATGGGTAAAGTTATTTTACCGTAATAAGTCATTTGAAATAGTGACTTAAGATGAAAGAAATATTCAAGAATTCAATTTATGGGCAACGTTAAAAATATTAACGTTATTTTACAGATTATGATTGCTAAAAAAAATTACTTTAAAAATTATTAACATTGATTGGTATTAAATTTGGGGGGAGTTTCAAAATTGAAAGTGTTTGTATTAATAAAAGATGAAATTTTAATAATCATTAATATTTGTTTTTTGGTAAGAGATGAATACAAGATTAATTTGCTAATTTTGATAGTTGAAAGCTTAAAACATAATTGCAAATGCTTTGTATATTATTATAGTTAACTGTAAGACAAAAAAAAATAGACGTACAACACATTAATTGAGATAAAGAAAAGATATATATTTAATGCTTATAATAATTTTTTCTTCTTCTCTTACTTCAAGCAACTTCTTAAACTCCAAGCTGAGTAAAATGAAATTAAGAATTCAAATAAAAAACTTCATTGATATATGAAGATTACAAAATATGAAGTTTGATAAAATGGGTCTATTAAATTACGGATGGACTTGATTACATCAAGTAAAGGTAAAAACAATAGCTACTGTTATACGAAGTAATCCTATATACACAAATGCTACTCATAGTCAAGCCAAAAAAAAAAAAAACAGAAGTACAATACATTGATTGCGATAAAAAAAAAATATGTATTTAATGGTTATACTAAGTCTTATATTCCTAGTCCAGCTTCAAGCACCTTCTTCCACCTCAAGCAATTCCATATTCCAAAAGGAACTCCGAGCCCTATGAGATGTTAACAGCAAGTAAGTTGATGTTAAACATAAAAAAAAAAATAGGAACAGGTACTAAATATAATTTTGTTAAGAGATGAATGAATTTAATTTACCTGTAAAAGATATCCACATCAAAAACTTGTAAAACAAAATGATATACTTCATATACTTCAACATATTACATTAGCAACATAATAGAGTTAGATAATAATATGCCAAACTTTAATTAAAATAGTAATGGTCCCATTTACTGCCAATAACCAATACAAATACATAATTTCAAAGTTCTACCTCAAATAGGTATTCAATGTCCTACAAAATACTCAAAAAGGAAATCACATCCCTATTCACATACAATAATGTCCAATCAAAATTCATACACCAAAAAGATCAAAGTGTTCTGATCAATCCTTTTCAATTTTCACTTGCTTAAACTTTGTGGTAGACATATCAGCATTTTCATTGGCCTTTGTACTCCTCAGCAGACCTCTTATCACCACAAACATTCAACTCCACGCACTCAGGTTGGGAATTCAGACATGTCTCACTGTCACAAAACTGTGACATTAAATCCTATAAAAAATCAATCACTTAGTAGTATACAATACATATAAAAATTGAAACATGAAAGGTATACTAAACATATACCTTAGCAACACCAGAATCAACTTCTGGTATGTCAGTAGCAATGTTAATTTCATTGACAGAAACACCTTCTGTCATAACAGCCTAGACATATAAAGTTTAGCCCAATAGTCAGAACAACAATCATTAGTAGGAGAGAAAAAAAACAAACAAAAATAATAATATATAAATTAAACCTCCTTTGGGGTCATTGCAGATTCAGACTGCATGAATTTGGTTATGATTGCAACATCATCACACACACGTCTCACACGAAAAGATGGCTCAAACTGAGAAGCAGTGTTACATTTTATCTCAACCTTAAAGAGGAATGATTTGTCAATCCAGACGTCAAACTCCGGAAGATACAGGGAATTTTTTTTATTCTATTTATGAATATAAAAGAACACAAATTCTAAGAAATGGGTTGATACTAATTAAGTGAATGCAAAAATTAGTGTGATAAAATTTGCAATTAATTACCTTCTGAAAGAGATCCAGCATCTTAGTGCAGGACCTCTTCAGCAGATAAGAAGCATCTCGGTCAAATAACACAAAGGTTGCACAATCAAAATCATCAATCACTCTTAACTTAATCCTATACCTAACAAACATAAATTTATTGAGTCAAAATAAGTTAAAGAACTTACAATTAACAAAGCAAACTATAAGTCAATATTGCAGAATAGAACATACAAACCTTGGAAAGACATTTACTACATGACAATAACAGGAATCACAGTAATACATGCCACTATCAGGAGTTATTGCCTTGTTGCATTTGCATGCAGTATACCACCAATCACTACCCTTGATTATGTGTTTTGCAGTAGCCAGAACAATACAAAATCCCTCCTAAAATTATTTTAAAAATATAATATAACATATTAAATATCAGATCATATGTAAAAATATCAAAATCCATATGCAAACAACCACCTAAAGAGTGTAACAAATACCTCTTTAACGTCCTTCAACTGTTCAATAGACATCCTAGGGGTCAATCTGAGGAAATCATCCTCCACAGAAATATTTGGAGATTCAGATAAATGGGACAAAGCTTGGGAAGGTTCATCTCCAAGCAAAGGTGTAACACCCACCGTAGGGTGCCACATTTATGTTACTTTATTACCAAATTACCCCAAGTTATAAAATATGATGTTATAATAAAATACGAGTTGTAGTAATTTTTTTTATGACAATAAAATAAACTTAACGGAAAATAAAACTATTATACATCATCACACATAATGTACATCATTATACATAACAGTCATCACACGTAATTTACATCATTATACATATTACACAAGTGCTGTCAGGTTTATTTATTACAGACCATTTCTTGAAACAACAAACACACTTAAATAATTACAGACATTATTTATATCAGAGTTCAAACATGCCCAAGTTTAACTAAGCAGAAGACCCCTCAGAAGGGTCCTCCTCGGGTTCCTCAGCAGGTAGGAATTCGTTATGACGAGTAGCCCTACGAACAGGTGTCCGGGCTGACGACACTATGCTGATTTCCGTTGGGACATAATTTCTAGTGTCCCAATGTCACCTGATATGCAACGGAAATTCAACATGAACAAAGATAGTCACACAGAAAAATGGATCTCCACGATACAACCTACTAATACTAACAGTTAGGTACCCCTCGTAAATAAGTCCTCGTTCATCGGGACTTGTCCTCCATTCTCCAGCTCCTCCGTGAAATTGTAAACGTACATATCCGAAGAAACAGGCTCTTGACGTCATACTGTCAGAACTCTGCGGTTCCTGATGTGAGAAGTAATTCCTCTTCTCCTTCTAGTACCGTATCTTTCTCAATGTCTTCACCCAATATAAATACAATATACAGATATACATACAAAGAGGTGAGATCACCTACGCCAATACCAGCATAATAGCACAGAGATAATACAAACAACATATTATACCAAAAATATCATATCACGATCACAATTATGCCATCATCATAGTGCAAGAATAATAATTACCATCATGCCACTATCACTGTTTAAAACACAAAATAATTACACAAACACCATCACATAGATATAGATGCTCAGTTTCATGCATGCGCACATAGACTCAATGACCTACTCCATGGAGCTAATACTCAAGTCGGAGAAATTGATCGAAAAGATCTGTCGGTACCACGTGCCTCAGACCAAGTGCTATAATTATATCTTGCACATCTAGCACATACACGACAGTCTTTATTAGATCTCGATTAAGAATAGTGTCTCGGTCCGGATCATCGGTGTGTTGCATCGGTCTAACCCACGGTGCAGAAGAGCTACCAACTGCCCATTGCGAGCAACCCGCACCCCGATGCCCCCAAGGTCAACAAGTGACCTACACTACGCGTATCGCACCCACTCAAGAGGTGTACGTTTCTCCTAGGCAATTAGTCATATACAGTCCATCGGACCATTTTCAATGCATGTGTAATGCACCAATTACCAACTAAAGGTAAATCACATAATTTCTCATACGAGGTTCAAATACTGTTTTACGTTCATGTATTAATGCCAATTTCATGCAAACTTCTCAATTTCTTGTACAGTATTCGTATACTGATTTTAACTGTAAAATTTACTGTATAATTAACAGCAAAAACACATTACCATGTTTTTCTCATTCGTAAAATATTTTTGTCATGTTTTCTTGTAATCTTAATGATTTTGTAACATTTTCTATTACGTTAAAAAAAATTGCGAAACCATTTTCTACTGTATTCTAAATTGCGTAAAAATAATCTTTTATTTTTAAATCGCATAGCGATTTTTCTACAACGTTTTGATCGTGTAAAATATTTAAACGCTTTATAAATCGCGTAGAAATATTTTAACGTTTTTCTAATCGCGTAACTTAAAAATTACGTTTTTGAGTTACGTAAATCATTTTTCACCGTTTTTACCCTTCATAAAATATTTCCTCACTTTAAAAATATTATTTGAACGTTTTCTTATAAAAATATAATTTCTTACATTATTCTCTTCCTCTTCTCAATCAAAAATCTTTTCCGTAATATATTTTCTCAAAATCACTTTTTATTGATTTAATCTTACAAAATCAGATTTAATTGATTTAATTACTATTTTCAAATTTTAAATTTCCTAACGTTTTCCAAAAACCAATAATTAAATTCTACGTTAGTAAATTTAAGTTATAATCGTTTTCTTTTATATTTCTAAATCACTTCTAAAAATTAATTCTCTTTAAAATAATTTAAAGTTCAACACTATAAATCTCCTTTTTCTTTTATTTATGAAAATTCCACTTGACAACACTTTAATTCTTTTCCAAAATCCTTATTTGAAAATTCTTATATTTTATAACATCAAAACATTTTTTCTAAATTATCAAAACCTTATAGATGGCCATTGGAACCATGAAATATTTTTCTTCTAACTTAAACAAATTTCATTCTTATTTCTACACAAAATAACTTCATGAAAATACTACTTAAAATCGTGTACACTCTTTTTATAAAACAAACCCTCTTGTTTATTTTCTTTACTTCTCAAATCATCCAATTTTATCATTTATGAAAATATCATTTTTGTGAACACTAATTTAATTAGTGTCTTGGCTGAAATTTATTTTAGTTCAAGGACTAAAAATTAACTTCATTGTTCTTGAAAAATTTCAATAAAAACCCTAGTCTTGGAAGCTCAAAACCGTGACCTCCTCCATGGCCTTTGGAGCCAAAATTTTACTTATTTCAACATACATCCATCCTAATATATTCAACATATATCATCATGCATATTATAAGCATACCATATAAGCAAATAAAAATTATACTAAGCATGCAAACACAAGTAAATCATGCAAAATATATCAAGCATAGGCAAAAATAATTTAAAGCACATAACACACACAAATTATTACATGACCATGGATAGGAATCCTCACATGGATTCACCATCCATCAAATATAAAACCATCTCTCACCACCATGCTTGGTTGGTGAGATGAATCTCCCTCTTACCTCTTGAAGAACCACCAAAAAGCTTGTTGATTTGTGTTTTGAGCAAGATCTCCACCAACACAAGTTCTTAAACATGAACAAATACAAGAAAATTAGTATATCAAGCTTGAATAAGAAGAACCATGGATCAAACATGGTTTAGAACATGAAAAAGAAAAGAATAAATGAAGTTTTCTTACACTTCACCAACAAAAGCTCTAGAACTTGACCTTAGTAAAAGTCCTTCAAGATGGAAGAATTAGAACTTGGTGTGAACTACAAAGATTCTTAGAATGATGAAAGGATTTAAGAAACTAGGTTGTATGAAATTAAAAAGTGATGGAGGGGTAAGTTGGAGTGCTTGGCCGAATGGTGTGTTTTTGGGAGAAAGAATGAAATTTTCTTGGTTTGGTCTTGAAACTTAAGTGGAAAAGTGAAGAAATGATATTATGAAGTATAGAAATGAATGTTTTTGGTCTTCAAAGGAATGCATTGCCGTAGCATGCAATTAGAGAGAATGAAAAGTGAAGTTTGACAAACATAAGCATTAATGATCAATAGTAGTTTGTCTTAACACTTGGCTATCTTCTTTATCCTTTTCCATCCTTTTTCTTTGGCCTAAAAACCTATTCTAAAATGGTCTCCCTTCTTCCTTGCTTCTTCAACTGTCCCCCCTTCATCATACACTCCAAAATGTGACAATTTGATAGCCATTTTTGTTTTTAGTCATTTTAGGTATTAATTAAAAGCATTATTGGTAGAAGACTTATTATGAACCATTGGATCTTTTCTCTTTAAACCCTATTGATGGGATATAATTATATAGTTTCAAACCCAAGTGTAGGTTGTCTTAAGTAATAAATTCTCGGGAGTCCGAGGTCGATCCACAGGGAATTGATGAAGGAAAACTAATTAATTGAGGTAAAGAAAAGATGTGTCACAAAATTAAAGATGATATGAGTTGTTCACAAAGGAAAAGGATTTGCTTGGGTTAGGAGATCCACTCTTGGTAATAAATTAAAGATAAGATTATTTCGTTTTATAACTCAATTGAAATCATGCATAATGAAGATTCCAATCGGAAGATTTAACATTCAAAGTTCAATTATGTAATCATATAATGGTTCCAATAACTATCTACCAATACTTGTAAATCGTCAAAAGCATCCATTGTGCCAATCCTATTGTCTACAATGGATCAAGATATTCATTATACAAGAAAAGTTTCTAAATTAATTGGAAACAACATACAACTCATATAAAGATCACATAAAAATATATCATTTAAAGCACAAGAAAGAAATTAATCTAACCTTAACTTATTACCAAAAGCTTCACCTTTTCACCCAAGCAAGATGAAAATTTAGTTACTCATAGACAAGAAGAAAGAAAGAGAGAAGAAGAGAAAGATGAACATAACTTCACTTAAGAACAAGAGAAAATTACAACAAAGGAAGCAATCAACATACAAATATTAAAGTAAAATCTAGACTAACACTAAGCTAACACCCTCAAATGATCAGCCATTGCCTCTTTTTATAGAATTAGAAGAGTACAAATAGCCAAAAGAGATGATGGATGATGATAACAAAATGATAAAAGAGATAAATGGTGGGTGGATTCTTGTCTCCGAAATGTTTCCCTTCTGAACTCATGGCATGCGTCATTTTTGAGTCAAGTGGTCTTCATGAAAGTTCTAGCACATTGTCTCAGCTTTCCAGAGACACCAAGTTTAGCCAAATCCAATAACCACAGCCCAAGATATGGCCCAATTACTGCTCATGGGTCAGGCCCAACGTCAGCACCTCTGTTCTGACTTCTAAGCCCAATATCACCTTCAAGGAATCCGAACTAGCTTTTGTGTTCTTCATGAAAGTTGTAGATATGGGTCTTAACCTTCCACTGTCAAAATTTCAGAATTATTGAACTCCAATAGCCCGAGATATAGCCTAATGAGTGCATAAAGGTCAAGCTGTCAGGTTCAAAACACTAGATTTTGCTTCAACTCCAATTTGAGTTATCCAAACATGTGTTTCTGGTCTTGAGGCCTTCATGAAAGTTGTAGAAATTTATCTTAGCTTAAAAACAAGACCAAAATCACATCCATCGGATATTTGTAACTCAAATTATAGCCAGTTCTTGAAAAAGCCAAGTAAGAAGGTTATACAATGAATGAAATATATTCTTTATTAATGTGGTTCTTGCTATCAAGTGAATAGTTATTAGAGAATTATCTTAACTTTCCAACAAGACCAGAATCACATTAATCAGATAATTACAACTCAAGTTGTGGCCACTTTACTTAAGAATGCAATCACCCAAATTAATGATAATTCAAGCAATAATTTCTTCAATGATCCAATTAAGCTTAATTTCATAAAATGTGACAAAATCAACTTAATTAAGCCAAATTGAACCTTAAGAAGCCTAGTTAGAGGATTATAAAATGCATAAAATACATTGTTATCAAATTCCCCCACATTAAACTTTTGCACTCCCGAGCAAAACACATAAGAACAAAAAACTAAGGAACAAAAAAAATGACACAGACTCAAAAGCTAAAAATTCTAAAAGATTTAATGAAGCAAGAAGAGCAACCAGTCATTCAAGGGAACAAAGCAATTTTTTTTTGAGGTAATATTTCTTCACATCTCAAACCAACAGGCAAGGAAACTTCAGTTAAAAAGAACGAATCAAGAATGATAGATCCTCTCAAGATTCACTCTTAATCTTTCAAGCATTAAAAAGGTAAGTATTTCACTCAATTCAACCCATGAAAAATTACACTACCATAAGCTTGCTTATCTTCTACTTCTCCACTACTCAGAACACATGCACACAAAAATCAAGAGGACTTTATTCAAGGTTGTAACGGGGTCAAGGTAAAGAAGGAGGGATAATATGGACATAAGAAGATAAATACCAAAGAGAATAAAAGAGCATTATGGTATAGTTAGAGTGGAAAAGATATTTGAGAACATTCATCAATAAGGACAATGACCAATATTTGACTAATGTTTTGTTGAAGATTAATCCCAAATTGATGAGTTGAATTCATTGTTAGGCATAAACCTTCTCCTTTTCTTCTTGTTGTTTCCAAGCATCCATCTTTATTCTAGATATGGATATGTCACATAGTGTATCGGATGGTCACAAATTTCTTTCTTTCTTTTCTTTTCTTTTTTTTTTTTCCGTTTTTTTTTACTTTTTGCTTTTTTTTTTTACACACACACACCCCCACACTTGTTTAAGAACAAAGTCAATGCTCTCTTATTCCCTAAGGTCGAGGTAAAAACATGTTCCTTTTTTTTTTTTTTTTTTTTTTTTAAAAGGTACGTAATAAGCTAAAAACAAGAACTAGTCAAATAAGCTCAAATGGGTTACACAAGGAAAAATATACAAGGATGGCTATTTGGTCAAAGTAGCTATTTTAAAATGCCTCAATCATATTTATGTATGCATGTGAAAATGTAACCTCAAAAAGAATCAAAGCAAGTTCTAGAGTAACATTTTCAGGGTGAAAATCACACAAGAAAGAAGAGAATGGTACAAATGTTCAATCCATTCATCAATAGGCTCAAAATCTCACAAGGCATATTTCTATCATTCTCAATCCATCAATTCAACATTCATATCCAAGCATGTGATTTATAAGAAAGAAGAAAATTTATGCTATGACCCAAGATATGCTTTTTGCTACTTCTAAAATGGTTTTTTTTCTCTCAACTATGATGCGTCTCAAAAGTAAAATTACCTTAAGGGCAAAATTTACTCCTTACTCTGCCATCCTTAATTGGTTTTGTTGTAGGTTTTTGTGATCATCTCACTAAACATACTTTCTTCAACTAAAATGCGTCTCGGGAGTAAAATTACTCCTTACTCGCCAATATTCATTGGTTTAGCAAGTTCATGAAAATCATATCATACTTCCCTACTTTTTTTTAACTATCCTTATCCTTCCCGCCAACAGATCACAACATTGTCCGCAATGTTAAAATATAGATGAGTAAAGGATAGAAGATATTACCTATTTGGAGAAATCGACATAAATTTAAACCGAGAAACAAATGACGATAAATAAAATCAAACCCATTAAAGATGAAGTGTCGATCTGCTTTTTTTTTTCTTTGCTTCCCTCACCGCTTCACGATGACCAATTTATCGAGCTAGGACCTTATCGAGGTTCATACTCGAAAGCTTCTAATTTATCAATGAGCTCATCAATAGTGGAGGCAGAGATAAGAAGTTTTCTTGCCGAAGGAGTGATAAATTTCTGTTCCATGACTTTATCAAGAAAAAATAACAAAAGATCAAAGAAATTATTAACATTTAACAAACCAATGGGTTTATGGTGGATGTTCAGTTGGGCCCAAGAGACAATTTGAAAAATTTCTTCCAAAGTACCAAAACCATCTGGTAAGGCAATGAATGCATCAGAGTTGTCAAGCATTGTTTTCATTCTGCCATGCATAGATGATACCTGAATTTCTTCTCCAACTGTCTTGCCAGTGATGTTATTTTGAGCTAAAGGTGTAGGAATGACACCTAAAACCTGACTGCCTCCTAGAAATGCAGAGAGTGATACAGCCCCCATTAACCCACGACAACCACCCCCATATACAACATGAATATTCCTTGCAGTAAGTGTTCGACCAAGAGCGCTTGCTACACTTACAAACTCTAAACCCTTCCCATAACTTGACCCACAAAAAACACAGACATTTTTAATGTTACGAACAGGAGGTCCCATAATTTCACCTTCCCTCTGAATGATTATGAGTTGGAGGAAAGTGAAGAGAATGAAGTGTTTAAATAGGGAAAAGAAGGGAAAAAATAATCATAGCACCTATATGGGTAGGTTGGCTGTTGTCAGAAAAGTTTGAAAATAAAAAATAGAATTTTTTTCTTTTTCCTTTTCTTTTTTTTTCACTATTTGATTTTTTTTTAACTTCAAGAAAACCATCAGGGTAAAGAAGTCTAGAAACCCCGAAGGACCCCCGCTCAAGGATCGTCTGTCATCCAAAAATCAAAATACAACAAAATCATACAAAGATAAAAGAAATATAATAATAAACGAAGACATACCTGTATGTACAGTTTTCATGGCGTATCTTTATACTGCGTGTCATGAATGCAATAGTGGCATGTATTTGAGTTGCGTGTCACCAGTGCAACATATGAATTCCACAAGGATTGCCGAACCGACAACAAGAACCTTTGAATCCTTTCCGTCCCGCTTTACGGAAGAACAACCCTCTATCTTCCCGCAAACCTAATTAAAGGCACGTATTCTAAGAAGATGGTACCGACCGTAGCCGGTCCGAACTCGCCATAGAGACCTACTAATTAAAGTAAGTATACGGCTCGGATAACGGTTTCCGTTCACCGTAAAGACGGGACGCTTCTTTTTCGTCCATCGGCGCTTGCAGAGCCTTGGTTCCAAGAACTGGGAATGTAGCACACGGCTCTCTACAGAGCATGGCACACGAACTTTATTTACATATTGGCGTGTGAAGGTCTCCTCCTGAGTCTATGACAGGACGGGCATCCGCCCGGGGCTCCTAATCTAATTAAAGACCAAGTATAACCGTAGTTTCGCCCTCTATTTTTATTTATTTTTTTTTAAGTTGTGAGAAACCTGATGAAAGATGGGTGTATACTCACTTGAGATTGGGATGAAGGTAGTCTGCTCTTTCGGCTTTGGGCCAAAGCATTGTTGACCAGTATTAGACCCATTCAAGACCAGCGTAACATAGGGCTCCCAAAAGGGACAAGTGGCCATAATACGACTGGCTGCCTCACATGTGGGATACAATCTACCTTCTTTGTTTCTCAATTAAGAAGGCTGGATCAGGATGCATGCATTTCCCCATTCACGTTGTGTGTTACCAAAGCCAAACCCAAGATGTATACATACTTTTTCTTTTCTTTTTTTTTCTTTTTTTTTTTCTTTTTTTTTTCTTTTTATTATTTTTTTACGTCCAGAAACGGCTTAAACGCCTTCTATGAGTCGAGGATAAGCTTCCCATCCAATTTTCTTATAAATTGGCAAACAGGGTCTTTTAGAGTCAGATTCCCAAGACTATATTGCTTTTGTTCATCCTTGAAGAGATTCCACAAATTTAGAAGTTCACGATGCACCAAACCACAAGAATGCGTATCAAGAGTCAATAAGATATCATCTAATGACTCTTTACTCAGTCCATTCTTAATGAAGAAAATTTTATCTTCTCTGTTTTTGGAAACCATCCCCAAAGAACGACATCGCTTGTTACAATTCCATCGTCCACATATGTGACAGACTTGTAATCTTTTTGCTCTTCTCCTTTTAGAATATGAACTTCTACCAAGACCTGGCATGTATGAGTCAAATGAGATTGAAGACTCACCTGCTAATCGGACCTTTGCTTCGATTATCCAACGTACATCTTCGGTATACCTTTGTGCATTAACAATCTCAATCTTTCACATCTAGCCTTGTAAATTTTTGTTAGAACATTTTGAGGAAGAGAAGGAAAATGTTTTCTCGGGTTTGAGAGAATGATATCCATTTTGAAGAAGAAAAAAAAAAGAAGAAGAAGAAGAAGAAGAAGAAGAAGAAGAAGAAGAAGAAGAAGAAGAAGAAGAAGAAATCAGTTATTTTGGGAAAGCGAAAGAGAGCAAACCGACTTGAGAGTCACGGAGTACCGTCATCCGCCATTTTACCGGGAGCTAAAGAGCTACACAACAAAATAAAGCTACAAAATTAGAGTAAATTTTTCACATAACAAGGATCGAAAGGAAATGAATTCTACCTCGGCAGACTTGATTTTCTAGAAATGGTTTAAGTCTTTGTCCATTGACCTTAGACACATTACCATTCCTAGGATTCTCAATGTCTATGGCCCCATAAGGATATACATGTTTGACAATAAAAGGACCAGTCCACCTAGATCTCAATTTTCCAGGGAATAGGTGAAGACGAGAATTATAAAGCGAGAACTTTTTGACCAATTTCAAAAGATTTCCTCAAAATAGATTTGTCATGAAAAGCTTTTGTTCTTTCTTTATAAATTTTTGAGTTTTCATATGCATCATTTCTCAATTCCTCAAGTTCATTTATTTGCAATTTACGTAACTTGCAAGTATCATCAAGATTTAAATTGAAAGCTTTAATGGCCCGAGAATGCTTTATGCTCAGTTCTACGGGCAAGTGACAAGGTTTTCCATAGACTAACCGATAGGGTGACATACCTAAAGATGTTTTAAAAGCGATACGGTAAGCCCAAAGTGCATCGTTTAGTCTTAAAGACCAATCTTTACGATTTGGGTTAAGCTTGTTTTTTCTAAAATTTGTTTAATTTCCCTATTTGCTAACTCTACTTGTCCACATGCGAGGGTGATAAGGGGTAGCAACTTTATGGGTAATACCATATTTCTTCATTAAAGATTCAAATTATATTACAAAAATGTGTTCCCCATCACCGATGATAGCTCGAGGGATTCCAAATCGACTTAAGACATTTTCTTTTAAAAATTTGAGAACAGTTTTATGATCATTTTGTCGACATGGAATTGCCTCAATCCATTTTGAGACATAATCAATCGCAACCAGAATATACAAATATCCAAATGAGGATGGAAATTGACCCATGAAATCAATTCCCCAACAATCAAAAATTTCAATGACAAGGATAGAGTTCGGAGGCATCATATTTCTTTTAGAAATGGACCCTAATTTTTGACAATTTTCGCAACTTTTGCAAAAGGTATGGTGTCTTTAAATAAAGTGGGCCAATAAAATCCACACTGCAGCAAGATTTTCCAATTGTTTTCTTTGAAGAAAAATGACCTCCACATGCTTCTGAGTGACTAAATTTTATGACACTACCTACCTCATTGTCGGGTACACATCTCCGAAAGATTTGATCAGGAGAATATTTGAACAAATATGGGTCATCCCAATAAAATTTTTTCACCTCAGTCAAAAACTTTTTTCTGTCTTGATATGACCATTGAGGCGGCATCTTTCTTGTTACGAGAAAATTGACTATATGCGCAAACCAAGGCATAGAATTGACATAAAATAAAAACTCATCAGGAAAAGAATCATTGATAGGTGTGCAATCAAAAGATGAGCCTGTTGTAAGTCTGGACAAATGATCTGCGACAATATTTTCAGCTCCTTTCTTATCTTTTATTGTGATGTTGAATTCTTGAAGCAACAAAATCCACCGTATCAACCTAGGTTTGGCATCCTGCTTAGACATTAAATATCTAACAGCAGCATGATCAGTGAAAACAACAGTAGAAGAACCAATTAAATGAGCTCGAAATTTGTCCAATGCAAAAATTACAGCAAGTAGTTCTTTTTCAGTAGTGGTGTAATTCATTTGTGCACTATTTAAAGTTCTACTTGCGTAACAAATCACATGAGGCTTACCTTCCTTTCTTTGGCCTAAAACAGCGCCAACAGCAAAATCACTTGCATCACACATTAATTCAAAAGGCAAAGACCAGTCAGGGGATTGCATGATAGGAGCCGATGTTAGAAGACTAATTAATTTTTCAAAAGATTTTTGGCATTCTTGAGTCCAATCAAATAATGCATCTTTTGTCAGAAGATTGCATAATGGTCTAGATATGACACTAAAGTCCTTAATGAATCTTCGATAAAATCCTGCATGTCCTAAAAAGGAACGAACTTCTCTCGATTGTTTTTGGGGAAGGCAAATGAGCAATTAATTCAACTTTGGCCTTATCAACTTCAATTCCTTGAGAAGATATCACATGACCTAACACGATTCTTGAAGTAACCATATAATGACATTTTTCCCAGTTTAAAACAAATCCTTTTTCTTCACATCTTTTAAGAACTTTATCCAAATTATCAAGACAATTTTCAAAAGAATTTCCAAAAACTGTCAGATCATCTATGAAAACCTCTAAATAATGCTCAATCATATCACTAAAAATACTTAGCATGCATCTTTGAAAAGTTGCCGGAGCATTACAAAGACCGAAAGACATTCGTCTATATGCAAAAGTGCCAAAGGGGCACGTAAAAGTAGTCTTTTCTTGATCCTCTAATGCAATTGGTATTTGATTATACCCCGAATAACCATCAAGAAAACAATAGTATGGATGTCCTGCTACTCTTTCTAGAATTTGATCTAGAAATGGTAAGGGGAAATGATCTTTCCTAGTGGCTGCATTCAATTTTCTAAAATCAATACACATACGCCAACTAGATGAAACTCGCGTAGGTATTAACTCACCTTTTTCATTTTCAACCACTGTTATTCCAGATTTCTTAGGCACAACTTGTGTAGGGCTTACCCACTGGCTTCGGAAATAGGGTAAATAATTCCAACATCAAGTAATTTAAGAACTTCAGCCCTAACTACCTCTTTCATATGTGGATTTAATCTTCTTTGAGGTTGTTGTGATGTTTTAGCATTATCCTCTAAATGTATTTTATGTGTACAAATTAATGGATTAATGCCTTTTATATCTGTTAATGTCCATCCAATTGCACTTTTATGCCTTTTAAGTACTTCTATCAACATACCTTCTTGTTCTTCAGTAAGGATTGATGAAATTACTACTGGAAAGCTTTGGTCTTCTCCCAAAAATGTGTACTTCAACCCAGAAGGTAATGGCTTTAGTTCCAGTGTGGGTACTTCTTCATGAATATTATCATTCATGGGTTGTAACTCTTCAAATCTTGGCTTCCATCCTTTGTATTCCATTGCTTGTGTACAATCAAGCAAAGAGCATATTTCGGAAATATCACCATCTACTTGCATATCTGAATCAAATGAATTAATTAAACAAACTTCTAATGGGTGGAAGAACTCCCTTTTAGAAGATGATCATCTACAATGGTCTCAATCCCGTCGACTTCCTCATTTTCATCATTGACTTCATGTGGTTGCTTGCATAAGTTGAAAACATTAAGCTCAAGTGTCATGTTTCCAAATGTTAACTTCATCAATCCATTTCTACAATTTATCAAAGCATTGGATGTTGCTAAAAATGGACGACCTAAAATAATAGGAATTGACTTGGAACAATTAATCATAGGTTCAGTTTCCAAGACAATAAAATCCACAGGATAAATGAATTTATCAACTTGTACCAAAACATCTTCCATTATTCCTTTTGGAATTTTAATTGATCTATCAGCAAGTAGAAGAGTTACAGAAGTTGGTTTTAACTCTCCTAGATTGAGTTGTTGATAAACTGAATATGGAAGCAAATTAACACTAGCACCAAGATCAAGTAAAGCTTGTTCAATTATATGTTCTCCAATAATGCATGAAACCGTAGGACAACCAGGGTCTTTATGTTTCAAAACATTATTGCTTTGAATAATGGAACTTACCGCTTTCGGTCAAAAAGGCTTTCTTTTTCACATTTAATTTTCTTTTAACAAAGTGCATAAGTCTTTCAAAAATTTGGCATAAGAAGGAAAGTGTTTGATAGTATCTAACAACGGAATATTGACCTTCACTTGTTTAAGAATTTCAAAAATTTCAGTTTGGTGGTCCAATTTCTTTGGTTTGCTTAATGCTTGAGGAAATGGAAGTGGAGGAGATGAGAGTTTGGTTTCATTTTGGCAGATGACATATCAACCTCTTCCTTATCTTGGGAATTGATTCACCATCTTTCTCACAAGGTTCAGAAATTTCTTTTTCAACAACTTTCCCACTCCTAAGAGTTATCACAGAATTGACTTGATTTATTTGTTGGTTTTCTGAACTACCCTCATTTAAACTATGTTGACCTTTGGGATTCGGTTGAGGTTGAGAAGGAAATTTTCCTTTCGTGAATGGTGAGTGCAGAAGTAAGTTTGGAAAGAGTGTCTTTTATGTCAATCATGGTTTGAGTGTTTTGTTTATTGATGGCCTCTTGCTTTTCTATGAATGCACTCAATGTTCCTTCAAGGTTTTTCCTATATGGTGGGACATAAGGTGTATATCCTTGAGAATTTTGAGAATCTTGTTGCTCCTGAGGAGGCGGTGGTTGCATAAATTGTGCTTGATTATTATTCCTCCAACTGAAGTTCGTGTGATTTCTCCATCCTGGATTGTAAGAATTTGAAAAAGAAGAGGTGAATGGCTTTTTAAAATTATTCATTGCATTTACTTGCTCATGCACAACTTTTTAAAAACAGGAATATTAGGACATTCATTTGTCGAGTGTCCTAATTCATCACAAATGCTACAAATTTCTTCATTTTGAACAGATTTGACTTCTTTTACTTTGCCTAATTCCATGGATTCAATCTTTCTAGCCAAACTAGCATACTTTGCATTTAGATCTTCTTCTTGACTAAGATGGTATTTTCCTTTTCCTGCATTTGCAAGGTTATATCTAATTGAATTTTTAGAAAGATTAGTACCATGCCAAGATTGAGAATTTTCAGCCAAATGATTTAAATAATCTAAAGCTTCTTCGGGTTCTTTATCAAGAAACTCGCCATTACACATCGTTTCCACAAATTGTTTAGTTTGGTGTTAAACCTTCATAAAAAGAAGCTTATAGTCCGCCATTTTTCAAAACCATGATGTGGGCAAGAATTTAACAAATCTTTAAACGCGTTCCCAACTTTGAAAATACGCTTCATTTAAATTTTGGGAAAAATTTTGGATTTGTCTTTTCAAAGCATTGGTTTTATGTGTTGGAAAAAATTTCTTTAAAAACTCACTTTGCATTTCTTGCCATGTGCCAATTGATCTTGGTTTCAAAGCGTTAAGCCAAGTTTTTGCTTTATCTTTCAAAGAAAAAGGAAACAATTTAAGCTTGACAATCTCTTCACTGCAATTTTGATCATTGAAAGCAATACAGACTTCCTCAAATTCTTTTAGATGTAAATATGGGCTTTCATTTTCTAAACCATGAAAATTAGGAAGTAAAGAAATCATACCCGGCTTAAATCTAAAATTATTAGCAGTAAGTGGAAAGATAAAACATGATGGACTAGAATTTCGAGGTGGTTGCAAATATGCACGCATAGTTCGCAATGGTTGATTTCCTTGTTCATCATGTATACTTTCATTTTCAACTCGTTGTGTTTGATTATCATGTTCAATATGTGCACCTTCAAATTCAGCCATTGTGTTAATTGTGTGTGTTTGTGATTCAAATAAATCAATATATAAGTTACTTGGATTAATTTTAACCAAACTAATTTAATTTGAATCACGATACTGGAGTTAAGCATAAATAAGTGACATAAAATAAAAATAATATACAAGTAGGCGGTATACACCGTAGCCGTTAAATATTAAGTAGGATGTGGTATAAACCAGCCACCCAAAAATAAAAATAAAAATAAAAATGCAGAAAATAAAGTGCAAAAAATAAAATAAAAAAAATAAAAATACGAGAAATAAAAATGAGAAAATAAAGTCTGAGAAAATAAAGTGCAAAAAGTAAATTTAAATATGAAAACCGGAGAGTGGCAAAGCCCCACAGAGAGGCGAAATAAAGAGAAGAGAAGAAGAAATATTATTTCATTAAGTTAGAGAGACGAGAAAATAAAAATGAGAATTTAAAAAAAGTTAGAAAAATTACAGAAAATAAATAAATGAGAATTTAAAAGTTAGATTGCGAGAAAGCGTAAATAATAATAATAATAATAATAATAATAATAATAATAAGCAGAAAATGTAAATAAAAAAAAAATAAAAAAAACGAAAATAAAATAAAAAAAAATAAAAAACGTAAATAAATGACAAAAATATAAAAGTTAGTTAATAAGTTAGTAAGTAGTAAGTTAATTAGTAAGTTAGTTAGTAAATTAGAAATTGAAAAGTGTAGAGGAAGAATATCCTGTTGGTGAAGTTTTCTTACAGAGAAGGAACCTTAATATATTAGAACTTCAAATCAAGTTCCCCGGCAACGGCGCCAAAAACTTGATGGGATATAATTATATAGTTTCAAACCCAAGTGTAGGTTGTCTCAAGTAATAAATTCTCGGGAGTCAGAGTCGATCCATGAGGAATTGATGAAGGAAAACTAATTAATTGAGGTAAAGAAAAGATGTGTCACAAAATTAAAGATGATATGAGTTGTTCACAAAGGAAAAGGATTTGCTTGGGTTAGGAGATCCACTCTTGGTAATAAATTAAAGATAAGATTATTTCGTTTTATAACTCAATTGAAATCATGCATAATGAAGATTCCAATCGGAAGATTTAACATTCAAAGTTCAATTATGTAATCATATAATGGTTCCAATAACTATCTACCAATACTTGTAAATCGTCAAAAGCATCCATTGTGCTAATCCTATTGTCTACAATGGATCAAGATATTCATTATACAAGAAAAGTTTCTAAATTAATTGGAAACAACATACAACTCATATAAAGATCACATAAAAATATATCATTTAAAGCACAAGAAAGAAATTAATCTAACCTTAACTTATTACCAAAAGCTTCACCTTTTCACCCAAGCAAGATGAAAATTTAGTTACTCATAGACAAGAAGAAAGAAAGAGAGAAGAAGAGAAAGATGAACATAACTTCACTTAAGAACAAGAGAAAATTACAACAAAGGAAGCAATCAACATACAAATATTAAAGTAAAATCTAGACTAACACTAAGCTAACACCCTCAAATGATCAGCCATTGCCTCTTTTTATAGAATTAGAAGAGTACAAATAGCCAAAAGAGATGATGGATGATGATAACAAAATGATAAAAGAGATAAATGGTGGGTGGATTCTTGTCTCCGAAATGTTTCCCTTCTGAACTCATGGCATGCGTCATTTTTGAGTCAAGTGGTCTTCATGAAAGTTCTAGCACATTGTCTCAGCTTTCCAGAGACACCAAGTTTAGCCAAATCCAATAACCACAGCCCAAGATATGGCCCAATTACTGCTCATGGGTCAGGCCCAACGTCAGCACCTCTGTTCTGACTTCTAAGCCCAATATCACCTTCAAGGAATCCGAACTAGCTTTTGTGTTCTTCATGAAAGTTGTAGATATGGGTCTTAACCTTCCACTGTCAAAATTTCAGAATTATTGAACTCCAATAGCCCGAGATATAGCCTAATGAGTGCATAAAGGTCAAGCTGTCAGGTTCAAAACACTAGATTTTGCTTCAACTCCAATTTGAGTTATCCAAACATGTGTTTCTGGTCTTGAGGCCTTCATGAAAGTTGTAGAAATTTATCTTAGCTTAAAAACAAGACCAAAATCACATCCATCGGATATTTGTAACTCAAATTATAGCCAGTTTCTTGAAAAAGCCAAGTAAGAAGGTTATACAATGAATGAAATATATTCTTATTAATGTGGTTCTTGCTATCAGTGAATAGTTATTAGAGAATTATCTTAACTTTCCAACAAGACCAGAATCACATTAATCAGATAATTACAACTCAAGTTGTGGCCACTTTACTTAAGAATGCAATCACCCAAATTAATGATAATTCAAGCAATAATTTCTTCAATGATCCAATTAAGCTTAATTTCATAAAATGTGACAAAATTAACTTAATTAAGCCAAATTAAACCTTAAGAAGCCTAGTTAGAGGATTATAAAATGCATAAAATACATTGTTATCACCTATCCCTTAGATGTGTCTCCAAAAATGAAGGGTCAAGATTACACCTTCAAACTTTACATCCAAGGGTCCAAAATGGTTGTAATCATTTTTGATGACCAATTCTCCACCATTGATCTAAATCCAAATCCAATGGTCATTAATGATCCATCTCCACCATTGATTAATTCTACATCCAAGGGTTGATAATGGTCATAGCCATTTATAAGACTAAATCTCCATCCTTGATTTAATTTTTCATCCAACGGTTATAATTGATCTTATTCACTTTTAAGATCAAATTTCCACTGTTGAATAAATTAAGATTAAATCTCCAAGGGTAATTAAATTAATAGTGGATATCCAAACTACTAATATTTACTTAACAGTAAAGAATTTTATTTTATTATTTTTTTCTATTTTATAACCCCACTAAAGAATATATTTACTGTATTTTTATCATCCGATAATTAAATACAGAACAAAACACAGTACAATAAAATTTTAAAAACTATTTTCGGATTCAGGTTTAGTAAGATCCCCTGTCTCCGTCTAAACAGTACAAATTTTTCTATGCGTAGAAAGATTTTTTTTTGCGGGACCCATCTAGGCTCACGTATGGCCACCTGAGCCCACAATACACCTCGTGGGGCCCACAAACAGTAAGAATTTCAAAATCACACATAAAATCACAAAAATTAGAAAACTCACAAATATCCAATCAGATTACGTAAATTAATTAAGCCTAAACAGTAAAAATTAATTTACGTAAATTTTTCCGGCTCGAAAATTATTATTTTCATGACACGAGCAAATTACTCAAAACGATCAAATATGCAAGACAGAATATTCAAAATAACTTTACAAGATGTAAATCACTAAACAAGTAGAAATTCAAATCGCGTAATGTTAACTCTGTCAAGATTCTTGTTTAATATATAGGAAGTTTGGGGTGTTACAACTCTCCTCTCTACAAAAGTTTCGTCCTCGAAACTTGATGAACTTGATTTCACATCCTTAGAATAAATAGGGATCTTGTTCTTTTATCTTTTCTTCTAGTTCCCATGTAGCTTCTCCGCTTACATCATCCCAAATAATTTTAACCAATGAAATTTCCTTACCTCGAAGTTTTTTGTCTTTCGATCCTCAATCTTTTGGAAAAGTTTCATAGGTTAAATTTTCCTTGATTGTATCTTGTGTACGGCTTGATAACATGAGTAAGATCGAAATATATTTCCGTAATTGTGATACATGAAATACATTGTGAAGATTTTGAGAAAAGGTGGTAATGCAATCGATATGCCACAGGACCTACTCGACGTAAAATTTGATATGGCCCAATAAATTTTGGAGTGAGCTTCTTAGATTTAAGCACTCGCCCAACACCCGTCATAAAGGCGTCACTGCAAAAATACATGTTCACCTTCTTCAAACTCAAGAGATTTTCTCCTTTTATCAAGATAACTCTTTTGTCGAGTTTGGGCCACTCTCATCTTATCTTGAATCATCTTCACTTTCTCGGTTATCGTTGGACAATTTCTAGTCCTAACACAAAGACTCTCACCGTCTTGATACCAACATAACAGTGTTCTGCATCGCCTCCCATATAATGCTTCATAGGGTGCCATCCCTATACTTGAATGGAAACTGTTGTTATATGTGAATTCTATCAATGGTAAGAATTCATCCCAACCTCCATTTTGCTCCAGTACACATGCTCTCAATAAATCTTCTAGAGACTGAATTGTTCTTTCTGACTGACCATCTGTTTGTGGATGGTAAGCAAAACTGAGACGTAGTTTGGTTCCCATCGAGTCTTGCAAACTACTCCAAAATCTCGAAGTAAATCTCGGATCTCGATCCGAAATAATACTAGATGGTACACCATGAAGTCTAACAATCTCATTGATGTACACTTGGGCCAACCTCGCCATTGAGTATTTAATATTAATCGGCAAAAAGTGCGCCGACTTTGTAAGCCGATCCAAAATTACCCAAATGGCATCATGACCTTTCCGAGTCTTTGGTAGTCCCGTCACAAAATCCATTGCTATGTCATCCCATTTCCATTCAGGAATAGGCAAAGGTTGTAACATTCCCGAAGGTCTTTGATGTTCCACCTTAGCCTTCTGACAAACCAAACAGGATGATACATACTCTGCAACATCTTTCTTCATTCCTTGCCACCAATATAATTGTTTTAAATCCTGGTACATTTTTGTGGCTCCTGGATGCATACTCAATTTACTCCTGTGAGCTTCATCCAAAATCAATCTTCTAAGATCTGGATCATTAGGCACACAAACTCTGCCTTAAAACTTCAAAATTCCTTTAGCACCTTCGCTAAGTTCCAACACTGCTCCTTGGCTCTTTGCTTCTTTTGCTTCTTGTAAATATTGGTCACTGTTTTGTCCTTCACGAATTCTATCCATCAAATCATTTGAAATGGTGATCATGTTTAAACGCATCTTGCCCGGCGTCAATTTCACAGATAATCGCATATCCCGAAATTCTTCTATCAACTCCTTCTCTTTGATCATCATAACAGAAGTACTAAGTATTTTTCTACTCAATGCGTCCGCTACGACATTCGCCTTTCTGGGATGATACTGCAATTGAAAGTCATAATCTTTCAGAAACTCTAACCAACGCCTTTGCCTCATGTTCAACTCTTTCTGGTCAAACAGATATTTTAAACTTTTATGATCACTAAAAACTGTGAACGTAGCTCCATAGAGAAAATGTCTCCATACTTTCAACGCAAACACCACAGCCGCCAACTCCAAGTCATGAGTTGGATAATTCCTCTCATGATTTTTCAACTGCCTTGAAGCATAAGCCACCACTTTACGATTCTGCATAAGTACACAACCCAATCCTTAGTATGAAGCATCACAATATACTTCGAAAGGTTCGTTTGGATCAGGTAGAATCAATACCGGTGAAGTAGTCAATCGTCTTTTCAACTCTTGGAAACTTTCTTCACATGCATCAGTTCATACGAACGGTTGATTCTTTCGTGTAAGTTGGGTAAGAAGTCCTACAATCTTTGAAAACCCCTCAATGAACCGTCTATAGTAACCAGCTAATCTGACAAAACTATGGATTTCTGTTACAGTCTTTGGTCTTTCCCACTCCAAAACTGTCTCCACCTTGGAAGCATCAACCTCAATTCCATCCTTCGATATTATGTGTCCCAAAAATTGAACTTCGCTCAACCAAAATTCACATTTGGATAACTTGGCATATAACTTATTCTCCTTTAGAATCTGAAGAACCACCCTGAGATGTTCAGCATGTTCCTCCTGATTTCGAGAATAGATCAAGATGTCATCAATAAAGACAACAACAAACTTGTCTAAGTAGGAACGAAAAATTCTATTCATGAAGTCCATGAATATAGCTAGTGCATTTGTTACACCGAATGGCATCACAAGATATTCGTAATGCCCATAGCGCGTCCGAAATGCAGTCTTGGGAATATCCTCCGCTTTCACACGTATCTGGTGATACCCAGAATGTAGATCAATCTTGGAAAATATTGCAGCTCCTCGCAACTCATCCATTAGATCATCTATCCTTGGTAGTGGATATTTATTCTTAATCGTAACCTTGTTCAATTGTCGATAGTCTACACATAGACGTGAAGTTCCATCTTTCTTCTTAACCAATAAGACTGGAGCTCCCCATGATGACACACTAGGTCTCACAAATTGCTTCTTCAATAAATCCTCCAGTTGTTTCTTCAGTTCGGCTAATTCTACCGGCGACATCCGATAGGGCGCTATAGATATCGGTCCAGCTCCAGGTACAAGATCAATGGCAAACTCGATTTCCCTTTTTGGTGGTAGTCCAGGTATATCTTCAGGAAACACTTCAGGAAATTCGTTGACCACATAAATATCCTTCAAAGCATCTTCACATTGCACTTCCAAAGAAGATAATAATAAATACCCACGATCTCCTTCTTTCAGATAAGCTTCCACTTGAGTAGCCGTTAGGAATCTAGAATCCTTAGCCTCTGGAAATACTAATGTCTTATTCGAACAATCAATCAGGATATGGTTAGAAGACAACCAATCCATTCCCAAGATTACATTAATCTTGGAAAGAGGCAAACAGATCAAATCCACATAAAAGATTCTATCCTTAATGCAGACAGGACAATTCAGGCATACTGTTGAGGTAACTACAGGCTTATCAGTAGGAGTAGCAACACTCAGATCATATGGCAATTCAGTCACAGCCAAACCCAAACGCTTAACACAATCACATGCAATGAAAGAATGTGTTGCTCCCGAATCATAGAGTATGGTTAAAGAATTACCTTTAATAGCACCCTCTTCTATTATCAAGTCCTCAGATTTAGCGGCTACTTCCCCGCTCATTGTATAGACACGACCACTTGCCTGTGGCTTGGTAGTACGGACGTTTCCCACAGAGGTTTCCTTCTTTATCTGATCACAGTCTTTGGAGAAATGTCCATGCTGTCCACACTTAAAACAAACAACCTCCTTATGTTGGAAATCTTTCGTGAGATGATCCTTCCCACATTTGAAACATCGAATAGGAGTCCCAGCTTGACTTGCCTTATTACCGCTAGAACTTCCTCCCACAAACTGCTTCTTGTTCTGACCTCCTATCGGTTTTGCATATGGTTTCTGTTGATAACGGTTTCCTCCGCTACCCTTTCCTTTTTGGAACCGTGTGAGTCCAAAGTTCTTATTTCTTGCCGCACGTTGATGATCAATCTCTTCAACTTTACGACATTTTTCAATCAAGGTTGGAAATTGATTAATCTCCAGCATCGATACAGCTCTCTTAATATCCAGCTTTAATCCTTCTTCAAATTTCCTGCATTTCTAGCCCTCATCGGGGTTCATCTGTAAATATCTTGAAAACTGAGACAAACTTTCAAATTTTGCCGCATATTCACTGATGGACATCAATCCTTGTCGTAAACTCAGAAACTCCATCTCCTTCATATGCCTCACACTTGCTGGAAAATATTTCTCCAGAAATCTTTGCTTAAAAAGTTGCCATGTTACCATCCTTCCTTCAGCTTCCAACAGTCTTCTAGCTCCTGCCCACCAACGTTCACCATCTCCTACCAGCATAAATGTTGCCAACGTAAGCTTTCGTTCATCAGCACATCCCATACCATCAAATATCTTTTCAAGTTCTCGAATCCAAAGTTCAGCTTTCTCCGGATCAAACTCTCCATGAAATTTCGGTGGATTATTCCTTCGAAACTCCGATAAACTATGCACATTTTCATTAGCCCGTTGATTTTGTTGTGCAACCACTTCCGCCATTCTTTGCATAGCTGCTACAGCTGTAACCATGTTCACATTATCATTCCCATTCAGTTCCATATCAGTGCTAGTATTTCCACGTCCTCGTCCTCGTCCAGTCATTACTTTTTCTACTTAAACTGAGCAATACAAAGAAAGCAAAGTCAATCTTCAAGCAATATTGTTTCTTTTCAGAAAACAATAACAGAGGATCACACAACACAACAAGACAGACCTAACCACAACCCCAAAAGACTCTAACTTGGGCTCTGATACCAACTAATGTAACACCCACCGTAGGGTGCCACATTTATGTTACTTTATTACCAAATTACCCCAAGTTATAAAATATGATGTTATAATAAAATACGAATTGTAGTAATTTTTTTTATGACAATAAAATAAACTTAACGGAAAATAAAACTATTATACATCATCACACATAATGTACATCATTATACATAACAGTCATCACACGTAATTTACATCATTATACATATTACACAAGTGCTGTCAGGTTTATTTATTACATACCATTTCTTGAAACAACAAACACACTTAAATAATTACAGACATTATTTATATCAGAGTTCAAACATGCCCAAGTTTAACTAAGCAGAAGACCCCTCAGACGGGTCCTCCTCGGGTTCCTCAGCAGGTAGGAATCCGTTATGACGAGTAGCCCTACGAACAGGTGTCCGGGCTGACGACACTATGCCGATTTCCGTTGGGACATAATTTCTAGTGTCCCAATGTCGCCGATATGCAACGAAAATTCAACATGAACAAAGATAGTCACACGAGAAAAATGGATCTCCACGATACTGACCTACTAATACTAACGGTCGGTACCCCTCGTAAATAAGTCCTCGCTCATCGGGACTTGTCCTCCATTCTCCAGCTCCTCGTGAAATTGTAAACGTACATATCCGAAGAAAGTGGCTCTTGACGTCATCTTGTCGAACTCTGCGGTTCCTGATGTGAGAAGTAATTCCTCTTCTCCTTCTAGTATCGTATCTTTCTCAACGTCTTCACCCAATATAAATACAATATACAAATATACATACAAAGAGGTGAGATCACCTACGCCAATACCAGTATAATAGCACAGAGATAATACAAACAACATATTATACCAAAAATATCGTATCACGATCACAATTATGCCATCATCATAGTGCAAGAATAATAATTACCATCATGCCACTATCACTGTTTAAAACACAAAATAATTACACAAACACCATCACATAGATATAGATGCTCAGTTTCATGCATGCGCACATAGACTCAATGACCTACTCCATGGAACTAATACTCAAGTCGGAGAAATTGATCGAAAAGATCTGTCGGTACCACGTACCTCAGACCAAGTGCTATAATTATATCTTGCACATCTAGCACATACACAACAGTCTTTATCAGATCTCGATTAAGAATAGTGTCTCGGTTCGGATCATCGATGTGTTGCATCGGTCTAACCCACGGTGCAGAAGAACTACCAACCGCCCATTGCGAGCAACCCGCACCCCGATGCCCCCAAGGTCAACAAGTGACCTACACTACGCGTATCGCACCCACTCAAGAGGTGTACGTTTTTCCTAGGCAATTAGCCATATACAGTCCATCGGACCATTTTCAATGCATGTGTAATGCACCAATTACCAACCAAAGGTAAATCACATAATTTCTCATACGAGGTTCAAATACTGTTTTATGTTCATGTATTAACGTCAATTTCATGCAAACTTCTCAATTTCTTGTACAGTATTCGTATACTGATTTTAACTGTAAAATTTACTGTATAATTAACAGCAAAAACACATTACCATGTTTTTCTCATTCGTAAAATATTTTTGTCACGTTTTCTCGTAATCTTAATGATTTTGTAACATTTTCTATTACGTTAAAAAAATTGCGGAACCATTTTCTACTGTATTCTAAATTGCGTAAAAATAATCTTTTATTTTTAAATCGCATAGCGATTTTTCTACAACGTTTTGATCGTGTAAAATATTTAAACGCTTTATAAATCGCGTAGAAATATTTTAACGTTTTTCTAATCGCGTAACTTAAAAATTATGTTTTTGAGTTACGTAAATCATTTTTCACCGTTTTTACCCTTCATAAAATATTTCCTCACTTTAAAAATATTATTTTGATCGTTTTCTTATAAAAATATAATTTCTTACATTATTCTCTTCCTCTTCTCAATCAAAAATCTTTTCCGTAATATATTTTCTCAAAATCACTTTTTATTGATTTAATCTTACAAAATCAGATTTAATTGATTTAATTACTATTTTCAAATTTTAAATTTCCTAACGTTTTCCAAAAACCAATAATTAAATTCTACGTTAGTAAATTTAAGTTATTACCGTTTTCTTTTATATTTCTAAATCACTTCTAAAAATTAATTCTCTTTAAAATAATTTAAAGTTCAACACTATAAATCCCTTTTTTCTTTTATTTATGAAAATTCCACTTGACAACACTTTAATTCTTTTCCAAAATCCTTATTTGAAAATTCTTATATTTTATAACATCAAAACATTTTTTCTAAATTATCAAAACCTTATAGATGGCCATTGGAACCATGAAATATTTTTCTTCTAACTTAAACAAATTTCATTCTTATTTCTACACAAAATAACTTCATGAAAATACTACTTAAAGCCGTGTACACTCTTTTTATAAAACAAACCCTCTTGTTTATTTTCTTTACTTCTCAAATCATCCAATTTTATCATTTATGAAAATATCATTTTTTTGAACACTAATTTAATTAGTGTCTTGGCTGAAATTTATTTTAGTTCAAGGACTAAAAATCAACTTCATTGTTCTTGAAAAATTTCAATAAAAACCCTAGTCTTGGAAGCTCAAAACCGTGACCTCCTCCATGGCCTTTGGAGCCAAAATTTTACTTATTTCAACATACATCCATCCTAATATATTCAACATATATCATCATGCATATTATAAGCATACCATATAAGCAAATAAAAATTATACTAAGCATGCAAACACAAGTAAATCATGCAAAATATATCAAGCATAGGCAAAAATAATTTAAAGCACATAACACACACAAATTATTACATGACCATGGATAGGAATCCTCACATGGATTCACCATCCATCAAATATAAAACCATCTCTCACCACCATGCTTGATTGGTGAGATGAATCTCCCTCTTACCTCTTGAAGAACCACCAAAAAGCTTGTTGATTTGTGTTTTGAGCAAGATCTCCACCAACACAAGTTCTTAAACATGAACAAATACAAGAAAATTAGTATATCAAGCTTGAATAAGAAGAACCATGGATCAAACATAGTTTAGAACATGAAAAAGAAAAGAATAAATGAAGTTTTCTTACACTTCACCAACAAAAGCTCTAGAACTTGATCTTAGTAAAAGTCCTTCAAGATGGAAGAATTAGAACTTGGTGTGAACTACAAAGATTCTTAGAATGATGAAAGGATTTAAGAAACTAGGTTGTATGAAATTAAAAAGTGATGGAGGGGTGAGTTGGAGTGCTTGGCCGAATGGTGTGTTTTTGGGAGAAAGAATGAAATTTTCTTGGTTTGGTCTTGAAACTTAAGTGAAAAAGTGAAGAAATGATATTATGAAGTATATAAATGAATGTTTTTGGTCTTCAAAGGAATGCATTGCCGTAGCATGCAATTAGAGAGAATGGAAAGTGAAGTTTGACAAACATAAGCATTAATGATCAATAGTAGTTTGTCTTAACACTTGGCTATCTTCTTTATCCTTTTCCATCCTTTTTCTTTGGCCTAAAAACCTATTCTAAAATGGTCTCCCTTCTTCCTTGCTTCTTCAACCGTCCCCCCTTTATCATACACTCCAAAATGTGACAATTTGATAGCCATTTTTGTTTTTAGTCATTTTAGGTATTAATTAAAAGCATTATTGGTAGAAGACTTATTATGAACCATTGGATCTTTTCTCTTTAAACCCTATCCCTTAGATGTGTCTCCAAAAATGAATGGTCAAGATTACACCTTCAAACTTTACATCCAAGGGTCCAAAATGGTTGTAATCATTTTTGATGACCAATTCTCCACCATTGATCTAAATCCAAATCCAATGGTCATTAATGATCCATCTCCACCATTGATTAATTCTACATCCAAGGGTTGATAATGGTCATAGCCATTTATAAGACTAAATCTCCATCCTTGATTTAATTTTTCATCCAACGATTATAATTGATCTTATTCATTTTTAAGATCAAATTTCCACTGTTGATTAAATCAAGATTAAATCTCCAAGGGTAATTAAATTAATAGTGTATATCCAAACCACTAATATTTACTTAACAGTAAAGAATTTTATTTTATTATTTTTTTCTATTTTATAACCTCACTAAAGAATATATTTACTGTATTTTTATCATCCGATAATTAAATACAATACAAAATACAGTACAATAAAATTTTAAAAACTGTTTTCGGATTCGGGTTTAGTAAGATCCCTGTCTCCGTAAAATCTAAGCAAGTACAAATTTTTCTATGCGTAGAAAAATTTTTGCTTTTATGGACCCACTGGGCCCACGTATGGCCACACTGGGCCCACAATACACCTCGTGGGGCCCACAAACAGTAAGAATTTCAAAATCACACATAAAATCACAAAAATTAGAAAACTCACAAATATCCAATCACATTACGTAAATTAATTAAGCCTAAACAGTAAAAATTAATTTACGTAAATTTTTCCAGTCCGAAAATTATTATTTTCTTGACACGGAGCAAATTACTCAAAACGATCAAATATGCAGACAGAATATTCAAAATAACTTTACAGTGCATAGAAATCACTAAACAGTAGAATTCTGTTAACTGTCAAGATTACTGTTTAATATATAGGAAGTTTGGGGTGTTACAAAAGGCAACCTAAATGAACATAATTGGATTATAAAAAGATCATTGATTCAAATTGGAAAAAAAATACAACTAATAAATAACAAATTAATAGAAACTAAAACCTTTTTCGAAAGACAGCAACCTCTGGAATGTTAGGATTGAAGAGAATCCTAGTTGTATGCATTACATTTTGTAAAACAGTCTTCCTTAATAATTGAATAATGATAGCACAAAAAATAATGTTAGAGATTGATACTAACGATTATCAAGTTTTAATTAGGATCAATAAGCATAGAAATTTATAAAAAAACCTTTGAAAGTTTTAACTTTGGCAAATTGGATAATGAGTACAGGTTGCACAACATCACCAACAGTAAGGAATGCAGTTTAATCATCAACATAGGATCCGAACAAAGCACACTCAATTTTAACACTGAAATTATGAAATTAAGATTAATTCAACAATGTATTTGACAGGATAACAAAGGAGATAAATAGTATTTCACAACATATATATTAAATCCTTACCTATCAACATCTAACTCAATCACAATCATCTTTGTTCTTTTTCTATAGTTGTCATATTCTCGTTCAGTCCCAACCGTAGACAGCAATCCAATAACGTCTGATAATTGTAAAAGGTAAGTTGTAATTGAAGAAAATATACCAAATATCAATGAAAATATAAACTGAAATGGAGATGGAAACAATACCAACTAAGATTCCCATTTCGCCATTGGAACCAAATATATCCTCTAAGGATAGTAAAGACAGTCCATATAAGGGGATGAATACAGAGTCTGAAGGCCTCACAGAGGCTTTATATTGAAAATTCAAACGATATTTGTGCTTTGTGGTTCGGAATGCACCATTATTCTCACCAACTCCAAAAAACTCACATACATAAACATCACCTTCATTAAGTAGACTCTTGAATTTGTACACCAGAGTTTTCCTCACGAAGCATGAATCTTGCATCCCTGTTTAGTTACAAATGATAGTATCAAAATTTGTTCTTAATGTATTATAAGAAATGAAATATAAAAAACATAAATCAGTGAGAATCATACATATTCATCCATAAAAACCATTTCAATGGAGTTAGTCATTGCAGGATTGTTGAAGTTTGGAAGGAACCACAGACGAACAACCCTAATTTTGATCCTCCAAGACTCTTTCTCAGCTGATATTTTGACCAAAGGATCGATGGGAGAAGCCATTTCAGATTACAGAAAACAGGGATTATGAGTAATATGACAAATCAAATTTGTAGGAAGGGAAAATAGTGAAAATGCACGAGGAATGAAACAATCTTACCTTCGTATTTATAGCCTTCAATAGAGGGTGGGAAATTAGGGATTTGGGTTTGCTGGTGAAATAATTACCGCCGAAAAAAATACCGCTTGCTTCAGTTGGGAAACATACATTAATGGATGAAAGGAAAGCAAACGAAGGAAATTCATCGGGGCAAGGACACATCGTTCAAAGGAGCAAACAATTCACATAGAGGAGATGAACAGTTGATGAAGCATGAAGAGAGAAGAGGTCTTCAATGAGAAAAACTAAACAACAGTGAAGAGAGAAGAGGTCTTCATTGAGATAAGCTGAACAACACGCGTGTGGAAAGATCTGTTCAAATGAGTTTATTGGATTGAAGAAAAAAAGGGGTAGGGCACCTAGTTTGACTGGTAGGTTCCAGCTACTGCATTGTAAGTGATGTTATGTTTCTTTATTTTTAAAAAATGGAAATAGAAGTTCTTTTTGGGTGACTTACGGAGATGAAACAAATATTGAAAAAGTCATTGTATGGGAAACGTTTCATTTTTTTGTTGATTAGCATAGAAATAACTGTTACTTGTTATTATGAAGTTTA
Source organism: Ormosia emarginata (assembly GCA_029884605.1). Lineage (NCBI taxonomy): Eukaryota > Viridiplantae > Streptophyta > Magnoliopsida > Fabales > Fabaceae > Ormosia > Ormosia emarginata. The sequence continues at coordinate 7,837,717 of JAQQTP010000057.1, forward strand.
ATAAAATATGAAAAATGAATTTATACTTATGCTAGTTCAAAAAAATTACTTTAAAATTTATTAACATTGATTGATATTAAATTGAAGAGAGTTTCGAAATTCAGGGTCAAATGCATTAATAAAAGATGAATTTTTGTTTGTTATTTATGAAGTTTAATAAAATTTGTAAAATGAATTTATGCTTATGTTAGTTTAAAAAAATTACTTTAAAATTTATTATCATTGATTGATAATAAATTTGGATAGAGTTTCGAAATTGAGGGTCAAACGCATTAATAAAAGATGAATTTTTATTTGTCATTAATATTTATTATTTAATTTATATAAATGAGATAGTGGAAAGTATTAAAAATGATTGGGTGAGACCGAAAAAGGATATGACGAAAAGATCCTTGAAAAATTGGGCGGGAAAATATTGCCTGAGAGAATGACATTTGTCTATTTTTTTTTTGTAGTTCTTAAAGATGGTTTTGCTTTGTATATATTATAGATTCTGGATTTCAAAATATTCTTCTATTTTGTCCAAAGAATGAATCTTTTTAGGTTTCATCATAATTTTGTATTTCTTTAAAAAAAGTAAAATTTCTTTTTCTATTACCAGAAAACTGAGAAAGGTGAAACAAGAAAGCTAAAACATGATTTTGATTTGGAGTTATTTATTTTTTATTAATTTATTTATTATATTTTTTTCGGTAAATGTGACATTGGTCACATCACTTTACATGTGAAAAAAAGACTACATCAAATGACATATAGCAAAAATTTAGCTTTGATATTTGCCACATGTCATCAAATTAAACCATATATTTGCTAACAAGGAAGAGACATGACAACTTTTCAAGCTATTTATCTTCTCTATATATATTATTATTTGATTATATATATATATATATATATATATATATCATATTAATTTTAAATTTAAAAAATATCTCTATGAAGTAATTTGTAATAATTTTATTTGTACCGATGTGCATTAAATATGATTTAATAAATTGAACAACTAATAAAAATATTTAATAATTTTAGAAAATAATATTCAAATGTAATATAATAAATAAAATTTGTAAAAAACTATAAAATTTAAAATATAAGTTATGTTATTTTAAACCACATATCAATCGTATATTAAAATTGTAACCCCCTTATTATATTAATGTCTGATAGCAAATTTCTAGTCAATGGTATTACTCTTATTCTCTTTAAGCATGACCATAATATTAGAATTAGTGAGTATACTCCATAAAAATTTTAATTTTTGCTAAAAAAGTTTCAGAATTTCAAATACTCAAAAGAATCCAGTTAAAATATAAAAATTTCTTTTTAAATAAAGAAGAGAAAAATCAAAAAACTTTACGAATTGAAAACTGTGTTTCACAACAACCCATATTTCGATAGAGTTCGAAATCAAAGAAAAATATCAAAAATGAAGAACAAAGATCGTAATCAAAGATATCGAAATTGAGACAACAATAAGTAAAGAAATAATATGAAAAACATAAATTCTAAGTATAAAACTCAGCAACAAATTCATTATTTAACTTAAATATATCAGAGATTTATTTAACCAGAAAATATACTTATATTTCTAAAAACTCTAATATATAATCATTCCCTTCCTTCAAAACTAGAATCCTTTCGATTTGATTGATGATACCTAAAATACATCTTGTGCTAGTCTAAAAACATTATAAACATAATGAAAATTAAAAATTCTCAATAAGAAATGAATAATTATAAAATTTTTTGAAAACATATGGTGAATTTTAGTTATGTAATGTATACAGAAAACCTCATGGCAACTCAAGTATGACAAAAGCAACACAATTCCAACATAACATAACGAATGCTAAATAAATCGTACAATGCAACCTTATATATTAACATCAGCAAGTTCTTCAAATATTAGCAAACAAGTACCAATTTATCAGCAAGCTTCAGCAAACATCAACAAGTAATTTCCTTATCATAGGGAATCCACTGTTTACTTTTTTTTTGTCTTTCTATGTCTGCTTGTCTCTCATTTCACTTGAAAACCTTCACTTTCATAGGGAATCCACCTTATCTCTAGTGTTACTTTAACATTGTGACAACAAAGTCATACATACACTAACCAGACATGTAACATAAAAGGAAATTTATCCCTCTACCTCTCAACAGTTAGGTGCAAACTTTTCCATGAATCACTTGTTTGTCATCACACACAAACATAAGCAATACAAACCGCTAATATATCACAAATAAATTCATCATATATAAGTCTATAAATAAATCATGACAATTAAATAAAACTCACAAAGCTTAGAATCATTAAATTTAAATGTCAATTCTTCAAGAGACTAACTATGATTTAAAATTAATTTAATAGTTTTTTTAAAAGTCCACATTATAGTCATAGTTGTCTACTTCTCATCATAATCTATAGTTAATTAAATCCTCATCATAGTCTATAGCTTGTCCTAATCATAATAGTGCATTTATTGCATAAAAGTCTTTTTGTTGCAAATGTCAAAATAAAGGTCATAAAATTACTCTCAAGCCAAGATAAATATAAGTCAGAATAAAGATCATAAAATTGCTCCCAAATCAAGGTAAATATAAAAAAGTTCATGTAAATCAAGTACATATATTTATTGTGGAATATAATTAAAATATTTATTTAACTTAAGTCTTGAGTGATTTTTTAATTTATTATATTGGTCATACGAAAGAGTCAACATTAACTTATAATAATTCTAAATTTTGTCAAATATAATAAATATTTCAAAGCTAAACAAATATCAAGTTTTTATAACGTTACATGTGCATAATAAATTTAACATGAATAATAATATACACAAAATATTAAAATAATAATTAACTAATAAAGCTAATAAACATACTAAAAATCATAGTTTTATTTTTTAAAAAAGAGAATTTAGCTTTTATCTCTTGTAAAATCCTCTTTCTTTCTTTTTACTTCCCTTCTTTTTCTTTTTTTTTTTTCTTCTCCTTCTTTCTTCTCTCTTTTCTTTCTCTCCTTCTTTTCTACGTTTTTCTCTCCCTCGGTCAACAACTTTCTCTCTATCTCACTTTCACTATTTCACACCTTCACTCCTTCTCGCTTTTCTTTTTCCCATTTCTCTTTCATTCCCCCCACCCCTTTATATAGCCATTACAAATGGCTGATGATGTCACGTCGGTGATGTTAATGGGTGTGTTGCACCCATTCCCCAGGTGCAACATAGCAACTCTCTCTTTTTTAAAAAAAATTAAAGTAATCATTACTTCTACTAAATATCTTTACTTTTTCAAAAAATATCTCTATATTTTTATGATAATAATAATAATAATTTTATCTTAAAAAAATACTTCTAATCTTTATTATCAATATTAAATACTAAATTTATTTCAATAAATTCTTATTTTATATTTTATATTTTTTTATTCTATTATTTAATATTACCAATTTATCTAGAAAGTTAATCTCTATGATTTCAATTTGTATAAATTTTTATCTAATTTCTTTTTGCTTAGTAATAACTATTGCAAAATAAAATATTCAAGTTAAAGAAATTTAAAATTTTATTCTTCACAAGAATATTTTATAAAAAATAAGATGTTACAAAAATCATCTTAGAAAAAGAATTATAAATAAAATGTGAAAATATATTATTTAACATTGACAATTTGTAATATTACTTTTATATAAGTATAATAAACAATAACGTTATTTATGTCCATGTAATATGCATGAGGTTAATTAAGAATTGAGTTATAAAAATAAAAATAATAAAATAGTTTTATTAAATGAAATATATAGACATATGTACAAATATATATATATATATATATATATATATATATATATATATATATATATAGACAAAATTATCTAATATTAAAAATTCAATGCTCAATTGTTCTGCTAATTTTTTATATTACATATTTATTCTTAATATAATAACTTTTATTATTAGATATATGTATGATTGAATAAAAATTAAGTTATACTTTATTGAGTAAGGGTTCATTAACTTCATTTACATCTTGGTTAGATACTTGTAAAAAAAAAATATATTTTTAGTGTAATTGAGAACCTTATTATTCTAAGTACTTTCAATACTTGGTATAATCTTTATATCAAGTATTGAATAAGTATCTTACTTATGAAGTTTCTAAAACTAACGGTTAAAAAGAAAGTGAAAGTCATAGAGAATTAGAGATTTAAATGTATTGGTGTGTTATTTAAATTGTGAATGCTTATGACATGAAGCATATCAATGAAATTTTTTATAATAACAAAGTTAAGATGAAGACCAAGATCTAAAGAAGTATATTTGGTATAGGTTATAGGTCTTAGAATTTGAATGTAAAATGCTCTCAAAATATCTCAACTTATCTCCATATGTTTTTAAAGGTCTTTATAAACTAACTAAATGCTCAAAGCTCTCTTCTTAAAGAAATGTTCATTTTAATCTTGATTTTTGTAATTGATGTTCATATCTTAAACAAATCCAAGGTTCTCTAAGTTGGAAATGACCATCAAGCTTAATTGGACTTGAAAAAATAAATTTAAGGGTCATTGTAATCGATTACACTAGTGTTGTAATTGATTACAAGTTAACTAGAGACCTTGTAATCGATTATATTAAGGTTGTAATCGATTACAAATATGGCAGAAGCCTTGTAATTGATTACATTGAGGTTGTAATCGATTACATCATGCCTAGAAAGTCAAGAACACGTTCTAAAAGTCATGTAATCGATTACATCAAGTCTGGCAATAGTCAATGACTATTTTATTAGCATTTAATGTTGCCCTTTAATACACCCAATGCCTCCTTTGTTCAAAAACTCTATAAATACTTGAGTTGGGTCATCATTTATGGCTAACTAACAACTGAGAACATATTTCTATCACTTTAATCCGTGAATCAATCCTTGAATCATTTGTGCTCTATTTTTGCAATAATTTGAGATATTCTTGAAGAGTATTCTAGGACTTCAATTTGTATTACATACTCTTGTAAGAGTTTCATCTATCAAACACTTTGATTCTTTGTAAAGATGGTGAGGTATCCCTCAACCAACTTGTAAGGGTGAGGCATTTCTTGAATTTGAGGCTCAAACACAAGGGTGAGGTATCCCAAGATGTGGTGGGTGCTCTATTGTGTAAAGGTAGCAAACACCTATTCAAGCTTGAAGTATTAGTGAAAAATCTTGGGTGATTACTTGAGGACTGGACATAAGTCACAAGGAGTGGCTGAATCAGGATAAACCTTGTGTTTGATCTTCTAAACCCTACTCTTTTACCTTCGTGTATTGTCTATATTTGCTTGATTTAATATTATCTTGCTTGGTTGATTTTTTTGTGAGTAAAAATATTAAATCTTCTCTATCCTTTCATATCTATCAATCAATAGATTCAATAAAAATTGATATTGAAGTGTTTTGCGAGAGATTTAAGAAAATATTTTATAAACTCAATTCACCCCCTCTTGAGTATTGGAGCCACTTAGTAACATAAATAAGAGATGCATAAAAGTGAAATAGAAGGCAATTAAATTAATATATTGATTTAATTAAAAATAATTAATACAAATTATTGAACAATTCAAGATTTGTTATTGTATTATTATTATTAAGATTTGTTATCATATTTTACCATTATAAAAAGTATTTTTTAATATATTTAGGATATTACAAACCTATTTATACAAAATATGTGAACTAACGAATTTGATTAATAATTTTTTAATGTTATTAGCTATAGCTAAAACACTTTACTTGTTTTAATTAAATTAAATAAAAATTACTTTTTATTTTAATAATCATCATTACTATCAAAAGAAATAATCTGAAAGATATAAAATGAAAGATATACATTATATATTTATGTAGAATAATCAAGTTAATTTACATAACTAAAATAGTAAAGAAATATTTGGGTTAATTATCTCAAATATTTGTACAATAATTATCTAATGTTACTATATTAGTAAAGATTCCAATTGCTAATTAATTATAAAGCAAATGAAATAAATAAAAATTACTTCATACAACAATGAATTAAAATTAATAAATTAAGCAAATCAAGAATTAAACTATACAAAAAATAAAACAAAAAAAAAGAGACAATTACTTAGAGTTTCTCACGTGAATCATCATCATCTTCTAAATCTTTATATCAAACCTTTTTTCAGCGAAAATCAAAGAAGTTGAAGAGCAAGCGACTATTCTCCTTTTGATTATTGTTATTGGCCTTAGTAGGGTTTCCCTATAGATTAATGTCCCCAAAGATTAAACCTTATACTCGATAAAGCAAAATTGTAATCCGTTTCAACTCCTCATTCGAAGTCTTATTGATAGCACACACTATTTCTAATCTCTTATACTTTATAAGGCGTTACCGAGTGTTCATAGATCTAATAATGACTAGATCAAGTTGTATGATTGGCAGTGGATTCTTTTTCTAATCTCTCATACTTTACAAGGCTTCCCTAAGTGTTCATGCATCTAAACATGGTTAGATCAAGTTGTGTGAAAGACAAGATTTTGATTGGTAGATAAGCAATGTATATATTTGAAAGAAAGAAGGGTTGGTAGGGAATGCAAGAATGCCATAACTTGTAACATTTACTATAACTTTTTGTGCACTGTTGAATGTATGAGAAAGAACGAGCGGTGATTTGCCATGGAAGATTGTTTCGGCAAGAGAAAAATTCTAGCCTACAATATAAAACCCAGAAATGATGGAGCCTTGGGTTCATCCATTTGATTCTAACTTTTTTTATTTAAATAATTTTATAATTTTTAATTTTAATTGTTAACTGGTTCTAAAGTGTTTTTATTTTCATATGTGGCAAGATTTTTTTTTCAACGTGGCATGATTTTTCAATGTGACAACACATTTACACTTTTTATTTAAATTGTAGCATGATATGTTACATGACAATTTTTTAGAATATGTATTTGCCACATAGCAACGATTTATACATGTACTATCATGTCAGAGTAACACATATCATGATTTGAAGACATGTATTTACCTTCTCTTTATATATTATATGATTATATGATGATTGTTAATTTGAGATTAGGTTTTCAGTTTGCAAATGATCCAATTTAATTTGGTCTAATGGATAAAAAAAAATTGGTTAGGTCATTAACTATGCATTAATAAAAAAACAATTCAATCAATTCTATTTATTTAATTTAATTTTTATAAATAGGTGGACTGTGTTGGATTCGCATATGGATGAACTGGATGGGTTATAAATAAATAGGTACATTTGTAAATCCTATACAAATGTGAGGTAATATATATGTATGAAAGGGAAAAAAGTAAAAGATGAGAGAGAATTTTATAATTTAAGATGAAGAGAAGGTTTTTTTAAAGAGAAAATTTTGAACTCTTTCTTAGATTTTTTTTTCTAAATTACAAATTACCTGCTTTAATGTTAGGATTTTAGAAAATTATCCTTTTTTAAGTTTTAGTCTTTGTCATTTACATGTTTGATGTAACATTCGAAAATTTGTATTTTAATTATTTTTATTAATTCTTAATTTTTTTATTAATCGACTTGATTTTCTTGAATTTTATAAATTTTGTGATTTTTAAGAATTTTTAGGAGTTTTTACGTTTTTTATTATTTTAATATTATTTTTGGGGTTGTATATGAGCCTTCGTATTTTATTTCTTTCTATCAATCCTTAATTATTTTTACTAATCTGATTTGATTTTCATGAATTTCATAATTATTATGATTTTTGTGAATTTTTGTAATATTTTAGATATTTTGAATATTTTATTATATTTTAGATATTTCAAGATATTTTGAATATTTTATTATATTTTTGATATTTTGGAATATTTTGAATATTTAATATATTTTTTATATTTCGAAATTGTGTGTGGTCCAGGGACGGGACCGGAAAAATAAAAATTTTTTGGAGTTGAAAAATTTTGTACTGTTGATTCGGAGACAGGAGATCTTACTAAACCCGAAACCGGAAACAGTTTTTGAAGTTTTGTTTTCTGTGATTTTATCTGACAAAATAAAATTAAGGTATGTTTTATTATCCATTGGGTAATATCTTCTGGAAAAATATCTAGTGGATGATTCTAGACATAAGTCTAGTCATTCACTCTAGAATGTTCTAGACGATGACTCATCGTTTGATGACTAGCCTAGTGACTCACATGTTCTACACTATTCTAGAAGATTCTAGAAAGCGAGTCATCAAGTACTTGAGTACTTGCTTTACATATGGACCAATGAGGAACTAGTCAACGATTGCGGTTGTGACTCATCGCAGAGGATCAATAGAAGCTTGACACTTGGCGTGACACCTCAGTACCTGTAACTCAGCTTGTAGAAATGATGACTTGCCATGTTCTAGAATGCTGACTCGCCACATTCTAGAAGAATGTAGAACACTGACTCACCCTATGACTTGCTGCAGTGAGTCACACGTTCCAGAAGGTTCTCTTGGTGACTCTGCTAGTGACTCAGTGCTACGACTCATCATGCTGACTCACCTATTCCAGAAGTTTCTCTCTGATGACTTGCTATGTGACTCAGTATGTGACTCAAGGCTAAAGGAAGGTTCTAGGAGACTCTAAAAATATCTAGTGCAAACTTAGAGGTGAAGCCTTTGGATATCCACCCTTGATCAAACTAATGGTGATGATGAGTCCAACTTAGTGGCTTGGACTTTTTAAGAACCAATAGAAAATAGTCAACAAAAGTGACAACCAATAGGAAACAAGTTAATAACCACCCATCCAATAGGAAGCTAGTCCATCTTGATGGTTATGACAAGTTTTATGGCTAGCTACTAGGATTCAAGAGCTTCAATGTGTGGTCTAAAATGGTCAAGCAAAATGGCCACCTCCTTGGTGAGCACCACATGACCATGCACTCAAAATGGAGCCAAGTTCACTCCATTATGCACTTGGTCATTTCCTTGCTCAACATTCATCTAAGCAAAACCAAAATATTTCATTTTTCTCTCCCTTGGTCTTTCACGGCCAAACACTTAACATAGGGGATAATATTCATTCATTCATCTCACTTACTCTCTTACACATCCTTTTCTCCAAAGAACCAAGAACAAGCAACAAAAACTTTCTCACTTTCTCTTCCTCCATAGATTCGGCCAAGCACTTTTCTTCACTCTCCAAACTTCTATAATTCCTACCAATATCATTTCTTGAATCCTCTCATTAATCCAAGACACTTTCATGTTAGGAATTTCTCAAGATTCATTCATCTCCATCTTCTCATCAAGCAAAGAACACAAAAGCTCTTACCTTTCTCTCCCACAAAGCTCACGACCAAACCACCTTGCACCACCCTCCACTCTTCTATAATTTCAAACAACCTTACATCTAGTATCTATGAATGCTTATGTCTTGAAGCATATCAAATGAGTTTTTGATGATAACAAAGTCAAGATGAAGACCAAGATCAAAAGAAAAGACAAAGACCAAAAGAAGAAGACCAAGATCCAAAGAGGTATATTAGATATAGGTCTTAGAATATCAATGTGAAATGCTCTCAAGGTATCTCAATTATATTCAAATGATTTTTCAAAGATCTCATAAATCAACTTGTTTTTCAAAGTTTATATTTTAAAGAAATGTTGATTTCAATCTTGGATTATGTTAAACATTTGTAAACCTTGATTACTCCAAATACCCCAATGTTAAAAATGGCCTAGAGACTTAATTGGGCTTGAAAAATGTGTTCAAAGTGCAAAGTAATCGATTACATATGTTTGATAATCGATTACAAGCTAAACAGAAGCCTTGTAATCGATTACATCAACCATGTAATCGATTACCAAAAAATCAGAGGGCATGTAATCGATTACACGAGCTAGTAATCGATTACAACCTGTCCAGAAAGTCAAGAACACGTTCATACAGCCATGTAATTGATTATCAAGAGTGTGTAATTGATTACTAGCACTCTGATAGTGCCCAACGACTATTTTCTTGGCATTTAATGTTGCCACAAAAGTCACCCAACGACTCTATTGATCTGGAAAATTATAAATACACATCTTGGGGCATCATTTGTGACTAACCAACAATTGAGAAACATATTTCAATCACTCTAATATGAGAATCATCATTAAATCACTTATGCTCTATTTTTGTACATACTTGAGATATTCTTGAAGAGCATTATAGGTTTTCAATTTGTGTAATCTACTCTTGTGAGAGTTTTATCTTGTAAACACTTTGATTCTTTGTAAAGGGGGTGAGGTATCCCTCTAGAAAAAAGAGAGTCAGGTATCTCTCAAAGATTGTAAAGGGTGAGGTATCCTTGTTGTAAAGAAGGTGAGGTATCCTTTAAAGATTGTAAATGGGGTGAGGTATCCTTCAAAGATTGTAAATGGGGTGAGGTATCCCTCTAGTAAAAAGGGTGAGGTATCTCGATTTTGAGACTCAAGCACAAAGGGTGAGGTATCCCAAGGTGTGGTGAGTTCTCTATTGTGTAAAGGTTTTCAAGCATCCATTCAAGCTTGAAGTTTAGTGGAAAATCTCAAGTAGTTTGCTTGAGGACTGGACGTAAGTCATAAGGGGTGGCTGAACCAGGATAAATCCTTGTGTTTGTTCTTCTTAACTCTATCTCTTTACTTTGTGCTTTAATTATATATGCTTGAGTTGAGTTTGATATCTAGCTTTGCTTGAATACTTTCTATCTTGGGTTATTTATTTATAAGTGATTCATTCGACCGCACTTATCTATTCACTTCAATTAAATAATAGCTTCAATGAAAATTTGATAAACAAGTGCTTTGCGAAAATATTTCATAAACTCAATTCACCCCCCTCTTGAGTTTGAGGCCACTTGGTAACAAGTGGTATCAAAGTTAGGCTCTTGTGTAAAGAGCTTTGCAGCTTCAAGAGAAAGTGATGGCCTCTTCAAATGGTTTTTCTGAAAGTTCTTCTCTTTATAGACCTTCTTTTTTCAATAGGGATGAGTATACTTATTAGAAAGAAAGAATGAAAATTTTTATTGAAGCTATTGACTTAGATGTGTGGGATGCTGTTGAAAATGGTCCTTTTGTCCCCACACAAGTTGTAAATGGTGTAAGAATTAATATACCAAGAAGTGAATGGACGAATGATGATAAAAAAAAGGTCTAATATAATTTGAGAGCCAAAAACATCATTACCACAGCTTTGAGGTATGATGAATTCTTTAGAGTCTCAAATTATAAATCTGCCCAAGAAATGTGGGACACCTTATAAGTAACTCATGAGGGTACTAGTGAAGTGAAAAGATCAAGGATAAATACTCTCACTCATGAGTATGAACTTTTAAGAATAAACCAAGGTGAAAGCATTCAAGAAATGCAAAAACGATTAACACATATTACAAATCATCTTGCTTCATTGGGAAAGATTTTTTCCTAATGAAGATCTTATTAACAAAGTGTTGAGATGTTTGAGCAGGAATTGACAACCTAAAGTGATGGCGATTACAGAGTCAAGAAATCTCTCAACCATGACCCTAGCCACACTTTTGGGCAAGCTTCAAGAATATGAATTGGAATTGAATAGACTCAACCAAAATGAGGAGCTTGACAAGAAAAAGAAAGGAATTGCTCTCAAGACCACCTCTTCTTTGATCAATGATGATGATGAAGATGATGGAGATGACTTAGAAATTAGTGAAGAGAATCTTGGCCTACTAGTAAAAAAATTTAGAAGATTCTTCAAGAAGAATGAAGCTCAAAGAAGACCTCCCTTTCCCCAAAAGAATGTTTATCACAAAGGGGAAGGAATCTCATCCACTCCTAAATGCTATGAATGAGGAGAATTGGGATACATGAAGATGAAGTGTCCAATCTATCAAAAGAAAGTAGAAAAGTATGAGAAGAGGTCCTCAAAGGAAAAGAAAGAAAGAAGAGCCTACATAGCTTGGGATGATAATGACATGGATTCAATCGATAGCTCGGATAATGAGAAAACCAATCTATGTTTCATAGCTAGAGGCGAAGAGGAAGATGAAGATGACATGGAGGTAACACCCTCAAATTTTGAATCAAATTCTTCCCCTTCCTATGATGAATTGTAAGATGCATTTGAAGAATTGCATAATGAATCCACGAGACTTGCAAAACTCGTTTCATCATCCAAGAAAACAATTTTCTCTTTTGAAAACAAAATCTCTATTTTAAACAAGGAAATTGAGGAACTTAAAATTAAAAATGAAACTCTTGGACTTATTAATGCAAACTCCTCATGCATACCATGTTCATCACTTGATAATGCATCTATATCATTTTATTGCTCATCATGTAAAGCATTTGAAAATAAAATTGAGGATTCAAAAAATACACTTGCAAAATTTACATTGGGAAGGGATAATTTGAATATGTTACTAAGGAAACAAATATGTGCTTTTCAAAAGGCCGGTTTGGGGTACAACTCTAATAACCAACAAAAATCTTATAAGAATTTCTTTGCTTCCTCAAGTACATCAACTAGCCCCTTTATCAAATGCTTTTATTGTGGTAGGAAAGGGCATAGTGCATCTTCATATAATGTTAGAAAGAACAAAAACACCAAGGTTGGAACTAAAATGGTTTAGATTCCTAAAGGCACCTTGCCTAACTCTAACACACGAGGACCCAAGATAATTTGGGAACCAAAGGTCAAAAATTGAAGTGTGTTGTAGGTGTGGTTAAAGGCCAAGAATTGACTTTGGAATCTCAAAAGTGGCTGCTCCAAGAAAATACTCCAAGAAAATACTCCAAGAAGCTTGAACTTGCAACCTTTCGATAAGTAGAGACTTGTTATATGCTTTAACTTACCTTAAAGTAGTATTTTTCTAACCTTACATCTTGAAAAATCTCTATATGTGATAATATGCTAGATAAGTTCACTTCTTGTTTGAAATAACATATTTGATGAAAATATCTTTGAACTTAGCTCTTTGGATCAATCATGCACTTAATTTTTACTGTATAATGAATCTTTCCTGCATAACACATTGATTTTACTGCATAATCTGTGATTTTTCTGCAAAATGATGCATAACTTATCACTCTTGTTGTACAAAGTCACAATCTTCTACATAATATGTTTTCCTACAGCATAATCTGAAATTTACTGCATAATGTGGTGTTTTTGTTGCACAACTACCTTGATTTAATCAATTTTGAATCCAATATTGACTTGAGCGTCAGAGGTTTCCCTTTAGCTATTTTGCAGGTACTTCATCATGCCAAAGATCTCCAAGTTGCTCAAAACTTCACCAATCCATCAAAATGGTGTAATTCTAGGCAAAAGTGGTAATTTTGCATTAACATAAGTCTTGAATCAAAATCTGATCAGTTTCTATGCTTGCATGGTGTTTGGAATTGATTTGGAATGCTTTGGAACAAAATTGAAAGGTTTAAAATTGGTCATTTACTATTTAACATGCAAAATCTGAGTTTTAGTAATCTGGTAGTCGATTACAAGACCTTTGTAATCGATTACAAAGGCTCTGCCAAGCGTTCCAAGCCAAGTCAAAAAGCCGGTAATCAATTACACCTCCAATGTAATCGATTACAATAATCCCAGAAGACATGTAATTGATTACACCATATATGTAATTGATTACCAGAAATCCAGAACATGCGTAATCAATTACATAGCCATTGTAATCAATTACACAAGGTTTTAAAAGGCAAAAATACATAGGACCTCCATTTTTTTTTCTACCATCAAGCTTTGTCATGATGATTCCTTATTTATATACTATCTAACCCCATTTGCTCATGTATATAACTCTGAATTCTATTAGCATAAATGATAAATATTATCTAAAATTTTTGTCATATGCATTTGCTATTGGTATCACATATTAATGTGCTAAACTGTTTATATTCTTATATTGATCTTGCAGGGCTAAAATGATTATACAAGGCTAAATGCTTATGTGTTTTTGATAATGCCAACGAGGGAGAAATTAGTGAAATATGTTGCATCTGTACGGGGGAGCTTTGCACTTTTACATGAAAATCATTTATACTATCTCATGCATACATTACGGGGGAGAGTTGCGCTTAAATCTCTGATGAATAAATGCAAATATTTCTCTTTTTTCAATGCTTATTTTGTCATCATCAAAAAAGGGGAGAATGTAAATGTTTATGTCTTGAAGCATATCAAATGAGTTTTTGATGATAACAAAGTCAAGATGAAGACCAAGATCAAAAGAAAAAACCCAGACCAAAAGAAGAAGACTAAGATCAAAAGAGGTATATTAGATATAGGTCTTAGAACATCAATGTGAAATGCTCTCAAGGTATCTCAATTATATTCAAATGGCTTTTCAAAGATCTCATAAATCGACTTGTTTTTCAAAGTTCATATTTTAAAGAAATGTTGATTTCAATCTTGGATTATGTTAAACATTTGTAAATCTTGTTTAGTCCAAGTACCCCCAATGTTAAAAATGGCCTGAAAACTTAATTGAGCTTAAAAAATGTGTTCAAAGTGCAAAGTAATCGATTACACATGTGTGGTAATCGGTTACAAGCTAAACAGAAGCCCTGTAATCGATTACATTAACCATGTAATCGATTACTAGAAAGTCAGAGGGCGTGTAATCGATTCCACAAGGCTGATAATCGATTACAACCTGCCCAGAAAGTCAAGAACACATTCATACAGCCATGTAATAAATTATCAAGAGTGTGTAATCGATTACTAGCATTCTGACAGTGCCCAACGACTATTTTCTTGGCAATTTAATGTTGTCACAAATGTCACCCAACGACTCTATTGATCTGGAAACTTATAAATACACATCTTGGGGCATCATTTGTGACTAACCAACAATTGAGAAACATCTTTCAATCACTCTAATCCGAGAATCATCATTAAATCACTTGTGCTTTGTTTTTGTACATACTTGAGATATTCTTGAAGAGCATTATAGGGCTTCAATTTGTGTAATTTACTCTTATGAGAGTTTCATTTTGTAAACACTTTAATTCTTTGTAAAGAGGGTGAGGTATCCCTTATTGTAAAGAAGATAAGGTATCCTTCAAAGGTTGTAAATGGGGTGAGGTATCCCGTTAGTGAAAAGGGTGATGTATCCCAGTTTTGAGACTCAAGCACAAAGGGTGAGGTATCTCAATGTGTGGTAAGTTCTCTATTGTGTAAAGGTTTTTAAGCACCCGTTCAAGCTTGAAGTTTAGTGGAAAATCTCGAGTGGTTTGCTTGAGGACTAGACGTAGGTCACAAGGGGTGGCTGAACCAGGATAAATCCTTGTGTTTGTTCTTCTCAACTCTATCTCTTTACTTTGTGCTTTAATTATATATGCTTGAGTTGAGTTTGATATCTAGCTTTGCTTGAATACTTTCTATCTTGTGTTGTTTATTTGTAAGTGATTCATTTGATCGCATTTATCTATTCACTTCAATTAAACAATAGCTTCAACGAAAATTTGATAAACAAGTGCTTTGCGAAAATATTTCATAAACTCAATTCACCACCCCTCTTGAGTTTGAGGCCCTTAGTAACAGTATCCTTACATCATCCTAAGATACTTTGGTGTTGTGATCATCTTCATATCTCTCTTGGAAATCAAAAAGTTCTCACTTTGTTCTTCAAAGGAAGCTCATGGCCGCACCTTTCCAAAATTCCTTCCAAACTTCAATAATTTTAAACAACCTTAGATCTTGATCTCCATGCAATTATAAGGAACTTTCATGTTGAGACCATCTTCCTAATCATCTATCTTCAAGCACTTTTCCTAAGATCTAAGTTTGAAGGATAAAGGAGTGAAGTTCTTGATATTCTTTTCTAATCTTTGATTCAAAGTTTTAAACCATGTTTTGAATCCATGATATTTTTATTTAAGCCTTAGATGTTGATTATGTGTGTTTACTTTGATTTTGAAAAAGCTCTTGGTGGAGAAAAGTGGATTTAAGAAGGACATACAAGGAGCTTTGGTGGATTATCCAAGGTAAGAGAGGGATTAATGTCTTCAACCATTCGTTGGTGGTGAGGAATGAATGTGTATGTGGTAAAAAATCCATAAGGAGTTATTCACTTGTTTGTTTAAGGCTTTTCATATTTATGATTGTTTGGTGATTGATATGCTTATTGCTTTGATAAGTGTGCATGATTTTATTGATTGATTATTATATGAGATGTTGTGATTTTGATTAATTTGTGATTAATTGCTTAATATGATTTTATCGTTTTCATATTAAGTATGAACATGTGATGGTAAAATTATCATTAGCGATATGTTATATGATGAGAATTATGTGGAAAGGAAAAATGTTTTGGTTCTAAAGAATCTTGAGGCTCACGGCTTTTTGTTTGATATGGAACAAAGCATTTCAAATTATTTTACTAATCATGAGTTTTAGATGAGTAGGTAATAAGTTAATGATTTAAGGATTTGCAAAGAAAGTGGACATCAAAATGAACAAAGATTTTATGATGAAATTATTTGTGATTTTCGGCCAATATGCCAAGAATTAGTAGATTAGAACAAATAGTATTTTTTTTAACATAATATTGAATGGATTAAAATAGCAAAGGATTTAAATTAAGGGATTTTGAGATATAAAAGTAAGAAAAGCTTATCTTTGGAATTAATTAAATTAGTGGATTTAGTTTATAAAAGAGAAATAAATTGGTGACTTGAAGTTTACTAACGTATAGCTCACCCATTGTTTTTGAGGCGCGTTAGGAAATTTTAAGTTGGAATAGTTGATTTAAAGGAAATATTGATTTTGGGGAAATAATAAAAAATATTACATAGAGGATTTTTAAGTGAGAAAGTATGGGGTTTGAAGTTAGAAATTGTATTAATTTTTGGAAAGTCCAAAATAATGTTTGGAATATTGAGAAATATTTTACGTAGTTGAAAAATGATGAAAAATGATTTATGCGACTTAAAAATATGATTTTTAAGCTACATGATTTAAAAAAAGTTAGAAAATTGCTACGCAATTTGGAAAATGTTGAAATATTTTACGTGAATGAGAAAACATCAGAAAATGGTTACGCAATTTGAAAACGTAACAAAAGTGTTACGCGATTGTGAAAATGCATTAAAAATGATACAAGTTTGAAAGTACAGTAAAGTTATTGTAAGAACTTATGTACTGGACCCAGATGTATTAGTGATATTATGTAATCGTATGAACGATTATATAATATTCATTGATCTTATGATATTAGACAATTGTATGGGCGGTTGTTCTAATCTCATTTAGGAACAATCTAAAGATGAAATTGAGATATGCATTGAGGTATCATGCATTGAACAGAATATAGCCGATGACTATTATGGCTTGTTGGGCCTAGGAGTGAATGAGAATTGAATAGTGAGGTCTATGATGGATCTTGGGGGTGTCGAGGCGCGGTGAGCAACAATGTGGACAGTTGGCAAGTACCATGTACCACTTGATTGTGTAATTCCGTTGCAACGCATCGACAATGCCCGACAATCACTATTTCTTTTCGTGGACTAGTATTGTCTTTGGGCTAAGGCTGACATGTGTTCCAGATATGTTCATCTTTGAAATTGTGATTAGCTCCATGGAGTAAGAATTGATTCAGTATGCATACACATTGTCAGTACACATATTATTTTGGCATGGTCAATGTTCAAGTAGTGTGACATAATCATTTCATATATATTAATGATATCTGTTATGATAAAACTGTTATTGTTTATTTTATTGTGATATATGGTTATTGGAATTATTTATGAAATGATGACATGAATATAATTGTGATATCTGTATGTATGGAATGACTTTGTCATTCGTATCATTCTTTACTACCATACTGATATTGATGAAAGGAGATCTCACCTCTTTGCTGTACTGTCTGTTTGTGTTTGTATTGTTAAAATTTGTATAGTAGACGAAGCAAACTTCTTAGACTTAACTGGAGGCAATATTTTGATTTTGGGGACGACAACAAGGAGTGATCTTCCTAGTTTTGACAATGTGCAGTTTTGCAGAGGAATAGATATCTGACGCGTCGAGATGGATGTGGAACGGAATAAGTATGTTGAGTTTTCTCGTTAGTGTTATTACCGTGCTATTAAGTATGACCCATCATGGGGTTTGCTACTGTTTCCTTGAGTCTGTAAGTTTTATGTTCTAAGTACTATTGAATATTATGTGATATCTGTGATGTATATTAATCAGTTTAAATATATTTTTCAGTATTACCTATAAATTTTGGTAAGTTTATGTTTTTGCGAAAAGAAATTATAAAACCCATGTTTTATAACTCAATACTTTTTATGAAATGATTTTCAAATTTTAAGTTTGTAGTTAGAAATGTAATGCCCTACGGATGGTGTTACATTTGAACTTTGAGCATTTAGTAATTTACACTTGTTTTTCCAAAATATAATTAAATTTGATATGAATGGAATGAGATGACATAGTATGAAATTTTCATTCCATTGTTTGGATATTTAATGATGGAATAGAAAAAAAAGATTCCATTGCATTGTTTGGAAGTTCTAGTAGAATGAAATGATAAGAATTATAAGTGTTTTATTATATATCATTTCATTTCTTCTTATTCCTCTTAATTTGTGGAAAAGAAAAAGTGGGGTTTATGATGAAATGAGATGGAATGGATGTGCCATTCAATTCCATCCTAATTTTAAAAAACTAAACAATGATACCTAGCCCATTCCATTACTTTCTACTTTATTCCATCCCTTACTACCAATCGAAAATTAAGATATAAAATTTTGAAACTACAGCAATCCATTAAGTTATAATACATTGGTAATGAGTCTTTTTAGGTTGATTAACCACTAAAACAACCTTTTTAAGGTGTCCTATGACCTTAGGATCACCAAATAGGTGATCTACAAAATCAATTTTTGAACTTAAAAAGAAAACTCAAACCAGACTAGATGATGGGTTGCTCGAATTCGACAACGACGATGACAAGGTGAGGCTGATGCTGAGCTCCATGAGCAGACAATGGGTGGAGTGGAGTCGGTGGTGCTCCTTGGCTGGTGCACCGTGAAGTGAATGAATGGCCTGAAGTCCTGAACGAATTTAAGGGTGTGTTTGGGAGTTTGGAGATAAAGGAAAAGGAGGGAAAGGAAGGGGAAAGAAGGGAAGGGGAATGAGGGATAAATACTTCCCCCTTGTTTGGGAGTAAAAAATATATGAGAAAAAGGAAATGAAAGATTTGCAATATATTTTTATAATTTTACCCTTTATTAAAAAAAACTAATATAACTAACATGGTTTATAAATAATATTAATTTGAAAAATTCTAAAAATTATTTATGTATTTTTCATCATCTAAAAAATAATTTTCTGTCTCTACAAAAAAATATTCTCTCTAAAAAATATTTTCTCTCTCTAAAAATATTCTCTCTAAAAAAATTTTCCTCTCTCTAAATTTTTTCTCTCTCTAAAATACTATATCACTTAAATTTTTTTCTCTCTAAAAACATTTTCTCTATCAAATTTTTTCTCTCTCTAAAAAAATTTCTCTTTGAAAATCTTTCTCTTCCTAAAAAAAATTTTCTTTTAAAAATATAAAATATTTTCTCCCAATATAAAATTTCTCTCAAAATTATTTTCTCTCTCAAAAAATCCTTATTTTGTTACCAAGTCTCTGTGAGTAGTGATAATCGATTACCAAGTCTCTGAATTTTGAAAAATAGGTTCCCGCATGAGTGTAATCGATTACCAAGCCTTGGTAATCGATTACCAACTTTCAAAAAAGTTGTTAATTGATTACTAAGTTATTGGATGAGATTACAGACATCCTTGAACCTATTTTTGAGCTCAATTCAACTTGGTAAACATTTCCAACTTAGAAAACTTGAATTTTTCAAAAATATAAACTTGATTTTCTTGATCCAAGGTTAAAACATCATTTGTTTTAAAAAAAAATTACCTGCCAACTAAAAAATTAATTTTAAAGAGAAACTCTTTCAAAAATATTTTGAGATATCTCAAGAGCTTCTCATATAATGACTCTAAGTCCTATAAATTATACCAATTATGTTTCCTTTGGACTTAGTCTTCGACTTGACTTTGTTATCATCAAAATCTTCATGATCTTCATGACATAAGTATTTACATTATGGACACTTGAAAATTCAATTTTAAAAGATTAAAATGTTCCTAAGAAATACTGAAGTTTCGGCATGAAATTTTTCTTTTCTCCACTCCACTGCCATACTACTTCATCTTTATCTAATACAAACTTTTGACTTTTTCTTTCATCTTTTGTCTTCATTTCCTATGCATCCAGCAGCTGAAAAACAGAGGAAAAGAAATGAAAAACAGAAAGAAGAAAGGAGAGAAAGGAAGGAGAAGAAAAGTAAAGAAAAAGGAAGAAAACCAAGGAACCAAAACTCCAACAAGCTAGGAAATTGAGGTAGGAGTTCTTGCCTCCAACTTGTTCTTCTTCTTCCATTATTTTTTAATCAAATTTATGGTCTTTGAACTTGTTGAGGCCACGACCAATTGTACTCCATTAATCGAATAATTAGATGACCTATTTGAATCATCATTTCATAGTATCATGTAAGTGCTATTCGAATGCTTCATAATCTACTATAATTAAAATGCATCTTTTGATATGTTTTTAAGGAAGCTTATTCGAATAAGCTTAATAGCTATTCAAATAATTGGTTTAAGTAGAAGAGTTTAATATCAGATATATCACTATTACACCAGTATGAAAATAGAGCATTTGAAGCAGTAAGAAAATAGAACACAATGGGTTGAACAACAGAATATAAAATCAGATATAGTAAGAAAATAGAGTAGTTGCATCAGTAAAAAAAATACTGCATAATAAATGGAACAACAAAATATAAAATAATTCAGATATAACACTAGTGCATTAATAAGAAAGTGGACAACAGAGTACAAGAAACACTGTTGCATCAGTAGAGCATACGTTCATGGATTTGTGGATTGGGAGATATGAAAATAGAAATAAAAGGGTAAGGAATGATGTTTTTGTCATTTCCTACCTCTATTACGAGTTTGTGTTTGATGGATGAAAGTGGGTGAAAACGCAGGGTTGAAAGTGGAAATTGCAGAAAACAGAGATTTGGTTAAGGTGTGTTCTCTGTGGAGGAAAGAAGAAGTAATGGTATTTATAGACCCAGAGTTTGGGCTTCCTTACGTAAGAAACTGATGCAACGAGAAGGAGTTTTCCAAAAATCTCCTCCTGTGTAATTGTATTTTAATTAGATTTTTGTTAAGATTGTTACACATTTCTTTTCTATTTTATCTTGCATTTAATGTTTTGAACTTTCATTCCTTCAGGATTACGTGAGCTTGCCTAAGACTTTTGTTAGTTTTTATCATACTGTTGACAATTGTTTCTGCTGTAATCATTACTTAATTCTTGAAGCTCCCCGTAATGACACTTGGTCATGTTGACTTCATTAGCTTAGTTCATCTATCAACGTGTCTAACTTGTTTTCCTGACACTTGTGGCCGTATAATTTCAGGTGTCCTCTTCTCTTAAACTTTGTTCTAGTTTGGTTCCATTGGAACCACAAAATTACAGAATTTTTTTTCTTGCTATTACCAAGCAACGTAACTTCTATTTACTTGATATTTTTCAATCTTTATTCGAATAGTACTTCATCTATTCGAATAAAGGTTTTTCTCACAAATACCAACTCCAGCTATTTAACAGGGACCTTATTCGAATAGCTAAATATCATTCTTAAAATTTTATTTTATGAAGCATTTAAATTATTTTATATAGATATTGTTTTTAGTTTACAGTTTTTGGGAAGTTATATATAGCTAGTACTTGAGTTGTTATATTGTGCAATTGGATGGTTAAGTAACCTAATTGGATAAATAAATAATCTTTGACATGTCATTTTGGCCATGTAGGCCGAATTGGAACCCTAGGAGATATGATAATCTTCATATTTCATCCAATGTGTAAATGCTTGAATTATAGATAAACCTTAAGTTGTAATCAATCATGGTTGATCGTATGGAAATCTCTTGGTATTGCTCCTTGACTAATCAAGTTGAGCTAAGAACTTTGAATTTGTATTGCTCCCTTAATTTTTAAAAGTTGAGTTAGAATGTGAATTGTGCCTGCATTTGATTAATTAGTGCTCATAGAGTTTGAATTTGAATTGAATATAAGAATTTGGACTTTTATCCTTAAATGAGGAAGAAAATGGTCTTAGAATGCTATTTCATCATATGAGAATTTCTTCAATTTGAAAGAATTTGGCATTAGTGAATTTTGGAGTTGATCTTGTTAGGGGGAAGGGTATCCAAAATTCTATTAGAATTATGGAGATAATCTTTCGTGAGGAAAGGGATCCTATATTCTTAAATTCCTCACGAGTTTCCTCACTTGCCAGAGTTTTCCTCATCTATATAAGGATACTCGAAATAGTTTTATGTGACAAACATGGAATTGTCATGAATAAGTTAGAGTGTACTAACCTAAAAATAGACTATTACCTATCTTAGTGGTAGTGAGACCTACCACAAGTATATAGAACCCATGTTATGTGAGGTGACCTTAAACTGTTTTGATACAGTAATGTGGGTTCTGTTGGAATTAGCGCATGGATAAATGAACACTGAAATTGATTTGAATTTGAATGCGACATTTTGACATCGTTATGTTATAAAAACCATTAAATGAATTTGAGATTGTGATTCTTGTCTGGAAATTGTTTCTGAAAGTATTTATGGATAAAATTTGTGATGCTTGATAATAAGTATTTTTGAAAACTAATAATAATTGGAATCCTATTTCGGGAAGAGAAAGGACTAGATTTGACATTTTGCCACCTTTCTAGTTTATATGTAAGTTGAAATTTGAAATATATATTTTTCCTTTAAATAACTGGGAGTATTATGATGACATAGATTTTTTTAAAAATTACTGAGAATTCTCACCCTTTTTTGTTTGTATTCCATAATATTTTCAGGGACGCGTTCTTCAGCAAGCATGCAAAGGAAGAAGATGTAGAATATGTTTTGATATCATTTTGTACTTGTGATGTATATTAGTAACTTGGAACCAAGTACGTAATTATTGTGTATTGTAATATATTTTGTATACTGTACTTCATAATACACACACACACACACACACACACACACACACACACACATGTTATCGTAACCCTCAATAGGCTCATATTTTGTATATCTATTATATTTATTTTCAAATTTATTATACTAATTGTAAGTGGCATGCTTAATTTTGATTACTATTGCGTAATTCTGGATACGTTATTAGTAATGATGTTAAGGATGTTACACTTAAGCGGTGGGTTTGTGACTGCTTAATCGATCACAAACAGAATGGAGAAAATTGTGGGCGTTGGATTGCCCAAAACTTGATCGCTTAAGTGGCCTATGATAGAAAAAAGTTTGTTGTTTCTTGTTGATGTCCAGTGATGAATCAGTCAAAAGTTGGGCGATTAATCTCTTAGCTATAGGGAATTGCCTTGAAAAATCCATTGCAAAAGATTGAATTTTTTTTTCTTTTCTTAAACCTAACTCTATTATTAACACAATTTCTCCACCAAAAACTCAGTTTTGAAGGGAGGAAACTACACAACCACTAATCGAAAAGACAAATCAAGTAGCTAAACTAACTAACTAACATAATTAAAAAAAATGCATTAATGTAAAACAAAAGGGAACGAAGCTTGGGTTGCCTCCCAAAAAGTGCTTGTTCATCGTTATTAGCACGACGTTTCCAATTCTCAATTTGGTTGGCCAAGGGCCTGGGAAGATTTTTGGTGATCAATCTCTCCTCCCCAATAGTGCTTTAACCATTGTCCATTGACTTTAAGCTCGTTCCTGAATAAGATTCAAGAACTTCAATTGTTCTAAAGGGGGGAACTTTCTTGACTTAGAATAGGCTCGACCACTTGGATTTTAGTTTTTCTGAAAACAGCTTCAGCCTTGAGTTAAATAATAAAACTTGTTGACCTGGTTCAAAGTGTCTTGAGGTGATCTTTTTATCATGCCACAACTTTGTCTTTTCCTTGTATAGACGAGCATTCTCGTAAGCCTCGTTTCTGAGTTCCTCCTTTCATTCAACTGCAACAATCTCTTCTCACTTATCGCTTTCACATCAAAATTCAAGAATTTAATAGCCCAAAAAAGCTTTATGTTCAAGTTCCATGGGGAGATGACAAGATTTACCAAAAACTAGCCTATATGGGGATATACTAATGGGGTTTTAAATATATGTCCATAATGCATCGTTTAGCTTAAGTGACAAATCATTCCTAAATGTATTAACAGTTTTCTCTAGTACGCTCTTTAATTCCCTGTTAGAGACCTCTACTCGACCACTTGACTGAGGATGATAGGGGGTAGCTATCTTGTGCTTGATAGCAAATTTGCTTAAAATAAACTCAAATTGCCTATTACAAAAATGTTTCCCACCATCACTGATTATTGCACTACAAGTGCCAAATCTAGTGAAAATGTTTTTTTTTTTTTTATAAACTTGACAACCACCTTAGCATCATTAGTTGATGTGACAATGGTCTCCACCCATTTGCAGATAGTCAGCAGCCACTAATATGAATTGATTAGATAATGAGGAAGGAAAGAGACCCATGAAATTGATTCCCTAGACATTAAACAACTCCACTTCAAGGATGTTATTAAGTGGCATTTCATGCTTTCTGGAAATATTGCCTACTCTTTGACACCTGTTACAACTTTTAACAAAATTGTGAGCATCTTTAAAAAAGGAAGGCCAATAGAAACTAGACTATAATACCTTGGCTACTGTTCTATTCCCTCCAAAATGACCTCCATACTTAAAACCATGACAGTGCCATAAGATGTTTTGCGCTTCTTCATCTGAGACATACTTTCTCAACACACTATTAGCACATCTTTTAAATAAGAATGGGTCATCCCAAACATAAAATTTGGCATCATACAGGAACTTCTTTCTTTGTTACCATGTCAGCTCAGATGGGATGATTCCAGCAGCATTGTAATTAGCAAAATATGCATACCAAGGGAGGATTTGGTGGGCAAACAACTGTTCATCTAGGAAATCTTCTTTTATTGGAACATGTTCTTCTTCCAAATCCCCTTCTTGTGTGACTCTTGACAAGTGGTTAGTTACTAGGTTTTCTGTTCCTTTCTTATCTCGAATCTCTAAGTTAAACTCCTGCAGTAACAAAAATCCATCGAATCAGTCTAAGTTTTGCATCATGTTGTCAAGAGATATTTTAAAGCTGAATGGTTAGTGTACACAATAACTCTTGACCCAACTAAATAAGAATGAAACTTATCAAATGCAAAAACTACTAGAAGTAATTCTTTTTTGTAGTTGCATAATTAAGTTATGTGCATCATTTAAAACTCTACCACATAATAAATGACATACAAAACCTTATCTTTTCTATGTCCTAAAACAACACCCACAACAAAATCACTCACATCACACATCAATTCAATTAGTAAGTTCCAATCAGGAGCAATAATTATGGGAGCAGAAATAAGCTTGCTTTTCAAAACATTAAATGCACTTAAACAATCATCATAAAAAACAAATGGTGCATCTTTAACAAGCAATTTGCATAATGGTTTGGTGATCTTGGAGAAATCTTTTATAAATCTCTTGTAGAACTCAGCATGTCTGAGGAAACTCCTTACTCCCTTGACATTGGTGGGAGGGGGTTGCTTCTCAATAATCTGCACTTTTGCTGGATCCACTTCAATGCCCCGTGAAGAGATGTGATGTCTTAGAACAATTCCTTCTTGCACCATAAAGTGACATTTCTTCTAATTCAACACCAAGTTAGTTTCTTGACATCTTTCCAAAACCAAAGAAAGATTAGATAAACAAGAATCAAAAGAGGATCCAAATATATAAAAATCATCCATAAAAATCTCAGTAAACTTTTCAATCATATCAGAGAAGATAGAAAGCATACACCTTTGAAAAGTTGCGAAAGCATTGCATAATCCGAAGGGCATTCTTCGGTATGCTAAGATTCCATATGGACAAGTGAAAGTAGTCTTCTTTTGATCCTTGTGTGCCACCAAAATATGATTATAGCTGGAGTAACCATTTAGAAAGCAGTAATTGGTATGACCCTCTAGCCTCTCTACCATCTGATCAATGAATGGAAGGGAAAAGTGATCCTTCCTTGTTGCATTATTGAGCCTTCAATAGTCAATGCACATCTTCCATCTAATGACAATCCTTGTGATAATGAGTTCATTGTTATCATTAACTATCACTATCATCCCCCTTTCTTCGGAACAACTTGTACCGGGCTTACCCATGAACTATTTGAGATAGGGTAAATGATGCCCGCATCATAAAACTTTATCACTTCCTTTCTCACCACTTCTTTCATAGTGGGGTTTAATCTCTTTTGCGGTTGAAACACTGCCTTAAAGTCATCCTCCATTAGGATATTGTGCATGCAAATTGTGAAACTAATGCCTTTAAGATCCCTAATAGTTCACCACATAGCTGATTTATGTGCTCTTAAGACTCTTAAGAGCTTCTCTTCTTTAACTTTGCTGAGCTCACCATTTACAATCACAAGGAAAATGTTATTCTCACCAAGAAAAACATACTTGAAATTAGAGGGAAGTGACTTTAATTCTAGCTTCAGTGGCTCCTCTATAACTGCATCTTCTTTCTTCAATTCTTCTTTTTTGCAAGTTTAAATGAGGGAGGGTTGGTAAAGCCTCCAATTTGGCTATGCATTCAAGTATCTCTAATGCTTTCTCCTCATCATCAGGAATTAGAGTTAACAAGCACTGATTTAAGTGGAGATATTGGAGAGCTCTACTTGAATGCTTTATTGACCAAAGAGTCAGTCATATCCACCCTAAAGCATTGTTCTTCTTCTATATGGTGTTTCATTACCTCAAAGACACTGAAGGTAATCTTTTCATCTTGCATTCTCAACATGAGTTCACCTTGTTCTATATCAATTAATGCTCTTCCGATTGCTAAGAAAGGCCTCTCCAGAATAAAGGGGATGTCTTCATCTTCCTCCATATCCAGAACCACAAAATAAGTTAGAAAATTAAATTTATCTACCTTCACTAACAAATTTTCAACAATACCGTATGGGTGTTTAACAGATCGACCTGCTAGTTGAAGGGAGATCATTGTTGCTTTTACTTTTTCAATTCCCAGCTTGTGCATCATAGATATTGGCATAAGATTTACACTCGCTCCAAGATCACATAAAAACCCTCCCAATAGTCAGCTTACCAATAGTGCAAGGGATGGTGAAACTACCTAGATCTTTTAGTTTAGGTGGCAATTTCATCTGAATTATAGCACTGCACTCTTCTGTCAACATTATTGTCTCATCTTCCTTGAACTTTATCTTCTTTGATAACAACTCTTTCATGAACTTAGCATAAGATGATATTTGTTCAAGTGCTTTAGCAAATGGAATATTTATCTGCAGTTTCTTGAAGACATCTACAAACTTAAAGAATTATTTCTCTTGATTTTCCTTCTTTAACCTTTGAGGGAATGAGATCTTAGTATAAAGTGATGGTTCATATACTTTGTTTTGCTCAATGTAACACCCTAGAAAAAACATTTTAGGCTTGTATATGGATACGGAGGTAGCCTAATACTTGCTTAACATGTTTATTAAGTTTTGTAACTTTCTGAGTACGTTTAGGCACTTTATTGCAATGCTATGTGTGGAAAATAGCTGTTTTTAGCTCCGGAAGTGGCTTAAATTGCTTAGTTTGTGGAAATAAATGTGGAGAGATTATTTCTAGGTCACAAATGTGTGAAGTGTGTTACAATTAAAATTTGAATTTTATCAGGGTTAGTTTGGTATTTTTAAGTATACTGGTTGTGTGTTTTAATACCGGATTGGTAGCCAGCAGATATGAAAAAATCTGGAAATGGTAAAAATATATTTTTAATGAATCATAAGATTTATTTTAAGTTTGTTGGAAGTGAGAGAATTGGATTTGGTGAAATCTGAATGTTCTTAGCAGATATAAGTTTCAGTATGGTTTTAAGGGCAAAATGGACTTTTCCTCTAATTTTTCCCTATTATCTCTTGGTTGAGAGGAGAAGGAGAAGCAAAAAACGAAAAGAAAGAAAGAGAAAAGAAGAAGGAGAAGAAAGGAGAAGGAAGAAAAAGAGAAAGGGGAAATGAAGAAGAATCAAGTGGAGGTTGGATCTTCCATGGCTCATCCATGGCTTCATCTTCATCTTGTCTACAAGAGGTAGGGGGAAAGTTTGTTTTACTTCTTAACTTCATCTTCTTCATTGGGTTTATGGGGACTTGATGGGGGATATGTGGTTGATTTGTCGATTATTTTCATATCTTGAGTGTCATATGTTTGATCTAATTGGACTTCATATATGTTTAATTGTTAACTTTTAGCTAAGTTTCTGGATATGAAGTTTAATCGGATTTTTATTGTGAAACTATGCTTAAGTATGTTTATAAGCACTCATAATTGTATTGTGTTTTTCAGGAGATCAATATCACCCCTAGAAGCAAAGGAAGAAGAGCAGTTATGAAGATTCAAGGTTACATTTGAAGAAAGTGGTCAACACGGCCCGTGTTAAATGACACGGGGCAAGCCGTGTACTCCTCTGACTATTTGAAGACAGGGTCAAATACTATTTTTGGATTAACACGGCCTGTGTCAAATGACACGGGGTAGGCCATGTTTCTCTCTGACTTACAAAACACTTGAATTTTTGTTACCAGAACCTGACACAGGGTAGGCCGTGTCAAATGACACGGCCCGTGTCATCCCATTAGAACATTAGATACGAATTCTAATGATGTGTTAGGTATCCAAAAATATAAATAGGGTTGCCTAGGGTCCTAAAAAGAGAGTCTGGACTGGAAAACTACCAAGAGGTTGAGGAGAAGACCAAGAACAAGGGAGAAGGAGATTGGATCGAAGATTGGAGTCTCAGGTTCTAGCAATTGGAGATCAATCATCCCCAACCTTTGGAAACTAGTTTGATCTTTAGTTTTCTTCTGCACTTTCATTCTAGACAATGTTTTTCTGTTACTTTTCTTTTGGTTTTGAATTTGCCATGTGTGGTTAGTTTTCTTATATGGTTAAGGGAAGATGAAACCCTAGTTTTGATTATGTGATTCTTGCATATTTCTTTATATCAATACAATTTTGTTTTTATTCATATGTTTTTGTTCTTAATTTGGTATAAATGTTTTTATACTCTTTGCCAATTTCGAAAGTGGTAAAATTAGGATTGCTATGCGCGGTTGCGACGGTAGGACTAGTGAGACATATGATCTAAGTAATTTAATCCCGGTATGATATTGGATCTTAGTGTGATTCGTTTTCTAAATCTTAATGCAATCAATAAGTAGGTGTAAGAGCGGTTGCTTTACAAATAACTATTGATTAGGGATTGATTTGAGCGGTTGCTGAATTAACTAAAACTTAAGGAAAATAGAGAATTAATCTCACAATCACATAAAAACATAATTGATCATGTTGGTATAAAGGATATGTGGGCTAGCATAATCATATAAATCTAGTGGTGGATTCCATCTCTTAACCATTGTCTTTTAATTAATTTTTCAGATTATATTTACTGTTTTTGTGTTGGATTCAATTTCTGTTTTTAATTTTAACAAACAAAACCACCGCTTTATTGTTTACTGTTTTTGAGTGTTTAAATTAGGATTCAACTTATAGTGTTAATTGAATTAGTTCTCTGTGGATCGACCCTTGCTAACTACAACTGGTTGCAAAGTTTTTATTTTTGGTGGAACTTGACAACTGATTTTCATTCTAAATTTTAATCATAATCCACACCACACCAATGGTTTTGAAGTGTAAGAATTGTATTTATATTAGTAAATGCATGAATCTTGTTAGAAAGCTAGAGAATATCATGTTTTTGGTTTGATGGAATCAAGAAGTTGGATTTTCAGCCTTGGAATACCTTGATTCCCATTTTATGTCATATTTAGGGGTTTAGGTTAAGTGTGGATTTTGATTCACAAAGTGGTATGATTGAGTGAAATTAAAGTGAAATAAAAGTTGCTATGTGTAGTTGAACCTTGTGGAAGGTTGTAAATCACTTGGATGTGAAGTTTGAGTGATTGGAGGAGGGTTTTGTTTCAATGGAGCAGTAACCCGCGACTGCAGAATTCTGCATAATTCATGTTCAGATGCTGGCACCGCGGCGCAAGGATTTCATGCCGCGGCGTGAGACTAATGCATTTTCAGCATTGAAACTTGAGAGTAGGGCACCGCGGCGTGGCACAGGTGGTGCCATGGCGTGAGTTCTGGAACCTTCAAAAATATGTTTTTGATATTCTTGGAAGTTCCTATGTGTTGAGACCTTTCATGTATGTCTTTACAAGTATGATGAGACCTTAATAAGGGTATTTAATGAAGTGAGAATGTGATAAATCAAAGTAATTTGTAATTGCTAATTATGTGAGGTAATTAGGCATAGATATACACATGTATATTGTGAAATGTGATTTGAGAAAGTGAGTTTTCCTAAGTGTTAGAATCACTCATGTTTACTCTTTTGAGAGTGTTAAATTACTTTTAAGAGTAATTGGATAAAATGTTGTAAAATGAACTTGATGTGCATATAAATCAATTGGGGAACTAATTATGTGATGTAATTAGTAATTGTTTTGCATGATATGATTGTGAAACATAGTTGAAGTGTATGATATACTCTTTATGTTTGTGTGTTGTTAAGGATGGATTTCCTTATGGTTCCGAGGATGGACTTCCTCTCCGTTTTGAAGACCGTGTAGTTGATGGATTTCACTACCAAGAGTGTTATTTTCTGGATGGACTTCCAGTGCTTGTCTAAGGTTATGGATGTGACTTCCATTACTTTGTTCAGGACTCATGCATTCATGACATTACCATGGACTTGGTATCATGCATTATTCATTTCATACTTAAGTTATTGCATAGGCATATACATTAGACATACCTAGGCATAACATGGCAATTATATGAGCAGTTGCTATCATGACATAAACTCATAAACATGGCAATTGTATGGGCGATTGCGTGTCTTTAAGATAGAGATGTTGTTATTACGTGTCTCTGAGATGGAGATGTTGTTGTTGCGTACTTCTGAGATAAGAGTGTTATTGTGCTTCTGTGAATGAAGTGTATTCGTGATACATGTAAATCAATTGTGATTTTAATTATTGTAGGTAACTAGGGATTGTATGGTTTGACTAGTTAAGGTGTAATGCTTCTCCTAGTTGTTTGATAGGGTGAGATGTCTCATTGTAAAAGAGTAGTTGAAGATGGACATCCCTTCTTTACTCTTGGCGACCCAGAATAGTCGAGATAGGGCGTCGTCCTCACTACGTATGATGAGTAATTGGGGTGGATTTATCCTCACTACGACTCATATATGCATGATAATAGTATATGATTGTATAGACGATTGTATATTATTGTTGTTGGCTTCTGGGAATGAAGTGTAGTTTACTTCTGTGATGTGAAGTGTGATTTTATTCGTTGCATGTGGAAATGAGTTTTCTATACAACTTATAAAATGGGACTCTATTTCGGGAAGAGAAAGGACATGATTTTGGCTTTTGTCACCTTTCTAGTAATATAGTGTTTTCACCTGATGTTTTTTTCCAAAATAGCTGGAATGATTGTGATGACATGTTTTAACTGTGTAGAACTACTGAGAATGCGTGATTTTCACCCTTTGTGTGTGTTTCCATGATGATTCCAGGGAGGAAGCTTTGTGGGAAATGAAGCAATTGAAGTCAGGAGCTTAGAGTGCTTAGCTTAGTGTAGCTAGGTGGTTTATTTTGAAATGATGTATGTATAGTATTTATGAGGAATACTCTTGTGGTGTAATATTTATATATTCATTCATGGCTCATATTTTCTATATAATGTCGTTATGTTATATTAAAAATCACATAGCTGTTAAGTAGCAGGTCTGAATCTAGTGACTGTGGTAGTATACTATGGTTATTAAATTTGAGATGTTACACTCAAGATCCTTCTTCTTTCTCTGCCACTTCGGCTGTTCTTCCTTAGCTTCTTCTTCTTTATTGTCATCTTAAATTGAGACATCATCTTTAGGAAAATCATTTTTCTCTATCTTTATTCCTAAGGAGCTTGGTACTTATTTCACTTGTACTTCTACTGTTTTGCCATTTCTCAAAGTGATTGCCTTGCATTACTCATTCAAATTAACCATAGTGTCACTAGGTAGGCTACCTGGAGGTCTCTCTGCGAGTTGTCTTGATATTTGACCCATTTAGCTTTTCGAAATTCAAATTGATGCCTCTTAATTCTTGAAGTTGGCTCTCGTTTCCTGTATGAAATTGGAGGTTTGTTGGACAAAGGAAGATATCTGTTGAGAGATTTTTTCAAGAGCACTCTCTAAAGGAGATTTCTTCTCTTTTTGAGAAATCTGTTGTATCCCTTGATTATTCCAAGAAAAGTTCAGATGATTCCTCCACCTTGGGTTATAAGTGTTTGAATATGGGTTACTTAGGGTCTTAGAGGATTGCCCATATAGTTGACTTGCTCTTGAGAAGTAAACCTTGAATTGCTTGCCTCACATTCACCATTGACGTGATTACCTCCATAGAAATAACAAGTTAAAGCTTGATGATTGACTGAGCTTACTTGCATGTGGCCAATGTACTTGGTATGATTGGCTATTTGTTGAGAAAAGGGTCTTGTTTTGTGCTAGTATGACATTAAAGGTATCAAGCTACATGACTCTCTTCTTAATCACTGATCTTTCACTAGACATTTTATATTCATTTATAGCCATAGTTTAAATAAATTGTTAAGCTTATTCAGGAGCTTTGGTGTTGAGAGACCCACCTACAGATGCATCCATCATAGCCCTGGTGGAATGATTCAAGCCATTATAGAAAATTTGAACTTGTTGCTAAATTTCAAATGCATGATGAGGGCATCTTCTTAGTAATTCCTTGTATCTTTCTCAAGCTTCATATAAAGATTCCCCCTCCTTCTGAGTGAAACATGTGATTTCACTTCTCATCTTCACAAACATTGATGGAAGAAAATACTGAGTAAGAAACTTGCTAACTAAATCTTGCCAAGTAGTAATGCTTCCCTGAGATTGAGCTTGTAACCAGTACTTAGCTTTATCCCTTAGAGAGAATGGGAAAAGCCTTAGCCATATAGCATCATCACTCGCTCCATTGAACTTAATGGTATCACTAAGTTGTAGGAAGTTGTTGATGTGCAAATTTGGATCCTCTGACTAATTTCCCCCAAACTGATCTTGCTGAGCCAACTGTAAAAGAACTGATTTAATTTCAAAGTTGTTAGCTTAGATGAGTGGTTGCACTATACTAGTTGTACACTTTTTAGCAGTAGGAGTTCCATAATCTCCTAAAATATGCTTTCTTTCTTCATTTGGTTCTGCCATGATTTCTCTTTCAATTCTTCTTCTTTCTCTTGTTGTTCTTCTATTTGCCCCTGTTGTTTTCTCAATTTTTAGATCAATGAGTAATGCTTCTGAATTTACAATATCTCTCATAAACAAAACAAACAAGAGTGAATTAAAGAGAAACAATCTAAACAAAAAATTAGACAAGGAAAATAAATGCCTAAATTAGTGTCTTTTTAACTATTTTTTGATATTGACAAAACAAATAATCCCCAACAATGGCGCAAAAACTTGTTGCTCAATTGGCAAGTATACCAAATCACAAAAGTGATATAATGATAAAAAAGAGTATCATCCCAGAGGGATTATGATGTCAAGTACAAAATCGTCAAATTAACACTATCTAGGCTACCGAAAATTAAGATTTGAAAGGACTATAAAAGACATTAACATAAAAACCTGAATATAAAATCACTAAAAACAAATATCAAGAAAATATCCAAAAGTTAATTCAACTAACTAATCAAAGGATGAAAGACAATGATATAAAAGTGTTAGGGTTCAGATTTCACTTGAACTCTTTTAATACAAATTCAAAGATTAGCTTAACCAAGTTTTATTCCAAGATTCATGGTCACATTCTCAAAATTAACCAATATCCAATTCCTTGGTATATTAATTCTCTTCAAACTACTTTGAGTCAACCAATTCCTTAGTGTAACCATAAATAGAAAAGACTTTATAAAAAATGAGAGAATCAAAAGCATGACCACATATCATATAATGTCTATTCCTAGAAATTACAGAAATTAGGGTATTTATCATAAGCTCCAAGCCCATGCACAATTTTCTCAGATCATACATAAATCCTAAAATCATTCCAAGAATGGCCAAATCAAGAAAAGCATTAAGAGAAGAGATAAATACTTAAATCTTGAAATAAAAACTTAGATTAAGCATAAAAATAAATTTACATCATCTAAGAATAAGATTCATCATCACCTTAACTAGAGAAGTTTAGCTACGCATGAAGAAAGGAATAACAAAATAGAAAATTCAATAAACTCCATGGAAGATGAGTGGAAAGATTGAAGAAAACTCCTAATCTTCAAGCTTAGATGCTCCAATGTCAAAATATGGTTTTTGTCTCTCCTTCTTCTCCAGAATCCCAGCCCAAAAGCATCACTTTTCCTTTTATAGGCGTACAGACGTGTCTGAATTCGTTTATGACCAATTAGTCACCCAATTTTATTTTTGGGCAATTAATCGCGCACTACATCACATTTTGTTTGTGACTGATTAAGCGGTCAAAAGTTAGGTGATTAATCGCCCAACATTAGCAACCCTTTTTTTTTTGCTTTTTGCTCCTTGTTCAAGCATCTTGTCTTCTTCCTTACGTAGTCACCTAAGAAAACAAATTAAACACGTAATGACAACCAAATTTAAAATAACAAAAGCATGATAAAATTCGAGAATATAACTCAATAAAAAAGGTTGGAAAAGGATGAAAACCAAGATTTTGCAATGAAAAACATGATTTTTTACAAGTTCATCAGAGAGCATGCAAAACAAAAAAAAGCCTGGGAGACAGAAGCAATAGACTTCTTGAGTGCTATCCTTGAGACCGTGGGCTACAAAGATATTATTTTGGGTCTTCTTTTAGCCATTGAGTTTTTTTTTTGGGGTCCTTTTTGCATTGTTGAAGTTTTGTTACTATTTTCATTGCTACAAGGCAGTTGTAAAGAGTATGCATACAATGAAGTCAGTATTGATAGTTTGCAGCTTTTGACATCATAAAGGTAAGTCTTTCATCCCTTTTTTTTGGTCTTGATACTTGTTTGCTATTGTTAGATATGATGTTTTGAAGCCTTGACCATGGTGTCTTTAGGTTGATGATCTGCTAGGTCCTCTTCTTTCCTTTTTAGCATGAGTATTTGTTTGCATTTTCTCACATCTTAAACAACACACACATTGCTTCGTTCTTTTGCCCTCATGACTCATTTGAACACCCACCTCTATAAGTTCACACTCAAACTTAACCTCACATAACACAAACAATAATGTTATTTCTACACTCAAATCTCTACATTATCCCTTACACTTACTTTTTTAGAATACAAAATTAAAACTATACTCTCATTCCTCCTTCTTTTATCTTTCTTTCTTTTCCAAATGTAGTATGTGTAAGGAAAAATATAGATATTTGGGTGTAGAAATATTATTATTGTAACACCAAACAACTTCCTCATCACCTTTACACCACACATTGTACTCTAAGCACTACACATTGTTGCCCATTAAGCTAGGCTACGCAAGCGCATATGTCGACAAGTAATAAAAGTGTGAGTATTTAAGAACCGTTCCTATGAGGACTATATTAAAAAATTATGTTAAGTATTAACCAATTACCACTTACTCCCTATTCTAGGAAATCGAATTAATTGTCGTGATTAAATAGTAAAACAAATTAAAACAAACAATTCCAAAACAGGATAAAAATAAGCAAAGAAAAAACAGTTGGTTGGCAATCTAGGGTCTAACTTCACTTATTATTTTATTTGATTTCATACAATCCTTTCATTACTCTTGATTATAAACTGGTTATGTTAGCCAACGTGTTTAAACAATTACAAAGCTCTTTTGATGGTCTTGTAAACCTATGAAACTTAATCAAAACACTATATTTCTATGTGAGTTAACAAAATTCCATGCATTGAGAACAAACATCAAACACTTGCTATGCATGACCAATAAGTATAGTTCTATCATATTGGCTAATCAACTCATCCAAACAATTGAATTTAATTAAACATGCAATTTCTAATTCCAAGGTCCAACAACCAAATTCCTATGTCTAGTGTAGTAGGTTCACCAAGACAACACAAATAATGGCCAGTCAATTGTGCGCATTAAGTATAAAATTAGAAATTCATAACCAAAATTATCACTAGAGCAGGAAAGGATTACAATCAATTTAAATTAAATAATAAGATTCATTAGACCCCAAAAAAGAGAATTAGAACAACATAGTACAGAGTAAAAAATCTTAAGGTAGAGCAACAAAAACATTATGAAAAATAGAGAGAAGATGAAAAGAAGAAAACTAGTTGTCATGATAGATGTACGGTGATTCTTCACGCTCCTCTAATTCTTCATCCACACTTTCTTCTCTCTTCAAAGTTCTCTCCAAAACCCTGCTTCTAGCTCCTTTATGCGTCCCTAAAACTATTCCCCATTCCAAAACCAATTTTCCAAATTTGAAGAACGTTCTCCTATCCGAAAAGGTTTGCCGCGACACAAGGGGTTGGGAGTGCC
This sequence comes from Ormosia emarginata, assembly GCA_029884605.1. NCBI lineage: Eukaryota > Viridiplantae > Streptophyta > Magnoliopsida > Fabales > Fabaceae > Ormosia > Ormosia emarginata. Next base: position 7,874,415 of record JAQQTP010000057.1, read on the forward strand.
ACGGCTCCAATGGGGAAGTGACGCGACCTCCCCTATATTCAAGGGATTTACTTCATATTTTCAAGCAATTTGATTCTATAAGCACCCCTTCTTTCTTTGCGTGCTCCTGAAAGTAAGTAAATACTATATTAGTCAAATATTTACAGAAAAAGAAAGTGTAAATATTTAAATTTAGAACAAGTATTCTTTATACACTATTTATCAAGGATTGACTAAAAACAAGATAAAATTCAAGGATCTAACCTATGAATACATTAGAAAATGCTTGAGTAATAACTCTATTTCACAGAGTTATCACACACAACCCCTGCACATAATAACAAAATCACACACTGTCACACTCATAACTTCATGAGAATGCATTTCTCTCTCTCTACACGAACTGCAACAAAGCACTCCTTTTCACACAACAAACACACAGACACACACATAGACACACACTTCCATCATTACACTCATGTTCTCATAGCATAGCATTACACTTCCATCTTTGCACTCACGTCCATAAGCACATGCACCACATAATATTGTTTCCACTGATCACTTTCACATCAGAACCTCACACCCACCCTCATGTCATTGGACTTCACTGCTTGTTTGCTTTGCACTTGCACATACGCTACCTAGATCATGGCACCTTATATAACACCCACCGTAGGGTATCACATTTTAATGTTATTCATTTCCAAATTACCCCTAGTTATAAAATGATATTGTATAATATAAATATGAGTTGTAAAATTTCTTGATATTGATAAAATAAACTTAGCAGAATATAAAAATACTAAACAATATCACAAATAATATACATCATATACATAACCTCAGTACCGACATACTTAAATATATACAGACGGAGTTCTCAAAAGCTGATAAATATTACTATACTGTCACACTGACCCAAGTACACGTCTATGGAGCAGAACCATCAGACGGATCCTCCTCAGACTCCTCAGAAGATAGGAATCCTACATGACGCGTAGTCCTACAGACAGGTATCCGAGCAAATGACACAATGCTAATCTCATTAGGAGTATGGTAGTAAGCACCCCCATACTTCCTAATGGATAACAGAAACACTAAGTGTACGTAAATATTGACACTGAAATAAGGGTTTCCACGATACCCCCTACTTAGGGAAACAGTCAGATCTCCCAAGTAGACAACACACCCTCTATCTAAATGAACACGCCAAGCCTCCGAACCACCTTGGAATTGTAGCCTCATGTACCTAAAAAAACTTGGCTTCGCCATTGACTTAGAATTCAGCTTCCTCAGCAGGAACTAGCTCCTCACCTTCTTGCTCAAACCCTTGCTCACCGTCTTTACCAATTACAATTACAATACAAGAACAACATACAAAGATGTGAGATTACCAACAATAGTATCAACATGGCAGTAAATAGATATACATGACAATAATGTCATACAGATATAATAAACAATAATACAGATATAGCAAACAATATTTATAATCATGGCCTCAAAACATTATCTATTATTCAACAATAAAATATCACATATATATAGATGTACAAACTATGCATATGCACATAGACTCAATTTCTTACTCTATGGAGCTAACTCAAGTCAGAGAAATTGATCTAGAAAATCTGTCGGTACCATAATTGCCTCAGACCACGTGCCACAACTTTCATTAGTTTTGCACATCTAGCATTATACATGACAGTCTACACCAGATCTTGATTAACAATAGTGTCTCGGTCTAGATCGTCGGTGTGTTGCATCGGTCCGATCCATGGTACAAAAGAGTTACCAACTGCCCATTGTGGAAAACCCGCACCTCGACGCCCCCAAGGTCAATAAGTAACCTACACAATGCATATCACACCACACAAAGGTGTAATTCTCTCATAGGCTATCGGCCTTAACATAGTCCATCGGACTTTTTCAAAATGCATGTTCAACGCATACAAGCCAATCACAGGCTACAGTCATATTTCACATATATGGGTCCACACTTTGACCCAACAGTAATTCTACTATATTTTCAATCGCGTAATCATTTTACTGCGTTTTCACAATTGCACAACATTTTTGTCGTATTTTCAAATCGTGTATTGATTTTTCAATATTTTCTCAATCGCGTAAAAATATTTAAACGTTTTCCAAATCGTGTAACTTAAAAATCACATTTTCAAGTCGCGTAGAGCATTTTTCATCATTTTTCAACTACGTAAAATATTTCTCAATATTTTAAACATCATTTTGGCCTTTCTAAAAATTAATATAACTTCTAACTTCATTTCTCTACATTTTCTTACTTAGGAAATCCTTTCCACAATATTTTCCATAAAATCACCTTCTCATTTATTTAATCAATGTTTCTAGTTTAAAATTTCCTAACGTACTTTAAAACCCAAAGAGTGAGTTATACGTTAGTAAATTTCAAGTTACCAATATATCTCTCATCATAACTGTATTAATTCTAAAAGATTTGTTTTCTGTATAAACAATTTGAGGTTCAAACACTTTCAACCTCATTTTTCTTTTCATAAAACGAAATCTCTCTTTTTCAAATAATAGTTTGTTTGTTTCCATTTTTATTTCTTAAATCTTTGTATTGATTTCCTTGCACCCTAACAACTAAGTTACCATTTATAAATCATATTTGACACAAAACAAAACCATTTCATTCCCTCATGGCCATGTGGTACATATTCATTAAAACCAAAATATCTTTTCTTTTCCTTTCTCTTCTAAACATCTAATTTTATCATTCATGAAAATATTAACTTGGAAATACCTATTTTGGGGTGTTGAGGCCGTGAGCCTCATGGTCTTTGGAACCAAAATTATTTTCTTTTCCAACATTAATCATGACATATACTCATATATCATACTATAATATACATCAAACATATCATTAAAGCAATAAAAATCATATAAAGCATAAAAGCATAAATAAATAAATTTAAAGCACATAAACAACACAAATAAATTACACAACCATTGATATGAATCTTCACATGGATTCACCATCCATCACATACAAATTCTTCTCTCACTACCATACTTGGTTGGTGAGATAAATCTCCCTTTTACCTTAAGGAAGACAAACTCTTATTGGATTTCCTCCTGGGGATTTCGTGTAGCCTTCAAAAGAATCCTAACAAACTTAAACAAATTACAAAATCATAAACTAAGCTTTGAAAAAAGAAAACCATGGATCAATCATGGCTTAGGAACTCTAGAATCAATTTAGAAACAAGAAACAAGAATTTTTACCTTGTATAAAAGAAACTTCAAGCTTGTTTTCCAAGTACTAGATGGATGATTTTGAAGAAATTTACAACATGAAAAGTGTTTAGAATTGTGTTTAGGTTTAAGAAGTGATGTTGGATGAAATTATAGAAGAGTGGAGGTTGGCCTATGGTGTGGTGGCCGTGAGCTTCACGAGAAGGAAGAGTGGAGTTTTTGGTTCTTGGAAGAGAGAGAATGGAGAGAATAGGTTTTTGTGATAGAAATGATAAAGATGAAATGAATTATTTCCTAATTCTCCAAGTGTTAACCGTGGGAGTGTGTAGAGAAAAGGTGAGATGTTTGCTTGCTATTTTGCTACCTAGATATTTTAGGAGACAAGGTTATCTTCTACAAGTGATAAGCTTGAATATTAACTCTTGAACCTTCTTGTAGGGGCCTTGACCGAATTGCTCAATGGAAGAGCAAACCAAGTTTTGGTTCATTTGGTTGCTTAGTTAAGCTTAGGTAAATCTAGTTAGATTACTTAGTTCAATTCCTAACCATTTAGTTTCTTAGGTGTGAATCATCAATGTCTAGAAGAATGGTGAAGCTTCCTAACCATGGCTCCAAGGAAAAGCTAACTAAGTTTCATTCAATTTAGTTACTACATAGAATATAGGCTAACTTAGTTAGGTTTTCTAGTTACTAACCTAACTAGTCCAACCGCTTTTATTGACTACAAACCATTGGCTTAGGAAATTCAAGCCAATATCGTTGACTAATTCCTATTGGCTTAGAAATAATTCAAGCCAGTAACGTTGACCAATTCCTATTGGTTCACTTAACTGTAATTCATAAAGACTCTTCTGGGTCTTTTATCCACTGGGCAGAGCCTACTGCTCATTAGTCAGTAGGTATTGTCCAACAAATAATAAAATAATATTAAAATATAAAATATTTTTATTTCATAGCTAAATTCTAAAAATTAAAAGATTGTGACACGCATCTTTCGGAATTGGGTTTAGTAAAATCCCTTTGCTCTGAATAAATGTGTAAAGATTTTCACCTAGCCTGAAAATTATTATTTTCTTGACCTGGAGTAAATCACACAAAACAATCAAATATAGTCATGAAACAATCAAAATAATTTTACAGAACACAGAAATCACAAAATAGTACAGTTCTGTCATTACTGTCAAATAGCTAATTTTGGGGTGTTACAACTCCCCCCTCTAAAAAGAAGTTTCGTCCTCGAAACTTAAACACATACTCAAAACGAATACGGATATTGTTCTTTTATCTTATCCTCCAATTCCCATGTCACTTATCCACTTACATCACTCTAGACTACTTTAACTAACGAAATCTCTTTACCTTGGAGTTGTTTTATCCTCCTATCCTTAATCTTAACTAGAAATGTTTCATAGGTTAATTTCTCCTTCAGTTGTACTGTGTCTGGTTTGATAACATGAGTGGGATCAGGAATGTACTTCCGTAATTGCGATACATGAAATACATTATGAAGATTCGATAGAAAATGTGGTAACGCAATTTGATAAGCTACCGGACCTATCCGACGTAAAATCTGATACGACCTGATAAACTTTGGAGTGAGCTTTCTAGACTTAATCACTCGTCTGACTCCGATCATAGGTGTCACTTGCAAAATACATGGTCACCCTCTTCAAACTCAAGCAATCTTCTCCTTTTATCAGCATAGCTTTTTGCCGAGTCTGAGTTATCCTCATCTTGTCTTGAATCATTTTCACTTTTTCTGTAGTCTGTTGTACAAATTGCGGTCCTAAAGTAGCACTTTCAAAGTCTTGATACCAACACAACAGTGTTCTGCATCATCTCCCATACAATGCCTCATAGGGTGCCATCCCAATACTCGAATAAAAACTGTTGTTATAAGTGAATTCTACCAAAGGTAAGAACTCATCCCAACATCCAGTTTGTTCTAGCACATACGCCCTCAACAAATCTTCCAGTGACTGAATCGTTCTCTCTGACTGACCATCTGTTTGTGGATGGTAAGCGGAACTTAAACGTAGCTTCGTTCCCATCACTTTTTGCAGACTGTGCCAAAATCTCGACGTGAATCTCGGATCTCGATCCAAAATAATACTGGAAGGTACACCATGAAGTCTAATGATTTCACCGATGTACACTTGGGTCAACCTCTCCATTGCTTAATATTAATTGGCAAGAAGTGCGCCGACTTCGTAAGCCGATCAACAACTACCAAAATAGAATCATGACCTTTTTGAGTCTTTGGTAGTCCAGTCACAAAGTCCATTGCTATATCATCTCATTTCCATTCAGGAATAGACAAAGGTTGCAACATTCCAGAAGGTCTTTGATGTTCAACCTTAGCCTTCTGAAAGACTAAGCAGGATGATACATATTCAGCGACGTCTTTCTTCATTCCTTGCCATCAATACAACTGCTTCAAATCTTGATACATTTTCGTGGCTCTTGGATGCATACTCAGCTTACTTGTAACACTCTAATACAGATATCTGGATATATCATAGTTACACAATGATATATAAAGATAACAGTACTAGAAACGTCACTTCTACACATTATCTACTAACATATATCCATAATCACAACTGAGTAATTATAGAAAGCCTTGAGAGATTGCGGAAAAACTTAAACCTCATATATATATATATATATATATATATATATATATATATATATATATATATATATATATATATATATACAAACTTAGCCACAAGAGGGCTTATAATAATACATATAACATAAAAGATACAGAACAAATATAAACTGATTACATAAGTTCTGTCTACTTAAAACAATAAAAACTACTCTAGTCTTCATGCTTTATCTTCTTACCCTTAGTAGGGTCTATACCATTATACCTGTGCCTGATCCTGCATCTGTTCTTGCATCTGGATTTACATGGAATAACAACTGGGGTGAGAATAAACATTCTCAGTAAAAACAATTCCAATACCATCTAACTATAACATTGTGTATAACATTTATATAACAGATGCTATAAGTCTAACTTAGGAGCTTCCTACTCTTTCCTCATAGCTGCACACTTTCTTATAGTATGGTATCAACCGATAGCCTACACACTGTTAATATATACAATGCCCATACAGCTGTAAATACCAACAGTGACGGTCCAATACCATCTAACTATAACATTGTATATAACAATTATATAACAGATGCTATAAGTCTAACTTAGGAGCTTCCTCATCTTTCCTCATATCTGCACACTTTCTTATAGTGTGGTATCAACTGATAGCCTACACACTGTTAATATATATAACAACCATATAGCTATAAATACCAACAGTGACGGACAATGCCCATACAACTGTCTGTGAATGCAATGAGTATGATATGTAATATAAATATGTCTAAGGAATCCTAAGAGTATGTGGATGAAATGCAAATGCAGAGTTTGTTTTTAAATACATGCAGAAGTTTATTTTGAAAACAAGGAAGTTTGCTAGGAGCTAGTCAGTATATCATCCAGTGGTAATTAGAGGGAAAACTCATCCTCGCATTACACATATCCTGGCACGCTGAGAAATTTGGGCTTCATCCTTGCAATGCATGGTAATGTATGATTATGCCTGATGAGAATCCTAAAATATGCTCATATAATGATTCGTTGAAAAGATTTTATTTTGGAAAACACATGTTATTTGATTATTTCCAGGAAGCCCTTTTGTTCCAGGAAGCATCTTTTAATGTAACACCCCCAGTCAGAGCTCCAACTCCTGGGAAGCTATGTTAATCTATTCCGTATTGTTCACATGGCTCGGTATTAAATCCCCTCCTTCAGACTACAACCCTTCATTGGGATCATTGAATCCCCTCCTTCAGGTTATAGCCCTTCATTAGGACCAAACCTAGAACCATGCCTTTTGTTTTTCCCGAAGGCGGCTCGGTATTAAATCCCCTCCTTCGGACTACAACCCTTCATTGGGATTATTGAATCCCCTCCTTCAGGTTATAGCCCTTCATTGGGATCAAACCTAGAACCATGCAGGATAATGCATGGCTTCACTGATCATTATCAGTGAGATAATGATCCCACCAACCTAGTCTTTAGTTGATGTGGGACTTGAAGATATACCAAGTTACAAACAACTTGGTATATCTCCAAGTCACACATCGACCAAAAATCAGAGTAAGAAAGTAGTGAGCATCTATAAAAGTAGGAGATGAGTATTAATTTATCATTTTCATTCTAATAAATATATTATATTAAATATATTGATAAATATGTTATTTTTATTTTAACTTACTAACTTAGGTTTTAGTTATAAATTTTTTAAAAAATCTAATTAAAAAATATATTAATATATTATAATAAATTTATAATTATAATTATAATTTATAATTATTATAATAAATATATATTATATTATATATAGTTAAACATGCTAGGTCGGCCTGTCAGGCTTAACAGGCTTATTAGATGGCCTGAGACCTGACCTTTTTAGTTAAACAGGCTTTTAAAAAAGCATTGGCCTAATTTGTTTAGTAAACAGGTCAGGTTAGGACAGGCCTCAGACAGGCCAGGCCATAGGCCCCTAACGGTCAGCTTGGCCTATTTTCACCCTTATGAGCGGTGCTTGCAATGGGGTTTTCCTAACAAACTTCTCCCTTCGACTATCCCATACTGTTATGTAAACAACATGTGTAGCTGGTCAATTCTCATCATGCCTACCTGCCAATGTAATTGAGTGCAAACTGTCAAGCTGGTGTAGTCTCCGTGGTATGGGCTAGTCAAGACCAAACTGACGCATCACCCGGTCTAGTTTGTGTCACTCAACAGTGTGAAAACATATGAGAGGGACAACTGCTAGTGTTATGTCCCTACCAGCCACACAAGCCGGTGAAAGTGATGCCACCGTCTCATCTGTGTAGGGTTGCCATATAATCTGCAAAATGATATGGAGTCAATCTTAAGAAGTCATATACATAAGTAATTAATTTAAATGAATGTAAAATAATACATACCTCATTATTCTTAAGCTAGTCAAAGAACCGACAATAATATTCAAGTATGTCAGTCACAGTATCACTCAAAACTTTATGCTTGCGCCACCTATTTATAAGTCAAAGTATTATGAATGTAAATGAGAAATAAAGCAAAGTAAGCAATAGAACAAAGTAATGTAAAGAAATGATATGAAAAGAACTTACTACAGCCTAATGGACGGAATTGACCACGATCAGCAACACAGAACACATCAGGTTTAGCATGGTCCGCCAGTAAAGGGGCAAGTCGGAAGAATCTGTACCATGCCTAATATTGCAATAAGATGCAGGCTCCTTCAATCTCGCATGCCCAGTAGTCCGTAGCTTTGCAAAGCTCTCTATACAAGTACGCCAAGACTGCAGATCTCCAACTGTATTTCCCGACATCAGCAAAGTCCTCCAACAGCGGAAGGAACATCAAGTGCACAGACTTACCAGTATGATCAGGGCATAAGAAACCCCCAATCACCCTAAGTATGAAATGTCGTGCACGCTGCTACACGTACTTGTCAAAAACATCATTTTCGAACTCTGTAACAGCTGGCTGCCACAGATATGTCATATCAATCTGTCCGCTGGATATGAGCGATGGAGTCTTATCAATCCCCAATAACCGACTGCATAGATCGAGCCAATCAGTATGGTGGGTAAGGCCAGTAACAGCAGCACCATCGATAGGAAGACCCAATATGATACCGATGTCCTCCAATGTAATGGTGCACTCTCCGGTAGGTATGTGGAATGTATATGTCTTCGAGCTCCATCTCTCAACCAACGCACTGATCAAAGAGTAATCGATACTGCAATAGCACATATGGGCAACCCTCGAGAAGCCAACTTACTCCAAATATGGAAGAATACGTAGAGGTGGGTCCATACATTTTGTTTTCTAAGCACGTCTGACATGCAAATGTTGGTCCTCATGTCCCTTCCAAACATGCTGAGACTCATGGTACTACTGCAACTCCAAAACCAATCCATCCTCTGGGCCTGGGTTTATACAGAAAGCCATCTATCATGTTGTATGCCAAAAAACAATAACAATTAATGTGACAATATGAAAAATAATATATAATATTTGTTACTGACTGTAGAAAATAATAAGGCACAATTAAAAGTAACAAAGAATCATATTATATAGGAGTAATGAAGTCACACTCATAATTAATTAATATATATTAATAGTACTCGAATATATCATCATAATGGAGTAATACACAAATTATATTTAACCAAAATACACATTGATGGTTAGCTAATTCAAGAATCTAACAATAAAAATATGTCCTAGATCAACTAGATGACCCTTCTCCATCATCCTTAAAGGAGCTTGATTCACCGGCACGACATGTGCGAGAATTATGTCCAGGTTGATGGCATCTTCTACACATTTGTCTTGGCCCTTCTTCACGCCAATCCATCTCATTCTTGAGTTGGGTTGATTTTGGTTGATCTTTAGATCTAAGCAATGCACGATCAGGCACTAAAGTTATGTCAGGTCCTGTAGGCCACCATAGTTCAACCCGAACTGGTTCAAATTCAAACTCGTAAGCTCTGTAAATTATTTCCATCCTGTAAACCCTATGCATATACTTGAATGAGTCAAGTGACACAGAAGCACACACAGCCAAAACATAAGAGCATGGAAAATGCAATGCTTGAAACACTCCACAGTCACACTGGCCTTCTCGCAAGTTTAAAGTATAAGAAAGTCCATCTTGTTATGTCACAGGGTTCAAAGCCTCTTCAATATTGAACTTGGTGTTTTGCATTTCGTACCAGTGAACTTGGTGTGAGCTCGCCTTTGCCACGTTCATTCTCCAGTACTTCAATAAATCATCACTCCATTCCTGTCCAGTAAGGAGTTTCTCATTCGCCTCATCTTTTCGGTTGACAAAGTATTCTACTAATTTGGTTTATGTCAACTGAACCAATGCAGTTATAGGTAGATTTCTGCCACCCTTCAACACTCCATTAATGCACTCTGACAAATTAGTAGTCAAATGACCGAATATGCGGCCACCATCATATGCCAAATGTAACACCCCGAAAATACGCATTTTATTTATTTCGGGGTATTCTTAATTATTTTGAATAATCCGACTCGACTTCCGTAGATTTTATAATTTATGTGATTTTTAGGAATTTTTGGGAGTTTTTACGTTTTTTTATTATTTTAATATTATTTTGAGGCTATATACGAGCCTTCGTATTTTATTTCTTTTTGAAAATCCTTAATGATTTTTACTAATCCGACTTGATTTTCATAAGTTTTATAATTTTTATGATTTTATGGATGATTATGAAATTTTTATATTTCTCTAATTATTTTTGGATTGTTTGTGGGCCTAGGTGGCCTTACGTGGACCCAGGTGAGTCCCACAAAGTGAAAATTTTTCTACGCATAAAAAAATTTATACTGTTGAGACGGAGATAGGGGATCTTACTAAACCTGAATCCAGAAACACTTTTAGAAATTTTTTTTATTGTGTTTTGTACTATATTTAATTATCAGGCAGTAAAAATATCGTAAAATTTTGTTTGTAGGGTAAACCAATTAGAAGGCTATAGAAATAAGATCAACCAATAGAAACTAGTCAACAAAGAGGGTTTGACTTGATTTGTACCCTTGGATGATAATACTTAGTTTGAATATCAACCATTGATCTAATCAACGGTTAAGAAACAAATTTAATGAAGAAGCATTTGATGATCACCATTGATTTAATCAATGCTGTGGGAGTAAACTTAGTTAAGAAGCTTTGGATGTTCACCATTGATCTAATCGATGGTTATAAATACAAGCTTAATAAGGAAGGTTTTGGATATTCACCCTTGATTTAATTTATAGTGGAGATTTGGTCTTATAAAGTGACAAGGACCATTAATGACCATTGGATGTGGATTTAATCAATGGTGGAGATTTGGTCTTAAAAAGTGATAAGGACCATTTATGACCCTTGGATGTAAAGTTTGAAGGAGTAATCTTAACCCTTCATTTTGGAGACACATCTAATGGCTAGAATTTCAAGGAAAAAGATCTAATGGCCTAGATTAAGTCTTCTAATCTAAAAGCTAAACCTAGAATCTACTTTAATCATAACCATTGAACTAATCAATGGTTAAGAATGCTTCAAATAATGGCTATTGAAATTGGTCACTCAAGGAGAATGCATGAAGAGGGGGGGATGGTTTTTGGTGTTGTCTTAGGTGCTAAAGCAAAGTTTGAAGACCATTATTAGTTGTCTTGGTCATTATTGATCATTATTGATCATTTCCTTCAAGAAAGCTCTTCAAAATTTTTTCTCCTTTCTCCTTCAAGCTAGCTCACGGCCAAGCACCCATACTCCATCTTCCATCACTCTTTAATTTCAAACAACCTTATTTCTTGAATCCTTACCTTATTCTAAGCAACTTTTATGTTGGAGACTTTCTCTAAATCATTCATTTTCAAGGACTTTCTTCAAGAGCAAAGTTATAAGTTTTTATGGTGAAGTGTAAGGAAATTTCATTTCTTACCTCTTTTTCATGTTCTAAACCATGTTTGATCCATGGTTCCTCTTATTCAAGTTTAATATACTAATTTCTTTGTGTTTGTTTTATGTTTAAGAAACTTTTGTTGGTGGAGATCTTGATCAAAGTGCAAAGCAAGGAGCTTTTTATGGATCTTCAAGAGGTAAGAGGGAGATCCATCTCACCAACCAAGCATGGTGGTGAGAGATGGTTGTGGTATTTGATGAATGGTGAATCTATGTGAGGATTCATATCCATGGTTATGCAATTATTTGTGGGTGTTTATGTGTTTTGAATTATTTGCTTATGCTTGATGTGCTTTGCATGGTTTATTTGTGCTTACATGCTTAGTATAATTTATTGTTTTGATTATGGCATGCTTGTGGTATTTATGATGAAATATGTATATGTATGGCATGATTTGATGATGAAAAGGAAAATAATTTTTGGTTCCAAAGAACCATAGAGGCACACGGCCTCAAGGGTGATTTTTGAGTAAAAAGATTTTAAGTATTTTACAAATCATGAGTTTTAAATGAAAAGAGCAATGAGTTAATGATTTTAAGGATTTGCAAAGAAAGTGAAAATGAAAATGAACAAATGAATTTATTTTAAAGACCAAGAGCCTCACGGTTTTGTTAAGGAAATTTTAATGGTTTTGTTTGTGTAAAACCATATCGATTTAGAAGGAAAAATATTTGATGGTTTTAATGGCCAAGTACCACGGTTTTGAAAGCTTGTGAATGCCTTGGTGTTATGAAACAAAATGATTTCAAAGTGGAAACAAAGTGTTTTGAACAAAGTGTTTTAGTACAATGATTTAAGAAAATGGAAAAAAGGTGTTTTGTTACTTGAAAGATGGAATTTTGTTTATGAAAGACAAGAAGAGGTTGAAAGTGTTTGAACCTCAATTTATTTTGAAGAAAATTGATTTTAGAATTGATTTAAGAAAAATGGAGAATATAATAGTGATTTGATATTTTCTAATGTATAACTCATCCTTTGGGTTTTGAAGTGTAATAAGAAATTTTAAAGATTTGAAAACATTGATTTACATCAATGAAAATGGTGAAATTGTGGAAATTATTGTGAAAAGGATTTTCTTGAGTAAGAAAATGTGGAAAATAATGTGAAAAGTCATATTATTTTGAGAAAAGAATTTCTTAAAGGAGAAATGTGAAAAATGATGTTGGAAATGATATGGATTTGTTTGAGAGTCCAAAATAATGTTTGGAATATTGAAGAATATTTTACGTGATTGTAAAATAGTGAAAAATGCTTTACATAACTTAAAAACGTGATTTTTAAGCTACACGATTTGAAAAATGTTTAAATATTTCTACGCGATTTAGAAAGCGTTTAAATATTTCGAAAATAATAGAAAATGGTTTAAGCGACTTAAAAGAATGATTTTTAAGTTACGCGATTGTGAAAATGGTGGAAAATCGCTACGCGATTTGAGAAACGTGTAAATATTTTTATGTGATTGAGAAAACGTTGAAAAATCAATACGTGATTTGAAAACGTAACAGAAATGTTGTGAAATTGTGAAACGTAACAAAAATATTGTGCGATTGTGAAAATGCGACAAAAGTGTTTTGCGACTATGAAAATATGATAATATGATTTTGCGATTGAATATATAGTACGATTACTGTTGGGCCAGTGTGTGGTCCCTGATTTTGAGATTATGAAATTGAACTAAGAATGGGCCAGTGTGTGGACCCTGAATATGAAATTGTGAATTTGAACTGAGAATAGTGCATTTTACATGCATGGACTAGTGTATGAACACTGTATGAGAAAATGATGAATTTTGCCTATAATTGGCATTGGTGCATTGAACATGCATTGGAAAGGTCCAATGGACTGTATGAGGCTATTTGCCTAGAAGAGACGTACATCTTTTGAGTGGGTGCGATATACGTAGTGTAAGTCACTTGTTGACCTTGGAGGCATCGGGGTGCGGGTTGTCTATATGGGCAGTTGGTAGCTCTTCTATACCATGGGTTAGACCAACACGACACACTGATGATCCTGACTGAGACACTATTCTTAATCAAGATCTAGTAAAGACTGTCGTGTATATACTAGATGTGCAAATATAAATGAGAATTATAGCACGTGGTCTGAGGCATTTTGGTACAGACAGATCTTTCGGATCAATTTCTCCAAACTGAGTATTAGCTCCATGGAGTAGGAAATTGAGTCTATGTACACATGCATAAGTCTGAGTATTTATATCTGCATGATATGATAATTGAAGAATATTGGTTATGACAATTGTTTTGTTGAGGAATATTGGATGATGATGATGATAATAATTGTTGATGACATTATTATAATTATTGCTATTTTATACATTATGATGATGGTATAATTGTAATTATGGTATGATGTATCTGTATGGTATGTTGTTTGTGTTATCTCTGTGCTACCATGTTGGTATTGGCGTAGGTGATCTCACCTCTTTGTTATATTGTTTTGTTGTGCTTGTATTATTAAAATTATATAGTAGATGGAACGAGTTTCTTAGACGTGACTGGAGGCAAATATTCTGAGTTCGGTGACAACATCGAGGAGTAGTCATTCCAAATTCGATGGTGTGTAGTGTTGGTGAGGAACAGATACATAACGCATCAAGATGGATACAAGACGAAATAAGTGTGTTGAGTTCTCGTTAGTGTTTTACCGTGCTATTGAGTAGGACCCGTAATAGGATTTGCTACTGTTTAAAATTGAGTCTGTAAGTATTATGTATCCTAAATAACTGTTAAATATTATGTGGTGTCAGTAATATATGTTAATCAATTTAAATTTATTTTTCAGTATTACTTACAAATATCAGTAAATTTATATTTCTGCGAAAAGAAATTTTGAAACCCACCTTTATAACTCAAACCCTTTATGAAATCATTTTCAGATTATAAGTTGGTAGTCGGAAATGTGATGCCTTAAGGAGGGTGTTACACCAAACTCCATTTTTCTTTTGGAATCGCATTAATCTAATTTGTTATCTTGGTAGTAGCTGTCAACTTCTCCAACCTAGCATCAAACTTCATTGCAATTGGTTCATACCCTGATTCAAGACATGGATTGAGTTGGTATTAGGAACTAACTATTAGTATAATAAATTAGAATACAAGTTGAAAATTTTGAGTACATGTGTTAATTAATTATCTTTCCAACTCCTTATTCTGGAATCTGGAGTTAAAATTGGAATCAATTTGCCGTATGCAAAAGACATGATACGCATTCGGCAGCTGCCATCTAAGATGTGGATTATCCACTAAATGTAAGATGTCTTTATGCCGATCATATATCAAGCACAAGCCCTCTTGTTGTGTGATATGTTCCCGAAGGTGGGCTAGGAACCAACTCTAGACATCCTTTGTCTCCCCTTCCACAATGGCAACTGCAATGGGCAAATTTTTTCTATTTCCATCTTGGGTTGTTGCAATCAACAACTTATGATGGTATTTGCTATACAAATGAGTAACATCAACTGAATAATGGGCTTGCAATATCAGAAGCCAGTAACACATAGTCTAAATGTCCATAATAACCGAGAAAACACTATTTTCGACCGATCAAGTCGGTTATGCACAAAACATTTCTCGTCATGCAACTCCACCATTGTGCTTTCCATGTATATTCTCATGGCCGCTAGTCATCTGGGCAACACTTCATAAGATTTGTCCCAATCCCCGAAAACCTTCACAATGGCTAATTGTTTTGCCTTCCAAGCTTTCTAATATGAAACTTGGTAACCGAATTGGCTTCGAATCCTCTCAACAATTAAGCATACAGGTGCATCGGGTTTTGATCTAACCATCTCCAAAATGTAAGAGCAGATCATACAAGAGTCCAACTTGCAGTGATCTAATGACGCAACTGGGTTGATGTAGCTATGAGGTCCATTATATTTTGTAATCTGCCACACATTCGACCTCTTGCTTTATAAGGTCCTAACTCTCCAATTACAACCTTCGTCAAATCTAGTGCACTTAGCAGTTAGTCTTCGTGAATCAGAATCTTCAATCTTGTACTCCTGATGCCTGCGAATCGCATAATGTTTGAGGGTTGACTTCACGACATCTTTTGATGGAAACTGTAAACCCTGATATAATTCATCATTTATGCTTCAAATCCCACGACAATCTAATTCAGGAAAGTTATCAGGATTCTTCAATGCATCCCAATTGATCTGAGATAATTGAGGGCATGGTGGCACAAACATGAATTTAGGGCCTGAAGGCACAACCATGGATTCAGGGGCAACCGACAATGGAGGGTCTTCTTCTTCTAAATTTTCTTCAATATCAAAGTTTTTTGCCTCTATGTCAGTATCCAAATCATCAGCCTCAGTTATCTGTTCTTCATCTTCACTTGTTTCCCACACTGCATCTCTGACAAGTGGGTTATCAGCTTCAATTGTTGCACCACCAATAACAATCATATACTGCATGGCTTAACTGGATTAGAAGGACCAACTTGAGATTTTGTTTCACTAGGAGCTTCAACATGCTCTTCATGCCTACTTGTTTCTGCCTTAACATACAACTCCATCGAGGCCATGTTCAAAGTTTGAGAGAAACAATTTATCATGTATTTTACATCATCATCGTCTTCTAACCCTAAACTTATTCATCTCCATGGATTGTAGCATTGTAGACATCAATAGACAATCTTTGACACATATACACTTGCTTGGAGCCTCAATTTTGAATGGATCTTATTTTTCAAGCCATCAAAAGTCATATCAGCTGTGATCACAATAGACCTAGGAGGAGGACATTGATACATGAGACCCTCTTCACCATCATACACTGTCTCATTGAAGTAAATGAGGACATTAAGGGGTTTTGCCATTTCAATCTCACTTTTGAAGAATAATAATAAATTTGAATTAAATATATATGCAATCAATTTACATGTGTCAATTATTTTATGATAAATAATTTCCTAAGCCCTACATTTAGTTAATTAAAGCATGTTAAGTACTAAAAAAATCATACTATTATTCTACATACAATTAATTCATACAATTCACATTACGCATCATATTAATCACATTATTAATTAGTCAAACAAAAAAATAATTATAAAACCATTAAATACGTATAAAATAACATAAATATATAATTAATATTAATATAATAGCCAACAAATCATAAACAAAAAATATTCAAATATTAAAATAAATATTTACATATAAAGAATAATATCTGAATGATCAAAATATACCACTTCTAGCAGCAACAGAAAGCCGAGAGAGTTTAGAGAGAGAAAATTTTTACAGAGAGAATGAGAATTGAGGAAATGAGGCTTGTGGCACGGATGGAGGCTGGGGGTGACTTATATAGTTAGGTTGCACTAACAAACTTGGAGAATTCAATGTTCTGGGCCACATAGGATGCACAATTTACGTGGATGCGTCACTTTTTTTGACATATTCTACGTGATCCAAAAATTATTAAAAAATATCATATTAAACTAAAGTGTGACAGTTAGATAATATGTTTCAAAAAGATAATATTTTAATAAATTATTTAAAAAAATAATATTTTAATAATTAATTTTATCACTAATGATAATTTGATAAAAAAGATAGCATTTATGTATTCGAAACCACGTCTATATGCTTCCTTTATCCAATATTCTAAATGCTAGCTAGTTGCCATTATCAAGCATTTAATATTGTTGTTACCTGGAAAAAGAAAAAAGTCTTCCTAACTGCTACTCATTAAGCATAAAAACAAGAAGGAAAATGTTCATCAAACACCATTTTTCCTTTATTATTTTACACTTCACCTATTTTGATAAAAAGAGAAAATATGTATTAAAAAATATATTTCTTTTATTTTATTATTCAGAAATAAAATAATATAGTAAGAATGTGATAAAAATATGTATAAATATCATTGTTAAAACAAGAAGTACAACGTAACTGTATGCATCACTATCATTCAATGGCTCTACCCAAAAAAAAAGAAAAAAAGAAAGAAAAGTCTTTCAATGGCTTTGTAAAAGGTTTTTGTAATTAAAACTCTAAGATTACTTGTTAAGAAATATGCTTGAGTATGTAGACGCTTGATCTTTCCATGCCTTTGGATGATTGAATTACATGGAGACATGTGTAGTTTAATTTGTTTAAACAAATACAAAAAATAAATTAAACTACACTGTAACGTCTCGAGTCTATGAATGCTCGAGCGTTTGCTATCACTACCCAATTAAAAATGCGAACTATTAAATGAAATTGCAACATTAAATGAAAAATACAAAATTTAATATATTGGAAAATTCAAAAGGTATACTGTTCATTTAATACATTTTACTTTTAATTCCTTAACAAATACTTCTAAGACAAACATTAGAAAAACTCTTATATAAAACAACGTTCTAAATAGAGATAACAATGGGACAGATCGGGACAAATTTTTCACTACTAGTCCCTGCTCTGTTTACTCGTATGTTATCTTGTTTCTCGTCCCATTATCTAGCAGGGTCTATTGTTTTGGCCCATATCCAAACTCGTGTTGATTTATCTGCCTTATTTCTACCATACTTTGTCCCAAATCACATTTTTTGTTATAAAATTTTTAAATATTAATTAAATAAAAAATTTATTATAATTTAAATACAATATATATATACACATACATACATAGACAAATTCAGGGTACTCTGTATTCAAGCCTATCCCGTATCTAAAGACAATGTATTTGAATTTTACTTGAATCTATCATGAAATTTGATCAATTGTTAAATTATTTGAACCATTCGGATTGAAAAAAATTGGAATAAGATGTGCCAAGTCAAATTGCCATCCCTAATCCTAAATCTACCAATGAAATAAGATTATGAGACTACCAATGAAATAAGATTATGAGACTATTAATCTTCTCTATTCCGTGGTTACTTCACTTTATATATATTATCTTTGCATCTCTATTAAACTTGATCACTTTTTCATAAAGGTTCTGATATTATCTCATATGGCCAATTCTCCAAAAAATGATTTAAGCTATTAGGTGGATAATAAAAATAGTTTTATATTTTTAACAACAGGAAATTACCAATAATGAATTAATGACCAGAATAACACTTATAAAGAGGAAGCATAGATAGGCAGGCTGTGCCACACCCAAAATGAAGATCACCGTACTAATCTTCTTCTGTGTCCTTCCCTTCGCATTTGCTGAACTAATCGTTGGCTTCTATAACTCTAGCTGTCCAAATGCTGAGGCCATCGTACGTGAAGTTGTGCAGAGGCGTTTCAACCAGGATAGATCCATTACGGCGGCCTTGCTTCGCATGCATTTTCATGATTGCTTTGTCAGAGTAAGACCCAAACTACTTATTGCACTTCATTATTGTTCATATTTATAGACACATTTGATGCAACAGATGGGATGAAGTTTCTTTTCTTCTAATGCTCACACATTCCCTCAACCATCTTATAGCTCAATTGACACCTACCCAAGTGTTTACCCCCCCAAAAAAAAAAAAAAATCTCGCACATTCCCCTTCTGACATTTTGGTTTCAGGGTTGTGACGCCTCCATACTAATAGATCCAAATCCAACAAAAAACAGTTCATCGGAGAAAAATGCAGGACCAAACCTAACCGCTCGTGGATTTGAGCTCATTGATGAGGCCAAGAGTCTCTTCGAACAAGCTTGTCCTTCAACAGTTTCGTGTGCAGATATCATAACGCTTGCTACCAGAGATGGCGTGGCTCTGGCAGGAGGACCCAAATACGACGTCCCCACTGGAAGAAGAGATGGGCTATTGTCCAATCAGTCCGAGGCTCAAGTGAACATTCCAAGTCCATTTTCTTCTGTGTCTCAGGCTCTGGAAATTTTCACCGCAAAGGGTTTGACATTAGATGAAATGGTGACCCTTTCGGGAGCACACACCGTTGGTTTTGCGCACTGCAGTAACTTTCAAGATAGGCTCTCCAGCTTTAAAGGAAAGCTTGATCCTACAATGGATCCTGCTTTGGATGCTAGCTTGGTGCAGATATGTGGATCATCCATTAGGCGAGAACCGAATGATCCCGCTGTGGTTTTGGATGAAAACACACGTTTTGTATTTGACAATCAAATTTACAACCAAATAGTTCTGAATAGAGGAATACTTCACCTTGATCAGCAACTGGCTTTGGATCCATCCTCAAGAGACATAGTCTCAAGTTTTGCGGCAGATGATGCTAGTTTTCAGCAAAGCTTTGCAAATGCTATGATAAAGATGGGAAGCATTGATGTTTTGGTTGGAGAAAATGGAGAGATTAGAAAGAATTGCAGGGCTTTTAATTCTCCTTTATAGAATGTTATTGCCTATTAGAAAATGATAAATTCTCATATAAACTTGAAACATTTAAATTGAATATATTAGATTAATTAGTATTTTAATATTTTTATAAATTTTTATATTTTTAATTATATGACATAAATATTTATAAAAATATTAAGTGTTAATTAATTTGACACTTAATTGGATACTACAAATTTATGTAAAAATCTTTCTTAAAAAACATTTGCTTTCATAATATATACAGATTTTGAACGATATTCATAAATGATAATTATTTAATGATAAATCAGAGACTAGCTGCATTGAAATTAAAAATAATCTATGTAGGTGTCATTTATAATATTTTTCAAATAAATTATACATTTGTTATACTTTGCATTTTTGTTAATAAAATTACGTAACTTTTACTTTCTTAAAAGAATTACATAATGATTTTTATGAGTTTAAATTATGTATTAATAATTACATGATATGTTAAACTTATTAAACAATGAGGCAATGTATTATTATATGTAAATATAAAACTTTTTTATATTAAAAATACATTAAAATTAAATTGAATTTTTATACATATAAGAAGTTTTAATGCTTTTAAGAGTTTTTAAACGATTTTGAGAATTTTTATCAAAATATAAAATTTTATAACCCTTTTGAGTTACTTCATACGTTATTTTTTTCAAAAGTTGCATCACCATTGGAAAAGCCTAGTAATAGTCAAAGTGTGCTTAATTGCTATCATTTAATCTCTTTCTCGTCTTACGGGCCACAGTCCGAGAGAACATGGAAATATGTTGTTTGTCTTATCCATTGACCTTTTTTTTCTTTTCCTTAGTGCATAGCCAAGTATATGGTGAAAATTGCAATTTTACAGAATTTCATGCCTACAACTTAATTTTGAATTCGGAGAACATTTTAGATGGCTTTGAAAATTAATTCATATTTGACATTCAACTTTAGTCACGGATTAAGAATGTGTTTGGTTCAATTTTTTTTTTTTGATTCCAATAGTTTAAATTTTGATAAAAAAAAGACTTTTTTTATTATTCTAATTATGTTTGATAAATTATGCTTCATTTTTTGTATGAAACTCAATGCAATATAACTTTTTTTTTATAAGCTTAAAGTTTAAAACTTTTGATTCTTGATTATAGACTATTTCAAAAGTTTTGAGATGTAATTATCATTTTGTTTTCAATCAAATAATTTTTTTAATTATTTTATATTTTTTAATAATTTAATGTAAAAAAATAATTCTTTTATATAATCTGAACAAAATATATTATTTTAAAATCATTTTACAGTTAACTTATTTAAATATAAAATTAATTTATTATAATCGATTTAATAATAATCAATTATACATATAATCGATTATTAAAATAATCAAATTTTCATACTTAATCCAAACACAAATTAAGTGTTGAGTTCCATTTCATACACACAAGTTTATTTTTTTATTTTTTAATATGAAATTTGATTTTAATAAGAAAAGGCATCAGCAATCATTAAAAAAAAACAATAAAAGGTGGAGGATCCTCCAACCATATACTAGACTCACCATTTTTAGCAAAATGAGCTAAGGAATCCACCACCTTATTACGATCACGTGCCACAATCAAACATAACAAACCAAAAGAGCCATAAAGAAATATGTCTCTAAGGATGGATCCATTATAAGTGAGATTCCTTCTCCCTAATATAGTCATAAACATTTTTTGCAACCCCTTCAAGAATAATTCTATGGAATCCCCTGTCTCCCAAGCAAATAAAAGGTTTCCCTAACTGCCAATAATTCACCTCTATGGGGTCAACGCATCCCTGCATTATTTGAGCTCTCCTTTTCCATGAACTGGCCTTGCCAGTCTCAAATCACAATGCTGATACCGAAGGGTATTAGACTCCACTGAGATAGCAGTGTCCACATACACCTTCTACAGGTTTTGAGTAGGTTTAATCCATGGTTATTTTCCTGTTTGCGTCCTCTAGTTCTGTTGCTCACGAGACCTCACACCTCTGAATGCTTGGAGACTAAGAATTGCCACTTGAGTCACCTCATTCGAAGGTTACATAGCCTTTCCCTGCCAAATAAAGTTTCCAGACCACCAAACGATGTTATCATCTCAAGTTGATCATTACTCAATTCACTAAGAGCACATGACAATTCTCTCCACCCATGACACCATACTCCTATGCTTCATTAGTGAATACGATGGAAAGGTCTGCATCCATAATCGTGCTTATGGTGTGTTAAAAATAGATAAATAATGACACAATAAAAGTCTGAAGAAATTTTTTGTATATTCTCTGAATTATTTTAAAATTATTTTTAAATTAATCAGTATGTACAAAAAAATTCTTTATTTATATGAGAGAGAATCTATATTAAAAAAAAAAAGAAATACAATTAAAATGTATATCTAACTATATAGAAATCAAATTCTTAAAATAATACAAACTCAAATCTAATTTAATCTCAAGATATATTCTAAATATTCTGAGATGGTGTATGGGCAGTCAACCAAAGATTCAATAGGTGTGCCACATAGATAGCACCCAACATCAACCGCTACCTGCTTCTCCTGCAACCTATCATTCGTTGATAAACAATTTCTACACAACCTCCATAAGAAAACTTTGAACTTGAGTTGGACTCCGATTTTCCACAATCATTTCCACCAAAGATTTGGCCTCCAGGTTATGATAGTTTTGGTACCCCCTGCACATTTATTTCAACCTTTTTCCATAATGCTATGTGTAACATCTCAATATTGTTATTCTATTATATCTAACATATATATGAACAACCGATACTAGCTATGTTACTTTAAACAAAACCCATAATATTCATATAATAAATCATTGTGGGGAGCCACGTTATTTAACGGTTATATATATATATATACACACACACACACACACACACACACACATACACACACACACACATACACACACACACACACACTAAACAAATAAAAAATATATATAAGGTTAGCTTAAAAGAGCATTTATACTACGCGTCTTCAAACGTCTTCCTCTTTTCTTTTGAAACGCTTCAACTTGGATTTATATGGAAACACAATCGGAGTGAAAAATCACAATTTTTCAGTATAAGTATTCCAATACCAGCATTTGTCCATAACAATGAATAAATAAAACTATAAACATTCAATTGCACCGCAATATACAAATGAGTCAATGCTCAACGCCACAAGAATATTAGCATACAACTTATTTAACACTCACAAGTCAATTTATAACTATAACCTCAAAACAAAACTATCAACAATATTATACAAATACCCATACAATTGTAAATATAATCGATTAAGGTAACTGCCCATACAATCACCATGCAAATGCAATGCTTGTTATGTTGTATGTTTATGCCTGATATGTCCTAAGACAATGAAAATGCAATGTAGTAGAAATAGTGTTGGCGCAATGTCATGAAACTCAATTATTTCCAGGAATTACAATTCCTTTTTACATCTCTGAGTAGTGAGGCTCCAACCTTAAAAAACTACCTTGCAACGAATGGACTATTTCATCTCACAACAATGAGTGTATTGTTATCATCTCATGTACCATTCACAAATAGGTAGAAATAGCAAGTGTATGAGAAAACAAGCAAAGTGATATTTAACACACATTCAACACCACATTGGTTACTCTTCTACACGAATTCATAACCAATGCCCTTAAACGTGTCCATCCTCCTCCACGAGGTTTTCCAACTATCAACTTAGGAATACTCACATACTCACCCTATGTGTCATTCCCATCCCATACCATCATCACAAGTGATAATAAAATCAACCTCATGTTGACCATAGTTCTAAACACTAACCTAGGCATTCCATATTTCAAATGATTGCTTAAGTTTCACACAAAACTCACATATGCTAAATGGTTATTCTCTCCAAGAAATATCTCTATTAGTGCCTCAACACACTTAGGAAAATATATATGAATGGTCCTGACGTGTGTGAAATTAGCAAGTGCATTGAATCGCATTAAGTAATAAAGTAGTGAGTAGAGTATCATCCCACAAGGATTATATTGTCAATTACCAAGTTCATTAAATTAACACTATTTGAGATATCCAATTGATGAGAGTTGATAAAATCAAAATAAAAACACAATTAAAGAAAGTAATTAAAATTAAACAAAGTAAATCCAATAAATTAAACAGGAGTTGAAAACAATAATAAGAAAATGTTATGGTTCAGACTTCACTTGAACTCTTTAGATGCAAATTCAAAAATTAGTTTAATCATGTTCTAAATAAATGATTTATGGTCAATTCCTAACATTAATTAGTATCTAATCCCTTGGATTACTAATCCTCTTACGCTGTTTTAGAATTAACTAATCCCTTAGTCTAATTCCAAAATTGAAAGACATTATCAGGAACAAACGTCTATTCCTAGCAATTGCAAAAATTATGATTTTTATCACAGATCTAGGCTCATGCAATTTTTTCCAAATCATACATCAGCCAAATAATTCATTTCCAAATTGATTAGGTTTAGAAAAGCATTAAGAATAGAGATAAACACATAAATCATAGAATAGAAACATGAATTAAACTCATAAAAGAAATTACATCATCTAAGTATCAAGATTCATCATCCCCTAACAAAGGGAAATTAGTTATACATAGAGAAAGAACAAAATAAAAGAAAGATTAAGACAAACTTCATTGATAAATTGTGGAAGAAGTGCCTAGAGTCTCCTGCTCAGCAGCCTCCTTCACGACTTTCTCTTTCTTTCTTTCTTTCTCTCTCTCTCTCTCTCTCCCTCTCTCTCTCTCTTTCTCTCTCTTTCTCTCTCTTGATTCAGCCGTCCCCCATGAATAATGATTTGAATTTTGGGATAACTTCCTATTTATAATCGCTGTCACGCATCCAACGCTTGAGCGCTGGCTCCTCAGTGCCTGAGCGCTGAACTACCAGAGACCAGATTTTACCTTGATGCATGCACTTGAGCACTGGCATCCTAGCACTTGAGCCCTGAACTCTGCCATTTACGCGCTTGAGCGCTGAGTATCCAGAAAGCTTTTCCAGAGCTTTTCCAATGGTTCTTCCATGAAATCAAATCCAATCTTCATCCCTATGTAATACCTATAAAAAACACAAGAAAATGCGAAATAAGAGAAACAATTTCAAACAATAAAAACATGATAAACTTGAGGACAAAACTCAATTAAATATATTAAAGAGAATGAAAAACTCAAAATAGTGAACCATAAAAATATAAATTTTTGTAGGTTCATCACTCCCCCAAACTTAAGCTTTTGCTTGTCCTCAAGCAAAGAATATGAATCAAAATCAAGATAAAACTGAACATCAAGGAATACGAATCAAGGGACATTCCATAGTTTAAAAATAAAATTCAATTAAGCTCGGCAATCAAATCCAATCAAGCAAGAAAATTCAGCACTTAATACAATTATAGACTTGAGTCTAGCTTGAACCTTTTCTCTCTACCAAACAATTGAGATAACTCATCTTTCCATCTCTCAAGTGTTTAAGGGCAAAGAGATCACTCAAATTTCTCTCAACAAATACATGACCATATGTTTGATTATCAATCTCATCTTCACTTTCAAGATCACATATATAACAAGAATCAAAAGGACTTACATTGGGTTGTAACGAGGCCAAGGGTAAAATCAATGGCAGGACAAAGAGAAATAAATGTAAAGAATATTTACGGGAAAAAATATACAAAGCAGAATTAGGTTGACGGGATAATCAATATAGTAATATGCACAAGGTCCTTCTCACTTTCAACCAACTAATTCTCATTATTCTTCACCATTAATATTTTATTTTACAACTTTTTCTTTTTTTTTCTTTTTTTCATTCAACCCATGAAAACAAAAGTGACCTTTCAAGACTTTTCAATTAACACATTAGATGCTCCAAATAATCCAACCTGAATAATCAACTAGGTATTCAAGAAATCAATTTCAGTCTCAAAAGGGGCGACTAATGGATTATGGTGGTTCAATGTAACTTTGGAAGTCAAGAAAGAATTAAACCTAATTGTCTCATCATGTCTAAGAATGTATGTGAATCAATCAAGTCTCAACAAGATATCAAATCAAGTTATAACACACCAAAGGTCAAGAGAAAACTCACACCAAAAGGAAAATAGGATTCAATTTATGATAAATCCAATCAAGAAAGGCTCAAATCTCACTTTTTGGCTTAAGTTAGTAAAGAGAATAAAATGTAAGCAGACATGAATAATTTCCTAAAATAAAATGCTAAATTATTTCAATACTCAATTGAAAAAGATTGCCTTGTAGAAAAATTCAGTACACAAAAATTCAGTTCATTAGTAGTAGATTCTCCTCTCAAACAAATTTCTATCAGTTTAGAAATAATTAAGAAATTAACCTAATTCTCGCAAGATTCAATGCAATGAACAAGTAAAAAACGATTCCCCCCTCCCACACTTGAAAGAAACAGTGTCCTCAATGCTTAAATAAGAAAGGTAATTGAACAAAGGACAACAAAACTTCCCTGAAAATAGAAATTGAAGATCGTGAAGGTGGTGGGAGAGGGTGTGAGAAAAAATGTGTAGTCATGAGCTCAAACTATTAGTCTTCATGAGTGGAGAAACATGGGCTAAATCTGCACATGAAAAACAAAGCAAAAATTGAAAACAAAATGTAAGAATTAATGCGAAAATAAAAGAACTAAATGAAAGAAAAGAAAAAATCTTTTTGGGCGGCCGACGGCTATATACATCTCCCTTCAAAGGCTCCGAACTCAGGGAGACACTTAAGCCAACACAACATTGGCTAGCTCAATCTTAACAACGTGGGCCATAATCATCCTTGAAGAGATTTCACAAATTAAAATGTTCATGATGCATAAATGCATAAGAATGTATCTCAAGAGTCAAAAAGGATATTATCAAATGACTCCTTACTCAGTCCATTCGTAATAAAGTAAATTTTATCTTCTCGTTTTGCAGAAACCATTCCTAGAGAACTTGATTTAAAGCATTTAAGAGATGCATGAGCCTATTTAAAACATTAAAGCTGCAGAAATTCAATTAAAAGTGAAAATTAAAATAAAAACAAAGAAACTAAAACCAAATAATAAAGAAAAATAAAGAAAATAAAAATTTTGAGTTGCCTCCCAAAGAGCACTTGTTTAACGCCATTAGCTCGACATTGCCTTTTATTAATCACTCATGATGGCTTGAAGTAGGAGAAATAGGATGACATCTTTCTTTTGTCAGATCTTAGCCTCCATACTCGACCATTGCCTTTGAAATCCTCTCCAAAAATATCCTAAATTGGAGTTGAGCTAAGTTGTCTAGAAGACACTTTAGCATTTGTAACTCCACTAGGCCATGGGATTTTCAATTTATTAACAGGTGAGGAGTTAACTTTCAGTGAGTCATTAAACAATGGTTCTATCTGAAATGAATCAGTGGAAGCTGGAGAATCTTTTTCAATCCCAACAATCTCAGAAATAGAAGGACCTTTTTTCTTTTCATCAACAATCTTAGAAGTAGGAAGATCATCATTAATCGATGGTGTAAAGTTCTTACCAGCTGACTCTTTTTGAGCTTTACCTTAGATACAATTGACAGGGGCATAGAGATTTGATGTCAGTGCAGATTTATCAAAGACGGTGATGGTCACTTGATCTCCATCCACCCTCAAAATCAGTTCACCTCTTAGCACATCAATTAATGCTCTTGAAGTAGCTAAGAATGGTCTTCCCAGAATTAACGGGATATCAACATCCTTGTTCATATCTAAGATCACAAAATTAACTGGAAAAATAAATTTGTCAACTTTCACTAGCAAATCTTCCACAATACCGTACGGATGTTTGATTGATCGATCTACTAATTGAAGGGGGACCATTATAGGCTTCACTTTTTTAATTCTCAGCTTGTGCAAGATTGACAATGGCATCAAATTAATGCTCACACCTAAGTCACATAAAGCCTTGTCAACATTCAACTTTCCAATAGTACAAAGGATGTGAAAACTTCCTGGATCCCTTAACTTCGATAGTAGCTTCAGTTGAATTATGGCGTTGCACTTCTCAGTAAGTGCTACAGTCTCATCTTCTTCTAACTTCCGTTTCTTAGATAGCAAATCCTTCAAGAATCTGACATAAGAAGACATTTGCTCAAGTGCCTCAGGAAAAGGAATATTTATCTGTAATTTGTTGAAGACTTCTAAGAACTTGGAAGACTGCTTCTCTTGAATCTCCTTCCTAAATCTTTGAGGATATAGAAGTCTAGCATCTAGTGAAGGATCAATTATTTTCTTCAGCTCCATGTCTTTCTTTTTCCTCGGCACTCTCGGTTGTTCTTCTATGGCTTCAACCTCTTTATTATCATCCTGGGACAAGACCTCTTCAGTTGAAACATTATTGCTTCCATTTTGATTTCTTGAAGAACTAAAGACTTTTCTCTTGTCTTTCTCTACAGTCTTACCACTTCTTAAGGTGATTGCCATACATTGCTCCTTAGGGTTTACCAAAGTATCACTTGGAAGATTGCTTGGAAGTCTTTCTTGCAGCTGTTTTGCCATCTGCCCCATTTGAGTCTCAAGACTTCTAATAGCGGCCTCATGATTTTTGAAATTAGTTTTGGACTCCTCCATAAAAGTTGAAGTTTGTTGCACAAAAATAGAGGTATGCATAGAAAGTTTCTCCATTGCAATCTCAAGAGGAGACTTTTGTTCAGGCTGAGCATTCAATGGTACAACTTGATTCTTCCAAGAGAAATTGAGATGATTTCTCCAACCTGAATTATAAGTATTAGAGTAAGGATTATCCTGTGGCCTTGAAGGATATCCCATATAGTTCGCCTGCTCTGGAATGTTGACACTTGAATTTCCTGCCTCACATTGACCATTGACATGGTTGCCTCCACAAAAATCGCAAGTTAGACTTTGATGATTAATTGTATTTACCTGTAAATTACCAATTTGCTTGGTAAGGTTGACAATGTGTTGCATCATGGTCTGATTTTGTGCAAGTATAGTATCAACAACACCGAGCTCCAACACTCCCTGTTTAACTGTAGCTCTTCCACTAGGAACCTGATACTCATTAGTGACCATTGTCTCAAACAATGCTTGGGCTTCTTCTGGAGTCTTTGTGTTTATAGACCCACCTACAGATGCATCGACCATTGCTCTAGTAGGATGACTTAACCCATTGTAAAAGATCTGTACCTGTTGCCACACCTCAAAAGCACGGTGATGACATTTTCTGAGCAGTTCCTTAAATCTTTCTCACGCTTCATAGAGAGATTCTCCTTGATTTTGAGTGAAGCAAGCAATCTCACTCCTTATCTTCACAAACATAGATGAAGGAAAATACCGAGTGAGGAACTTATTAATCAGATCATCCCAAGTAGAAATGCTTCCTTGAGGCTGGGCTTGTAGCCAGCTCTTGGTTTTATCTCTCAATGAAAATAGAAAAAGTTGTAACCGTTTGGCATCATCATTGGCCCCATTATACTTGATAGTATCACAGAGCTGCAAGAAATTGGCAATGTGCAAATTAGGATCTTTTGTTTGGCCTCCACCAACCTGATTCTGTTGCACTAGCTGTAGAAGAGCTGGTTTAATTTCAAAATTATTAGTCTGGATAGCAGGTCGCATAATACTTGTTGAAACATTCTCAATAAATGGAGTGGCATAGTCAGCCATAGTGCATCTTCTCTGTGCATCAACATTTTCAGTCATCTTTTCTTCTTTAGTTTTCTTTCCTTCTCTGATTGCCTTTTTGATTGCTCTTTCTGTCCTTATTATTTCTGGATAAAAAATTAATATTTCTGACACCAAAGTATCTTGCATAAACAACAAACAAGCAAACCAAAGTAAAGAAAAGAAAATGAATTACAAATAAAAATGAAAATGAAAATAAATAGAAATAAACTAAGAAAACAAAAATTTAATATAAAGAAATAAAATAAGAAAAATAATTAACTAAAATAAAATTAAACAAACTAAAATAAATGCCCAAATTAGTGCTTTTTTAATTACAACTTAATATTGACAATTAATAATCTCCGGCAACAGCATCAAAAACTTAATGTGTGTGAAATCAATAAGTGCACCGAATCGCATCAAGTAATAAAATAGTGAGTAGAGTATCGTCCCACGAGAATTATATTATCAATTACCAAGTTCATTAAATTAACACTATCTGAGATATCCAATTGATGAGAGTTGATAAAACCAAAATAAAAACACAATCAAAGAAAGTAATTAAAATTAAACAAAGTAAATCCAATAAATTAAACAGGAGTTGAAAACAGTAATAAGAAAATGTTAGGATTCAAACTTCACTTAAACTCTTTAGATGCAAATTCAAAAATTGGTTTAATCATGTTCTAAATAAATGATTTATGATCAATTTCTAACATTAATTAATATCCAATCCCTTGGATTACTAATCCTCTTATGTTGTTTTAGAATTAATTAATCATTTAGTCCAATTCCAAAATAGAAAAGCATTATCAAGAACAAAGGAATTAAAAGAAAGACTACATTATTCACAACGTCTACCCCTAGCAATTACATAAATTATTATGTTTATCACAGATTTAGGCTCATGCAAATTTTCTCAAATCATACATCAGCCCAACAATTCATTTCCAAATTGATCAGGTTTAGAAAAACATTAAGAATAGAGATAAACACATAAATCATAGAATAGAAACATGAATTAAACTCATAAAAGAAATTACATCATCCAAATATTAAGATCCATCATCCCCTAACAAAGGGAAATTAGTTATACATAGAGAAAGAATAAAATAAAAGAAAGATTAAGACAAACTCCATTGATAAATTGTGGAAGAAGTGCCTGGAGTCTCCTCCTCAGCAGCCTCCCTCACGACTGTCTCTCTCTCTCTCTCTCTCTCTCTTGATTCAGCCGTCCCCCATGAATAATGATTTGAATTTTGGGATAACTTCTCATTTATAATTGTTGTCATGCGGCTAGTGCTTGAGCGCTGGCTCCTTAGCGCCTGAGCACTGAACTACCAGAGATCAGATTTTGCCTTGATGCAGACGCTTGAGCGCTGGCTTCCCAGCGCTTGAGCTCTGAACTCTTCCATTTACGCGCTTGAGCCCTGAACTCTTCCATTTACGCGCTTGAGCGCTGAACTCCCAGTGCTTGAGCACTGAGATAACAAAGAAACTATATGAATCAACTCATCCAGTGCTTGAGCGCTGACTCTTGAGCGCTGAGTATCCAGAAAGCTTTTCCAGTAGCTTTTCCAACAGTTCTTCTATGAAATCAAATCCAATCTTCATCCCTATATAATACCTATAAAAAACACAAGAAAATGCGAAATAAGAAAAACAATTTCAAACAATAAAAACATGATAAACTTAAGGACAAAACTCAATTAAACAGATTAAAGAGAATGAAAAACCTAAAATAATGAACCATAAAAATATAAATTTTTGCAAGTTCATCAGGTCCTAACACTTAGGAACTTTCAAAGATATCAAAAACATATTTTTGAAGATTCTGGAGCTCACGCCGTGGTACCACTTGTGCCACACCGTGACACTCTGCTCTCAGGTTCCAATACTAGAAGTGTATCAGTCTCACACTGCGGTGTGAAATACTTGTGTTGTGGCGCCAGTAGCAGAACATGGATTCTGTCTGCAAAATCCGGATATTGTTCCAATAGAACAAGTTTCGGATTTTGGCTACTCCAAATTAGTTTCTAAGTAATTTAAGGTCCCTAGCAAATTCATTAACACTTAAGAATCATTAATTACAAACAAAAACCTCCAATTTGGATCCAAAGACCAAAATCATCATCCATGACCTAACTTTTCCCACTTTAGCATCAAAGGTCCAAATGACAAATTCTAAGTTTCTAGCCCAAACTTATCTCATGAACAAATCATAAACCACCAAAGAAACTCATTTAAGCAAGAAAACCACTCCAAACAACTCTAACATCCAAGATGACCTATTATGCATCACATATGCATAATGGTGAAAATGGAAGAAAAGAAGATGTAAGGAACACAAAACCCTTACCTCTTGGATCAAAGATGACGAGGGTGATGAAGCCTTAGCTTTCCCATTATTTTCACTACTAGAAATTTGGCTTTTAGAGACCGAAAAATCGGTCTCTAAATCAAGAAAATTGGTCTCTAAAATAGTTAAAGACCGATTTAGAGACCAATTTAAATCGGTCTCTAAAAGCCTCATCGCTAAATATTAGAGATCGATTTTAAAGAGACCAATTTTTTCAGTCTCTAAATTGGTCTCTAATTTTCAGTCAAATATTGATCAATTATATTTCAAAAAAGTACATTAGAGACCGATTTTTTAGAGACTGATTTTTCGGTCTCTAAATCAATCTCTAAATCGGTCTCTAAAAGTATGAATATATTATATATTTTATAAAATCGATCGCTAACGCAATCTCTAAACTAGAGACTAATTTATCGGTCTCTAAATCAATCTCTAAATCGGTCTCTAAAACTCAGAATATATTATATATTTTATAAAATCAATCACTAAATCGGTCTCTAAACTAGAGATCGATTTATCAGTCTCTAAATCGATCTCTAAAGTCTCTAAATGTTTTTTTTTAATAATGACTAGAAGATCCATCTGTAATACCCAAACTTCAATTTAATCTATATTATTATTCTTTTTGTTATTTTTCAGAAAGGAAAACCCTAATTTTTTCTTATTTCAATTGACTATAAAATACAAAAGAATATATAGGAGTAAACATGGCTACATGTCTCCTACTAAATCTCCTTAATTCCAGTAAAAATATCCTAAATTAAACTTTAAGCATATTCCTTCAACCAACTTGCCAATAAAATAGAGCATCAATGAGTATGTATAAACTTTATATAATGGTTGTCCACTGCACTCTAATGGAAGTAATAACATGCAAATCTTAGTAATTGATTGACTCTTTACCTTCTTAAACAAAGGGAAAACACTATAATCTGACTAAAGAAGAAAAATCTGACAAATACGTTTTCTTTCTTTAATGCATAAGATATAGACTTGCACATACATTTTAACTCAAAAGATACAAGGATTTTTACATTAAAAAAAAAGAGAAAGAGATACAAGAATTTGTCACTATCAAGATGATTCTTAAACAAAATACAAGAGAAACAGATAATTTCAAAAACTGGATCCACCTTAAGCAAGAAATTTGCTCCTGTTACAAGACAAGTCATTTTATCTTCTTTATCAGGACTAACTCCGAGTCTTTCTTTGAAAAGGTGAGCAAATTTATATACTCCACCACCAGTAGCCTTTGTCACAAAATGAATGCATTAATGGAGTACTTCAACGACATTAACACATAACAAACAGTAAATAATTACAAAATTTATTATAATCACAACTTTCAATCTGAAATATTTACAACTATGAACAATCATAAAACAAGCCAAATAGATTACAGATTAATCAAATATGTTTCTTTATAGAGAAAGGGGGAAAAGAAAAAAGAAAGCTCTTGTTAGTTGTTATATAAATTACAGACAATGTCTCTTTTATACATATTGTGCACTCGTTGTCGTCTCAAGAGCATTGTCAATTTTAAACAAGTCCCAATTTATCATAAATACTACCAAACTCTTGACACAAACAATCATCAAAGTCAAGTTCAAACATTTTATCAAACACATAGCGTGCATCATCGATCTCAATTGTATTTGAGCTCCCAAATTGAACCAAAGTAACCAAAACATAGAATTGAAAATGAAAAAGTTATTTTCAATAATCTCAGAATAGTAATACAGAGACTGTGAACCAAGTCCAGCTGTAAAGCATGAGCAACCCATAACTCTATTTATTAAAGCATGGGGCAACCATATTCTAGCATCAAAATTCTAGCAAGACTTGTTAAACAAATTTACATATGATATCAGATCAGAATCGTCCAAAAAAGTTGTATGTACCCGTAGCAATTTCGTGGCTGTCAATGACTTAAGAAAAATAGTTGGAGGTGAAAGTGAAGGGCTCCCTCTCTCTAATCTAGTCTAGTCCCTACAAGACAAGAGAATAGGGTATTCAACAAAAATCACATCACACCACATCACATCAATATTAACTAGACACCCCGCCCAAAAAAATAAATAAAAAGAAAAGCAAAAACAGTATTAAATAAGAAACAATCTTAAAATGATATAGGAACACCAAATGTTGACATACGAAAACATCTATTTCTCCTCCAAACAATATGGAATCATTGTCTCCATCACCTGTCGAGTAGATGTCTTTAGCACAACACATTCTCCCTTCCTTTGAGAGTCAAGATCAATATTGGCCCCATCTTCATCTTTATCTTTTGGGTTCATTTCCAATATCTAAATGCAAAATATATCATGTCAGAATTTGAGAATAATGTGGAAAAATTAGGAGTGGCAACCTCTACCATCCAAATTATTCAGAGTTCAAAGTTAAAAAAAATGTCAATTGAATGTATAGAACAGTTAAAATAGGGATGTATATGAGATATAGAGTGGCAACCCCATTTTAGCAGAGAAGCATATGCATATTAAAATGAAGATTTGATAATGTCCAGAAAAACAAATTTGATAATGTCCATCTACCCTCTACTTATCTTCTCCCTAGTGATCATTTGATGAGGTTGCAAAAAAAGAGCACCTATCCCTCATATTACAAACATTTCAATGGCCATTGGGTACAAAAGAAAAAAAAGAATCTAAGTTTGTTTCTTTTGCAGGAAACTTAATTATTTTTCACAATAATCATTTCATAAATGACACTGGAAATAGTATACATATGTGGGTGTTAGTGTGTTCATTATGACAACTTAACATACAAATTTGTAATATCTTGATCTTTCTTTTTTCTTGTTAATTGCAATATGTTAATCATCTTGAATCAAAATAGCACATATATTGTAAAATGTAATTTGACTAAGTAGTAAATTACAACATTTGATACTTACCAACAGAGATAAAATATGAATTCTACAAATTCTGGCCCAAGGTCAGAAAAAATTAAGAAACAACTTATATCTTAGAATATTGTTTCAGGAAATAAAAGCAAGAACCAAATTAATGTTTATAATCCACCGAAATAGGATGTGAGAAGAATAAGAAAATTGTACCAGTGGTTGGTGCTGCAGCCTCAGGAGGTATTTTAGAAGCCAATGCAAACAATACCATAAAATATACAGCACAAATAACATTATCTGCAGCCACTCGGCCTGCAGCTAAAACTGATGCAGACATACCAAGCGCCTCTGAAATGGCAACATAATTAATAGCTACAACAATCAACAAGAGAAGGACAAAGGAAATTCATTCAGCTATTACGTTATAGTTATAAAAAATGAATGTATAAATTTAAAATAATTTAACTATTGAAAATTAACACATCATATTCCATGCAACCTAACCATCCATCATGTTGCAAGAAAAGATATACAAAATCCAACTATTATGGCATCAAGTATTCACTGGGATACAAATGCTTCATCCCCATTGCCATTTTAGTCTAGTGTATTCACTGAATTTGGGAGCAAAGAGTCCAATATTGAAGAAAGTTTACTCTATATATTTTGTCTTTTGTTGAACCATGCTAATGACTTCAGCAAAAGCTAAGACTAGGGAGTAGAATGCTAATGTTTTGTCAGGCAAATATTGGTTATAGGCATCTACATGGAAAAATCCTGATATTGCAGCCAGAAGAAATTACAGGATAACCTAGCTAAGTTAAATCTGTTTTAAAGTTATATCCAAGAATCCCATCATAAAGTAGTATATAAGTACTATAAATATGCAGAAGATAAAATGACACAAAATATAAATCCAAAGGACTGAGTTTGAGCCAGTTATAATATGATATTATTACCATTTATTAGTTAAGAGTTAATGATTGTTGTCGTTAAAATTTCAATGAACTTAATGAACTTACAGCTTTGGATGAACATGCTCTGGAGGTATCAGATAAACCTGGAGAAGGTGTTCAAACAGCAGATAATTGTGCATGGTATCAGCTACGATTTTTGCTACCTAAAAGAGCAAAGCAATATTAGCACTTAGCACACATAAATGGGAGTTAATTACAAACGTAATTACAATAATAAAACAACGAGTAAGATGAAATAAGTACTACCTCAAGAGATTCAAATTCTATGAAACCAAAATGTCTTGATTAAACAACAAATAGATATTAAAAGCAATATCAATTATAGCTAAAAAAGGTAATTAAACAACAAATAGATATTAAAAGCAAAGCCATTTACATTCCAGTGAATCTATGATCTTAAATGCTATTGCTCGCCAACTTCTTTTGAGGATAGGGGGAATAAAACTAAAGTGGATTCAAACAGAAGAAATCTATTGAATCCATGTATTTAATCAATACAAGTAGCTTGATGCTCAGGAACCAATTAAAAGAATAATGAGTCACACACAATCCTACCAACCATAACATAATTCACAATATATCAACAAAATATCAAAATTTTCATTACATATACTTCAGTGTCTTCTGCCCCCAGCTTAACTCTTAAGACACCACTAAATAATTAAAAAGATAAGTAACAGCCTAATAGGTGAGGTTGGTCTGCTGCTAATCTTATCATTCAAACAAACATCAGACACAAACGATTATGCAACATGCTGCTATCTAAGGTGATCATTGTGCATCGAATTTAATATAATGACGATTCCAAGATTTGGTGTCCAACTTCTACTATTCCAAAAAGGCCATTACTTTTATGTTAGACACAAAATAAAATTAATAAAATAATAAGATACAAAAGTAAATTACAAAGTCCCATATTCACTCAAAATCAAATTTATAACCCCTTCATGTATGTCCAAATGATGCCTATATTATTGGAAATCAATAATCGAATTTGCATATTAATCAAACAACTCAATAACTCCCCGTGAAATGGATTCTGACAAAGGAAACGAGGGAAAGAAAGCTGTTACTTCCAGAATCATAGCAGAACCACGTACAAGTTCATCATTCATTATTAAGAGGAAATTGAAATTCGTTTTTTTATCAAACAGGTGGTGTGCAACCAACATTTAACCATTGAGACCATTATAGGATTCTCCAAATAGGGACTTAACAATTGAACAGTCAAGCAAACACAGCCTTTAGGAACCAAAAACCAGCTAAGCAATCAAAAGATTAACTTTTACGGAAACAGATCAACATGTTAAGAAAACTCTCAACATCAGGACAAATCAAATTGGCCCAGTCATTTTATCAAACAGATTGCGCTCACGTAAGGACAAGTAAGAGCATGAAATTGATTAACTCAAAATTGATCAACTAATATGCATGATAATATGAATCCAAGCACCAAGGGCAGAAATTGAAACCCTAATTGAGTGAATGAAAATTAAGAAGAAAAGGTGAAATGGATGGAACCTGGGCAATTAGGGAAGAGCTTGATGAACCAGGTATGAAGGCGAACGCCATCGGAAGATCTGTGCCAGATGTCCTCGTAGGTGAGCCTGAGGCGAGAGGGGGTGATGGCATAGGACTTGGTGAGGCCAGGTAGCACGAAGAACAGAACTGCAAGAAGCGTACTATTTGGTGACGTTGCGAACTGTTTGGCGTCAAGGCAAAACAGAGTTCCGGAGGAGCACGAGGCGGAACAGAGTTTTACAAGGATGCTGGGAAGCACAAGGCGGCGACATCGTTCACTTGCTCACAGAACTACAATGACCATTGGGTAGGGCTTCGAATGAATTGGGAATTTGGGAGAAGTGAACAAAGAAAGGGGGACTTCATTAGGGGAAGGGAGTCACGGTGGCTTTCACACTTTACTATCTGATAATACTGTATTCTCACCTTTTCTTCTCTTTTAGCGATCGAATTTTGAGTCGTTACTTATTTTTTTTAAATTTTTTTATTTAAAGATTAAAATTACAATTTTTAACACTTTTTTTTATTTTTTATTTTTTATTTTTTATTTTTTATTTTTTATTTTTTAGTGATCGAAAATTCGATCTCTAATAATTATATTTTTATAAATTTTTTTATTTAAAAATCGAAAAATCAGTCTCTAATACTTTTTTTTTTTTTATTTTTTATTTTTTTAGCGCTATGCAAATACGGTTGTTATCTATTTATTTATTTTTTTATAATTTTTTTATTTAGAGACCGAAATATCGGTCTCTAATAATAAAACACATTTTATTTTTAATTTTAATTTTTTTATAACATAATTTCAGTTTCTAATTTGGTTTTTAAATTTTTTAGAGACTGAATTATAGATCAATTTTATTTCGATAACAAATTAGATTTTTTTTTCTTAATCGGTCTCTATTTTGATCTCTACAGAGATTGAAATAAATTAGTCTCTAAATCGGTCGCTAAAATCTAAATTTCTAATAGTGTTTTCTTTTCCTCTTCTTTCTTCTTTTCCTCTTCTTTCTTCTTCTTTGCTTGGCTTTCCTTTGCCTCTCATTTGGCAGTTGCAACCATGAGAGAAGATGAGAATAAGAGTGGAAAATGAGATGCAAATATATCATCTTATGCCTTAATATAAAGGCAACCATGAGTGACTTTGGTCACTTTAGTGACCATGTGTCAAATTTCAGATCTGTTACAAACACTTACATTTCACCAATTCTAGTTTTCTTAAAGTTAACAAGTTAAAAATAAATTACAGAATTCATTAAAAATCTTATTGCACTAAAACCACCATTTTCCATATCAACTGCTAGTCAATCTGAGATTAAAATACACAATCAGTATACTTAAAAATATCAAATTAACTCTGATAAATCTCAAATTTTAACTGTAGCTTTTTCAACATATTTGAGACTTAGAAACAAGTTCTCCACACTTATTTCTATTAACTAAGCAGTTTAAGTCAATTACGGGGCTAAAACAACTATATTTCACATATAGTGCTGCAACAAAATGACTAAATGAACTCAAAAAGTCACAAAACTCATTAGGCATGTTAAGCAAGCATTAGGCTACCTCGGTAACCACTGACAAGCCTAACATGTTTTCCAAGGTATTACACTATGATTAGCTTGTAAGTACTTTTGACAAAAAAAGGCTCCTTGGATATCATGAAACTAGAATGGTGACTCCTCTTGGTG
This sequence comes from Ormosia emarginata, assembly GCA_029884605.1. Taxonomy (NCBI): domain Eukaryota; kingdom Viridiplantae; phylum Streptophyta; class Magnoliopsida; order Fabales; family Fabaceae; genus Ormosia; species Ormosia emarginata. The sequence goes on from JAQQTP010000057.1 coordinate 7,913,616, forward strand.
GCCATGGCTCAATGGAATCTCAAGAATATTTAACACATCAACCTGAGAGAAATTGGAGGTAATAACCTCTTCATTCCATTACCTAGGCTTTGACAATACCAAATTGGGAGACTCTATGTAAGTGGATCGACACTATACTCGGCTCTTGAATTTTAAAATCAAGCAACACAGGGAATGGTTCACGCCTTATATTAATATTAAATCCATCTCTTACCCTCCAAATAATGCCAAATTGAAGAATTTTCCTTCTCTCAACAAGACTTCTTTTGGTGAAAGATGGGTTAGTAACTAGGTGAGAACTCAAGAAATTCCAGTTGGGTAATAACACGCTCTTAACACTCTAGCCACTAATGAATCCATGTTGTACATTAATTTCTACCCTTGTTTTAGCTAACATGGAGAGGTTACAAAGTGTCCAGGTCTCTACACCCCAACCCTCCTGCATCCTTCGATCAACACAGTTTATCCTATCCAATCCAATGTATTTTCTTGCTATTTGACTGGATCTCCCACCAAATTTTGCACATCATTTGCTTAAGCTAGACCTTGTGTATATGTTGGAATAGCTTAGGTTACCACTTTTATGAGAATCTCCTTGTCTCCCTTGGAGAAGAGCTTTTCCTTCCACCTTTTTTAATCTCTTCCAAACCTGATGATTTACATATTGCAAAGAACTATTTTTAAACCTCCTAACCATGGTGTTTGAACCTAACAAGCCATAAGAATTTGATTTTTGAGGTTCACCCCCACATCGGGACTAAAGAGCATGGAAGATTTTTCAAAATTAGCCATTTGACTTGAAGCTTCTTCATAAAGAGATAAAATATTCATGATAGTGCTATAGCCACCCAAGGAGGCTCTAGAGAAAATAGGACTGTCATCGGCAAAGAAAAGATGAGACACCATTGGAGCAGCTCTACAAATTCTCAAACCTGAAAAATAAATGCATCTGCTCAGCATGATAAAGGAAAGAGGACAAACCTTTGGCACAAAGAGCAAAATGGTATGATGACAGGGGATCACCTTGCCTGAGCCCCCTTCGATGTATAAAAGTCTCACCTGGCAGCCTATTAAGGAGAATAGAACAGGACACAATTTTAACACATTGCATAATCCTCACCTTCCACCCTTCACACAAATTCAATTTTCTCATGATGGCTTCTAGGAATGTCCATTCAACTTTGTCATAGGCTGATATGCCCATTTCAGCTACTCAAGACAAGATGGATCCAGCAGCATCTAAGCCCAACTTTGCCAGGCCCATTCGCAGCAAACAAAAGCCAGCTTGGCTGAAGGATTTCTACTAGATCCTTCTAGAACCACCTGATACAAGTGATTGCAGTACTTTACATTCAGTTAGCATATTCCATTTTCTGTTATTTACATTTCATCATTTACTGTACACCTGGCACATAATCTGAGAAGATATTCAGAGAATTTTTTGTTTATTTTTTACTGTTCCTTCCCCCTCTTATTCTGGAGCTTGATTCCTGCTCGAAAGGGATCGCATCACTAGTGCTTTCATTGCCGGACCCATGCCTAAAGCTGATAAACCCTCCTCCTCCTCCTCTGAGGAGGTCCTCACACAATGCCTTGCCCAAATGAAATCAATGCAAGAAGCTTTTGAACAGAACCTACAAACATACATTGCCACTGAACTTGACACCATCAGAGAACAACTTGCCACTGCAGCCATAACAACCTCACCTTTCACCCCTCCACCACCATCCATTAAACCACCCAAGATCACCCTTCCTCCCTTCGATGGCTCCAATCCCTTGGATTAGATTTTCCAAGCTGAGCAATATTTTGACCTCACCCAAATTCCCCCTCAGCTGCGCCTCACCTATATCCCCTTCTTCATGCAAGGCCAAGCACTCAGTTGGTTCAAATGGCTTCAAGCCAACCATCAAGTCACAACATGGGAAGCATTCACCCGTGCTCTCGAGCTCCGATTCGGTCCTCCCTCCTTTACAAACCACCAAGCCACCTTGTTCAAGTTGAAACAGGTGAACACTGTCATGGAATACCAACAGCAATTCGAGACCATCGCTAATCGGGTTGTTGGCTTACCATCGGAGGCGTTGATGAACTGTTTCATTTCCGGTCTCAAGATTGAAATCCAGAGAGAGCTGGCTGTTCTTCACCCTAGTTCCTTGAGCCATGTGATTGGCTTGGCCAAGCTGTTGGAAGCAAAGATCATGGATTCCAGACCACCACCCCACCGTTTTAGCCGCCACCCACCGGCCACAAACCCTACCAACCCACCACCGCTTCTAACCGCCCCACCACCCAAAACCCCCACCCCAATCCGTTACGTCACCCCGGCCCAACAACAGGAAAGGCGCTCAAAAGGCCTTTGTTTTTATTGTGATGAGAAATATAGCCCTTCCCATAAATGCCAAGCCAAACATTTTCTCCTACTCCTTCCCGATGACCCATTTACCCCACCCATTGATGAGCCTAGTTTTGCCACGAGTGACATAGACAGACCGGAGAACCCGCCGCCGCCTTCAGATGAGCCCCCACCGAACGGCGTTCATTTTTAGCTCTCCATGGCGGCGTTAGCAAGACCGCCGTCGCCTCGTACCCTACGCTTACTGGGACAGGTGCATCAGCTCAATGTCACCATTTTAGTGGACTCTGGAAGTTCACACAATATAATGCAACCGAGGGTTGCTGAGTTCCTACGTCTTCCCATTGTGGCAATAACCCCATTTTCAGTCATTGTGGGCAATGGGGCGTCTATTCAATGTACGGGCTGCTGCCCCAATGTCCAAGTCCAACTTTCGGGCCAAACTTTCTCCATACCCTTTTACATCTTACCAATCCATGGGGCTGACTTGGTCTTGGGGGTCGAATGGCTCCAAACTCTTGGGCCTTTCATCTCTGATTATACAATTCCCTCAATCCAATTCACCCATAACCATCAAACCATTACCCTAACAGGAACCAACCCTCATGTTCCCTCTGCTGCCTCCTACGCCCAATTCAACAGATTTGTCTTCACCAACTCCATCGACTCTATCCACTCCATTTCCTACACCAAGATCGAACCATCTGATTGCACAACACCTACCCAACCTGACTTCACAACCTTACACCATGACCTTGCCGCCCTACTCTCCCAATTTACCAACATAATCACAACACCCCAAAGACTTCCCCTTGGCCGTGCCCAAGCACACCACATTCACCTTCTTCCAAATTCACCACCAGTCAATGTGAAGCCCTACCGTTACCCACAATGCCACAAGGAAGTCATGACCCAAATGATCCAACAAATGCTCCAAGAGGGTATCATAAAGCCTAGCATCAGCCCATTTTCCTCTTCGGTACTCCTTGTTAAAAAGAAAGATGGATCGTGGCGGTTTTGTGTCGATTATCGAGCCTTGAACTCCATTATTGTCAAGGACCGATTTCCAATTCCAACAGTCGATGAACTGCTTGATGAACTCCATGGCTCCACCGTGTTTTCCAAATTGGACCTTCGATCTGGTTATCATCAAATTTTAATGGCACCAGAGGACACATTCAAAACTGCATTTCGTACAGTTGACGGCCACTTCGAATTTCTGGTCATGCCGTTTGGGTTAAGCAACGCACCATCTACTTTCCAGGCAACCATGAATTCGGTGTTCAGGGCTTTCTTGAGGAAATTTGTTCTTGTCTTTTTCGATGACATTCTTGTGTATAGCAAGGACTGGTTATCCCACTTGGATCATCTCACTCGGGTGCTACAGACTCTAAGTCACCACGAACTCTTTGCTAAGTATTCGAAATGCACTTTTGGTGTTCCGATAGTGGATTATTTGGGCCATGTGATCTCCAAAGAAGGCGTAGCAGCTGACCCATCCAAGGTTCAGGCCATCCAAGAGTGGCCACGACCTAAGACCCTCTCTCAACTCCGCGGGTTTTTAGGCCTCACCGGTTACTATCGGCGTTTCGTGCGTGATTATGCACTCCTTGCTGGACCATTAACTGACCTTCTCAAGAAGAATGCTTTTTCTTGGTCTGCTCAGACCCAATCTGCTTTTGAAAAACTCAAACAGTGCATGATGACTCTCCCAGTCTTGGCTTTACCTGATTTCTCACAGGTGTTTGATGTTACTACCGATGCTTCCGCCACCGCCGTAGGCGCGGTGCTGTCTCAGGCTGCACATCCTCTTGCATTTTTCAGTAAGAGACTATGTTCCAAGATGCAACTGGCTTCGGCTTATGATCGGGAAATGTACGCCATTACTGAGGCGGTTCGCAAGTGGCGTCAGTACCTGTTAGGGCGCCATTTTCGCATTTACACGGACCAAAAGAGCCTCAGGAACCTGTTGTCTCAAACCATTTAGACACCTGCCCAACAAAAATGGCTTACTCGACTCCTAGGTTTTGATTATGAAATTCTCTATACCCCGGGTCGCACTAACGTGGTTGCTGATGCTCTCTCTAGATCCCCTCCCTCTGCAGAGATCACCTTCTCAGCAATTTCATCATGTCAGCCACTGTTACTGGATCAACTCACGACCTTTTACACTGAGCATGAGGTAGGTAAAAGACTGATGCTTAAGTTTCAGCAACAAGACAATTCTCTGGCCGCCTTTTCTATTAATCGGGGCATTCTGTATTACAAAGGGAGACTGTTCATTCCCGCTGAGACCCTCCTTCGTGACTTACTGCTATCAGAGTTTCATAACTCCTCATTGGGTGGACATTCGGGCGTAAAGGCCACGCTATCTCGGCTGGCCGCTTCCTTTGCTTGGCCTCACATGGCTAAGGATGTTAAGAACTTTGTCAGGGATTGCTCTATTTGCCAACAAAATAAACCATTCAATCATAAACCTATGGGCTTGCTACAACCTCTCCCCATTCCTACTCGAGTTTGGGAAGACATATCAATGGATTTCATTACGCATCTTCCTCCGGCTAAGGGCAAAACAGTCATCTGGGTAATTATCGATCGCCTCACTAAGTTTGCTCACTTTGTGGCGCTTCCCACACAATTTTCTACTGCGACTCTTGCCCCAATTTTTATTGCCGAAATTTTTCGCCTTCATGGTATGCCTAAAACAATTGTCAGTGACCGGGATCGGGTCTTTCTGAGCAAGTTTTGGAAGGAACTGTTCCGCCTCTGTGGAACCAAACTTGCGTTCAGCAGTGCCTACCATCCGCAAACAGATGGCCAAACCGAGGTAACAAATCGTATATTGCAGACTTATTTACGTTGTTTTGTAAGTGATGCACCTCACTTGTGGATTCAGTATTTACCATTAGCAGAATTTTGGTACAATTCTACCTTCAATCAGCTATTCGCATGACTCCGTTTGAGGCTCTTTATGGGCGTGCCCCACCCACTCTGCGAGATTATGTCACGGGTTCCACCTCTGTTGCGGTGTTGGATGATTCTCTTAGCATTCGCCGCCAAATCTTACAGCTGCTCCGTGACAATTTGGCTGTAGCACAGATGCGGATGCGCTCTCAGGCTAACAGTCATCGCCAAAATCGCAGTTTCAAGGAGGGAGATTGGGTTTGGCTTCGTTTACAGCTTTATCGCCAAGTCTCTATGCGTGGCCGTCACTCACCAAAATTGTCCAAGCGGTTCTTTGGCCCTTACAAAATAACTAAAGTTCTTGGTCCTGTTACTTATGAACTCTTGTTGCCTCTCGATGCCAAGATTCATCCAGTATTCCACATTTCGAAACTCAAACCTTTTCATGGCATTCCTCCGGCAAACACCCCTGCGTTGGCTCCTTCCATCACTGGTACTCGGGTCACTTTGCAACCACTGCAGTTGTTGGGTTCTCGTTGTTTACACACAACTGCAGGCACCCGCAAGCAGTTTTTAGTTCATTGGGAGGGACTTCCTGAGACAGAAGCAACATGGGAAGATTATGAGGACTTGCTAAAGTCTTATCCTAACCTTGAGGACAAGGTTGTCGTGGACCCAGGGAGTATTGATATGCCCATTTCAGCTAGTCAAGACAAGATGGATCTAGCAGCATCTAAGCCCAACTCTGCTAGGCCCATTCGCAGCAAACAAAAGCCAGCTTGGCTGAAGGATTTCTACTAGATCCTTCTAGAACCACCTGATACAAGTGATTGCAGTACTGTACATTCAGTTAGCATATTCCCTTTTCTGTTATTTACATTTCATCATTTATTGTACACCTAGCACATGATCTGAGAAGATATTCAGAGAATTTTTTGTTTGTTTTTTACTGTTCCTTCCCCCTCTTATTCTGGAGCTTGATTCGTGCTCGAAAGGGATCGCATCATAGGCCTTGCTCATATCAAGTTTCATTTACATGTATGTCTAGTAGAGCATGGACAAGCTCGTATGCTATGAGGACATTATTTGTGATATGGCAATTGATAAAAGCGCTCTAAGACTCTGATTTGACAGAGGGAAGAATTTCCTTTCAACCTATTAGTCTAGTCCTTGTTAATAATTTTATAAAAAAAAAAAAACATTTCTTAGGGAAATGAAATGAAACTATTTCATATTATTGAATTTTCAGGAAGAGAACAATGAAAGTCTAATCAATATCATCAGTCAAATATTCCTTATTTAAAAAATCCAACAATGCCTTAGTTACATTGTTTCCAACTAAATCCCAAGATTTTCGAAAAAACAAAGGAAGTATATTGTCAGGACCCAGTGACTTAGTGGCACCCATCTAGAAAATGGCTTCCTTCACCTCAAAAGCAATAAATAGCAAGGATAAAAACTCATTCATGTCTACTGTAATCTTTCCTAATTCAACCCCATTTGTTGCTTCTTCAACTCTCGATGGATCAGAGGTTGAAAAGAGATCCTGGAAATATTTTTCTGGCCACCCATTCCAACAAATTGTCGTACACCAAATGCCAAACTCCTCCTCATTCGAAATTTTGGAAATTTTGTTTTTCTTCTGCTTAGTCAAAGCTCTGCCATGTAAGAAATTACTGTTGTGGTCTCCCTCCTTTATCCATCTAACCATTGCCTCCACATTATTTTATCCCTATTCAACAACTCATTCAACCCTTTTTTTAACAGATTTTAGTCGATCCATATTCTCATCATTAGGGTCACCAACACTCAAATCATGAATAGGCTTTTGATGGGTCTAGATCTATTTATTGATATTATTGAATGTAGACTTGTTCTAAGCTTGTAAATATTCATTAACATAGCCAATTTTCTTAGCCACACCGATACTCCTTACCAGAAATAATTAAGTGTCTTGCGAACCTATGGAAATAATTAAGTTTCTTGAGAGCCTATGGAAATAATTATAGCAAAATAGTCATGGGTAATCTACATTTTTTCAAATTTGTATGGCCCTCCTTTTTCTTACCTGAGTTGCTTACCCATCCACCCTCAGTGTCAGGGAGGATAGGTAAGTGGTTTGAGTGAGAGGAAAAAAGATAGGACTCTTGCGCATTACTCTAATTATTCACCCATGCCAAGTTTGCAAGGAACCATTCCAACCTTACCTACAATGTTTTGATCTCTACTTCTGGCATTATTCCAGGTAAAATGGTAGCTAGAAAAACCCAAATCCTATAAGCCACACACATCTAGTTCTTCTTTAAAGGCTTCCATTTGATGGGTTCTCCTTTATCTCCTCCACCCATCCGCGGAGGGTGAGCAGGTCGCAGGTCTAGAGTTTTTTCACTTGTATCAAGAATTTCATTGAAGTCCCCATCCAAGACCCAAAGCATGTTAGAGTCTTGGTTGGGGTCCTTCATAAGTTACCATGAGCCGTTCCTGTTAGCTACCACTGGGTCACCATAAAAAAATTAAATGGCCAATCCTCAGTACTCCCCCACCCTTTAAGATACTATCCATAAAGTGGCTCTAGTAGGCTTTAATAGAAAGAGAAAATCTTATCTAAATCATGGACATGATAATTAAGTACACTAAACAAATTAGAATTTGATATTTTCATAGAGTATTATAAAATTAATTGTGAAATACAAAAATTTATGAAAATATTAACTCTTGATTAATTTAATGTACCCAGCTAGATGCCCATAGTTTAAGTAAGAATCTCTCTAATAGAAAAGTCTACCTCTTCCTTCCGCAACATGCCCAGTGCTCCTTTCCTATCATCGTTACTCACCCCAAGACCAATATTGTGTCCCAGTTTCCACTTCAAGCTCGTAAACTCCATACTTGATAGCTTTGTTTCAATAAAGCACAAAACATCAGGATTTTTTTGCCTCATTAAGAGGCATAGAGCCGGAATCGCCTGTGGATTCCCGAGACCACGACAATTCCATATCATGATCCTTAAAGGTCTCAGGGAGGCAGCATAGCAAACCCCACCATTAGAGAAAAAGAAAGACCTATTTCAATCTCATTCAGTTTTCGAACCTTCTGCACCAAGTGTTCCCCATCCAGTTCCATGGCCTCTGTTCTCTCGTGAAAAGATACCATACTTCTCTTAGCATTCAACACACTACCACCATTATCCCCCACTAGACCTAAGTGGTATCTCTGGTATCTTGTCGTCCCTTCCTGCTCTCCTGCCAATTCGTTGGCTTCTTCGTTGACCTCGACTTCCTCATAGATGAGGTTTTAGAATTACTGAAGCTTATTTTATCATCATTTACCCTCACTTCTCTAGACTATATCATCTTCCCTCCAGTGGCATTCGAGCGACCGGGACTGCTAGCCACTCTCACCGAACTGGAAGCTTCTTCTCCCTCCCTAACATCATTCCTCCTCCTCTCAACCCTTGACCTATGTGCTATAGTTCTCGGTGGTTCTATGACTGGCCTCCCTTTTTCCCACCCAACGTCATTTATTGTCCTCATCCAGTCTCCAAATTGCATCTCCTCTTCTACCATCGTTGTCTCTTCCTCACAATCATCATAGGCATGCCCCAATAGCCCACAAGCATAACAAAAGTTTGGGAGACACTTATATTAAATGATAAACCACTGGTGGTGGTCCAAATAGCCTAGTTTCAACATCATGCATCTTTTTAATGGCTTAGTTATATTGATCATCGCATGAATGCACAAGAGTCTCCTATCACCTTCCACTTCAGTCTATCCCAACCTCCATACAGGTACCCATGGATGCTCATATCTGTTCTCCAATTCTCCTCATCATGGCTTCAACAAGAAGGTCAACAAATCTTACCCAAAATGGTGACAAGTTGAAAGAAAGTTTTGAGGGTCGTAGCTATCCATTATAGCCCTTGGTTATCAGTATATGCTTATCGAACGACCATGGGCAACCTGCTAGAACTTGATCCCTATCCTTCTTACTTACAAACTTAAACAGTAGAACATTCTCTTCGATCTTTCTGAATTCTACTCCCTTCACAGGTATCCAAATGCTCTACATAGTTCATCCCAAACTAAACCATTCGTGGATTTGAGCTTATTGATGAGATTAAGTTAATCTTAGAACAAGCTTACCCTTCAACAATTTCGTGTGCAGATACCATAAAACATGCCACCAGAGATACAGTGGCTCTAGCAGGAGGACCCAGATACAACATGAACTAGCTAGGGTCCCCGGCTCCACATAACAGCCTTAGAAGCTCTTATAGTCTTATGAGCTATAAGCTTAGGGGCTGTGAACCATGCCAGGATTCCTAGTTCTACCTAACAGTCTTTAAAGCTCATATACTCTTATAAGCTATGAGCTTAGGGGGCTGTAAGCTACGCTAGGATCCACAAACAATCTAGCAAGACCTCAAAAGTCACGTACCCCTTCAGAGGCTAGGCTTGAGGAGGGTAATATCTAAGTAGTCACGAATCCATGCAGGAACTGGCTTAGTGTGAATAAACCCATATATGCAATAACTCGCCATAGATCTTCCACCACTCCCAGGCTTAAAGGACTTATCCGAGAAAGTACCTCACTAGGGTAAGGGTGACACCGACTAGAAAGAGACAGAGCATCCTTGTAGAATAACTTAGAATATACCTCCATTAATAGAAAGGACACGTGGTAAGCCTTGATAGGGGAAAACCCTAACGGAATTTTTTTCCAAGACCCCTTAGTGCAAACAACATGATAGGGGCGTACGTAACACACTCACCCCATGCATGAAAAATGTAAGGGAATGCGCATCATGACCACCCTCATGCATCGCAAGCATAAGATGATACATGATGCACCTCCTTACGGCTATAAAAAATAGATGAAGTCAGCACAAAGAAGTTAAGTTCACTTTTAGCCTTTACCTCCAATTACACCCAGAAAACCCTTCTTCTGGTCATGTCACCTTGGAACTTCACCCACTAAAAGGACACAAGACGCCCCTATTTGCTGACGCGAACATCCTGACGTCGTACGTGGGAATCTAGTAAAACTCTCCCCACCATAGCCTTTTTTTTTAGCTTCCCATTTTTTCTACATCGCATACCTCACACCCTTCTGTTTTAGGTGTCTGTCACTTCACCGGTGCACACTTATCCAAACTAGTGACTAGGCCTAATGGCACACCAGGAGTAAGGGTGCAAATAGCAGCGTTGCAAAAAACCTTATCAATAGCCACCAAAGTCCACCACCATCTTCTCCTCCCCCGCCACCATCACCACCTCCTCCACCACCATCACCACCATCCCTAGGACATGACGCCAATATCCTCCACAACTTACTTCATACCATGGAAGCCATGCAGCAACAAATCAACAACTTGACCCGTCATAACCAAAGCCATCACGGTGAGCCACATCTTGACAATGAAGAGTCTATCCATACTAAACCATCTCACCAGCCTTCACGACAACCATCCAACCAATATAGCCAACCCTACATCCCACCTCCACCACCCCAGATTCAACCCACCATTTACACCCGTTCTCAGAAGATATCATGCTTGCCCTGCTACTAGTTCATTTCAAACTTCCAGCTACCATTGAGTAATACGATGGATCCACGAATCCTTAGTAATATTTAGAAGCATTCAATTCAGCCATATTATTGTTCGTAGACTCGGATGAGATCAAGTGCCGAGCATTTTTTAGCACCCTCTATCCGCGTTACAATGGTTCTCCGCGCTAACAGCCTATTCAGTGTTTAGCTTTGCTTATCTATCCACTTGTTTCCTTAATCACTTTTCTACCAGCCAGGTGCACAAGAAAACATCCATATCCCTCATCAACCTGCGACAAGGGAAGAACGAATCCCTAAAGGCATTCATAAGGAGGTTTAACTTGGAAGTCATCCAAATCAGGGACCTGAACTCGGCACTCTCGCTGCATGCCATTATGTTAGGACTCAAACCACAAAAAAATTGTAAATTCATTGGCTAAACGACGTCCTCTGAACCTAGAAGACTTGCTACAAAGATTAGCCAGATATATCAGTATTGAGGAGACAAATAAGGCATGAAACATGGAAACAAAAGCCATTAATGATGAAATCCAAGCTTAACAACAACTGTAGATGACTGGTGACACCGAAAGCTAAGGAAGGGGAAAAAAAACCCCCTAATATGAGAGGAGGATTTGGAGGAAGGGGAGAATGAGGACGGGGCAGCAATCGCAAGCTCTTACCTATGATCCCGTCCAACTATGATAAATACATCCCGATTAACAGTAGACGGGAAGAAATACTACAAGAAATTTGTGCAACTGAACTTGCCACTCTACCACCCGCACCAAGTACCCAACCTAGCTACATTGACAAAATAAAAGATGTCATTACCATAGGGCTTTCGATCACAACACATAGGATTGTGTTGGATTGAAAAACCTCATAGAACATCTTATCCGCCAAGGGCACATGAAGCACTTTGTGCAAAGGGAAATGGAGCGCAACCCAGATAGAAAGAGAGATGAAAGAAAAAGCCCAGATCTAGCCGAAGAAAGAAGGGAAAGAAGAGCCCGAAAAGCAGGGAGCGATTCGAGGAGTAATTAATACCATCACCAGAGGCTTTGCGAGAGGAGGAGAATATGATTCAACAAGGGGGCGACACCTTAGGACCATTTGGATAGTTATGAACATTGGACAAAGTATTTCTTACAAACTCGGAACCCTGAAGCAAAATGACCCTATCACTTTCTCCGATCAAGATTTCCAAGGAATAGATAGAGAACAAGATGACCCAATGGTAATCTTGATAGTACTGGCAAATTTCATTATCAGGAGAGTTCTTGTAGACTAAAGGAGTTCAGCAGACATCATATTCATCAGCACTTTCAAATAAATCGGTATCTCAGAAAGCAAAATTACATTGTATCACGTGAACTTGGTCGGATTCTAGGGGGAACAAGTCCGTGCTATAGGATACGTTGATCTGTGGACAAGCTTTGAAGAAAACAAAAAGAAAACATACAGAAATGTAGGGAAAAAAACATTAATATTCGTTTGCCGATTATAGCTAAGAACAGTCCATACAACATGATTCTTGGGAGATGATAAGTTTATATTTTATAGTCTTAAATCGAGTAAATTATGGTGATTTGTTTATGTTTATTAATGAATTTTATATGGATCTTGTTATCACTTAAAAAATAAATTCAAAAGAGTAAGTTGATATAACGGCTAGCTGAGGATAATTAGGAGGATATAGCCAATGAGTAGAGGAGCACTCGGTTAAGGGTAAGTTGGGCCTTGCTGTTAGTAGACCAGTATTGAAACAATAAAAGCTGAAGCATAATGGGTTGCAGGTTGATGGAAGGCTAAGAACTGAAGCTGTTACCAACGGATGCCACAAAACATGCCGAAAAAATAGGAGTTGAGATGTTAGAGGGTAGTCGTTGTGGCCAAAAACGGTTAAGAGACATGAGTAGGCTAGCCGTGGGTTAGTCGCTTGTTGTTAGGAGCTCTAGCCAGTAAAGTTGCCTATGATGGGGGTTAGATTTTATTTATAAATACGATTTGTACCAATTGAAATAGGGACAGATCACAATCAATATAACTTTTAAGCTTTACTTATTTTGCTTAACTTTTCAGCCATTTACTATATTGTTTTTACTTTGTGCAATTTATTTTTCGCAAGCTTATTTCCTAGCCGATTACAACTTTAACCTTAAATTCTTAGACTTCTTAAGTTCACCTTAATACCAAACGCTTTCTTTAGTGAGTTTGGGAACCCTTGCTAAAGGTTGGATTTTGCCTTTAGTTCAAATCGCCTGTTTCTTATTAAAATCCATACGTGTTCGTCGGCTGAATTCTTATTCGGCTGATAAATTTATTTCACACGTAAACAAATTTGGCACGCCTAGTGGGACACTCTAAGGTGAGCAAATTGAGAGGTTTCCATCTCCCGGTTCAGATCATTATTAGCGTATGCACCTAAGGTCCGACAGAAACCTTAGCAGTATGGATACTGTAACACCCTAATACAGATATCAAGATATATCCTAGATAGATAGAGATATATAAAGATAACCAGTACTAGAGACGTCACTTCTATACTATATACTAACATATATCTATAATCACAAATGAGTAATTATAGAAAGCCTTGAGAGATTGCGGAAAAACTTAAACTCATACATATACATATACAAACTTAGCCACCTGAGGGCTTATTGTAATACATATAAAATAAAACTTACAGAACAAACATCAACTTATTACATAAGTTCTGTCTACTTAAAGTAATAAAAACTACTCTAGTCTTCATGCTTTATCTTCTCATCCTTAGTAGGGTTTGTACCTCTGTACTTGAGCCTTGCCTGTACCTGAATCTGCATCGATACCTGCATCTGAACCTGCATCTGGATTTACATGGAATAGCAACTGGGGTGAGAATTAACATTCTCAGTAAAAGCAATTCCAATACCAGTTCTCTATAACATTGTATATAACAAATATAGCAAATTGATATAATTCTAACTTAGGAGCTTTCTTCCATTTTCTCATAACTATTTCTATCTTTGGAGCTTTCTCCTCTTTTCTTATAACTTAGGAGTTTCCTCCTATTTTCTCTTAACT